>CAWUFW010010731.1:0-670848 GCA_963921515.1 Calotriton arnoldi | reverse complement strand
TTCGGATCCGAGTTGGTTGGTACGTTTTCCGGCCCGAATCGGAATCGGCCCCTTAGTCGTTGCTGGGCCATCTGTGACTCTCTGCAGAACTACCATAAGGCAATCAACAGACTGGTTCCACTTCCAAGACCCCACGAGGCACTTCTTCCAGCGTGCTCGTGCACACTGTCTCGAGTATGTGGGCGCGGCAAGAGGGCTGAAGGAAGCCCTCCCCCTTCAAAATCCATACACGTGGATTTTTACACGTTTACCATTGGCCCTTTAAACCGTTATCTGTGGTTTCTGGTATCTTTGACAATAATATGAATACTTATATGAATGGCACTTGAATGGACACCTGCAGTTCAGACAGTGACGTCGAGTAATTCTGTGTTCAAAGAGGTAATATTTGGTGATCAGTAGTTTTTTTTGTAAATTTTCGGATAATTAATTTCTATAGCCAACAAATAAAATGAAAGCACTCTAGATATTGTAAAAAACATATGTTATCAAGTTGCCCGTACGGGGATCAAATCCACGACCATGGCGTTATAAGCACCTCGCTCTAACCAACTGAGCCAACCAGCCAACAAATGTACACCCTCCATGAATTGTGACTCTTCCATACGCCTGTCCTCTTTCTCCTCACATATACTTCTTTATTATCTACCACCCACTTTGTCCTTTTCTAGCGCATTCATTAATGATCCATCTATTAATGACCTGAACTTGAGCTTTTAATGTTCCACAAGCGTGCATGTCTCCTTTAAACTCCTGCATCTTAACTTATTTTGTCTTCTTTTTGAAAGTCTCCGGTTGTGGGAAGACGGGTCTAGTATTACACCTGTCTTTTGAAATGGTAATTTGCTCTTAAGATACTTTTGATGTTTGCTGGCAAATTTTACAATTAAAACGTGTTAGCCCTCTACGACCATTCCTGGGTGTCCTTTTCTTTCGCACAATGTACATATTGTTCTAAGTTTGCTCTAAAACTCCCTACGTTTTTGACTGTGCTGAGTCTGCCACGGCCTATAATGCAACATTAGGAGACAGAATTAATGCAATCCTTTGAAATGGTGAGAGGGTTTTTAGCAAAAGTTATTAAAACAAGCTTTGAAATGTATTCTAGTTGTGTAAAAGTGATTTTAATGATCAGATTTAATGTTCATAATTCTCACAGAAGGTATCAATTACTATCTTTTTTAATTCAATATTTCAACTCATTAGTCAGTGGTTCAGAATTTTTGGGGAAAAATATTTTCAATACCAGAGAAATTCGGCCGTTATAGTTTGTTGAGCTAAGTATAACTCGCGCCCCCGCAATGCACTGCTGATGACATCACACATTACATCACTCATGACAAGGTCAGTGACATCACTGATGACATCTCAAATGACATCACTAATGACATCACTGATGACATCATCCAGTGACTGTGTGTTTCTGTAAAGTTTAAGTATGTTTTATATATATATAGGCCATGGTGTATTGAAGAATGAGTGGGTGTATGACTGTCTGAATGGATGATTTAGTAGGTGCGTGACTGACTGTATTGGTGAGTGATTAAACGTGTCTTACTGAATGCATGGGTTAGTGACTAAACTGTGTGAATGTCTGTATCAGTCTGACTGTTGGTGTGTAAGTGGTTGCATGGGTTGGTGAGTAGCTACATGAGTGTCTATATGGGTTATTGATTGCTTGTCTGAGTATCTGTATGGGTGCCTGAGTGTCTGGGTGGGTGGGTGGGGTATGTGTGAGTCATTGCATGGATGTGTGAGTGGGTGATTCACTGTGTGTATGGGCTTAAGAGTGCGTCTGTGAGGGGCTGTATGGGTGGGTGAGTGTGGGTATGGCTGTGTTGGTGAGTGAATGGATGTCTCAGTGGTACATGTGTGATTAACTACATATGTGAAAGGCAGTATATGTGAGTGTTGGAGTATATAAATGACTATATGTGAGAGTGAGTGATTGTGAGAGTGGCTGTGTGGATGAGTGCGTGCTTGTGTCAGTGATTGTATAAGAGAGTAAGTATGTATTAGTATCTGTGTGAATAAGTGAGGTGGTGTGTGTATAACTGTATAGGTGAGTAAATGGGAGTGTGATTGATTATTTGCATGACTAACTAGCTGTGTAAGTAACTCTATGGGTGAGTGGCGGTGTGTGAGTGTCTGTATAGGTGTATGAGTGCATATGATAGTGGTTGTATTGACAAGTAACTGCATGTATGAGTGACTGTATGGGTGAGTGAGTGGATGTGTGTGTAGACCTAGGAATCAGTGAGTGGGTATGTAGTAATTGGTATTGGTGTGTCTATGGTTTCGAGAACGGCAGTCTGTATTTTAGAGTGGGTGTATCAAAGGTTATATTAGGCTGTGAGGAAGTGCATCAGAGGATCACATGGATGATGTCATCAGTGATGTCATTTGAGATGTCATCAATGATGTCACTGACCATGTCATGAGTGATGTAATATGTGACTTCATCAGCAGTGCATTGCGGGGGCGCGAGATATACTTAGCTCAACAAACTATAACGGCCGAATTTCTCTGGTTTCGTACGAGTGAAATGTCCAACTACCTATAACGTCCCTGAAACCTGTGTTTTTTTCATTGAATTCTAAGGTTTTTTTAATGATAATTTCTAACTATAACGTCCCTGAAACCTATGGTGTTTTCAGTGAATTTCTAAGGTTTTTTAAATGCTAATTTCTAACTATTACGTCCCTGAAACCTATGGTTTTTTCAGTGAATTTCAACATTTTTTAAATGCTAATTTCTAACTATGCTTACAGCGGTAGGACATGTGCAGGAAGAGGAAGAAAGGCGCAGAAAGAAGCAAGAGAAATGCAGAAAGAGGCAAAAGAAGTCTAGAAAGAGGAAGAAAAGTGCAGAAAGAAGCAAGAGATATGCAGAAAGAACCAACAGAGGTGCAAAGAGACCATGTTGCAAAGTCATCCTGTGCCCCCAACTTTTTGCTGACTGGTACTGGTGGTAACTGACTCTGGCTAACCAGGCCCGGAGCCAGTGCTATGCTGAAAGACCCTTAGAATACAGTGAAAACACCTACATACACTAGGGTACACTAGGGGTTGCGGTACCCCTGTGATTGGCATGACCTCCCCTATAAGGCCCTAGTACATAATAGGGCAGGGGGATTAAAACTACCTCTAACTCAGAGGTGCAGAAAGAGGCAAGAGAAGTGCAGAAAAAAGCAACAAAGGTACAGAAAGAGGCAAGAGTGGTGCAGAAAGAGGGAAGAGAGGTGTAGAAAGAGGCAAGAGAGTTGCACAAACAGTGAAGCGGGGTGCAGAAAGAGGCAAGAGAGATGCAGAAAGAAGCAACAGAGGTGCCGAAAGAGGCAAGAGAGGTGCAGAAAGAAGCAAGTGAAGTGCAGAAAGAGGCAACAGAGGCGCAGAAAGACGCAGGAGAGGTGCTGAAATAAGCAAGAGAAGTGGAGAACGAGGCAAGAGAATTGCTGAAAGAAGCAACAGAGGTTTAGAAAGAAACAAGAGAATTGCAAAAAGAGGCAAGTGAGGTGAAGAAAGAAGCAAGAGCAGTACAGAAAGAACCAACAGAGGTGCAAAAAGAGGCAAGAGGGGTGCAGAAATAGGTAGGAGAGGTGCATAAAGAGCAGTGCTTTAAATGGGAAAAAATAAGTGCAGGTACTCCTCAAATTGAGCTAGGGGGTGGGGCAAGGGGTGGAGCTGAGGGCGGGGCATGATTATATAAAGACACTACTGCCATCTATCAAGTAATCATTTTGCCCTTGAATTACACTTATCAATAGTCTCAAATTGCCTGCATGTGCAAATTACCTCTGCACATGTGAGCATGGCATATGTAGACAAGTAATAACCTGTCTCCTACTCTGCCCCTTTCAACTGTGTAAGCTGCCCATTGCATTTAAAGGGACATGTTAGCTACAGCAGTTTCAGCACACACCAAAACACATGATAAATGTATGAACATAAAGTGGTTAACTCCTCACAAAAAAATAAATTAAGGCCAAAAATGTGTAATGCTTTAGTTTCTGCTTCTTTTTTATATTTGCTGCTTCAGTTCTTATTTGTTTTATTAGGTACAGCATTCATACATTCTCTTGCCCATGAGCACGCGCTCACACACATGCACAAGAACAAGCAGACATGCACACACAACATTCCTCACATTTTCTTTAAAATACTTTTACATACTGTCCCGATGCTCTCTCTGTCACTCCCGCACTCACACACAAAAGCAGACATTCACTGGCACAAAAGGCTCACAACAGAATTAAAGACGTTGTTTACAATTCCTACCTCCCACGGCTTTCTTCTTGCAGACTCTCAGCCAGTTGTCTGGACTTTCAGTGCCTGCGCAATTTCACACCTGTGATTTACAGTGCAGGGTCTGATCGGACCCTGTCACTCACAGCGCGATACCGAGCTTGCTCCCCTGCCACACTAACAAAATGTAATGAGCCGCTGCTGAATGATTCAGCAGCGGCTCGGCACGGGGCTACGGTGGCGCTTTGGCTGAGAGTGGCGTTCAGACAGCCTCATCCTCAGCAGCACAAGTACCACTGAGCCTACCAGTCATGAGTACCGGTACGCTCCGTGGCAATGAAAAAGTGCCGGTACTCAGGAGGTTAAAAATAAAAAGTGCCGGCCCATTTAAAGCACTGATAAAGAGGCAAGAGAGGTACAGAAAGAGGCAAGAGAGGTGCAGAAACAGGCAAGAGGAGTGCAGAAAGAGGCAAGAGAATTGCTGACAGAAGCAACAGAGGTGTAGAAAGAAGCAAGAAAAGTGCAGAAAGAGGCATGTGAGATGCAAAAACAGGCAAGAAAGGTACAGAAAGAGGGAAGACGAGTGCAGAAAGAGACAACAGGGGTGCAGAGGAGCAAGACAGGTGCAGAAAAAAGTATGGAAAGTGCAGAATGAAGCAACAGGGGTGCAGAAAGAGGCAAGAGAAATGCAGAAAGAAGCAACAAAGGTGCAGAAGGAGGCAAGAGAATTGCAGAAAGAGGCAAGAGAGGTGCACAAACAGGTAAAAGGGATGCAGAAAGAGGCAAGAGGGGTGCAGAAATTTGCAAGAGAGGTGCAGAAAGAAGCAAGAGCAGTGCAAAAGAACCAACAGAGGTTCAAAAAGAGGCAAGTGAGGTGCAGAAGGAGGCAAGAGAAATGCAGAAAGAGGCAAGAGAGTTGCAGAAACAGGCAAAAGGGGTGCAGAAAGAGGGAACAGATGGGCAGACTGAGGCAAGAGTAGTGCAGAAAGAGGGAAGAGGGGTGCAGAAAAGGGCAAGAGGGATGCAGAAATTTGGAACAGAGGTGCCGGAAGAAGCCAGAGCAGTGCAGAAAGAACCAACAAAGGTGCAGAAAGAGGCAAGAGGGGAACAGAAAGAGGCAAGTGAAGTGCAGAACGAAGCAAAAGAGGTGCGGAAAGAACCAACAGAGGTGGAAAAAGAGGCAAGAGGGGTGCAGAAAGGGGTAGGAGAGGTGCAGAAAGACGCAAGAGGGGTACAGAAAGAGGCAGGAGGGGTGCAGAAAGAGGAAGAGAACTGCAGAAAGAAGCAACAGAGATGCTGAAAGAGGCACGAAGGGTGCAGAAAGAGACAAGACAGGGGAAGAAAGAAGGAACAGAGGTACAAAAAGAGGCAAGAGTGGTACAGAAAGAGGAAAGAGAGGTGTAGAAAGAGGCAAGAGAGTTGCACAAAGAGGGAAGAGGGGTGCAGAAACAGGCAAAAGGGGTGCAGAAAGAAGCAAGTGAGGTGCAGAAAGAGGCAAGAGAGGTGCAGAAAGAAGCAAGAGAGTTACAGAAAGAGGCAAGTGAAGTGCAGAAGGAGGCAAGAGAACTGCAGAAAGAGGCAATAGAGGTGCAGAAAGAGGCAAGTGAGGTGCAGAAAGAAGCAAGATAAGTACAGAAAGAAGCAACAGAAGTGCAGAAAGAGGGAAGAGGGGTAGAGAGAGAGGCAAGAGGGGTGCAGAAAGAAGCAAGACAGGTGCTGAAAGAAACAAAAGAAGTGCAGAAAGAAGGAACAGAGGTGCAGAAAGGGACAAAAAGGGTGCAGAAAGACGTAAGAGGGGTACAGAAAAAGGCAAGAGAGGTGCAGAAAGAGGGAAGAAGGGTGCAGAAAAAGAAAGAAATGTGCAGAAAGAAGCAACAGAAATGCAGAAAGAGGCAAGAGAGGCGCAGAAGGAAGCAAGAGTGGCTTGCACACCATTAGTACAAATTTAACACCCACATTTAGCAATAAATAACAGGTGACAATTCTAGGTTTGCAAAGGGCCTTCCACCACGCTGTAACACTTGTCGCTGCATTTTTGGTAACGTTTGAGCCGTTTGAGCTAGAAACAAGGCTTTTTTTTGTTCAAATCAGCAGATTAGGGAGCAGATGATGAATTATGTGGCTAATGCAGAAAATGTATAATTGTGCGAAAATCGGTGCAGCCAAACAGTTGCATTATTCCAGTGGCCCTGCTCATACCTCTGACTAGGTCCACAAGTGCTCCTCAGTGATTCCTTCTTTTTTTGTCTCACTTAGGTCATAGTTGAGCTTCTATGGAAGCAAGGAAGACTAAACCTGACGTTACCACTACACAACACAGACTACCATACCACATAATTACTCTCCATAACACATAATCCCACTCTACATAATTCCTATGCACTAAATACCACATACTTTCTATCCACATAATTTCACTGCACAACATACGACATAATTCCACTACACACAACGTACATCCACTCCACTCCAAAAAACATTAGTAAAAAACTTTCACATTTACGACGCCAATAGCTCTAATTCTTGCAAATGTGTAACCTATTACATGCAAACACTTCTTTAACAACTAGTAGTCGCGTTTGCAGAGTGGTGGAGAAAGGGTGCTGGGCCTCCGACCAGCGCTCAGGAATTCCACTGCATAGGACTCGGGGGATGAAGTCCACTTGTGTCCTGAGGTCCTCAGGACACAAGAGGACCTCATCGCCCCACCAGCAGTGCGCCAAGAGTCGTGTTTGCAGAGTGGTGTAAAAAGGGGCATGGCCTCGGACCACCTCTCTGCAATCCAGCTGAGTGGCGCTTACTGGAGGTACCTGGTGGGCTAGTTGGCCCCCAGGGACCCTCAGTATTCAAGGGGACTTAATTCCCCAACTTAGAACGCGCCAGGGTTGTGTTTGCAGAGTGGTGCAGGGAGGGGGCGGGGCCTCCGGCGAGATGCCGGCTCTTAAAAAAAAGAAATTTTTAGAAGGAGAGCTGTGTGGCCCCCCTTCTGTTAGTATTTTTGGGTCCCTGGGCCTGACCCCCAAAAAAAAATGAAAATGAAAAAAATGGGAAGGGGGTCACCCGGGGCATGGCCTCCTTTTTTTAATATAGATTTATAGCAGAGGGGGGCCGCATGGCCACTTCTTGCCCCAGGGACCCCATCCCCTGGGGCCGGCCCTTAGCATTGGGGACCGTGGTGGGAGCCCCAATGCCCCCACGGTCCCAGCCGGCTCCCCGCCTCCGGCGGGAGCCGGCATTGCTTTAGGGCAAGGGGAGCTGCTAACATGTAGCTCCCCTTGCCCAAAAGCAGTTCTGCTTTGCTTCGTTGAAGTGACAGCAGGTTTCCTGCTCTCACTTCAACGAAGCAAAGCAGAGTTTGCTATGCAGGGTGGAAGCCGTGCTCCCGCCCTGCCATAGCAAACGGCAATGTCCCGGGGGTGGGCACCCCGGGACATTGCCGGAGCTGGCCCTGAGGGGTGGCGGTCCCCAGGGCCGTTGAGGGCTCCAGGAGGGGGGCCACGCGGCCCCCCTCGCTACATTTTCAAAGCCCCAGGGAGGTGGTGGTCCCAGGGGCAGCATGGGAGGGGTTGGGACCCCCCCACGCATTTATTGTTCAAGCCCCGGGGAGGTGGTGGTCCCCGGGGCTGCGTGGGGGCTGCGTGCCCCCCACATACAATTAAATGAGCCCCGGGGAGGTGGCAGTCCCCGGGGCTAGGGCGGACCCCGTGGGCCCCGCTAATTAATTAGGCATTGCCCCCGGGACCTGGCCCACCTGGGGCCTTATAGAAAATGAAGCGCGGGTCGTTTTAAAAAAAAATTTCAGTCGGATTCGCGCACCCAGCGTGAATTCGGACATTTAAAAAAAATTAAAAATGCTTTTATTGAGCCTGGGGGTCCTTATGGGACCCCCTGCGCAGGCCTAGGGGGTCAGGGTGTTTCTACCCTGCCCCCTTTTCTTGTTTTTTATCTTTGTTTTACCTTTTTCTTGTGACTCAGTTACCGAGTCACAAGATGGCTGCCAACACTTCCTGGTTTGGAGTGTTGGCAGCCAATCAGAATAGAGCTCGTTTTAAAAAACAAGGCCAGGCTTCGGGGATGGGATCCCCAGGGCCAGAAGTGGCCCAGGGGAGGGGGGCCACACGGCCCACTTCCCTTTTTTTCTTTTTTTTTTAACAAAAAAAATGCTCAGGCCCTGGGGGATGGGTTCCCCAGTGTCCAAAAATAATAAAGGGAAGGGGGGCCACACAGCCCCCCTTCCAAAAACCAAGTAAAAAAAAAAAGCAGGCATCTCTCCGTCCCTGCACCACTGTGCAAACGCGCCTCCTGGCGCATTCTGAATTGGGGGATTAAGTCCCCTTCAATTCTAAGGTTTCTTAGGGGCCAACTAGACCACCAGGTACCTCCAATAAGTCCCACACAGTGGGATTGCTAAGACATCTTCGGAGGCCATGCCCCCCTTTCTCCACCACTCTGCAAACACGCCTCCTGGCAGACTACGGGATGGGGGATGAAGTCCAATTTACTCCTGAGGGACTTTGGGGGCCAAGAAGCCCTGCTGGTACCTCCTGTAAGTCCTACGCAGCGGAACTCCTGAGTGCTGGTCAGAGTCCCAGCACCCTTTCTCCACCACTCTGCAAACGCGACTACTAGTTAAAGAAGCATTTGCAATGTAATAGGTTTTGCACTTGCGAGAGTTAGAGCTATTGGTTTTGTAAATGTAAAAGTTTTTTACTAATGTTTTTAGAGTGGACTGGATGTACGTTGTGTGTAGTGGAAATATGTGGTATGTTGTGCAGTGAAATTATGTGGATAGAAAGTATGTGGGATTTAGTGTATAGGAATTATGTAGAGTGGGATTATGTGTTATAGAGAGTAATTATGTGGTAGGGTAGTCTGTGTTGTGGATTGGTAACCTCAGGTTTAGTCTTCCTCGTTTTCATAGAAGCTAAACTATGAACTCAATGAGACAAAAAAAAGAAGGAATCACTGAGGAGCACTTCTGGATTTAGTCAGAGGTATGTGCAGGGCCACTGGAATTATGCGACTGTTTGGCTGCACCGACTTTAGCACAATTATACATTTTCCGCATTAGCCACATAATCCATCATCTGCTGCCTAATCTGCAGATTTGAACAAAAAAGCCTTGTTTCTAGCTCAAACGGCTCAAACGTTACCAAAAATGCAGCGACAAGTGTTACAGCATGGTGGAAGTTCCTTTGTAAACCTAGAATGGTCACCTGTTACTTATTGCTAAATGTGGGTGTTAAATTGGTACTAATGGTGTGCATACCACTCTTGCTTATTTCTGCTTCCCTCTTGCCTCTTTCTGCACCTCTGTTGCCTCTTTCTGCACCTCACTTGCTTCTTTGTGCGCCCCTCTGTTGCTTCTCCCTGTACCTCTCTTGCCTCTTTCTGTACTTCTCTTGCCTCTTTCTGCAATTCTCTGGCCTCTTTCTGCACCTCACCTCTTTCTGCTCCTCTCTTGCCTCTTTCTGCTCCTCCTTTGCCTCTTTCTGCAATTCTCTTGCCTCTTTCTACACTTCTCTTGCCTCTTTCTGCACATTTCTTACTCTTTCTGCACCTCTATTAGGGGCATATTATCAAGAAACGGCATTAAAATTATCGCCGCTTTAGCGGCAGAAAACTGCCGCTAAAGCGGCGATAATGGGCTTGATAATATGCCCTTGAGAATTCCAATAGAAGCCCATGTTCTGGTGTCAACATGGGCTTCTATTGGAATTCTCAAGGGCATATTATCAAGCCCATTATCGCCGCTTTTGCGGCAGTTTTCTGCCGCTAAAGCGGCGATAATTTTAACGCCGTTCTTGATAATATGCCCCTTAATTTTTTTCTGCAATTCTCTTGCTCCTTTCTGTACTCCTCTCGCCTGTTTCTATATTCAAATGGGAAGTGCAAGCTGTCAAGTTTTAAGTTCTGCGTGCTCTCGTGACTGAGGTATATGTCTACTTGCACATGTATTCTCACATGTGTTACGCATCTGAAGTAGCTTAAAAAGTGGGTAGCTTCTCTTATAGGTGATCAAATCTTCTTAGTTCTGCTCTGTCATTCGGTTGCACAGGCAGACATGTCTTATGAATATATGTGTTATAGAGCCCCTCAAATATACTATTGAATACCCATGTGCCCTGTATTGTGAGCAGAAAGAAATGCATACACCTTTTTTTACACAAATTTACAGAGTATGCAGTTTGAAACACAGGTATTCAAGTGTTTGTATGTTTATTTTAATTTAACATGTCACTAGGTAAAACCATAGAAACGCATGCATTCCTTCACAAACTTGGTCAGACTTATAACAGTGATATGCTTAGGATTGCTGTTTTATATTTGCTAGGCCTAACGTTCTGAGCAGTCAATTAATAGTGAACGTTCAAGAGAAAAGTGAGGTTTAAGACATCTTCAGAGAAGGATTAGTGATTAGGGTACTTTGTATGAGTCTGTTGTAAGATACAGTCAAAGTAGGCCTCTTTCTGTACCTCTGTTGGTTCTTTCTGCACATCTCTTGCTTCTTTCTTCACCTTTATTCCTCTTTCTGGACTTCTGTTGCCTCTTTCTGCATTTCTCTTGCTTCTTTATGCACCTTTCTTCCTCTTTCTGCACCTCTCTTGCCTCTTTCTGAACTTCTCTTGCTTCTGTCTGCGCCTGTCTTCCTCTTTCTGCACATGTCCTACCTGGTGAACAGTCATAATATCGAAACAAAAATATCGACTGGACAGAATGTCAAGTTATTTATATAGAATGGACAGAATATCGAATTGCAAAAATATAGTGGTGCAGAATATCGAAAATCAGGTAAGAAATATCGATTTCCATAATATCGAAGTTAGTAATATCGACAGTCATAATATAGTTGTTAAAAATATCGATTTTTTTTATAGTGTTTTAAGTGTTAGTATATGTGTTAAAAGTATGTATTATTTTTGTTATGTATGTTTGAATTTTTTTAAAGTAATGAATTTTATGTTATTTAATTTTTGCGTAATTTAATTCCGTAGCGGGTTGTGGGTTTATAGGGGAATAGGGTGGGAAGTAATTTAATTATAGTAAATTAAATATTAATTTTTAGGAATTATCAATTCTTTTTAATTTAATTTTGCGTTTTAGTTCTGTAGCAGTTTGTGGGCTTATAGGGGAATAGGGTGGGAAGTAATTTATTTATTATTAAGTAATTATTTATTTTTATTTATTGGTATTGATAATTAATTTATTGTTAATTAATTATTAATTGGTAATCAATTTTTATTAATTGGTAATTATTTTTTATTAATTGGTAATTAATTTTTATTAATTGATTAATTGATAATTATATTAATTTTATTAATTTATTATTCGGAGCGGGTTGTGGGTTTATAGGGGAATAGGGTGGGAAGTAATTTAATTGTAATTAAGTAATTATTGAAATTATTTTTGTGTATTGATAATTAATTTACTGTTAATTAATTATTAATCGGTAAAATTGTTTTATTACTTATTAATTTTTCATATTGAAAATTACTTGTTTGTTAATTAATTATTAATATGTAATTAATTTTTAATAAATAATATTTATTGGTATTTATAATTAATTAATTATTAAATAAATTGTAATTGGTAATTAATTTTACTTAATTTTTTATTGGTATTGTTAATTAATTTATTTTTATTTAAATATTAAATCATTACTTTCCCTACTGTTGCACTCACTGGAGTGGGAATAGTAATTTTTACCCCTACGCTATCCAACACTTTCCCTACTGTTGCACTCTCTGGAGTGGGAATAGTAATTTTTACCCCTACGCTATCCAACGCTTTCCCTACTGTTGCACTCTCTGGAGTGGGAATAGTAATTTTTACCCCTACGCTATCCAACGCTTTCCCTACTGTTGCACTCACTGGAGTGGGAATAGTCATTTTTACCCCTACGCTATCCAATGCTTTCCCTACTGTTGCACTCACTGGAGTGAGAATAGTAATTTTTACCCTCCCGCTATCCAACGCTTTCCCTACTGTTGCACTCACAGGAGTGGGAATAGTAATTTTTACCCCTACGCTATCCAACGCTTTCCCTACTGTTGCACTCACTGGAGTGGGAATAGTAATTTTTACCCCTACGCTATCCAACGCTTTCCCTACTGTTGCACTCTCTGGAGTGAGAATAGTAATTTTTACCCCTACGCTATCCAATGCTTTCCCTACTGTTGCATTCACTGGAGTGGGAATAGTCATTTTTACCCCTACGCTATCCAACGCTTTCCCTACTGTTGCACTCGCTGGAGTGGGAATAGTAATTTTTACCCTCCCGCTATCCAACGCTTTCCCTACTGTTGCACTCACTGAAGTGGGAATAGTAAATTTTACCCTCCTGCTATCCTACGCTAAAAATATTGAATATTTTTATTAATATTAAGTTAATATATATATGTATTAAAAAATAAAAATGCATGTTTATTTATTAATTTTAAGGTTATTTAAGTATTTTTAAGTATGTTTTAGTTAATTATATTTATTTTATTAATTTTACATTACTTTTAAGACATTTTAAAAATTCGATATTTTAACAAGCTATGGGGGTCATTACGATGGCGGTAGGAAAATCAAGCCGACCGCCATGGTAGTGGGAAATCACCGCCCGCCGCTACCGCGGGAAAACCGACGGCTAGATTAGGATCCTTGTCGGTAAAAATCCAACCGCGGTGGAAAGGAGACCCGAGAAACCGCCGTTCGCCTGCGGAAAAGGCCCAAACCAGTCCGCGGCGGTCGGTTTCGCAGCGGAAACAGCACAAACGACCGCAATCACAGCGGAGACACCGCCATCGAAATTATGATATTCCCGACATCGCCGCGGTGGAGTGCGCTGTTTCCAACCGCCGTGGTCGACAACATTGATGAATGAGTGAGACGGCGGAAGCTCCGTAGCCGAGCCACCGCTGCGGACGCTCCGTGAAAAAAATGGCGGTCGCAAGAAAAACACACAACATGGCCACAAAGTGCACCAACCAAACAAGGCATGCACCCAAAAATACCTAACACAGCCGAAAGATACACCCCCATGGGAAACTCCAAAACTACAAATCCCAGGTCCACACACACACCACACCACACCTGCTACCAATACCCCATCCTGACACACCCACAGAGACCAGTATAAATCCAGCCCCCAACAGACTACAATCCTTTGCAAAACTCCACAACTGAGGGGACATCCACCACAGATGACTGGAGAGGCAAATCTGCACAACACACACACATCACCACCACCACCACCACTTCCACACCTGCACCTCTAACACCTTTGCATAGCACACACCATACACATCACAACCACCACTACCACTTCCAAACCTGCACCTTAAACACCTTGACACATCACACACCATGTCACCACAGAGAATGCCCAAATTCACTGAGAGTGAGTTGAGGGTCATGGTTGATGAGATAATCAGGGTAGAACCACAATTGTTTGGTAACCAGGTCCAACAGACACCACTAGCAACAAGAACGCAAATGTGGAGAAGGATAGTAGAGAAGGTAAATGCAGTAGGGACCGTGCCACGCAATAGAGATGAAATCGTGAAGAGGTGGCACGATATGAAGGCAGTGGTCAAGAAGAAGAGAGCCAAGAACCATGAGCTGGCTCACAGAACAGGCAGTGGCCCTCCCGTTCCACTCAAAACATTCACTGAATGGGAGGAGAAGGTGCTTGGCATTCTACATCCAGAGAGTCTCTCAGGAATACCCGGGGAGTGGAGGCTGGTAAGTACAAACAAATGCCTAACATCACACAAATGTACTGTCTTGCACTACTACAAAATAATACCTCCTAGGTTCAAATTCATTCATGTGCACAACACCCCCCCAACACATCTCTCACAGATTCAACAGACACTCCCCCTGAAGCCCCCAAAGGTAGTTAGCAACATCACCATGGGTACATGTGTACATGCTGCCAGCACTACAACTCCCACCAGGCCCCCTTGTCCTACAGTTTCGCAAGATGGAGCCCTCCACCCCAACCCATGTGCCAACCATAGCATTGCTCACCTTAACCTAACAGGTAGGTAGCCATCCCTACAGGGAGGTGGGTGGGTGTTTGGGAAGCCTGCACTACAACTCCCACCAGGCCCCCTTGTCCCACAGCTGAGCAGGATGGAGCACTCCCCCACCCAGAAGCATGCCTCAGCCATTGTATGCTTCACCCTCACCTAACAGGTAGGTAGCCATCTTTACAGGGAGGTGTGTTTGGAATAGGGAGGCCTGCACTACAACTCCCACCAGGCCCCCTTGTCCCACAGCTGAGCAGGATGGAGCACTGCCCCCACCCAGAAGCATGCCTCAGCCATTGTATACTTCACCCTCACCTAACAGGTAGGTAGCCATCTTTACAGGGAGGTGTGTTTGGAATAGGGAGGCCTGAACTACAACTCCCACCAGGCCCCCTTGTCCCACAGCTGAGCAGGATGGAGCACTGCCCCCCACCCAGAAGCATGCCTCAGCCATTGTGTGCTTCACCCTCACCTAACAGGTAGGTAGCCATCTTTACAGGGAGGTGTGTTTGGAATAGGGAGGCCTGCACTACAACTCCCACCAGGCCCCCTTGTCCCACAGCTGAGCAGGATGGAGCACTGCCCCCCACCCAGAAGCATGCCTCAGCCATTGTGTGCTTCACCCTCACCTAACAGGTAGGTAGCCATCTTTACAGGGAGGTGTCTGTGGAATAGGGAGGCCTGCACTACAACTCCCACCAGGCCCCCTTGTCCCACAGCTGAGCAGGATGGAGCACTGCCCCCCACCCAGAAGCATGCCTCAGCCATTGTGTGCTTCACCCTCACCTAACAGGTAGGTAGCCATCTTTACAGGGTGGTGTGTTTGGAATAGGGAGGCCTGCACTACAACTCCCACCAGGCCCCCTTGTCCCACAGCTGAGCAGGATGGAGCACTGCCCCCCACCCAGAAGCATGCCTCAGCCATTGTGTGCTTCACCCTCACCTAACAGGTAGGTAGCCATCTTTACAGGGATGTGTCTGTGGAATAGGGAGGCCTGCACAACAACTCCCACCAGGCCCCCTTGTCCCACAGCTGAGCAGGATGGAGCACTGCCCCCCACCCAGAAGCATGCCTCAGCCATTGTGTGCTTCACCCTCACCTAACAGGTAGGTAGCCATCTTTACAGGGAGGTGTGTTTGGAATAGGGAGGCCTGCACTACAACTCCCACCAGGCCCCCTTGTCCCACAGCTGAGCAGGATGGAGCACTCCCCCCACCCAGAAGCATGCCTCAGCCATTGTGTGCTTCACCCTCACCTAACAGGTAGGTAGCCATCTTTACAGGGAGGTGTGTTTGGAATAGGGAGGCCTGCCCCACAACTCCCACCAGGCCCCCTTGTCCTACAGCTGCGCAAGATGGAGCACTCCCCCCAGCCACAAGCATGTGGCAGATATTGAATTTCACTCATCAAACTTACGGGTAGGTAACCCTTTCAACCGGGAGTGTTGTTCTTAATTGGTGACACAGCAGCACAACTCACAACAGGCCCCCTACTCCCACAGTTCAGCATGATGGAGCACTTGTCCCACTCATAGGCATGTGACGTCTGTGCAGCCGCACATGACACCATGCCACTTAGTCCACAGTCACCTACACAAATCATGCAAAACAGTTGTGTTGTAGTCACCATGCACAAGTCTCTGTTCAAAAATGACCCACATTGTGTACACTGTGCCAGGCATCACACACTGCAACACTAACAACGATCATGCTGCCCTGCAGCAGTGTCTGGCCGTTTTTTGGCAAAGTGCAAATCACCCATGTCATACCACAGTGTTGCAATGTAAACAGTGGAAGTGCAGTGTACCCAAAAACTACACTGCAGCTGGGACTCACAATGCTAAACTAAGCACATCCCAAATGTCCTGCAACACACCCAGCTACCACAGTGCTGCACTGAATTGCAGAACAGCACCTTGTCTGACTAAAATTGTCAAAGGTGTCTTGTTTGGACCACCAATGTGTGTATGCATTGACAATGTTCACATCTCACACTGTCTGTCTGAACAGTGCTGGTATAGTCTGGCCCCAAAAGCACACATTGTCTGCACAGGGCTGAGTACATCTCACACACACACCACTGTTGACCACAACATGTCAGTGTATGGATGCCCTGGAACAACTGCTTCACCAGTACTGTGCTCATGTTCTCACGTCCACAAATACCATGAAACCATGACAGTGTGGAAATGTATGCTGGGTGAGATGTTCACCCTGCTGTATGTCACCACTGTGCTAGGAGACTATACCCCTTGCCCTATTGTGCCTTCAAATGTCGGGGGATTGAACCCCACAGCCAGATAGGTGGGACAACAGTGATGGGGGGCTATACCCCATGCCCTATTGTGCCTTCAAATGTTGGGGGAGTGAACCCCACAGCCAGATAGGTGGGACAACAGTGATGGGGGGCTATACCCCATGCCCTATTGTGCCTTCAAATGTTGGGGGAGTGAACCCCACAGCCAGATAGGTGGGACAACAGTGATGGGGGGGGCTATACCCCATGCCCTATTGTGCCTTCAAATGTTGGGGGAGTGAACCCCACAGCCAGATAGGTGGGACAACAGTGATGGGGGCTATACCCCATGACCAAATGTAATCTGAAATCAATGGGTACAAAAAGCCACACACACATTCTGCTCACCACACGCACATTCCATCCAAAAATTTCAACCAAGTCACATAGCCATGTCATTGCTCACCTTCACCTCAAACGGTAGTTAGCCATCTTCACAGTGAGACGGTGTAGTGTGTTTGGCTAACCGTCCCACAAAACGCAACAAGCATGCTGTTCCACCCCTATGGAGGATGGGACACTACACCCCCAATAAGAATCATGTGGCAGGCAATGTATGCTACCCACCCAACTCACAGGTAGGTAACCGCATCTCACAGGTTGGGGTGTGTGGGGCTGGGAAGCTTGCACAACAACTCACACGGGCCCACCTGACCGCCAGCACACAAGACCCATTACTTCCTGGCACCAACATGCATGTGTCAGTTATTGCAATGTACACTTCAAAAGAACTGGCATGTGGACATATCATGCTGACTTGTCCCACACTGGACCAAGATGGAAGCCATCATCATACACACACAGAGAGGTCTCTCAAATACAAGGAAAAAACAGCAAACACTACATATCAACAGCCACAACATGCAGCCAGATATGCATTTAAAAAAACATGTTGGCATAGGACACCAGGCCTCTCAATGCACAACTGCACACCCAGATAGCATTGGCAACTATAGTGTGCACACACCTAAGAAAATGAAACTGTGACAGCAACCAAAGTGTGAAAGTCTGAAACACATGTAGATGGAACTCCGAGCACAACCATGCACACCACTACATGCCATCTGACAGTTGCAGTGGTCCATACCACCTAGGATCTAATTAAAGCAAACTTAAGCATGTCTGGAATTGCAAATACAGATATGTACACCACATTGAAAAGGTATGCATGAAACTACAATGTTCACTCAATGTGCAGAGTAAACCGCTGCAAGGGCTCAACAAGTGACACATACGCATAAATGGATGACATATGATTGATCCATAACTGGATGCCAACATGAGACTGTCAATGTAAAAAAATTATATTGTGCATGTCATATCTTGACAACTCCCAATATGGACAAGTAATGCATGTACCACAACAGCTTGTAATGCATCACTGGATGTCGTTCAATGCAAATTTGTACAGTGAACAACTGCTGGATGTACAAACAGTTGATGTAACACTGCTAACACAAACTTTGCTGGGTGCAACACAATGACCATTTCTCATCAATATGGACAAGTAATGCATGTACCACAACAGCTTGTAATGCATCAATGGATGTCGGTCAATGCAAATTTGTACAGTGAACAACTGCTGGATGTACAAACAGTTGATGTAACACTGCTAACACAAACTTTGGGTGCAACACAATGACCATTTCTCATCTGACCCACAGGTGACCAAGAACTCACTGCAGAGGATGACACCACCCTGCAGAGCCAGTCCCCCCCGGAACAGAGACAACTGGATGAGGACTCCCTGGATTCCTTGTATGAGGAGTTCAAAGCTGGCCCATCTGGTGTGGCAGGCCGCAACCAGTCCCAGGCACCCATTGTCCCCCCAACCACATCAGCTGCAGCCCATGACCATCCTCTGACAGCTGCTGTCACGGCCTGTGTGTCAACCACTACCACCACCACCACCACAGCTGGCCGCAACACCCTCCCTGCCCCTAGGGTTGAGCAGCCCACTACATCGACTGCGGAGGCCAGGGAGAGGATGCAGTGGGCTAATGTGAGGACCGGACAGGACCGTGGCAGCAGTGCAGGTGGTCGGGACAGGGTCATGCAGAGGGGAACTGATCCTGGGATGGAAGCCCTGGGCCACATCGACAGAGTCCTTGGGGCCTACCAACAGGCCCAGGGACGAATGGGCCGGTTAGAGGAAGAATCTCGGGAGCACCTCCTGCTGCTGAGGTCCATGGACACACGCATGGGACAGATTGTGGACCTCTTGGGGCAGCTAGTGGCGGTTCTGAGGGACAGGCCAGCACAACATTCTACCCCTCCGCCTCCCCTGTTGGGCAGCAGGATGACACTTCATCATCCTCCCCTGCGTCCACAGAGGGGGTGAGTCCACAGACACCACTGTCCCTGCAGCAGTGGCCCCTCCAGTCAAGCGCAAAAGGGGCCGTCCAAGAAAAGGCCAGGGGCCTCACGTGCCAAAGCACCTGCCAAACGCTAGTCCCCGAGCCAGCCATGATGGCAGACCACTGCACCACTGCATTGACCTTTTGGACTATCCTTCACCACACTGCCATGTGAATGGCATCTATCTGTTGGACTGGGTCTCCACATCATTGTGGGGACTACTCAAGTATCTCATCTACCATAACTGTCAACTCACTTCTTCAATTCCCCCCTTCACATGTTCTCCACCCTTGCATGTCACAATTGTAAATAAATACACCTTACACACATGTTGTTGTGTCTGCTCCGTCTCTAATACAGGATGTGCAACCTTCAACGTGTAGGACATGGACCAAGGGAATGGAATGTAGGTAGGCAGTGAGATGCTGAAGGGACCTAGGGAAAACGCAGAACAAGAGTCACTTGTATGGGTGTGGCATCGCACACATCACACAACACATGTCAACAAGGTACTCAGATCTTCTAACTTTACACAGAGCAACAGTCACCATAGAGACATTCTGTATCACACTAACCAATCACACATACATTGGCATGCAGCAATGAGTCAACACAAAGCTGCAGTCAGCAAGCTCACATACACCCACACAGCAACTGCAACACCATCAGACCATTTTGTCCCTTCTACATCGTCCCTCACCTTCAAGTGAAGTAGCGGGTGATGAGCTGTTGATGCATGTCGACCCCTTCCTCCTCTCCACTGCCCTCGTCACTCGATCCAGGTTGATTTGCAGGCGGGGGCCTTGGCTGCTCATCATCGTCATCCAGGATCAGGGGTATTGCCTTGCGAATGGCCAGGTTGTGGAGCATGCAGCATGCCACCACTATCTGACACACCTTCCCTGGCGAGTACATAAGGGCACCTCCAGTACGGTCCAGGCACCGAAATCTTGATTTTAGGAGACCAAATGTCCGTTCTATCACACGCCGTGTCCTCCCATGGGCATCATTGGATCGCACATCAGCTGGCGTGACGGGATTCCGCAATGGGCTCAGCAACCACGGGCGGTTCGGATATGCTGAGTCACCTGGGTGTGAGAGACACAGGTTAACCTTGCAGTCCCAAAATGCCACACGACAGCATGTCACACACACACCACTCTAATCCACTATGCATACTCACCCACAAGCCATGCACGCTCCGGAAGCAGATTGGCCATCAGCTGAGGAACGATGCTGCTGCACAAGATGTGGGCATCATGGGCTGGGCCGGGAAACTTGGCTCACACGTGTGAGATGATCATGTCCGCCAGGCACACCACTTGAACATTTACCGAGTGTGAATGCTTCCTATTGCGGTAAACCTGTTCACGTGCCTGTGGTGGCACAAGCCCAACATGTGTGCAATCAATTGCACCAATGACATGGGGGATATGTCCAAGGGCATAGAAATCGCCCTTCACAGCCACCAACTCAGGCCCCCTGGGAAAATGGATATATCTGTCTTTGTAGAGCATCATGGCCGACAGGACATCCCTCAGCACCATGCTGAACATCGGCTGTGACATCCCGCCTGCACTTGCGACCGTGTGCTGGAATGAGCCTGTTGCAAAGAAATGCAGGCATGCCATCACCTTAGATGTTGCGGTGAAAGCTGTTGGATATGTCCGACGTGGCTGCAGGTGGGGCTCCAACATGGCACATAGGTTCTGCAGGGTTTGTCGGTCCAGCCTGAATTTGCGGATTATATCCTCATTCTCCATGTCTGCCAGGACTGTGAACGGACAATGGATATTGGGCCTCCTCCTCCTAGGACAGATCAAAGTGCACAGATGTCAATGCAGAAGACCATGAAATGTGCATCACATCAATTTTTTCTACAGACACATTCCCAAGTTTTACAACATGCACCATTAACCGACAGGGCACTTCACAAGTAGGTACACATCAGGCACACTACTCGTACACCTGTCCCCTTACCAGCAGCAATTATCTGTGCACCCCTCCGGCTCATTCGCATGCACAGTGTGATATACTAACAGATATGTGTGCACACCTGTGAGTATGACCCCCAGCATATGTTACTAATTGCAATACTACCCTAACACACCATGTTGCTGGCCCTGATACACCTCCCAACACAGGTTGCACATGGCACACATCAACTACACACTGACCACCGGATGAGCGTGGGGGACACGTGTGTGCATGTGCATTAGACAATGTGCCAGTTGCTGATGCCCCTAGTACAGTAAATGAGACGACATTGTGCATTACATTGCACACACAGACATTGACCATTATCTACATATGCTATGCAACACATTAACTGGACAGTCTACATTTCATTACACAGCACATGTGACATGTGCGAGTGTATGTGCCCATGCAATGTATTGGCGACCCATATATGGTATGTGTTGGTGACGTGGAGTGACATGTCCCTTTTGTGCATTTGCCCTCATGAGGACCCTTCAATTGTTGAGACACTGGGCACTGTACATGTTGGCCTATGCAGAGAGCTGGAGGACACGTTAGGTGCAGCAAAGCTACTCCACAACTCCATTAACGCTCACTCCAGGCACTGTCTGGAACCATATGGCGGTGCCTACCGCCTGGCCCCTGCGGACTGGCACCGCCCATAACCCAGGCACGATCGCGGGAGACACCACCAGATATGTATGTGACAATGGCGGTCAACATACACTGCTACCCAAATCACGGTCACTCCAGGCACTGTCTGGCAAACATATGGCGGTGCCTACCGCTTGACACCTGCGGACTGGCACCGCCCATAACCCAGGCACGATCGCGGGAGACACCGCCAGATATGTATGTGACAAGGGCGGTCAACATGCACCGCTACCCAAATCACAGTCACTCCAGGCACTGTCTGGCAAACATATGGCGGTGCCTACCGCCTGGCCCCTGCGGACTGGCACCGCCCATAACCCAGGCACGATCGCGGGAGACACCACCAGATATGTATGTGACAATGGCGGTCAACATACACTGCTACCCAAATCACGGTCACTCCAGGCACTGTCTGGCAAACATATGGCGGTGCCTACCGCTTGACACCTGCGGACTGGCACCGCCCATAACCCAGGCACGATCGCGGGAGACACCGCCATATATGTATGTGACAAGGGCGGTCAACATGCACCGCTACCCAAATCACAGTCACTCCAGGCACTGTCTGGCAAACATATGGCGGTGCCTACCCCCTGGCCCCTGCTGTGTGTCACCGCCATGGACCATGCCCTTGCAGCCAATGGGAAGCAGCCTCGCGGTAGCCTGATGCGGATTTGAAAATCATGGTAGGCGTGCACTGCCACCGCGGAGGCGGTCACTGGAGGCATTCAAAAGATGCACCACCGCGGTAGCACGCGCCTGGCCCCTACGGTGTGTCACCGCCATGGACCATGCCCTTGCAGCCAATGGGAAGCAGCCTCGCGGTAGCCTGATGCGAGTTTGAAAATCGCTGTAGGCGTGCACCGCCACCGCGGAGGCGGACATTGGATGTATTTGAATGAGGCAGACCTGGTACACCAATTGCAGCACCCTGACACAGCCCCAGGGGCCTATATATGTGTGGGAGGGTGCCCCACATTCCCACAGCTACCAGGGACTGCTGACTGACAACCCTCACCTGCTGCTGCTGCCTCAAGGGAC
This sequence comes from Calotriton arnoldi, assembly GCA_963921515.1. Lineage (NCBI taxonomy): Eukaryota > Metazoa > Chordata > Amphibia > Caudata > Salamandridae > Calotriton > Calotriton arnoldi. Next base: position 648,253 of record CAWUFW010010731.1, on the reverse strand, counting down.
TGCTGGCTGCCACCCTGCACCTGCTGCCTCAAGGGACTGCTGGCTACCACCCTGCACCTGCTGCTGCTGCCTCAAGGGACTGCTGGCTGCCACCCTCCACCTGCTGCTGCTGCCTCAAGGGACTGCTGGCTGCCACCCTCAACGTGCTGCTGCTGCCACATGTCCATTGTGATGTCGAGGACTCAGAAGATCCGTGCCAGTCCCTTCACCAGCGAGGAACTTGAGGTCCTGGTAGACGGGGTGCTTGCACAGTACCCAAGGCTTTATGGCGGCCCTAATGTCATGGTAAGTCTCCAAGACTGTGAGTGAGAGTGCAGGGTGGGCACACGTGAGGTGGAGGTGCTTCTGTATGTGTCAGTGGTTGTGGGGCTCTGACATGCACTGCCTAGCATGTTTACTACAGCGGGAAGGGCTTGGTGGGCTCTTTCACACGTTACCCTGCATGCCTATCCTGAGTAGAGGGACATGTTTTGTAGTGTCAGCCATATAGTGCAGCTGCATTTTGGTGATGCAGGAGTCTGGCCAGTTATCGTTTGTGTGAATGGCTGTGTTGCTCCCAATTTACCCACTCAGTGTCAGTCCACCTGCCCTACACAGTCCCCGCCGAATGCCACATGTCCACATCACTGCATGTACAGTGTGTTCCATGTGTGTTTGGTTCACGCATCTTCATCTAAGTCCCATCTCTGCCATGTAGATTGCACAGGAGCAGCCGTGGGAGAAGGGTGTGTGTATGACAGTTGTTATCACTCTATGTGAGTTCCAGGACACAGTGAGGCTTTCACAGGGCTAGGACACTTAGGTCTGCGCAGTGTTGGACACAGTGAGTCCAACGACAAGACACATGTTTTGCTATCTTCTCTATGTGTAGTTTTAGGTAACTGCAGACAGTAGCTGCGGGCAGACTACACGTCGCTTGCTGTGTTGGTATCCTGCATGTGAATGGGATGTGGAGGTACTGTGTCCACCATCGAACATGCATGCCTGTACGTCTGATTGACCAATGACATTGTACCATGTTCACAGCAATTGTTGGCTCTGTTACAGTTGTAGCTGGCGTTTTGGATGAGTCACTGTCGTGCTACTGCATTTTCGTTGTGTTGTCATTGTGCACTGTGTCACTGGAACCTCACCCCTCTTGTCTCCCATGCCTGTAGCTGAAGGTCCACCAGCGTAAAGCCGTGTGGAGGGCCATTGCCTCCAGAGTGCGAGATCTGGGTGTGTCAAACCGAAGGCGCACCCACTGTCATAAAAGGTGGGACGACATCTGCTGGCTGAGCAAGAACGTGGCCGAGATGACGCTGGGGCTGCTCCCTCGGACTGGCAGGTTGGCTAGGCGCGGCATGACACCACTAATGGTCCGCATCCTGGCTGTCACACAACCTGAGCTGGACAGACAACTGAAGGAGCATCAGCAGCAAGCTAGGGGTGAGTATGTGTTGCAGGCTGCCTTTGGATGGGAGTGGGTGCATGTGTCTACAGAGTGTGCAAATTGTCAGCTGTGTGACATTGGTTGTGTGGTGCAATGTTTTGTGAGTGGCCTCTGTGCTGGGTGTATGTGCCATGCATTTGCCCAAACTGTGCTTCATGAAGTCAGTTTTAGCACTGTGCATCTCTCTTACATTTGGAGTTGTGGCCTTCAGATACCTTCTGCTGTGGGGTAGTGTGTGAATTCAGATTGATGGGAATGCCAGTGTGCCAACTGTGAATGCGTTTCAATGAATGCGTGCAATTCCAGACCTCAGATGTCTGCCAGTCAGACATCTGAGGCCAATGTGCAACAGTAGATGTGCCCATGAACTCGATATGGTGGATGGCATGTGTGCAGGGTCATTGTGGGCTGGTATGTTGTGGTCTGTGTGGTCCCCTACTGCTCCATCCATGTAGGTGATGTGCACCATGTTGTGGTGTTCATCCTTGCCAACATCGGGACAGTGTGTGTGCACAGGCCATTTTGTGGCTGTGTCTGATGTGAGCCAACAGCAGGATGGTGTGCTGTGTGAGTCACCTGGGGCACTTATGGCAGGATGTGTGTTGGACATGCACCGTTGGCTTGATATTTTTGGTGGCAAGATATATGTGTGCACAGGGTGGCATGCGATGTGCTGCACACCTCTTCTAGGATGCAGATGTATTGGCATGTGTTAGTTCTGTTGATGCCACTCATCTCACAGTACTTCTCTCTCCTATGCAGCAGCTCCCGTATGTGCAGAGGGAGAGGGGACGGACACCAGTGGTGAGGCATCCAGTGCAACAGCTGCACCGGAGCAGACTGACACAGATGTGACCAGCGCCGAGGAGGGGGACAGGAGTCTGCTAGAGGATTCACAGCCGGAGACACAAAGCTCTACGTCATCTGACGCCAGCGGTGAGGCATCCATGTTGGGGGGTACAGGGAACGGGGACTCGGCCTCCTCTTCCGCCACACAGCATCCAGTGCCAAGCCTCCCTTCAACCGCCACTGGTGCTGCCCGTGTCCGCACGAGTAGGAAGGGAAGAGTCACCTTCACCCCAGGCACAGCTGCCCCAGCCCATGTCAGCCCTGCTGCCCTCAGTGCAGAAGCAGTCGAGCTATTGCGCCAGCTGTGTGTGGGGCAGACAGCACTTCTCAATGCCTTCCAAGAGCACGACAAAAATTTGGGGCATGTTATAGCTTTCATGGAGGGCATACATTCCGACATAGGTGGGCTACACCGGACTGTGCAGTCCTTGTCATCAACTGTGACAGCAGCCCTGCAACAGGCACATAGTCAGGGAGCGGCTCCCAGCACTCGGTCCGGCCCCGTGTCACTGTGCACCTCTGACGACAGTGACAATGCTCAACGGACCCCAAAGTCCCGATACAGAACCCGCAGCACACAGGAGCAGCAGCAGCCCAAGCGTACTAGGGCGAGGACCATCCCCACATAAAAGTAAGGCCACCCCAGAGCGCAGCGAGAAAAGCCCATCAGGTGACAGCAAGGGCCACAAAGCAAAGAAACAAGCATCAGGGTCACAGGCCTCACCTTCCTCCCCCGCCAAAGACTCCCCTGTCCCAAAGACGTCTCGCAGAGGCAAAATGACAGTTTCCACACCCACTGAGAAGGTGTTGCCTGCAAACATTACACAGGATGAGGGCCCCATGGATAATCCATCCTTGACCTCCACTCCCATCCCAAGCCCTGTGAAGCCAGCACGGGAGGACACTGTAGGGGGCAAACCTGGTGGACAGAGGGAGGCAGGGCGGCGGCAAACACCAGGCAAGCGCACAGCGGGATCCAGCATGTCCCCAGAGGGAGGATCACCATCCACACCAGAATCAGCTTTGGTAGTGGGGTCACCTGTTGTGTCTGCCCCAGTTCACCTCAATCCCCAGACAGGGAAGCCTTTCAGGATCCCCAAGAAGTGGAGAGGCACCCCTCCACAATCTCCGGCACACACTGTGTCTCACCAGGGCATGAGTCCTCCTCCCCGGGCCACCACCCCACCTGGTCCAAGCAGCCCCCCAGCTCCCACAAGCACAGTTGGCTCTTCCACAGTTGTTACTCCCACTGCCCAGGGCAGCCCTCCAACTGACCCCAACACACAGTCAGCTCCAAGTCCGACAGACAGCCCCATCTGAGTGGTGGTCACCCTCACACACCTGTCTGTCCACAGCGGTGCGTGTGATGCCCATTATCAGCCCCATTACTCTGTTGCTGGGCATGGCATGGTAGAGTTGCATACATTCCCTGTGTAGATTCTGATGTCACTACTCTGCACAATGTCTTTGCCTTTTTGTTCACTGCTGTTTGCCCCCTGCCTGTGCAGCTTCTGATGTCCCCACTCTGCACATTGTACTGGCCACTGGCCTTGTTGTTCACTGCTGTTTGCCCTCTGCCTGTGCAGCTTCTGATGTCCCCACTCTGCACATTGTACTGGCCACTGGCCTTGTTGTTCACTGCTATTTGCCCCCTGCCTGTGCAGCTTCTGGTGTCCCTACTCTGCACATTGTACTGGCCACTGGCCTTGTTGTTCACTGCTGTTTGCCCCCTGCCTGTGCAGCGTCTCAGGGACTTCATCTGCACATTGGACTGGCCACTGGCCTTGTTGTTCACTGCTATTTGCCCCCTGCCTGTGCAGCTTCTGGTGTCCCTACTCTGCACATTGTACTGGCCACTGGCCTTGTTGTTCACTGCTATTTGCTCCCGGGCTGTGCAGCTTCTCATGGACTTCATCTGCACATTGGACTGGCCACTGGCCTTGTTGTTCACTGCTATTTGCCCCCTGCCTGTGAAGCTTCTGGTGTCCCTACTCTGCACATTGTACTGGCCACTGGCCTTGTTGTTCACTGCTATTTGCCTCCTGCCTGTGCAGCTTCTCATGGACTTCATCTGCACATTGGACTGGCCACTGGCCTTGTTGTTCACTGCTATTTGCCCCCTGCCTGTGCAGCTTCTGGTGTCCCTACTCTGCACATTGTACTGGCCACTGGCCTTGTTGTTCACTGCTGTTTGCTCCCTGGCTGTGCAGCTTCTCATGGACTTCATCTGCACATTGGACTGGCCACTGGCCTTATTGCTCACTGCTGGTTGCTCCCTGCCTGTGCAGCTTCTCATGTAAATACTGTGCATATTTAAATGCCCACTGGCCTTGCTGTTGCCCAAATTTGTTGTCTCACTATGCAAATTGTGAATAAACACAGTTGGTCCTGCTGTGAGTTGTGTCAGTGTCCTTCCTTAATGAAGTTGTTTCTGTGTGTGCATGGTTTACTGTGTCACATGCTCAGTATGCCACTTCAACATTGCCAATAGGTTGTCTCACATTTCATTTTTTTTGCAGGGGTGGGAGGCACTTCATTTCTACCTGACTGTGATACTTATGGGTGCAGTGCAGGTTGTTGGCAATGAATTCTTGTTGTCATCATCCGTCTTTGCTCATGTTATCTATGGTGGACACATGTCAGGTTTGTGGGCAATGGCAGCACAGGGTGGGAGTTTGGGCACAGGCTTACAGGCAGGCAGGCCAGCGTCATGGGGTCTGTGTGAGCTTCCTTTCTGTGTGCCAATCAGTGTCGGTGTATGGACATCTTGTGGTGATGAGTTATCCAGGTCCCATGGTTTACTTCAAATGTGTGCACTTGGGTGGTGGAGAAGTGTATGGTGTGAAGGGGGTGACTTTGTTGTGACTGTGGATGTGTGTGCACCTGCATTGTCAACTACTGCCATGTGTCACCCTGGAGTGGTGTGCCTGTATGTGTACTTGTTGAGCCCTGTGGTTTTGTTTTGTGCACATGGCAGTATTGTGTGGTGCTGTTGTGAGAGGAGGTATGTGTGACATATCCTACTTGTGCTTGGCTGTCATGTAGTGTGTCACTGGGCCCTGTGTGTTGTGCAGCAGACATTCTCTTGTCCAGTATTTGGATGCCTATGTGTGGCTGGTCAGTGTTTGAGTTCAGGGCCTTCCTTACATCCCTGTGCCTATACATGGGTGTCCTTGCTATCTCCAGGAGTTTTTGCATTGAGGTGACCTTGGTTTGTGTTGACTGACTGTGTCAGCCATGTGTGCTGTGATGGGCTGTGTGTGTTCTCACATGTGTCTTGTCTTGCATGAGCATCACACATGCTTGATGGTTGTGTCACTGCCCTTCCATTTGTGGGCACCTCACTTTGGCTTTCCTATATGTTGTCCTCCATTACTGCTGGCATGTGGTGTGTGTATGTAGCTGTGAGTCAGGGTGGTGTGTGTGTGTGTGACTTGTCAGGTAGTGTGTGCAGTGAAGTGTTTGGTCCTCATCTGTGTGTGTGTATATTTTGTGCCTGGCCTCAGTGTTCTTGGCTTGTGTGTGATGTTGTTGTGGTGTGTGTGTTGGCTGGGGCCTGGGCTTCTGTGCTATGTGTTCCTGTGCAAAGGGTCCTGCTGTGGCTGTATATGCAGTTGTTGGGACGTGGGGCATGGTGTGGCTGTAGTTGTGTGGTTGTTGTGCAGGTGTGGCACTTGGGAGGCACATGTTGTGTCCCTTCACGGAGGTAGCTGGTGTGTTGTGGGTGGAGTTGTGGCTCTGTGCTATTTGTACGGTGCCCTTGGCATGCGCTGGCCCTGGGCTCTGTGTTGTGTGCATGGTTTCCTGCACACTGACCATGGCGGTGACGTGACCGGGACATTTGTTCATGATGGCGGAACATGGGTGGGCAGTATGTGGCGAGGTGTGTTTGTCACAGGTGGAACATGTGTGTGTGCAGTGATGGCTGTGTGCCTGTCCCCACAGGGGTGTGTGGTGTTCCCATGCGAAGTTTTTCCACCCTGGAGCTGTGTATTGTGTTACTTGCACTGTTGTGTCTGTACGTACCTGCGGAGGCGTCCTCAGCGGACGATGACTTGCAGGTGGTGTATCATGTACAGCACCGGGATGGCGTGTAGGGCAGGATCCATCGTGGTGTGTCCCGGGTGTCTCTTTTCTGTCTCCGCTGTGGTGTCTCTGCCGTCTCTCGCTGTGCGGTTTCTCCGTCGCGGTGTGCTGCCATGTTTCCGGCATTGTGATATCTTCGGCGTACGGGACGTCATTCCGCACGGCGGTGTGTGGTGATTGGCTCACTCCGCCGCGGTGGCGGGCGCACTTTGATGGCGGTCGGCATCGCACCGCGGCGGGCGGGAAATGGGCAATGTGTGGCCATCCTAATATGGTGGGCGTGAAGACCGCTGGCGGCGTGCGGTAAATGGGTATTAACGCCACCGCCGGCACCGCGGTCGTGTCTCCGCCCGCCATCCTAATAGGCCCCCAAATTATTTACAACGATATTTTGGATTCGATATTTTTGTACTTACCTGTTTGTAGATAGGAATTCGATATTCTGGCATTCTATATTTTTTCCTCGATATTTCGGCAGGTCGATATTTTGCTCCTCGATATTCTGTCAGTGATCCGTCCTACCTATGTAGGCATAGTTAGAAATTAGCATTTAAAAAACCTTTGAAATTCACTGAAAAAAATGTTGCAAGCCCTCCTACAGCCCCCAGAACGGCGTTTCCACCGCTTTTCTTCACCACCCGCTACTAAGTTTCCGAAACCGGAACAATGGCGGCTCACTCGGAGACCAATTCCGCCTTTCTCCGAACGATCTCTGCAGATATATTTGCCACGACCTCCCTCCCACTGAATCAGCCAAGATGGTGCCCGGGGAGTTTTGAGCAAGCGACTGATGCCGATTGAAGCGCGCTGTGATGCCACTGACCTCCGTTCCAACCAGCCATCATTGCCCCCCTCCCTCGGTCCTCACCTTGATTGTGCCTGCTGACTCCACTGGGGTGATTCCGCTGCCTTGTGCTATCTCGCTCTGCTTACAAGGTACGGTTGCAGCTGGAGAGGGAGGGGCACACGAGCGCGACCTGCAGTTGCTCCCTGAGACCCACAACGGACACACTTCAAAGGCGGTGAGTGGGGGGGCGGTAAACTGCCACATGCGACCCCAATGTGGCTTCAGAGGACCTGCTGGCGCCTAAACTAATCCCCTATTAAACTCAGCAAATACTGTTAAATCGAAAAACGACGAGCCTGACCCCAAAATGGCGCCCTCCAAGGTAGTCCTACCGGAAAAGGAAGATGTCCCATTAGACAAGTGGGTCCCGATGTTCCACTAGGAAAATTGGCTCAGCTGAGCATTCAAACCAATGAACTAGAGACAATCCCAGCTACAGAGTCGTGGAGATCAATAGACTCGACTTGCCTGACTATAAGATGGCAGCCAAGCTACACACCCTTGCCTATCCTGCCACTCTTGCCATCTCCACTCGCCCGTCACTGGACTCAAGACCTTCGGTCTCTTCCTGATCCTCACTCCTATCCGGCGGAGTCCGAACCGCATGACCGACTCCCGGTGGAGCTGCTCCGACAGCTATAGGGGAGACTGGCTCTGGCACACTGCTACGGCCGTCACCTACCCAGGCGGACTTCGGACATATGTCTCGTCTCTTTCTCCGCTGCCGTCTCCTTCCCATGGACTCCCAGCCCTCCCTAACCTTTTGGATCATGATTTTCATGTTCGCTAATAACTCCTGTATTGAATGTGTAATCATTCTGTAATTAATGTGAATGTTTTTGCAACTTTTAACTCGCTGTTTTCCTTACGTAAGCACTCTGATACCTCCGGGTCTAGCCAGCGCTATATAAAACTCAAGTAAATAAATTTAAAAAAAAGTAAAAATAAATAGGTTTCAGGGACGTTATAGTTAGAAATGAGCATTTAAAAAACCTTAGAAATTCACTGAAAAAACCATAGGTTTCAGGGGCGTTATAGTTAGGAATTAGCATTTAAAAAACCTTAGAAATTCACTGAAAAATCATAGGTTTCAGGGACGTTATAGTTAGAAATTAGCATTTAAAAACCTTTGAAATTGACTGAAAAAACCACAGGTTTCAGAGACGTTATAGTTAGTTGGACATTTCACTCATACAAAACCAGAGAAATTCGGCCGTTATAGTTAGTTGAGATAACTATAACTCGTGCCCCCGCAATGCACTGCTGATGACATCACATATTACATCACTCATGACATGGTCAGTGACATCACTGATGACATCTCAAATGACATCACTGATGACATCACTGATGACATCATCCAGTGACTGTGTGTTTCTGTAAAGTTTAAATATGTTTTATATATATATAGGCCAAGGTGTATTGAAGAATGAGTCGGTGCATGACTGTCTGAATGGATGATTTAGTAGGTGGGTGACTGACTGTATAAGTGAGTGATTAAACGTGTCTTACTGAATGCATGGGTTAGTGACTAAACTGTCTGAATGTCTGTATAAGTCTGTCTGTGGTTCTTTCAAAGGTTTTTTAAATGCTAATTTCTACCTATAACATCCCTGAAACCTGTGGTTTTTTCAGTGAATATATATATATATATATATATATATATATATATATATATATATATATATATATATATATATATATATATATATAGTAGCTCAATTTCCGTAAATCCTTAGGAAAATAGGCACTCACGGGGGGTTAAGTTCCATACGGTTTTTATTCCGTTAGCAAAACGACGCGTTTCGGCAAGCGCCTTCATCTAATGTTTTACAAGCACGCCATTGCTACGGCATTTTTTATATAAATAAAGTTCATTCAACATTCAAAGCAGATCACATCACATGATTCACAGGGCATTGTAATCAAAGACGGACATTCAATTCATTTCAAGGAGACCCGCCATCTTTCAATGGTAAAAAACACATGTTTTGATTAAAACATTTGATTTTAAAACCAATATCCTGCTTGTTATTTACAATTGTCATCAGGAATAATTCCATTTATCTTATTGGACAACCTATCATTATTTTGCCGTGTATCGGCATATGCGGGTTCCCTCACTTGCGATGGAACAACACTCTCCCCTCGCTCTGCATATACATTCATGCCGTGTATCAGCTTTGTTAAACTGACAAACATTAAGCCAATAATTTTGCCGTAAATCGGCCTCATGTCAAAGCGGACACTTATATCACCGTATATCGGTTTGCTTTCGAGCAAGCTCGATACCACCTTCCTAATCCTGCCGTGTATCGGCAAAATCTCATGAAAACAATGCCATTCCTCTATATGACCTGCTTTGAATCAATGTTTAACCGAACATTGAGATCTAATCTGTGCAATCATCATATTATTTTTCCTTTGTTTTTATATTTCAAGTTTGACACTTAACCTGGAAAGTTTTTCATTATCCCCCAAGAGGGCCATTATTTACAATACACTCAAGATCAATCCCCCAGATGTACCGCCATTTCCTCACCACTGTTCATACCTTTCGGGTTCTTTGTTTCAAGATCAATTATGTACCGTGACTCTAGTCTCCTTAGTTTAATGACTCTGTCTCCTCCACGTATGTTGGGAAGCACCTGATCCACTCCAAAGAAGCGTAATAGATCCCTATTACTCTGATGCCGTTCCGCAAAATGTCTTGCCACTGGGTATGTGGCATCTTTTTGGGATATTGCTCGCATATGCTCTAGAATGCGAATTTTCAGTGGGTGGATGGTGCTACCGATATACTTCAGTCCACATGGGCATATTAAACAATATACTGCATACGGGGAATTACATGTCAGAAATGTTTTTATAATTTTCGGGTTTTTGAATCCAGGTACACTGTACGTCAAGGTCTTTCTACTTCCCACACATGCTTTGCATTTCCCTGGGGACATTGAGATGGTGTTTGTTTGCGGCAGCCCGGCCGCAGAGAACCTGCCCCCACGGGCTTGTGGGGCCTCACGAGTGAAAAACTTCGCTTGGGATTAAGGCACAGCAGGGAGTTGAAAAACGAAAGAACCAGTCTGTTCGGCCCGGAGGCCTATTTAGGCATTTTATTTGATTGTTATTGGTCGCATGATAACAGAACCCACTGGGGGAATACAAGCGCCCGATATTATGAACTACTGGCACCAGCATGCATTGGACTATACTCACCTGTGAATAATTTACATACTGCATGCGTATAAGTGCTGGGGGCAGCATTCTCTCTGTTTCACGTGACTTTCCTCTGATGAAGAAGCCGTGCAGGCTTTGAAACGCGTAAGGAAGAGAACCTTTCTCTGGACTGACTATGCTGGTTGAAAATATTCCTGGTGCTTAACCGCCCTGCTGGAGGCTCGTTCTCGCCTCAGGGCACATTGAGATGGTGGTATATATATATATATATATATATATATATATATATATATATATATATATATATATATATATATATATATATATATATATATATATCCTAGGACAATGGTCCTCTGTGGGTGTTGTTGTAGCATACTTTGTCGTTGTGGTGCGAGCTCCAGTGGCAGGACCACGCCACTTTAACATACACCAATCTCTGCCACTTGGCAGTGACAGAAAAAGGAGACGCACTCACGTTGCAACTTCTCTTTCAGTGTTTTCTTGTCATTCTCACAAGCAGCAGTAAACCCTACACATTTCAGTCCTCCTTGGACCTCGATCACGGGTACAAAATGAGTCCTTCTTTCTTTTGGTGACCACTTATATATCTGTATTTATTCTTTTGGTTGTTATTCATTATAATTCATTCTGGGCTTAGAAGTACACAATTCCTTTTACATCCCTCCAATGGGTAATACTTTTCAATTAATTTCTGTCACGCATGCTATTTTTAAAGTGGTCACTGTCATTCAATGCAAGTTTGAGGCATAGCATTATGCACTAATTTTCAGGCAAACATATTCTACATCCAATATTAAGACACTAAACATAACCCAACGAGTAATGCAACAGGCATTTCCAATTGCCATGCCTGGGAGGCCACTGGTTAATTATTGAGATAGGCCTAACTCCATAGTATCTCCCCTTTATATGTGAGATCCAGGGTTGTGGATTTGGATATCTTATGTCTATACAACATAAGTGGCTTCCAAAGATTGAGTAGGTAAGGATAACTGCAGTTGTCAATGGGTATTTCTTTTGTGAGCAAGAAATTCTATTGTACACATGTGATCAATCTCTTAGAATACTAGGCATGACAACTGGATTTGCCTGGTGCATTACTTGTTGGGTGATATGTAAATACACATTTGAAGTGGCCAGATATGAACTTAATTTAACTAATTTTATAATATATTTTCTATGAACGTCACAGACTTTTTATGGGCCACATCTGCATTTACCCATACAGGGCTCAATTATATGGAATGATGCTTTCAGCAGATTCACATTATGTGTGAGCAATTATTTGGTTGCCTAATGTATATACGGATGCATTTGCAACATTATGTATAGTATCTTAATTTTGGATGTAGAATATGTTTGCCAGGAATGCCCAGATAGGGCTTAATGATGTGGTTTGATGCTCTCAGCAGATTCACAAAATACCTGAATAATTATCTGGTCTTCTAATGTGCATACTGGTGCATCTGTAAAATCATGTTAAGCATCTTAACTTCAAATGCAGCACGTTTGTCTGAAAAGCTGGAAATTATTGTGGGACGTGTTTGCATTTACCCTTCCAGGGCACATTTCTGATTAAGTATGGGGCTTAGCCGTAGTACAATACATGTGAGCAATTGTTTGGTCATTTACTTTGCAGATTGATGTTCTGTAATTCACAAATAAATCTATTGTAAAGATTCCTCATCGAGATTACGTAATTGCTGTCAGAGCATTTATGACTTCAGTATTAATTTTCACATTTCTTTACAAATGTGGTGGAATGTACAGAATGCAATAATCATTTGAGAAACACTTGTGTACACCCCCTTTATGGAACCCATCACATTGAATGAAATTGAGGTTTTCTTCACTTTAAGATGACAACTGCAGTATGACAGTTGACTTGTTCTTGATACTAGTCTGTTTTGATTGTTAGTTAACAATTTCATCCAATGAACTGAATTGTAACATGCACTTAACTGAGCTTCACTCTTGCCAAAATGTGTCTGCTTTTCCACACCCTATAATAAAGAAACGATTTGACTATCCCGCGAGTGCTGGCGATCTACTATTGATGGAGCATTGATCTGTGACCGCGAGTCCATCGTCACGTGGCTGAGCACCCACCCGCCAGTGCATTGGCCTTGGTGGCCAGCAAGGCCACTGCACTCGTAGGTGGCTGCTCAGCTGCCTGACAGTAGACTCACTGTCACAGATCAAATTCGCCCACCCCAAAGAATTACTATGAGCAGCTAGTTGGGGTAAATTGGGATGGAATGATATTTGCCCCAACCAAGACCAGGCAGGTGATAAAGAGTGGACATCAGGGGTCAGAAGAACAAAAAGCACATCCCATTGAAAACATAGGAAGCACAGAGGAGATGGGGCCTGTGGCCCAAATAGCTTACCCTCAGCTCTCTTTAAGTCTAACATATAATTCTTGGCAAAAAATCTCAACATCCTGTATAGTGCAGTGTGCCTACAACAGCCTGTTCCAGATTCTGTTGATCCATATTCCTGCTAATCTTCAAAGGAGATGACAGGAGTAATCTTGCCAACTACAGACTGATTGTTCTGCTCGATATTGAATCTAAGTACTACACAAGTTTAATACTACAAAATCTTTTACTATAGGTAGACAGCCTGGAGCTTAACCTGTGGAATCAAACACGATTTAGTACAGGGCACATTATCAAACCTAGCAGCCTTTGCAATTTGCATGGAAAGCACACTTAGCATAAAATCCACACTCTATGCCTGATTCATTGATTTCAAAGGTGCATTCGACAGGGTCCCTCGAGACCTATATTTTGGCAGAAATTAATAAGAGCTGGGATACCATCAAAAGTACTGCAAGCCATCCAACTAAAACATGGCTTCATGTGAAGATAAGAGAAGGCTCCAAGCTCTCCCAGAAAATCTACACCACAGTTGGATTGAAGCAGGGTTGCATTCTTGCCTATCTGGTATTTAATATCTACATCTCAAGTCTATCCAGATATTTAGAAGCATTAAATGCTCATTCGCCAAAAGCCAGGGGCCGCCCCCTCACTCACATCTTATACACTGATGACCTGCCTTTAATGAGTATGACCTGCGTGGGTCGACAGCAACTCCTTGATGCTCTCTTCATCTTTAAGCAGCGGAACAAACTCAAAACCACCCCATGAAAACCAAAGTTGTCAGGTTTAGTACGAATCTAAGCTTACCCGGTTCATGGAACATCATTGGACTGCAGCTTACTTGCGACTCATGATATAAATATCTCAGGATTGTATTCAACTCTAGGGGCACCTTTGCCCCACATATGGAGGCAATGAAATCTAAGGCTGCATCCCTGACAGTTGGTTTAAAAAAAAACCCTCTCAAAATCATTGCATGGCCCATTCTAGGGCCCTTATAGAAGGCCACCATGGCAGCCACATTCCTAGCAACTGTTACGTGTGGCTGCAATATCTTAGTGGGCAAGGTGGCCAGGTAGGTAGATCTATTGACAGCCAAAGCTTATAGGTCTGTGTATAAGCTTCCAAGCTACACTTCTGTAATGAGATTAACATCCACAAAGCAAAGCACATTTGTAAGTGGCTTTATTCCATAAATGTGAAGACCCATGATGCAACAAGTCCTGTCGGTATGGATCCCAACAGCTCTCTGAACGTTGGCTGGAATCCCCACTGACCGTTAGTTTCGCATGTGTGGACAACTCTAATAACAATAATGCACGCGTACACATGCTTGCATGGAATACATGAGAAACATAGTACAATTAATTTACTACATCACCTTCCCCCCTTATGAAAAATAAAAACAAAAACAATACAAATGAAATACAACTTACACAAAACAATGTTTTTAAAAAACTACAGAATGCATCACAAAATAACCAATACAGAAATATGCAAAAGTACATTCAAATAACCATTATGAAAATATGTTATCATCAAACCTCTTGGGAACCTTTCTTGTACAAGCCCCCACAGATCTCATCCTCAAACGGTCTCTACGCAAACCAACACATTCCGTAGAACTCTCATCAGCACACAAAAGACTTGCTACTGCGCTGTTGCCAGATTCTGACTGAACACTTGTGGGTTGCAACCATTGTTCCCAGTCAAAATTTTGAACAATGCCTTTCCTCATGCACATATTCACATAATACTCACTTGCTAAAGTTTCACTAGCTGCCTCTGAGTCCACCAACATTTTCCTAAGACAAGTGCAGCGCCTTTACTGATCCTGTCCACTTGTACAGAAGCAGAGAAGTTTGAATCACCTTTTCAATTCCTGACAGAGTTTTTAATCATGACCCAATCCCCTACCTCTAGATCAACAACTACTTGAACATGTTTTTATCAAAATTTTGCTTCATGCTTGCTTTTTTACCAACCGCACTTGATGCTATATCATCTCTATTAATGCGGACGCTCCTGCCAGTGTAAGTTCTTTCACAATCGCACATTTAGTGCACGTTTGTCATGGCCACACCACAGCAAATTACACAGCCACCTCCTTTTCTAGTTCAACCTGGGAAACCACTCATAAAATGGATTCAGAGGATAAGGTTTTTTGAAAAACATCTGGTTGCCATAGACGCTAATGGCTTCAGTCCTGCATGCAAATTTGCCTTATTATCTGGAAGCATTGGTCGCGCTGCCCAACAGGTTTTTGACATCTTACAGCCTGTACCCGCACCATCTGGAGATGGTCAGTGGAATGCTTATCTGAAGGCTATTGCTAGACTGCGCAAACAATTCTCGGAGGAACCTAACATTATTCTTGCCCGTTATAGCTTCTGCAAGTGTAAACAACAACCTGAGGAGAACGTGGAGGAATATGTATCAGCGCTTAGAGTGCTAGCTACAACGTGTGAATTTGGTCCCTACCTAGACACTTGTATTCATGACCAGTTTATGTTTAACTGTTATTCAAGGAAGGTTCAGGAGAGATTGTTGAGGTGCAGGACTCCAAACTTGCAGGAAGTTGTGGACTTAGCCAAGAGTATTGAGAGGTTGCTGATTTCCTCCAAAATGCTTCATCCTGAACCTGGTGTCAATGTAGTAGTCCCCAATGATGATTATTCAGAATGTGTGTGTGTTGTTAAGACGAAAGGGAAGCCTTTTAGAAACAATGGCAAGAAGATGTTTGGTTCTTGCTATAGGTGAGGGTCAAAACCTCACCTCAGTAATTTCCCTGGCTGCCCCGCTGCTGGCAAGAGATGTTTGTCATGTAAAAAATTGAATCACTTTCAAATTGTATGTAGGAGTGTTAAACAACCTGTGAAGATTCGGAGTGTGGACATAGATGTGGATGTGTGTGCGAAAACGTTAAACAATGTTGTCCTTACATTGGAGTGTACCGATCAATCCACGCCTGTTAAAGGCCCTACATGTGAAGCTCGTATTGGCAATGTGTCGCTGATGGTCATGGCTGATTCCAGATCACCCATCACCATTCTGAGAGATACCGTATTTCACATGTTTTTGGGTACTAATTTCACCATGTCTCCCACAGATGTGAATCCCAAGGCATTTGGAAAGAAGTATATTGATATGCGTGACTACTTCAAATCTAATGTTCATTGTCTGGGTAGAGAGATGTACACTAAAGTATATCTGGTGGTTAAGGGCGGAAATATTATAGGCTGGCAGGACCTTGCCACAATAAGCTTATACTTAGTCCCAGGATCTGACAGCCCTATAGTGGTTGGTGATGTTCCAGTTTCATTTGTTGGTGACATACAGGAGACTGTTGACAATGTATTGGTTGATTTCAAGCCATGGTTGACACTCATGTGGTCAAAGTTAAAGGGTTCGAACATCAAATTAAATTGGTCCCTAATGCTCAACCTATAGCTCATAAGGTCCGCTCAGTTCCCCTGAGTATAAGCGAAGAGTTAAAGAAAACACTTGATGAATTGTTATCCCAAGATATCATTCAGTTTGCACATTCTTCTCAGAGGGTGGCACCTATTGTGGTTGCACGCAAAAAAATTGTCGAAGTCAAATTACGGGCCGACTTGCATGCCCTCAATAAAAATATCATAGTGAATTGCACCCACTCGCTAAAATCCAGGATCTGTTAGACAGTCTGGGGGCGGCAAAGTGGTTTTCCACAATTGATCTTAGGTCCGCTTACCATCAGGTCACCCGCTGCACAGACTCACAGGACTTAACAAAGTTTGTGAGCCCTTATGAAGCATACAGATTTCTTAGGTTGACTTTTGGTCTGGAGTCTGCCACCAGCGTGTTCCAAAAATGTATGGATATTTTGTTTGGGAACATTGCTAGTGTTCAGGCGTATCAAGATGGCATCTTGATATTTGCTAAAGACTTGAGTGAACATAATAAGATTTGCTGAAAAGTTTTGTCAATTTTAATGCAACATGGCATGACGATATGATGGGAGAAGTTTAAGTTTGCCATTAATGAACTTGAATATCTTGGTCATAATGTGTTGTGCAATGGTATAAAACCTAAAATGTCACTCATTAGGGCAATCAAGGAAGCTAATTCACCAGTGGACAAGGCTGCTTAGGGCTTGCTGAATACTATGCATGCTTTGTAACTGGCTATGCATTGGCTGTTGAGCCTATGAGAGTGTTACTTAAAAAGGGGCAGAAGTTCATATGGTTAGACGAACTCGAAAGAGCCTTTGAGAATATCAAAGACTTAACTATAACAACTCCAGCGCTAAGTGCACTCTGTGAGAATCGTCCTTCCATCATCACTGTGGGTGCCAGCACTAGTGGTTTAGATGCTGTGTTGAGTCAAAAGATTGCTGGTAATGAAAAAGCTGTAGCCTTTGTTTCTAGGACCCTTAGACCATACGAGTGACAGTATAGCACACTTGAGCAGGAGGCTTAAGCGTATGTGTGGGCTGTACATACATTCAGAAGGTACATATTGTGTACCAGGTTTGAGTTGATCACAGACCACAAACTACTTGTGCATATTTTCACCAATTGTAACCATAATAATATGTCCGCCAGGCACACCAGACTTGTTTCTAAATTGCAAGAGTACAATTTCATTCTTAAACATATTCCGTGTGGTAAGAACTTTCATGCGGACTGTTTATCAGGCATGGCTCTTGAAGTTGATGATGATGATGTCTTGCCAGATGATGTGGACTGTGTGGTGTTGGTAGATGCTGTGGAGGAGTACCAAGCTGTTATGAGTGAGCAAGATTGGACTAGCACGTATGTTGAAGATAGCATCTTGGGAAAGCTTGTTGAGTACATTGGGCATGGTTCGCCAGATGGAAGGTGCTTAGAACCTTTTCTCAGATTGCAGGAGAGTTATCAGTGGTCAATGGCATTATACTCAGGGAAGACCGATTAGACCCACCTATTAAATTGAGCAACATCATAGTGTCTCAGGCACATTTAGGTCATTTAGGGCCCACCAAGACGTGCATGAAGATCAAGCAGCACTTCTGGTGGCCTGCTTTGGATGGATTGACAAATGTCCAGAGTGTCTGCACCCGACTCCTGAGAGTGCTTAGGAAAAAGTGGGTATTGCTTTTTCAGGTCCTTATTCTTTATTACCAGGCAACATGAGATATGCCATACTTCCCATGGATTACTTTTCTAAATCGATGTAGCATGCATTTGTTGAGTCACCAGACATGGAAACCGTTGTCAAATTTTTGAAACATGTTTTTGTACTGGAGAGTGCACCTAAAATTATGGTTACTGATAATGGTACATATTTTGTGTCCGACTGCATGAAGGGATTATTGGTAAGTATGGATATAAAACAACTCAAGGTAGCCCTGTATTCACCTTCCCCTATTGGCATGGTTAAGAGTGGCAACAGAGTCAAAAAAGAAGGGGTACAGACGGCCCTGAATTCAGGGTTGCATGTTGGCACATTTGTTCCTCAAGAAGTCTGGGCATATAACACGTCTCCACATTGTACCATGGGTGTGACCCCTTTTTTCTTTGCTGCGGGGTAGGGATGTTCATATGCCAATGTCCACACCTATAGCAAGAGCCAAAAATCTTCTTGCCAGTTTTTCTAAAAGGCTTCTATTTGATGTTAACAGCACACACAGATTCCGAATAATCATCATTGGGGAAAACTACATTGACACTAGGCCTGGGTGGAGTTTGCGGAGTTCTGCTATGCTGAACTCAGCGAAGTGACCCAAAAACTCCCCCGCGATATGCCGAGTTCCGCAAGATAGGTTGCGCCGTTCGTGGTGATTTTTTGTGCCGGGTGTTTGTCTTGAGATTCGAAATCCACGTGAACTGCGCCATGCACAGTGCAAGAGGGCGCTTCTTCTTTCTGTCGCTCGAGTAGATGTTCTGCTTGAGTTGCAGCTTCCTCAACGCAAACAGAAGGTTTCTCAATGCAAGCGGTAGTGGCCATCCGCGACCGCAGGCGTTGAGAAATTTTGCTGGAAGATGGTCTGGAGTAAGACTTTCCTCGCTTGCGTTCGCCAACTTAATGTTGGAGAGTATGAGCAAGGAAAAAACGTGTTTTTCGGAACATTGCGCACTACTCGGAGCACAAAGTGGGAAAAACTCTGCAAACTCCGCGAGTGGAGTGGAATTTCATGCCTAGGCCTAGTTTACACCAGGTTCAGGAAGAAGCATTTTGGAGGAAATCAGCTACCTCTCGATGCTCTTGACTAAGTCAACAACTTCCTGCAACTCAACAATCTCTCCTGAACTTTACTTGAACAACAGTTAAACACAAACTGGTCACAAATACAAGTTTCTAGGTAGGGACCAAATTTGTATGTTGTAGCAAGCACTCTAAGGGCTGATACATTTTCCTCCCTGTTCTCCTCTGGTTGTTGTTTATGCTTGCAGAAGCTATGATGTTCAAGCATGATGTTAGGTTCATCCGAGAATAGTTTGCACAGCCTAGTAACAACCTCCAGATAAACATTCCACTGGCCATCTCTAGACGGTGCGGGTACAGGCGGTAAGCTGTCAAAAAATTGTTCGGGAGCGTGACCAGTGCTTCCAATAATAAGGCAAATTTGTGTGCAGGACTGTAACCATTACATCTATGGCAGCCAGATGATTTTCAAATAACCTAAACTATTAAATCCATTTAATTAGTGGTTTCCCAGATTAAGATAGAAAAGGAGGTGGCTATGTAATTTGCTGTTGTGTTGCCTTGGCAAACATGCACTGAATGCGAAATTTAAAAAAAACAAAAAAAAACAGTACAATTAAATGCTCCAGCTGCCAACAATACTTTAATAAGGAACACAGCACAAATAAATTGGTGACACAACAATGGCTAGAAATGTCCCTAAGATGTGCTTCAGTGTCTGAATAAGGACTCCAAACAATCAGCAATATAGGCAGCAACTACCCTAAAACTGTGAGGAACTGTGAACACTGCAACTGTAGAAGAAATACACCAAAATTGCCCGCCATGTGAAAAAGCAGTGATGTCATTGCCCCTAGATTGTTGTTTAAAGGAAAAACACAATATAAGATGGCCGCTGAGTGGAAACTCAGTGATGTCACTGCCCCTAGATTGATTTTTAAAGGAAAAAAACACAATTGAAGATGGCTGGCGAGTGAAAATGCGGTGAAAGAGAGGCTTAATGAAAATGCTGGATGCGCACGAACCAAGAGGGAGACGCATTCAACAGGAGGCTCAGCAAAGCATGCTTGAGCCAATCAAATGACTCTCTTCAGTGCACACAGCCACTTCCAAAATACCTTGCAGTAGGCCACAGTACAATCTGATGTTCAGTGCAAAGGTCAGACACTGCGGTGCAGGAGGCAACGATAATCCTCTGATAGCAACTGGAATGGGAGGAATGTCCAGCAAGGATCGCAGTATGGCGAAAAGTCGCTGGGTCAGTAAAATAAATCCCCAGGCATCACCAAATGTAATCAGGGCCGGCTTTAGCGCTGATGGCGCCCGGTTCAACAACCATTTTCGGCGGCCTCATCCCATGACCGCCTCCTTGGATTCTCTCACTACCACCGGGCAAAAGTGCCCCTCATTTCTCTAATCATAAGTTATTGTTAAACTCAGCGCCCCCCCCACCTGAGGTCAGCGCCCTCTCCACAGGTCAGCGCCCAGTGCAGCTGCACCAGTCGCACTGCCCCAAAGCCGGCCCTGAATGTAATGAGATGAAAGTCCACAAATTGCAGCACATTTGTAAGTGGGTTTATCCCATAAAAGGTGAAGTCCCACGATGCGACACACTCTGCCGGTATGGATCCCGACAGCTCTCTGACCGCTGGCTGGAATCCCGACTGACCGTACGTGTCGCGCATGTGGACAACTTAAATAACAATAATGCATGCGTACACATGGATGGAATACAAGAGAAACAAAATGCATTTACCACAACTTCACAGGCACAGCTGCACTTGGAGATCGGGCTGATAATACAAACTTGGACCACAAAATGTTTTTTTCTCAAAATTTATCACAGATTCACACTGGCAGAAGAAAACTCACTAACTGCATACGTCTGTTTAGAAATAAATAAGTAGAATCCGTGATCTACCTTCAGACGCTCACCCAGAAGACGCATTACAGTCTAAACCAGCCATCAATTTAAAAAACACCCAGGTATTATCCAGCCCATTCAAAAACACAGCTCAAAATCATGGCTAAATCCTCCTCTGCAGGGCTGCCCCGGGCCCACAAAGGGGGCCCTCCTAAGATGGCGGCCCCCCTTAGTGCCACAGGATGGCACACAAGTCAGCCGCCCAGTGTTTTGGGACCCACGAGGGTCCCCATGCCCGCGTCACTTCCGGGCAGGCGGGGGGCGAGGTACTTATACCTCTCCCGCCCACTGGTCGCCCTCTTTGTCCTGCTGCCCTGACGCCGTTTAGGCGTGCCCCAGACCTCCAGGAGCTGTACTCGGTGAGTGCATTAGCCCCCCCACCAAATTTCCCTAGGCAGGGCTGCTTAGCCCGGCCATTGCCGAGGCTGCGGTCCACCTTTGTGGGGGTAGGTCAGCTCCTGGGGGGCACATGCCGTCATCCCTCATCCCTGGCCAGATCTCTCCCACGCCGCTGGGTGCTGGCCTGGTCCCGGTCCTGTGCGGCCCTGTGTGTGTTGAGGGTGAGGAGGGGGGCCAGTGAGTGCCTGTTGTTGCGGGGGGGCAGGGAGCGCTGCGAGGTGCCTCCACTCCGCTGCTTTCCGACCCGGGGGAGAGCGAGGCTTCCCTCCGCTCACGTCGGCGATGCCAGGTCTCGGGATTCCGGCCGTCGTGAGCCTATTTGTCGCGACCCTCCCCCTCTAGCTGTTTGCTAGGCCCGGTTCTAATGCCCTGGCCAGCGGGGACTCCATGTGGCGTTCTGGGGTGGAAGGACAGCGAGGTCGCGAGGCTCCTTCTTCGAGCACCTATAGATGTCGGGTTTCAGAGCCTCGGCCCTGCGGGGGCCGGTTGTTTGCGGGGGGGCAGCGATCACCGCGATGCTCCCTCCCCCGCAGTCCCCCTTCCTCTCTCTGCCCACAGTTACCTGACCGGCGGCACCTGCTGGTGAGGGGTCACGCCGACTGCCGGGAGGTCCGGTGGTTGCAGTATTCCTACTAGAGGTGCGGTGGCGCAAAGGGGGGGAGGGCCGCGAGGGGCATAGGGCAGGGAACAAGCACGACCGCATAATGGCCGAGCGTGCAGTTGTAGGGGGCATTTGTTTTGTAGGTCCACAGCAAGCGCGGCCCATGGGCAGCCAGTCCTTCCCCCTCCTCCCTGTGGCCTTTCAATGCGGCAGGTCATTAGTGGGTTTTGGAGTGCAGGGTACAATTGAGCAGTATGGTGATGGGGTGGGCATGGTAACAGAGCCGAGCAGGCCATTCGTCTCGGAGGGTTTGTTGTCTACTCTATTATGATATCGCAAGGGTTGCGGGTTTGACCCAGGCAGGCCTCAAGGTGTCGGAAAAACGAGGCCTGCAATAGGCGGAAACCGGGCACAGCAACAGAGTGTCTGTGATGCGCAGTTGCAGGGTAACTCGGGTAGAGCTTCTTCTCACGTTACTGCGGCCCGGGTTCGCCCCCGGTGACACTGTTTGGCGGCCGCTTGTGGTATCTAGGCCAAAGTGTCAAGGCCCCCCATTGTCTGACTTTCGGGTACAGCAAGGAAGTCTTTTTAAGCAATAGAGGAGTCACCACGGGCGTGATAAAGAATGGTTCGAGTGGTTGGACTTCGCACCTCAGCAGGGGATAGGACATGGTTTTCTGGTGGCTGATGTCTGTTTTGCCAGGCACCACATGCTCCACGACAATATGAATGTGAGGAGGGTGGGGTCTGCATTTAGGTAGAGTGCCAATGGGGGTTTCAGGCTCTGCCCTCTGGGATGGCTGCTGCTGGGAAGGTCAGCTGTTCATTTCCAGGAGGCTGCGGTGTAGGCTCTTGGGCCATATGTTGCATAGTGTATAGGGAGACGGCTCGGTGGGGAGTAAACAGCCAGATTACCTTCAATGCATATTAATTAGTTAACTAAATAGTCGCATTGTAAGTTTCAGAATGATGGAAAGGGAATACTTCCGCTGGTTTTATTGTGTTCTAGATAAAGCACGGACTATCAGATTCTTTACCCTCTGGGTGCCATAGGTGTTTAGGCCAGTCTTTCATCGCTGGTCTCACCTGTCTTTCAAGACCAGGGTTCTAGCCCCAGCAGTGGGGGTGTTGTCAGTGTTGTTGCGGAATTGATGGTGCACACCGGAAGGCGCCGAGCAGCTGGTTGCTGCATCTCTGTGGCGGCATGGGGCCGTGTCGTCTGTCATTGGGCTCGACGCTTGGACTGATTGCCGCGGGAGCAGTGGATTTAGCGTCTTGGAGCTTGGGACCCGGGTTTGAGCTCGGCGTCTGCCCTCCATCCTGTGATTCCGGGCTGAGAGAGGGAGAGGAGCGTGCTCCCAGGCAAAGTGATTAGCCGACTAGGGGGCGGGTGGCTCGGTCTTTTTTTTTTTTGGGGTACGAGCGCCAGGTCACAGCCCCTGTCAGGGGCCAAAATGTATGTTGCTGCTTGGCACTGGCTATTAGCGACAAAGTGCAAAGAAAGACTTAGGTGGTCATGCATTGCGGATGTCCTTACCATGCGCTGAATCACAGCATATGTAAATATACCTGGGGAAGCAAAGGCCTGCCCGAGTTGGCCTGGGCTTACCAGTGTTGACTAAGGCTACTCAGTGAATATTCAAAAGAATTAGGAGCCTTATTGGGGATATCAGATTGGACGGTCTGATGTGACTGGTTTTACCATGTAGTCACTTCTTGCTGTCGTGTCCCTGGCGTCGCCTGTGTTCTGGTGAGTGCAGGGGTATTTTCAGTCCCCCTCCCACTCAAGCCTTCCCCCCTCAGTATGGTAGTGTGTGGTGTGAGGGGGGGACAGTCGAGCGGCGTGGTGGGTGGCCTGAGGCCCCGTGTGCAGTGAAGTGGGGGTTTTTGAATAGCAATTTCAGTTGATACCAGAGTACAGCTAGATCCCAAAGTTCTGTAATGCTGAGCATTTTATTTGGGTTCGTCCAAGGGTGCTAGACGTGTGTTTTAGCTCCAGGAAGGCCCATAGTTCTCTTCCTAACCTGGGGTCGGCCTGGTGTGTGGAAAATCGTATGGCATATAGCCTTCTTCCAAAGAGAGTGCACTCTGTTATTTCCAATTTGTCGAACGGAGAGGTAGACAAAAATTTGCAGAAGCACAGCAGGGAAGGCATATACTTTGCTTTTACTACCAGTAGTAAGCTTTTTAAACTGGGCCCTGACAGATTATTGAATAGGTTCAAGAAAGCATATATCAAGCTGCTCTCGTTTGATTTGATTTCCTCGAATTGTCTGAAGAGGAAACCTTTGATGTTAAACAATAGGCCCAGGTACTAGTCAGCATCTTTGTTGGTCTTGTTTATGCGCCAACCACCCTTCCAGTTGAGCCTTTTGCCAGTGTGTTAGAAGCTGGCTGGCCTTTCGTGATTTATGCTTACTTTGTTGGCTGCACAATGGGGAGTCCAGCTGGTGCAGTGTATGTTGCAGGCAGGGCACTGTCTGTTGTAGAGGTTGGGGGCCATGTCAGCCACATAGAGAGTAAAAGTAGCGGGCATGGACACAACCCTGTTTAGACCTCTTGTTGGGGAGGGTAGAAGCACAGATAAGTGTAGCGTATTTGAAAATCCCAGGAAGGTACTACTTCCTCGGCTCAGTCTGATCAGTTCAGAATGGCGGAATTTTGATATTCTTACACGATAGCCACAGTTGTTGCTTAATTACTTTATGCAACTACCAAACAGTAACAAAGCCAATAGTCCTGGCTGGCCACAGCTCATAGGTGACAGGATGAGTAACCTCATGGGTAGAATGGCAGAAGACTTGTCTGGTCCTCATTGTGGGGTGCATGGAGGACTTTTTCTTGAAGTTATCAGCAGATCAGTATATGTGACACACAATTGGTTTTGCACACGGCAGGGGGAGGGGCCCTACGTCTTCTACCCGTCTAGTTAGTCACGGGGTACGCACTTGTCAAATTTGTACCTTGTTTAAACCCACAAGGTGATAAAGTCAAGTCTGGACTTCCAAAAGTACGGCAATGGCCCACCACTGCTATTTTCAGCAGCAAGTTCACCTGTGCTAAATCTGACTGGGTGTTTTTTTCTGGTGCGGGGCACCGTCACTTAATTGTCACCACCGGCGCCTCTGACAGTCTGCCACGAGGTGGCACTGTCTGGCTTTTAGAGAGGACCACTACAACAGGCACTGAGTAAGTCAAGATCATTGTTGACTATTGCCTTCTGCCCAAGCCATCCTTTTAGCCTTGGGGGGCCTGTATTGCCTCTTTTGTCAGGCTTCGAGTGACAAATGACAAGTTCTGCTTGCATTTTAGGTTTTCATTGGGTTTGGTGTTTACATTATCCTATCACTTGCGGTCAGAGAAAGTAGATAATCTGGTTGGATGTGCATGATCTGGGACACTTAGCATTAAAGCAGGCAAACATGAAGCACATAGATCGTTATCTGGAAGGGGGATGCAGATGTGTCAGTTCTGTTTGGACATATGCTCCGTTAGTAAGAGAGCTCCGTGGGTTTAGGCGTGCACGGCAAGGATCTGGGGGTAACCAGCAAAGGTTTGCTCCTGGGTTTGTAAAGTTGATGAGATGGGCCAAGTTGTGCTGCTAAGCACCGTGCATAATATAGAGGTCACAGTTTAGAATACTAGCACATGTTGTGCATAATATATACATCACAGTTTTTAATACTAGCACGTCCTATGCACAGTTACTATTAGTTTCTGATTCCTCTACTCCGGCACAACATCACATATATTGTACATTCAGGACACATGTTATACGTTCCACCGACCCCGATGAGAGGTAACCACACATCTTCAGCGATGTCAATCATTACGGGTCAAGAGGGGCGAGTAGGGGTTGCAACAAGACACCTGCAGCAGGGAGTGCCGCCAGGCGGCAAGGAGTTGGTGAGTAAATAGGACTGGCAGGTCCCGCTGGGTGCCTGCCACCTGGCCACTGCAGGTTGTTTATGGTGATCTCTAAGGGCTTAGGAGGGGTCATAGCAAAGTAAACCTGGGCTGATTCACATGCGGGGTGTGGTGGTGGTGGTCCCTACCTCATTTCACAGGATCTCTCCCTGTGGGGTCTATCAAATGATCAGCTCTATTGGCTTCAAATTTACAGCCTCTCTTGTTTTGCCATACGGTGAGTAGGTTAGCCATGAACTTTAATAATGTGCTGCAATGGCCCACTATGCCATAGTACAGCATCTAGTTTACCAGTGCTATATTGGACCATCATGAGCACCAGCAGCTGCTCACATGGGTAGCAGTAAAGCTTCGTTTTATTTCGCCCGGGATTGGGAGGCTGGCAATGTCATCAAACTTGGCGGCCAGAAACGGAATAGGCAAAGACATATCTGTGATTGTGCAACGCGCACTCAGCAATAAAGCAAGATAGGTTTCAGCATAATCCTGGTATACCGTCAGTGGAAAACGGAAGGTTATTGGGCTATACACGAATAGGCACTTTCTGTCAGCTGGGGCGTGAGGGTGCCATTCCCAAGAGGGTGCGGTTTGCCTTGATAGTGCTGAAATGGAGGGGATGGAGCACTAATACGGACAACTACCAGAGCACATTTTGCAGTCCTAGTTGAGAGGGTGCAGGGACATAACTCATAGGTTTACTCCATGTCCCCTGATCAAAAAAAGGATTGCATGTTACCAGTTGCTTCAGTTAAGCGAAGTTTCCTTGGGAGTTGTCAGCTAACATTGGGACTGCATTTTGGTGGGCAGCCGGTGGGCAGGCCTTTTAGATGTGGGTTTATAGCTCAGGCATGTCCAAGTAAGGGTTAGAGGCCAGAAGTCGGCCCTGGGATACAAGTGCACAGGCCTGTGGAGCGGCAGAACTGAAAGGGGCTTGTGTTTGACCGCTTGGTCACAGGTTCAGATCCTGGTAGGTCCACTTAGCATTTCATCCTTCTGAGGTTGATAAAACGAGTACCATCGAGTTGAGTAACAATAAACATGTGTAAATTTTCCCACCCTATAGCCTGGCTGGCAGCCATGCAGGTTGTGGAAGTTGTCAGCCAACAAGTGTGCCACGGTCCAAAGATTGGGGAAAATCTGGGTTAAAGCACAAATGGGCTACAAAGTATTAAAGAACATTTGGCATTCCCAGTATTCATAAAGGGCAGGTATTTTTACATATGTTTCCCCTCCTGTTCACACTGTCTTGTCTGCTCCCTGGTATACTAGCAGAAGTTTGGGAGGGCAAGGCGTCACCTAGGGTGGTGACTGGCTTAATTAGATGGACACGCTCGAACAAGCGCTATACACAGATAACTTGGTGAGAAGAAGTAAGGCGGGCTTGATTACTCTTACTTCTACCCGCATTGGCACATCTTATCAGGAGCTGCTTGTCTAAGGTATTGTTCTTCAGCCAGGCAAGGTTAACATCTAGCCAACACCAGACTAATTGTTTTAAGTCATCCTGGGCGCATATACCCTCGCGGGGGTAGGGACACCAGTGTGGCAACACCAGACCGGTTGGCAGTTGCCATTATACTATATGGGGGGGCCAGGTCGATCCTACTATGTCTCTCCTTTTCAGGGCAGCACTGAAGGGCTGGGCGAGTGCCGCGGATACTGGGTCCCCCTTTCGAGTTTCAGACTCGGCAGGACAGGCTTGCAGGTGGGGCGATGGGAATCCCAAGGCGTTAAAGGGTACAGCCGGCCGTAAGCCACCCTGGGGAGGGGTAGTGTTATTGTGAAGGCACTGGAACAGCTTCTGTAGAAGCAGCGGCGCGGGGGGTGCCTCCCCTCTTCACTGTGGTCTGACACCTGGGAGGCAATGATTTGAATTTCCAGGGTAGGAGGGTACTGCTGCCAGAATTGAATTACTCCTGGTGTAAGTTATGCAACCATTGGCGGGCATGTGAGTTTGATGGTAAGAGATACCCCAATGTAGTATGGGAGGGGCCCGGCCAGGGGTTGCCATTGAAACCTCACGCGGGAGAGTTAATAGTGCCATGTGTAGAGGCCTCGAACAGAGGGGTTTGGTTTAATCCGGCATGGTTTACTGCATGCCAAGTTCACAGGGTGTTTTGATGTAGGCGGGATACACCTGTCCAGAGAGGGAATGGACCTGTTCTTGCTTGATCTGGGGGAGGCCTTGGAATCAGCAGGGTGTAGGTAACTAGGCCTATCGGGGTGGGGGGCCCTGGGGTGACGGTGGCCACACCCAGTGCTGTGGCTGAGTTACAGGGCGATCCAAAAGCTGTAAGGTACAGAGGGGTACCCTCTGCACGAGCACCACAAGAGTGCAAAGGCCAAATATCCCCAGGGAGGTCCTCGCGTTGGACCCTGGAGGAGCGACGGCGCCCCGTTAGTCCTACGGGCGGTTGTGGACCTGAGCAACCGGGGGTTGCCTGCAACGCTCCGCCCCCTTTCTGGGGGGCGTGAGTAAGGGGGTGGACTGGCGGTCCACCGGAGGGAGGGGCTATCCTCTCCCCCAAATCTGGCAAACACCGGTTGGCTAGGGCCACAGTGTCATTTGGCTCATCAGGTGGGCAGGCGGCGAGGGGCTGCCTGCCCTGGGATCGCCCGTAAGATAACCCACCATGTTGGCATATTTGTCCTGGAAATAAACCTGCAGCAATTTTCTCCACAAAGAATGTGTCTTGTCTGATTATTTCTCCAGGATATTGCTATGGGAGGGATGGGGAGTGTTGCTGATATTGGCACTATTTGCAAGATGACAAAGCGACCCTGGCGAAGAGGGCCCGTGCTTAGCAAGTCATCAACACCTGTAGGGCCCTAACACCCCAGCCCTACTTTGTTCAGGGGTATGCATATCAGAAAAAAGCTTACGTTCATGCGACTCCGGCTGGGTCTTCAACCAACATTAGACTCGATGCTCCCTTGGCCAAAAATGGCGGAAGCAGTAGGCTGTAGACTTTGGGGCGCTGGGAAGAAGGCCATGATACATGTCCTATGTACCTGCCCAGCTATGTTATCTGAACCAAAAAAGACGCTGGGGGGGCGGCTTGACACGACCCTGTAGACAGGCGCTCAGTCCAGAGCACACCCTATTAAATGCAAGGACGGTGACGTTTCTAACTATATTCGAAACCAGAGCAAAGGCCCACAAGGGGCAGAGTCAACTCCAAACAACTGAGACAGAGAATCCAAAGATAAAGTACGTGGTGTGGCCGGTTACCCGACACCCTTCCCTCCTACTTGTGACCGAAAATAGAGCACAGCCCACGGTCGGACACAGGGCACTACCGCCTCCAAGAGACGGTGCAGCCCAGCACTGCCGCTTTAAAACTGAGGGGCGAATTAATTTACTCGTACAGGGCCTTCGATCGCCCGAGCTTTATATGGTTATCATACAAACAAATTAATTGTATATTGATTTGTAAAGACTGGAAAAGATGGGGTGTGTATGATCTTTTATAGAACTGGCTCGTCATTATAAGTGTAAGGATAATTTTATTCGCTCTTTTTATCTTAGAAGTTGTATTGTGGGAAGGAATAATGGTTGGAACTAAATGCGCAACGTAGCAATGCAATTTGAACATGAATTTACCAGATTACGTTAATAAAGAAAACCTTCCGTCCCTGGGTGGGCTTGAACCACCAACCTTTCGGTTAACAGCCGAACGCGCTAACCAATTGCGCCACAGAGACTGCTGCCTACACACGGAAACGAATGCTCTGTGTGCTCTCTGTAGGTATGCCTCTCATTTCTTTCCCATAGAGATTATTTGAGTATGTATATACGTGGAGATCTAGAATACCATGAGACAAGCGCAGAAGTCATATTTTTCTTCCGTTCTCTGTGTCGTTCCCCCTCTCCCTCCGCTGCCTCGTTGCTGTGTTGTCCATTAGCTCCCTCTCCCGCTTCTCGGCGCACCTTTCACTCTCTCGGGGGCGTGGCTCCCACTGGTGCAGTGCCACTGGGGCAGAGGCCTGAGGGGCCCACTGTAGCCTGCACATTGATGCATTTCACAGTTCAAACAGCCCTCGGGACCATTTCCTTCCTTGCACTAGAACTAATGACACACTGGTGACGTCACTGCATTCACTCTCTTTTCAGCAGTACAGGGCTTTAACTCGGGCTTAGTTTTCTGCCAAAGGCTATTGGTCGTTCAAGGACCAGACGTGGACAAGGAGCCCTGCAACAGTGTCACACTCAAGAGAAAAACTCAACAACGTGTCAGGGTAAAGGAAACTGCAACAGCATCTCAGACAAGAGGAAAATGCAACAGTGTCAGAGAGTGGAAAACTGCAACAGCGTTTCAGCTAAAGGAAACTGTAACAAAGGCTCACACTACAAGAAACAACATCTCAGACAAGCGGAAACTGTAACAAAGGCTCACACAACAGGAAACTGCAACAACATCTCAAACAAGAGGAAACTGTAACAAAGGCTCACACAACAAGAAACAACATCTCAGACAAGGGGAAACTGTAACAAAGGCTCACACAACAGGTAACTGCAACAACATCTCAAACAAGAGGAAACTGTAACAAAGGCTCACACAACAAGAAACATCTCAAACAAGAGGAAACTGTAACAAAGTTTTACACAACAAGAAACATCTTAGACAAGAGGAAAGTGTAACAAATACTCACACAACAGGAAACTTCAACAACATCTCAGACAGAGGAAACTGTAACAAAGTCTCACACAACGAGAAACTGCAACAACACCTTAAACAAGATGAAAGTGTAACAGACACTCACACAAGAGACAACATCTCAGACTACAGGAACTTCCAACGGCGCCTCAGAAAAGAGGACACTGCAAGGATGATCCAAACAAGCTGCGCTCCGAGAAATAATCTGCATCTTTCTGAGATTTCTGTCTTTGTTTTACATTTTCCCTGACTTTGAAAACAGTGCCTTCCAGGAGGGCAGCAGTGTGGGATGTAGTGGTATGCACCATGGCACCGAGGAATAGATAAACACTCAGAGAACTCTGAAGGGCGCTGGGAGGGTCGTTAGTCTAAGGTATAATTGTCCTGCTTTTTGTAGAACAATTATGGGCAGAGGATAAAGACTCGCGATCTATGATTAAGTAATGATAACTAGAAATATATCTCTTTGAAATCGTAGCATTCATGCAAACCTTAAAAAGTAATGGTGGCTTGTTGGAAAGTGTCTTCAGAATCACCCTGACATCAGCCCTGCTAGGAAGTTGAGAGAGGCCAGTAGTGTCCCACTACAAGAACTGCAACCTCTTAGTGCATTTGCACCACTACTGCTGCTGAGTAGCAGAAGATGACACAAGATGTGAGCAATCTCTGGCACTACAGTCTGAGTGGTTCTTTAGGTCAGACAACTCAATGGGTTTAGGCTCCAACTACCAAGCACAAGTTAACACTCCAGTTCGGTTTGCAGTCTGGGTAATTTACTAGAAGCGTGGGGACTGTGTTCTTTGTAATGTCTGCTGAAGAATGTTTCTATGACTCTTCTCAGTGCCCCAGAGCTTTCTTTGGCTCTTGGCAATAACAGTGGGCTACCAGGACACACTCAAGCACCAGCATCTCTGACCTGGGTGATCTTGGTTGCAATTCATTCTTTCGATGCCCCACCCCCGGCTTACCGATTCTACGCACGAGCATAGTCTAAGACCTCTTTAACCACTGGATCCTTACAATCGTGGGTATCTATATCAGATGGCAAGAATGTCTTCATTAACTGGTAGCAACTCATCAGAACCAGAGAGTATTAGAGTCAGTGTTTTAAATGGGCCGGTACTCACCGGTACTAAGTACTGGCACTTCTAAATTTTCTGCCTTTGAGTACCAGAACTTTTTCTTGTCCCAAAGAGAGTACCGGTACTCATGGGGCAGCAAGCCAACTCAGTGCAATTTGGCATGTAAAGAAAGAAGCGTGACACAGCTGAGGAGTCGGTCCGTTTTCGTGTAGCACTCGAGTGCTAATCTCCCTTTACAATCTGCTAATTGAGCAACGCCCATATGCATTCAATCAGAGCAGGCAGTGAGTTTGGGAGGGGCCCGAGTCACACTGTGATTATTGACACAGTGTCCACTCAGGCTCTGTGGAGACAATTGCACTGTAGGTGTGCGAGAAAGGCCTGCTAAGAGGCACATCTCCTGACTCGGGGAAACCAAAGAGAAGGTTTCCTGCTGGCATAGCAGAGTCTGACTCGAGGAGGCCAGCTGGAATCCCCCGGGCTACGTGAAAACTTCTTCATGAGATGCTGTGGGCGATTTTTCACCCGTGATTGATTTCTTCAACACTGCAGCTTTTACTTTCAGGAATTAACCTTTACCATGCTGCAAATCCATTGCGGACCGCTATTTGAGGGGCTGTATCCGGACTGTACCTCACCCTAGGTTGCCTCCCCCCTCCCCCCCCCGGTCCTGAGGAAGACCCGCCTGCAGAGGATGTAATTTACCCTCATTGCACCAGGGTCGAAACGTCGACACTCTCCCCCAGTGGGCCTGTACCTGACATCATCCCAGCCCTGCCTTTTCACAGATGAATGTTCTCTGTGCGCCATCAGAAAATCATGAAATGAATATGTGTAAATCCATAAGGGACAGGCCTATCTGTAAAACTGGTGCCCCTATGAACCACGACCAGTTTTACCTGAATGTATAATTGATTGGTTATTGAATTTAC
Organism: Calotriton arnoldi; assembly: GCA_963921515.1. Classification (NCBI taxonomy): domain Eukaryota; kingdom Metazoa; phylum Chordata; class Amphibia; order Caudata; family Salamandridae; genus Calotriton; species Calotriton arnoldi. Next base: position 615,763 of record CAWUFW010010731.1, on the reverse strand, counting down.
CTGTTGGATTCCCCTCCTTTATATCTATCCTACCACACGAGCACTTTTCTTTTTCACACTCCCCTTGGAGCAACCTCTTTCTCTATTTTGAGCATTGAATATGGTGAACGGTTATAAAAGTAACTAAATAATAAATGGTCACCTTTGGAGCGATATTTTGTGCCTTTGTGTTTTTCGAGTATATACTTGTTTGCATTATAAAGAAAATGGTGGTACAATAATGATACAAATGCCAACTCTATATGTACCTGATGCCCTTTGACAAATTAAATGTCTTTCATAACTGAATTGTAACTTCAAAGAAGTCTAGGACCATTGTTTCCTATACCAATCGTTACCCAGGTCCTTGACAATTGTGGGTTACCCCATTATATCATAATGGGCATAGCAGAGTAGGGCAGCACTTGATTGGAGCCAGATCGAGGAGAAAGGTGGTGATGATGACACTGTAGCACAGCAGTGGCGGGGGGAGGGGTCGGGGAATCAAGGTGTAGTAATGTGGACATCAGAAAATGCGTTTCTAAAACACATGAACTAAATACCCTGTCTGCATGCATGAGTGCTTCTATGTCCCTGTGCATTTTCTTGTATGAGTGAGTGTTCTCTTCAATGTGCATATCTGCACACCAATTAAACCTCAATCAAATTAAATGTGTGCCTCTGGCCCCATCCCTTAGCACTGCCTGTAGCCCGGCCCCCATAGCCCTGCCCCCCTAACCCCGCCCCCTAGTCCACATCTCAGGTGAGTACCTGCACTTATTTTTTTCCATTTAAAGCACTGATTAGAGTTGTAGGTAACCAGGAAGCCCCTCTTACTCTCTAGAAACCTTCAAAGCCCACGGGACATGTACAGTCCTTGGGCCACCATTTAATGTGAGAAGACTCGTGTGGTCTGGATCTGGAATGGGGCTGCGGTTCCTCTGGGGAAAGGTCAAGCTCTATGTTACAGGTAGCAGATGAGCAAACCTGCTGGTCCTCACAACTCACGACAGCCTCACATGCACTCTGGCCATCACAGTTGCTCTTGTTTGAGATCCTGATGTTGCTTCTCCTCCATAGCCTGTCCATGGTCCTCAGCAGCATCCTTGGCCTCTGGGGGAGCAAAGAAGGTAGTCTTCTAGATTCTTGCTTGGAGTGGATTGCTCTTCTGTTTTATATAGGTAGTTCCTCAGCAAACAGGCAGTAGGAGGTTAGACATAGATTTACTGACTCCAGTGAGGTCACATCTGTGAGAGATATTGGTAACTAATGTGCTGCATCCTCCTGAGTACCCCATAGCAGACCCACATGTCAGGCGCTTAGTGATGTAGTGGTCCCACATGTCAAGTATTTATTCAACTTACAAAATGATGACCAGGTGTCCAGTGTCTACTCATCAGCGGGGCTCCTTTAACATTTCCTGGAGGCACTAATGAGGTCAGGCATCGGTGAGCTGGTCTGCCTCCTGCAGTAGTGGCTGGTGAAGTTTAGACGTGGTGGAGCATAAAAAACATGTTCTCTCCTTTCAGATAGCGAGTGAGTGAAGCACTGTCTCTATGCGGGGGTTGGAGAGGAGAGGTGACGGCAGAACCAGCACAAGAAGGGGCGATTGGTCACCCTAACTCCTTGACGTGTTTTCTATTGGACAAATCGTGTGGATTTCATAGTACAGAGACGTAAACAGTCCTATTTACAAACCCAGGGCACGGATTGACAAATGACAAAAAGGTTCAGAAAAGAGAGGAAGGAAATAAAAGAGGCTTTGTGTTCAGAATGTCAGATGCCCGGCGAGGGGTAGCGCGAGCTGGAGAGCATTTATTAAAGTGGAGAAACAGGAAGCATGTGTAAGTCCTCCTTCCTCTCTTTCACACTCATGGGTTTTCTTCTATTTCCTGAGAGGATGAAGCAGCAGATTAGTGGGACTAGAAATTCCAGCCGCACAACTCCGCCTTCACCTGTTCCAACCCCCAATGAAACTCACCTCCTCATTGGCTAATCTCTGAAAGTTGCTGACGTCTGCTCTGCAGGGAGCATCATACAGGAGACATAAAAAGCTGCCCACACAGCAGAGTGGTGCAGCGGAAGCGTGCTGGGCCCATAACCCAGAGGTCGATGGATTGAAACCATCCTCTGCTAATGTGATTTTTACTTCATGTGTTTTTATTTTCATGTGTTTTTATTTTCATGTGTTTTTATTTTAATTAATTGGCGTTTAAGGATTTCAGCTCTTCAGTTGTTGTTTTCTTCTTTGTGTATACTTTCAATTGATTTATTTATTCCTAAACAAATCACAATGTTTAAATGAGCAATTTGCTGTGGAAACCTTTGTGTCTACAGAGTACCATTATAGAGGGTGAGAGTAGTGCCTTGTATTTGCAAAGCTTAGAAACAACACAAAGGTGTAGCAAACAGATATATAAAAGCAGGTCCTATTTCCAGAAAGATACCTTAATGCGCTCCGGGAAGCCCTCGTCACCAGCTGAACGCATGTTGTATGTCAACCATTAAAGAACACAAGGGTTTATAAGAAATCCCATAGTTCTTTTAAACTGAGCAAAGTGATACCTAATTTTATAAGTCCAATAACTTGAAGCCCCAAGACAGGAAGGAAAGAGCAGGCGAGCCGAGCCAGACCAAAGCAAAGGGTCTGTGGTGGCTCTGGGAGCCCATGCGCGAACCAAGGACTGAAAATGTTTGCCATGTAAATAATTCAACAAACACTACGAATAAATATGATAAAGTCTCTTTAAAATTCAAAAAAGTTTACTTCTTTAACATACAGATGCTTTGACATTAATTCCTCACATTATAGCACTCTGTGAGAAGTACTTATCAAAAGTAATAGTTTTTAAACATGAACTTAGAAGAATTCCTGGCCTCATCACTCACCTCACCCTAACACCAGTGTCATTAGTTAACTAAAAGGCAACACAGTTGTCATGTGAACCCTGTATGTGTCCCAAATTCCTATTCTAGATGAACAACATTATAGTCTAGTAAATAAAACACGGTAGGTTTTGCACAGCTGGTATAATTAACTCATGTATTTGAAGGTGCTTTCATATGCGATAGTGAAGAAAAAGGAAGATCTGTAAAATAAAAATATTTGCCTTAGATCACACAATTTGATTAACCGGGGAAGCTAATATTAATCCAGGTTTTCTGGTTTCACCTTGTACATATCAGCCACTAAATGGGCATCTGTTTGTCTCTCCTCTTTACCTCAAATGTTAATGCTTTGTTTTTACCTCTTTGTGCAGGAGGGTAGATCATGGGTGGCAGGCAGAAACCACATGAAAGCTCGGCTCATCGTAGGCTCGAGGTTCCAACAGGGCCTCGAGCTGAGCCCGATCCAGGCTCAAGCTTTCAGCAGACTCGCCCACCTCCAGTAACATGCACACAATACGAACTTCGAAATTCATAATGATTTGAAGCTTGCTCAATGGGAAACTTGAAAGCTTCACATGAATGCTGCTGTAGTAATGTAGTCATGACAAGATTAAGGTGGAGACCACTGTGGAAAGTACTACTTGGGGTTTCAAAGGTAGAAGCTTTCTACGCAGGCAGACCTAGCTGTGGAGGCAGATCTGTGGAGGGGCCCCTGTTCCATGAGTCAAAGAATGTTACTCTATCAAATGAGGTTTTTACCCCACCGGGAGAAGTTTGGTTTTACCAGCATTGATTTTTAGAAAGTTCGACTTCATCCATTGACGTATTGTGAGTTCATCGCCTTTCAGTCTAATTGATGACTTGGGGCAATCTGGTCTCGTCTAGTAATGATTTGGGTGTCATCAGCATATGAACAAGCTTATAGTCCAATGGATCTGATCAGGTGTGATAGAGGGGGAGCATAGATGTTAAAATGAAGACCCTTGGGGAATTTGCAACAAAGGCGGGCTTTCTCTGATAGATATAATGCAAGGGATAAAAGTTGAGCACAGTTAGATGGAAAGAATGGAAACAAAGCTAGGACTAATGGTTTGCGAAGTTTGGGTAATTTGCTTTTGCGTAATTATGAGAAATTTCTGGAAAATTATGAAAATTACAAGTCATTACGTAAAATGCAAATTTGCAATTTAGAAGATTATCCATTCAAGGTTTTCTTTGTTGCGTTTTTTTAAACTTATAGTCATTGTTTTATATTTGGGGTCGTCAGGACGGCAGGTACCAAATTGTAAACTAAAAACTTGCACTGTATGCGGGACGGACACACATAGAAGTGGGAAACCTGAGGGCTCTCTTTCTGTCCTCAATATAAAGCATACAGACCAGTGCTTTACTCTCCGGCACTGAGTAACTGCACTTCATTCATTTGAGAGGGAGAGTACCTGCACTTTTCAGCTGTGCTGCAATACATTTAATGGAAGAGTACCGGCACTTCTCATGAGCAAATAGGTCTGAAGCGAGAATACAAGCATTGATACAGACAAAGACACAGCTGGAGCACATCTTGGAAACACAGCCTAGGTGCCCTTCACCGGTTCACCCTGCTCAGAACCACATCCATGAGTCACAACCGGAGCCAGAAGCCCACGCCAATAACCACACGTGTCCCCCAATGCCTAGAGACAAGTAAAGCAGCACAGAAATCATTGAATGCACTGGACTCTCCCACTACCCAGGGAAGGAACTCGTCATCAGAGGTCCAGAAATGTTCATGCAGCACCGGAAGATGATGTCATATGTACCTGCACCGTACAATGTACTCATTCATTGACAGCTCTTTCTGTGCCTCACCTGTAAAACTACTAGATAACTCCACCTCACGACGGACATATTGCTCATGTTCAAAGTTTTTCCTTTATATATTTTTGCTTCAGGTGTGCTATTTCAATTGGAAGAACTGCAGTGAGTGAACCATGACTTCAACTTCCAAAATGCAACCGAAATTCCAGGAGTGGAGCAGTGCATCCCTCATGACTTGGAGTCACATTGTAACCTCACGCATGTCACAGCGGGAGGTAAGAGTGGGCGGTGAATTCATTGAAAGGCTGAGCTTGAAAAGTGGAAACTCCACTATGGGTTTTCTTTCTTGGGACAGAATGTGGATAATAATACAAAGTATGATATATTGGTTGAAAAACACAACTGAATTCGCTGAAATTAAGACTGCCATGCATACTCAGAGGAGGAGCCACGTTCACAAACAAAGACCATCTGGCCGGTTAGCTCAGTTGGTTAGAGCGTGATGCTAATAATGCCAAGGTCGCGGGTTCGATCCCCGTACAGGCCAACTATTTTTCAATAACAAAAATACATGCATATATTCGAAGGAGTTTCAAATAACACCTCATAAGGTTGTTTGTTTAATCTAGTAAATAACTGGGCTCTGGAGTCTGATGTTTGTACCAGGAGCTCCAATGCAGCTAACGCCATGTTGGGACACTGAGGGGTCCCCTCCTCTTTCTGGCACACCAGCCTCCTCCATGTTTCCATAACTCTCTCAAAGCCCCCTTTTGAACCGGGGACGCGCGACTATAGGTCGCCCTGTCTCTCCAGGAGTGACGATTCCTCGGCTCTTCGGTGGGATGTCCAGAGGTCACGAGAGGTGAAGGAAAGAGCACGTGGGTTATGTAGGAATCATGAAATTATCTTGTATATATTGGTGACCTTTATAATCGTTGCACTCTCGTTTGGTTTAAGGAATGTAAAGCACTTCATCCGCCAGTCTAGGGTCCTGATACTTTAAAACATTAGAACATAAATGCAAATATACAAGTATAATGATACACGTTTTCCATCACCCCATTTGCAGTTTTTCTTTTATTATATCAGGTTTTGTTCTTCTTGTGGAGTCAGAGGACAAAAATCAAGGTTTTATACCAAGAAATGTGTACTCCGTTCCAGTGACACCAGGACAGTTGGCACACAGTAGGCATAGTGCACATAGGCAGTTCAGTGGGCGCTGTGGCTTAGTTGGTTAAAGCGCCTGTCTAGTAAACAGGACACATTCCGAACAGACTAACTGTCTGCAAACCCCCTCTGCTGCTTTTATTATAGTTATCCACAGATATAGGGTACGACTGTTTAGAATCTAAACATGTATTTGATGGTTAAATACCATAACTAACACCGTTACAGAACAGGCAGAAGAGCTTCATTGCTTCAAGAACAGGCACAGCACAGGCAGCAGCAGTGCAGATATAGCTTTAGAGTACAGATGGTTACAGCACAGGCAGTGGTGTTGCAAGCTTCACTTTTATGAAAAAATACGGTGAGTAGGCCAAAAGAAATGTTGGGGTGCCGAGGGACCGGTAATAAAATCAGGTGGAAGCAGAAGCACTTTTACAACCGGGCAGTGTGCACATCACTAGTAATGCGTTATGTCTAGTGCTGGGTACATTTCCAAAGAGCTCCTTTGGAGTAATGTGTCTAGACCTTGCTGTCTCGCCTGGACAATTTCTACCCACTTTCGAGACAAATTCACCCTACTGTGGCCCAAGCCTGGAGCCCCTCTGAAGCGTTGTGTCTAGTTCTGCAGAGACCACTAAGGGTATTGTGTCAAGTACACCTTATTCCGTCTGGAGTTCTATAAAATGTTTCCAGACCTCACCGGGAGCATTGATGCTACTTTTAAGGACTACATCTGGCACATTGTCTCCTGATCTGGTGGACGCCTGTAGTGTATGGTGTCTGGTTCTGGAGGGTTCATCTGGAGTATTGCGCCTGATGTCACAGTCACATCTTGTATTTTGTATCAAGTTCTAGTGGCAACATCTGAAGTTTTTTCTCTTGTATGAAGGCCACCACTGTCGTAATTTGTCCAGGGCTGCAGATGTCATCTTGTTACTGAAGCCAGGCTGGAAAATTGTGTCTAGTTGTAGATGTCTCGCCTAGTACGTTGAATTACTTTAGGAGGCCGCATTTACAGTGTTGTGTTTTCTTCTGGTCAATGCATTTAGAGGGTTATTTTCAGTTTCGGGCCCAAAGCTGGAGATTGTCCCCATTTCTGGATGCTGCACATGGGGTGTGGTGTTCTGTTGTGAAGCTTTTGTCTGCAGTATTGTGTCTAGTTCTAGATGTCACAGCTGGTACTTTCACTATTTTAGGAGCCCACATTTACAATGTTGTGTTGAGTTCTAGCCTATTCATTTGGAGTATTGTTTTCCATTTTGGAGCAATCTTGGAGACTGTTTCCATTTCTAGATGCTGCATCTGGGGTGTGTTCAGTTCTAGAGGCTTTGTCTGTAGTATTGTGTGTGTGTGTGTGAGTGTGTGTAGATAATGACACGGTGTGCTGTGTCCAGCTATAATTGTTCACCCGTAACACTGCATCAAGTTGTGAAGGCCGTGTATTTGATGCTTCTGTTCAGTTATTTAGGCTTCACCTGAAGTTTTGTATCCAGTTCCGGAGCCCTCTTTCAAATATTGTGTCAACCTTGGGAGCCTCAGCTGTAGTATTGTGTCAAGTGCCTCACACCCTGTCTGCAATATGGTGTCCAGTTCTCGATACCTGACCTAGAGCTTTGATCCAACTCTTTGAATGTTGGCATACTATATCTTTCATACTGAGCCGGGTCTCTAGGCCTCACTAGGGCATTGTGTTCAATTATGGTGGCCACGTTTTCTTGTGCGCATCTCTGGTGGCCCCTTCCTGGAGTCTGTGCCCAGTTTGGAGGCCTCATCTGGAGTAATGCAACTATTTCTGGAAGCCACATCTAAAGCACTGAATACACTTCTAGAATTCCCATCTGGAATATTGTACCTAGTTGTAGAATCAAACTCCATCTTATTCAGTCATTTTCTGTAGGGCTTATTAGGAGCGCTGGGCGAGAGAAGACGATATGAAGTTCTTTTAATATACATATAACCTCCATGTCAGAAAACACGGCTTGATGCGATCCAGCCTATGAGAGCCAGGTACAGAAGCAGTCTCAGCGCCCAAGTAGATGGCCATGATCGTATAGTGGTTAGTACTCTGCGTTGTGGCAGCAGCAACCTTGGTGCGAATCCGAGTCACGGCATTGCGGGTGGCAATATCATGGCAGTTGGGTATTTTGGTAAATATAGATTTTGAATACATACAGTATATTTTCTTTAATAGAGCCCATTCCACACTTCTGCATTATCCAACTGATGAGTGTTACAGCAAACAAATGATGGACGGAATGCTGACAATGCAAACATTCTCCCCCAGTCAAGAGATCTGGGTTGAATCCATCGTTCTTTTGCCCACTACGCCACCCCAGTTTGGACCCAGCCATATGCAAATCAGTCTTGACCCTGTGCCCCATGGGAACAGTCCAGACCGAACCGCCAGGCCAGGTCCTCCCTGGAACGGAAACAAGCATCCTGGGAAACTGCCAGCTTTTATCAAGCAAAGTCATTCCATCCTAATGACGTACTGCAGTGGGAAGATTATTTTTTTAATTTAATATCTTGATTTTGTATACTGTTTCATACTGTATATCTTCCATGCACAAGTGCTGTGTGTATGCGTAGAAACCTTTTTCTATGGAATGCAGAAAAAACTGTTCGTCTTAAGATGCATTTTCTGTAAGAATGTTTTATTTTTCTGTGAGGTTGCTTTATTATGCGCTCAGGCTAAGCTGTAATTAATGAGACATCCAACTTGAAAGGTAAACATTCATCTCTCAAATATGCTTTCCGTTCTTAATAGCCTGGATAGAGATGGTCGTCCATTTAAGTGCATCCCAGCGCCCTGTGGAAGTGCTAGTAACGTCCTAGTAAACAGTAGAGCAGTCCTGCTGAGAAGTGTCAGTCCTGCTGAGAAACGTCAGTCCTTCTCTGCTGGTGATATGAGGAGTTCATGATTTACTGCTAGCCCTGACCACAGGCCGCGCCTCCCCCACCCTCAGTGGTGAGTTTATTGTTCCAGATTTCATCACTGATGCCCTTTCGTGAGCTTTAACCCTCAGCTAGTCCTCTGGACTCTCTCTTCTTCCAAGTCCTTACTTGTATTCTGCTTTGCCCATTTGGATATACTTATTGGTGTTGGTGCTTGTCTCTGTTCAGTACAGAAAGCATTGTCTTTTCATCGCCCTGCGGATGTCAGTTCTGTGACTTCTCAGCATTTCCGGCATCGGTTGTACTGTGCAGCATCTTTGTTTCTGTCAGGTTCAGGTGCAGCCTGGGTGGTTTAGCGTTGACTACACCCAATGATTCAGCATCTGCAATGGTCAAGTTTTATCATCTTCTGTGTGTCTCTGAGGTCCATATGTACTATCGAAGCATCAGTGGGTCACAGATAGAGCCTGCTACATACTACATGTGAGCTTCATAGCTGCTCTCTTCATGTGAAGCATGGGTGCTGTACTGCAACTGCCTGTGCTCTTGTCAGCCTCATGCATAGACTAGGATTAAGAGCAAACAATACATACAGTGTTCACTTTCACATTGTCTACTATGTGTTTGCACTTCTGAACATGTTATCACGCAAGGCATTGGTGGTTCAGTGGTAGAATTCTCGCCTGCCACGCGGGAGGCCCGGGTTCGATTCCCGGCCAATGCAGCTCCATTTTTTTTCTTGCATTTTGGAGTGATTATTTATTTACTAATTTCTGAAGTATTGAGAATTGTCTTAGAATTTTAATATAGAGTTGGGCTATACGATTTTGAAATATTGTATCTAGGTTTGCTGTTTCTTTGAAGGGGGTTTTAGCTGCGTGGAATAATCCCCTCAAAGCAGCTTTCGGAGCTGTTTCGAAAATTCCAAGCTCCATGCCACGTGTCGGGTTTTAATGTGTGTAAAGCACAGCGCAGCAACCTCGCTGTTTTTTCTTTCCTCTTACTGAGATGACTATACTCATTTTTGTAAGAATAGCAATAAAATTAAGATAGTTTGTGTAAAACGCGGGATGACCCCGCAAACGTGCTTAGACGTATAGAGGACCCAAGACAGTGAACGTGCGAGAGATCTCACTAGAGCTTTAAATGGAAATATAGACGCGCAGATAAGTACTCATTCTCCCAGAGTACCTGTCTGCTACGGAGGAGTGCTGGTACTCTCCCATTAAAGTCACTGGGGCAGTGCTGGGAAGTGCTGGTACTCTCCCGTTAAAGTCACTGGAGCAGAGCTAGGAAGTGATGGTAGTATCCAATTGAAAGCACTGGAGTGGTGCGGAGAAGTGCTGTACTCTCATTAAGAGCACCATAGCAGTGCTGAGAAGTGCTGTACTCTCCCATTAAAAGCACTAGAACAGTACTAAGAAGTGCTGTACTCTCCTATTAAAATCACTGGAGCAGTGCTGACAAGTGCTGTACTCTCCTATTAAAAGCACTAGAGCAGTGCTGAGAAGTGCCGTACTCTCACATTAAAAGCACTAGAGCAGTGCTGAGAAGTGCCAGTACTGTCCAATTAAAAGCATCAGAGCAGTCCTGAAAAGTGCTAGTCCTATCCAATTAAAAGCACTTGAGTGGTGCTGAGAAGTGCTGTACTCTCCTATTAAAAGCACTAGAGCAGTTCTCAGAAGTGCTAGTACTATCCAATTGAAAGCACTGGAGCGGTACTAAGAAGTGCTGTACTCTCCCATTAAAAGCACTGAAGCAGTACTAAGAAGTGCTGTACTCTCCTATTAAAAGCACTAGAACAGTGCTGAGAAGTGCTAGTACTATCCAACTGAAAGCACTGGAGCGGTGCTGAGAAGTGCTGTACTCTCCCATTAAAAGCGCCAGAACAGTGCTGAGAAGTGCTGGTACTCTCCCATTAAAAGCACAAGAACAGTGCTGAGAAGTGCTAGTACTATCCAACTGAAAGCACTGCTGAAGCAGTGCTAAGAAGTGCCGTTACTCTCCCATTAAAAGCACTAAAGCTCTGCTGAGGAGTGCTGGTACTCTCCCATTCCAAGCACTGGAGCAGTGCTGAGAAGTGCTGGTACTGAGTACCCAATAGTACCTGTCCACTTTAAGCACTGGATCTCGCTGTCAAGATTTACGGCTCCCCTCTCATGCTGAACCTTGATAAAACATACTATTCTATCCATCCAGTGGCGTAGGAAGGGGGGTGCGGTGGGTGCGGGCCGCCCCGGGTGTCATCCCTGAGGGGGGTGACAAAATGTCACTGAGGGGGAGGGTGAAAAAATGCCAAAATTCTGTTCCCCCCGCTCTCACCTGACGTCTTCAGTGTGGCACCGTCGCGGGGCGGCAATCCGTGGATTCGCCAGCACCCCCTCCCACCCTTCAAGGAGTCCCGCCGCAGGCACCCCCCCCCCCCGGGCTGTCTCAGGTCTAGCCACGCCACTGTATTCAACTGTTTAGCTTCAATCTATTCACCGATCTGTCCACCTCCCCCGCATCTCTCCGATTATTGTCCTTTTCCCCTTGCTCTCTGCCCGTCATTTAGTCTCTTTTTCCACATCTCTATCCGTCCATAGGGTCTGGAAGTGGGGGGGGGGGCATGACTTTCTTTCAGCATCCATAAAGATGCCTTTAATTTTGGTTTTATCTTGTCACATTTGCGATGCGTTCAAAGACAAAGGTCAAATGTCAGGCTATGTCTTCTGACAAATTGCTGCTTAATCTTTTAAAATGGAGGTTGGTGTTTACTTTTCTTTCTCTCATTGCAATCTTGTAAGATTGCGTAAAGTGAAATATGAAGTATATGAAAATCTTGCCTGGCACACAGGGGGTATGAAATGCTGAACGATGGATATTTTTTTTTCTCACGGAACAAAATTTAAATACCTGTAAATGAACAGTATAATTATTTCAGAATATATCACTAGTTAGGAAAGCACAAATAGGGCACATTTTTTGTAATTCTGAAGTATGATGGAAACAAAGGTTTTAACAAGATTAAAGCAAATCAAGGCACTTTACTCGTTGACGCACAATGATAAATACTTACAGAAATGCTTCACATTATCTACTGTTTGTGCCCTATACAGTCTAGTCAGTAAAGTGGCATGTCTGTGCAAATTTGGGGTCTATTGCAATGGAAAATGTGCTGCGTGTAAATGGCAGTTAAATACCACATCATGCTTTAGTAATATATTTGTGACAGTATGCTCCAAAACATACTACAGGTTGTACATAGTACATATCACTCCCATACAACTCTCATGCTGAACGGGCGCGGCTCAATTGCCACATTTGTTCTTTGTATAACGCTTGGATTTTTCACAAACTCTATGACTGCGGTGATGTATCACTGATGGCAGCACCCTCACTCTGAAAATTGTTCCAGCAACACTGGAATACAGGAAGTAAAACCATATCAGCCCCAAGTATTTGCTGTTTTCTATCCTGTCGTCCGTACGAAGGTTTGTTGCCGTTTTCAGCAACAGGTAACAAAAGGCCTGCTTCAGCACCCTTTGGAGAATTGCCTCTTTGGTTTTTAACTTGCTAGAGAGATATAGTGGCTATGTTTCAGCCAGCGCTTATACCCATAAGTATTTTCATGCATTCACTGCAAACCTACTTGAGAGGTTCAGTGGTTCACATAGGAATATGCTGATTGTCAAGAATGCTTATGTTCTAACTAAGGGTGGGCAGTTAACTCCACTCCGCAGGCGACGTTTATGGAATTTTGTGACTCTGCGCTCCCCTGGAGAGCACAGAGTTTGGCCCAAAAAATCTGATTCCGCAGCGTAACGGAGTTTGCCCCTTCCACCCACCCCTACTTTTAACACCTGTGGCATAAATACTAACCAACAGCAGGAACAGAGAGGGCAGCCCGGCCATGGTAGCAATCTCACAGCTCAGAGAGAAGCGGCCTCTCCAGTCTCTATACTCCTGTCCCCACAGCAATGATACTGGGGCTCTGCATATATTCCACATGGGGGCTGCTGACGGCAGTAATTCTTGATGGGAAGGAAATTTAGGAAAACCTTGTCCGTCCACAAGCAAAACAAAAATAAGCCACAGGGCTCGAGTTTGCCATCGACCGCTACAGATTATTAGTAATGGTACTCTCACCCCCCAACGAGGATGTCCCATTGGCGGCACTGAGAGATTAGAGTTATGACAGGAAACGCTACTTTGGTGTCAAAACTCAACTGAGTGCCCATGGCTTTAGATGCTTCGAACTTTATTTTAATGTGTTACACAGCAATGGTTGAGACTGATTTATTCAAATATATCTGTAAAAAAATATAAAGTCTGATAGTTTTTGGAAAAACTATTTTAAGCCCAGGTAGTGCCGTATATATTTACATCAAATGCCAATCTGCGTTAGTTTTAAGAAAGGCGGCCCTCTTCTCTGGAAGTAGAGAAACTAACCACCCCAGGCTTACAGCGTTAACATAGAAGTCAGGCATTATCGCCACACAAAGTGGAAAAACAGAAGACAGACCTTCTCCATCTAAGCATTCTGGATCTGGGACATCCTAGTCTACATCTGTACTGCTCCACCCTCCCATGATGCAGCGTGGCGAGGTGGCGCATCACTGAGCCTAGACCATGATGGCGGCAGAGGCAGGCCCTGCAGAAGTGGGATCCTGTCGGCTGTGGCCGCTGCTGCTCCCGAGGTAGAGGAGATTGGCAACCTGGATTAGTTGCACTGCAGACAAAGGCCAGAGGGCTGCGATGCAGCGCTCTGTTGGGGGCATGACAGGCACCTGTCTGGAGGTAGGGATCGAGTGGACTGCTGAAATCTTCATTTATGTTTTTTTATTGTGTTTTTTAATGCTAAGGCATTATGTGAATACAGTGATTGGGGCGGTGCGGAAATGCGTGGAATTCCACAGAGTTTGATGCAACTCCATGGAATTCTGCATAGTGCAACCCCGGGAACTCCGCCCACCCTTAGTTCTAACGACCCATCAGCTGTTATTTTTACTTAATGGGACATGCACAGAGTGCTGAATGTTCTTTTTCTGTTGTCAGCATTGCAAGAACACAGGGCTGGCTTTAGCGCTCTTGGACCCTGGTGCGACAATCTTTTTTTGCAACCCCCCCACAAGACCTCCTCCTTTGATTCCCTGCCTTCCACCCATGAAAAGTGCCCTTCATCTCTCCATAGCATCTCTCTCACATACATTTTATTTGTTATAAAGCGCTGGTAAAGGCTGGCTTTACTAATCCACTCAGTTATCCACATAAAATACAGGTCTATTATTTGCAGCAGGTATACTAACCATCTGCGCTACTTTATGGCTAGTCAAAACTGCGACTCTCTCGAGGAGGAACCTTCATCACAAGAGTTATCTTGACATTTGTATTGCTGCCTGAAAGCTGAATGCCCAAGGTACTCTGCAGCAGGTGTTTTTAAATCATAAGTTAATGCAAAACACTGCACACCCCTGAGGTCAGTGACCCCCTACAGGTCAGCGCCCAGTGCCACCACACTGGTCGCACTGCCCTAAAGCCGGCCCTGCAAGAACAAGCATCAGCACAGTACCTTGTTGCTACAGAAACAAAGTCCTAAGCAGGCAATAGTGCCTGTTCGACCACTTTTGGTCTTTGTTTGTACAAAAGACGTGAAGCCCTCTCAGCAGACTTGCAAGCTGAAACATATTGAGACACATGAATCTTCCTATAATTCTTCAGAGCAGTCTGCGAATCCTGAATGACAGCCTGGCCCTTATTTTCCTCCCCTAAATGTGATTCAGAAAATGATAAATAAGGCGTTGGCAGCTGCTTTTAAAACCAGAAATACTGCAGGTAAGCAGAATGTCCTACAAGAGCCTGATGAACAAGAAGATAACAGGGGTGCTATATTCAGGGTTATGATTTGGAAGAAATATTGTAACATATCAGGAAAGCTTATCTCTCCCAGATTATTCTTACAGATAACAATGAAAATCACTTCTTTCAGAAATACCATCAAGGAGAACCTGGAAAGCAATTGTTATATAAAACAATTCACACACTGCTTACCAACGAATGGAACTAAGTGGCCAAATCTAATTTCTCAAGGTTTATCTTTCATATATATCACATTGTGGGATTTAATGTATACGTGGGTCCTGTGCACACTGTTTTTCTGGAATCAAGCTATACCCGACTGATGAGCCCTAATAAAACTGGTCTTGGGTTGCTTGTTGTGGTTCGGGGAGGACTTTGCCTGGCAGTTTCGGCTGGACTGTTCCCACTGGAGCAGGGTCAAGACTGATTTGCATATGCCTGTGTCCAAACCGAGGCAGCATGGTTTGCAAAATAACAATGTATTGGCGTGTGGCCCAAGCAATTACCAGTGGCTGAGATTTATTCAAGCATTCCATTCATCACTTTTTTCTATTCTCCAGTGTGATGCCCTAAGTGGGATGTGTATACCCATATGTGGGTCCTATGCACACGGTGCCACTGGAACTGAGCTATGCCGTACTCATGAGCCCTAATAAGGGTGAAACCTGACTTGGTTTGCTTGTGTTCAAGTTGGGGAGGAACTGGTCTGGCAGTTGGACAGTATCAATACTAATTTGTTTATGGCTGGGACCAAACTCAAGTGGCATGGTGAACAAAATAATGATCGATTGGGACGTGGCCGGAGTAACATCCATTAATTCTGAATATGCTTCAGTGAAAGCTTACGCAATGCATTGGAAATATTTTGACAAATGGTGTGTGGACAAGAGAAAGCAAGCTTCTTCTTGCAATCCAATGTTAATGGTTGATTTTTTGCTTCATATAGGTCTTATAGGGTTCGCAGTCTCAACATTGAAGAGCCAAAAGACCACGATTAAGGCTTTCAAGAGTGATCAGGTTTCTCCCATAGATGATTTGGCTACTAGTGTTTTGAAAAGTTTCTTTTTAAGACGTCCATTGGTTCAATGCCTTATTCCTTCTTGAAACCAACGCTAGGCTTTTAGGCTTTACAGGAACCTCCCTGTGAAACTCTTTAACGATAAATCGCAAATTCCTTTCAGAAAATGTTATTTTTCTAGCTGCCATCTGTTCAGGTCAGAGTTAGTGAACTGAGGGTTCATTTGAGTTTCCTTTTATTCTAGACAGACTAGTCCCTTGCACCCTTTGTACATCCTCTCTCTTTCCTCCCAAGTTCCATCAGTATTTCATTGCTCTCAAGATCTTGTCCTTATTTCCTTTTATCCCAAACCATCTTCTGAGTTGGAGAAGCCGTTGCATTCTTTGGGTGTGAGATGAGCCTTATCTATTTATAGAGAGATCTGCTGCTGTTCAGAAAACAGAGATGTTAGTGACTTTTGGGGTTCCAGGATAGGAAAACGCCCTTAAAACTTGACCATAAGCAAATGAATGCACATTACAATTACTGCAGCCTATTAATCAAATGACTTTGGGGCAATCTGGTCTAGTCTAGTAATGATTTGGGAGTCACCAGCATATGAACAAGTTTATGGTCCAATGGATCTGATCAGGTGTGATAGAGGGGGACATAGATATTAAAATGGGGTGGAGACAGTGAAGACCCTTGGGAAACTTGCAGCAAAGGAGGGCCTCTCTTGAGCACAGTTAGATAGAAAGAATGGATACAAAGCTAGTGCTAGGGTGTGCGGAATTTGGGTAATTTGCTTCTGTGTAATTATGAGAAATATGTGGAAAATTATGAAAATTACAAGTAATTATGTAAAATGCAAATCTGCAATTTAGTTCTAGATGTGGTAGAAGCCTATCCATTGAAGGTTTTCTTGGTGACGTTTTTTGACTTATAGTAATATTTTTATGTTTGAGGTCGACAGGACGGCAGCCATCAGATTGTAAACAAAAACCTGCACTGTATGAGGTACGGACACACATAGAAGGGGGAAACCTGAGAGCTCTGTTCCTGTCCTCAATATAAAGCATACAGACCAGTGCTTTACCCTCTGGTACTGAGTAACTGTACTTCATTCATTTGAGAGGGAGAGTACCTGCACTTTTCAGCTGTGCTGCAATACATTTAATTGAAGAGTACCGGCACTTCTCACGAGAAAATAGGTCTGAATCGAGAATACAAGCATTGATACAGACAAAGACACACCCGGAGCAGACAGTGAAAACAAAGCCTAGGTGCCCTTCACCCGACCTTTATAGGTTCACCCTGCTCGGAACCACATCCATGACTCACAACCTGAGCCAGAACCCACACCAATAACCACACGTGTCCCCTAATGCCCAGAGACAAGTAAAGCAGCACAGAAATCATTGAATGCACTGGACTCTCCCACTACCCAGGGATGGAACTCGTCATCAGAGGTCCAAAAATGTTCCTTCAGCACCGGCAGATTATGTCATATGTACCTGCACCGTACAATGTACTCATTTAATGATGTGCCACACCTATTAAAGTACCAGATAACTCCACGTCACGACAGACACATTGCTCGTCTTGAAAGGTTTTCCTTTATATATTATTGCTTCAGGTGCGTTATTTCAATTGGAAGAACTGAAGTGAGTGAACCAGGACCTCAACTCCCAAAATGCATTTGGATAGCAACAGAAATTCCTAAAGTGGAGCACTGCATCCCTCATGACTTGGAGTCACATTGAAGGGCGGTAAGAGTGGGCGGTGAATTCGTTGAAAGGCTGAGCTTGAAAATTGGAAAGTCCACAATGGGTTTTCTTTCTTGGGACAGAATGTGGATAATAATCCAAAATATGATATATTAGTTGAAAAACTCACAGTAGTAGCAGGATTTGTACCTGTCAGAGGTCAGTAAAAGTGCCTACATGTCCGTGTGTATCACAGTCAGACTGGTTAGGTCAGTTGGTTAGAGCGTGGTGCTAATAACGCCAAGGTCGCGGGTTCGATCCCCGTACGGGCCACACCCTTTTATATTTGTTAAAAACTATATATATATATATTATTATTACATGAATATATGAGATGGCGTTTCAAATAACACCTTATAGGCGTGTTTGTTTAATCTACTAAGTAACTGGTCTCTGGAGCACGGTGTGCAGATCGCACCATGTAGGGGACTCCGTCGGGTAACAGAGCCCCCTTCTCTCGCTGTGATACCAGCCTTCTCAGGGGTTTCTCAAAGGGGACTTTTTGAACCGGGGACGTTCAACTAAAGATCTCACTTTCTCTCGGAGAGTGGCGGTTCCTCGTCCGG
The DNA here is from genome assembly GCA_963921515.1 of Calotriton arnoldi. Taxonomy (NCBI): domain Eukaryota; kingdom Metazoa; phylum Chordata; class Amphibia; order Caudata; family Salamandridae; genus Calotriton; species Calotriton arnoldi. Next base: position 597,869 of record CAWUFW010010731.1, on the reverse strand, counting down.
AGTTGACGAGAGGTGAAGGAAAGAGCACATGGGTCATGTAGACATCATTAAATTATCTGGAGCCCTTCATATCTTTGCACTCCCGTTTGGTTTCACGTATATAAAGCCCTTCGTCCACCAGTCTGTGGTCTTCACACTTACATTAGAACATAAATGCAAATATATACGTATAATGATGCACGTTTTCCATCACCCCTTTTGCAGTTTTTCTATTCTTATATCAGGTTTTCTTCTTCTTGTGGAGAGTCGGTGGAAAATAGCAAAGTTTTATACCAAGAAATGCGTACTTCGTACTACTAACACCTGGACAGTAGGCATAGTGTAGAGTTCTAATCAGTAAACAGGAGATCCTGAGTTCGAATCTCAGCAGTGCCTCAGCTTTTTAACACATTCCGAACAGGATAAAGAACACTGCTGTCTTAAAATTAAAAACAATTATCTGTCTGTCTGTTGTTGCTTTTGTTATAATTATCCACAAATACAGGATAATATTGTTTAGAAGCTAAAGATGTATTTGATGGTCAAATGCCATAACAAACACTGTTACAGAACAGGCAGAAAAGTTTCAAGCTTCAATGCTCCAAGAACAGGCACAGCACAGGCAGCAGCAGTGTAAGCTTCACTTACATGATAAGGCTGTGGGTAGGCCAAAATAAAATGTTGGGGTGCGTGCAGAGGGAGCGGTAACACAACCAGCACGAAACTGAAACACTTCTACAACCGGGCACTGTGCACATCACTAGTAATGCTTTATGTCTAGTGCTGGGTACATTTCCAAAGGGCTCCTTTGGAGTAATGTGTCTGGACATTGCTGTCTCGCCTGGACAATGTCTATCCACTTTAGAGACCAATTCAGCCTATTGTGACCGAAACCTGGAGCCACTTCTGAAGTGTTGTGTCTAGTTCTGCAGAGACCACTTAGGGAATTGTGTCAAGTACACACAGATCCATCTGGAGTTCTACTAAATTGTTCCAAACCTCACCAGGAGCATTGATGCTACTTTTAAATACCACGTCTAGCACATTGTCTCCTGATCTGGTGGCCGCCTGTAGTGTATTGTGTCTGGTTCTGGAGGGTTCATCTGTAGTATTGTGCCTGTCGTCGCAGTCACATCTAGCATTTTGTATCAAGTTCTAGTGCCAACATCTGAAGTTTATTTCTCTTGTTTGGAGGCCACCACTGTCGTGATGTGCCCAGAGCTGCAGATGTCACCTTGTTACAGAAGCCAGGCTGGAAAATGTAGTCTAGTTGTAGATGTCTCTCCTGGTACATTGTATTACTTTAGGAGGCCACATTTGCAGTGTTGTGTTTTCTTCTGGTCAATGCATTTAGAGTGTTATTTTTAGTTTTGGACCCAAACCCGGAGATTGTCCCCATTTCTGGATGCTGCATCTGGGGTGTGGTGTTCTGTTTGAAGGCTTTGTCTGCAATATTGTGTCTAGTTCTAGATGTCTCAGCTGGTACTTTTACTACTTTAGGAGGCCACATTTTCAGTGTTGTGTTCAGTTCTAGCCTATTCATTTGGAGTATTGTTTCCCATTTTGGCGCAATCTTGGAGACTGTTTCCATTTCTGGATGCTGCATCTGGGGTGTGTTCAGTTCTAGAGGCTTCGTCTGTAGTATTGTGTGTGTGTGGATAATGACATGGTGTGTTGTGCGCAGCTAAAATTGTTCACCTGTAGCACTGTGTCAAGTTGTGAAGGCTGTTTATTTGATGCTTCTGTTCAGTTATTTAGGCTTCACCTGAAGTTTTGTATCCAGTTCCGGAGCCCTCTTTCAAATATTGTGTCAACCTTGGGAGCCTCAGCTGCAGTATTGTGTCAAGTGCCTCACACCCTGTCTGCAATATGGTGTCCAATTCTCGATGCCTGACCTAGAGCTTTGATCCAACTCTTTGAGTGTTGAATACCATATCTTTCATACTGAGCCAGTCTCTAGGCCTCACTAGGGCATTGTGTTCAATTATGGTGGCCACGTTTTGTTGCGCGCATCTCTGGTGGCCCCTTCCTGGGTCTGTGCCCAGTTTTGGAGGCCTCATCTGGAGTAATGCAACAATTCCTGGAAGCCACATCTAAAGTGCTGAATACACTTTCATTAATATCTTGCATTTTGTATACTGTTTCTTACTGTAGATCTGCCGTATACAAATGCTGCATGTATATGCGCAGAAACCTTTTTCAGGGCAATGCAGATTTTGTTTTTCTTTTTAAGATGCATTTTTTGTAAGAATGTTTTGTTTTTCTGTGAGGCTGCTTTATTATGTGCTCAGGCTAAACTCTAATTAATGACACGTCCAACTTGAAAGGTAAACATTCATCTCTCAAGTATGCTTTCCGTTCTTAATAGCCTGGATAGAGACGGTCGTCCCATTAAGTGCATCCCAGCGCCCCGTGGAAGTGCTAGTAACGACCTAGTAAACAGTACAACAGCCTTGCTGAGAAGTGCCAGTCCTGCTGAGAAGCGTCAGTCCTGCTGAGAAGTGCGAGTCCTGGTGAGAAGGTCAGTCCTGCTGAGAAGCGTCAGTCGTGCTGAGAAGTGCCAGTCCTGCTGAGAAGCGTCAGTCCTGCTGAGAAGTGCCAGTCCTGCTGAGAAGAGTCAGTCCTTCTGAGAAGTGCCAGTCCTGCTGAGAAGCGTCAGTCCTGCTGAGAAGTGCCAGTCCTGATGAGAAGCGTCAGTCCTGCTGAGAAGTGCCAGTCCTGATGAGAAGCGTCAGTCCTGCTGAGAAGTGCCAGTCCTGATGAGAAGTGCCAGTCCTGATGAGAAGCGTCAGTCCTACTCTGCTGGTGATATGAGGAGTTCATGATTTACTTTCCTGCTCGCCCTGACCACAGGCCTCTCCCTCCCTCAATGATGACTTTATTGTTCCAGATTTCATCACTGATACCCTTTCGTGAGCTTTACCCTCAGCTAGCCCTCTGGACTCTCTTCTTCCAAGTACTTACTTGTATTCTGCTCTGCCCATTTGCATATTTTTATTGATTTTGAGATTCCATTTTAAGTATTTTCAGATGTATTTTAATTTAACGAACCTTAGTTTCTGACCCTCCACTCTCTCTTCATGAAAGAAGCTGTACCAGTCGGGTCCACAGGCCATGGGTGGAGGTGGTTTGTGGCTGTGGATGGAGGCTGGGAGGGGGGGCACTGGGGGAGGTGGTCCAGCTCATGCCAGATCTGATTCTGACTGCACTGGGCTAGTTGCATGGAGGTTCAGTAATCTGGGTCAGTCTGGGGAACTTGTCAGTCATTAAACCTCCATCTTATACCTGCGGTCATCATTCTAAGCGCCATTTTGGGTTTTACTGTCCCCCAGTCTGCTGCATGTGATCTGTGTCTCCTCTCACCAGGGGCACAACTAGGTCTTAACTTCGGAGGGGGGGGGCTAACATGGCAAACAAAGGGGCGTGGTTAACATGTTAATGGGGGCGCGGCTAAAATGGCAGACAATCAGGATCAGGTAATGCTCAGGCCAAGCTGAGAAAAAGAAGTGGCAAATTCTGCATTCGAAACTGGACAACAATCAGTTTTATGAGAGTTAAAATGGAGAACAGAGGGTAATGTGAACCATTTATATAATAACAGACAAGGGATTTGTTCATCTGGCAATAAAGTGTCACTCAAATACATTATATTGTCTCACAACGATATTATGTAGACGGTTAAAATTACATCCTTTTTAGGTCGAGCCTCGAGTAGCGCGCAAGCGCTGCTTAGAGGCGAAGACTTTTAGTAAGTGAGTTTGGAAAGCAGTCCAAAAAACGCTTGTGCATCGTGGCTGGCCTTTTTGAGATGGGTACGCGCGGCAAACATGTGTTTCCAATTATCGTGCCCAGACGCGGGCGCGATAATTGTAAACACATGCCGGCAAAAGGCCATGACGCACGAGCGTCTGGTCAGCTGAGCAGGCTGCCGCGCTCGCTCGCCTCGCCTCCGCTCCTCTCTTGTTATTCTGCGGCGTTTTCTTGATGCTCCTTAGGATGATCTATAAAATAAAAAAGTACCACTACTGACAGGAGCCAAGCTGCGTTTCCACATGGACATCTGACTGGCGGAATGTTCAACGAGCTGTTAATACAGCGATAGGTGTCAACTGAAAAACAGTTTAAAATATTAACAGAACTCAGTGCTTGCACGCACACACACGAGTGTGCGTGTGTGTGTGTGTGTATATATATATGTATTTATATATACACACACACACGAAATAACAAACAGAGCTGCCCATCGGTGCTCGCTCTTTGCCCCCTTGCTCCCCGCAGTGTCACGGGGTGGTAGCGCTGCACGTTCGCTGGCACAGGCCCCCCTCTCAGCGCGTCTAACCCCCGGTGGTGTGAGCGTGCACTGGCCGGGGTCTGTCTTCTATCTCCCGCACACGCCCCTCCCGACCCCCGCCTCGGAGTGTTGAAGCTGCCTGCTCAGAACCCTAGCGGAGCTGAGAGATGTCGCACACTCCTCTCTGGGGCCCCGGTAAGTCTCACTTCATTTATATTCTGCTTCTGAATCCGCTGCTGCCAGTCTCCCCATCTGCGCTGCCCTTGCCTGCTGCTGCTCCTGACAGCGCCGCCTCACACCGCCGGTTCGCTGTCTGGATCCCAGTTTTGGCTGCCACTTGCTTCTGTATTATGTGAGAACTAGTATGTACTCTGTGATTTTCTGTACTATTGGTGTGGACGGACCCAGTGGATATGTTTACGTGCTTCGCTGGTTTATTGTCAGTCACTCAGTGGAAAGGTCTGTCTCTGGTCCCTGGGGGCCACGCAACGTTGGCCGGCAGTGAGTAGGGTGCATGAGGAAGCTTTGACCTGAGTACTCATGTACGGAAGGACCCTCACGTTTCGTGTCTTCCAAAAATACAATGTGTCTGGTTTCGTGTGATTATGAGCAGAAGTGATCTGGTAATTAAACTGCACTTTTCGGAACCAGAGACCCGGGTTTGCAAGTTGGTTGCTGCTGCTCTGCGTTGTGTGATCCTGCCCAAATTACCTGAGTATCTTCCTCTGACCCTCGTCTCTTGTCTGACAAAAATAAACGGGAGTGCCTCGGTGCATTATGTAAAGTTTGCATTGTAAGTTATACATGAAAAACATAATTATAGTGGTTTTTAAAAAAAAACAGCTGCTGTGTTCTTCTGCTTCAGTTTCACTTGAAGTTATTCTTTTGACGCTGGGACGATTCTTGCAGGGTGCTTCATGCAGACGGCGTGTTTGTGTGTGTCTCCATCAGTGTCTGTGTGTGCCTGATGCTTTCTTACAGATAGAGCGACGTTATTCTCTATTAGTTCAAACACAATAAGTTTTCGTACAGCTGGCGTTGTACAGGCATGTATATGAAGGCGCTTTCATTTGTGAGAGTGAAGAAAAAGGAGGATCAGTAAAAAAAATATTTGCCCAAGATCACACAATTTAGTTAAGCAGGAAGCCCTGATCAATTCAGGTTTTCTGGTTTTACTTTGGACAAATCAGGCACCAAAAAGTTGTCTGTTTGTCTCTCATTTGTACCTCATATGTTAATGCTTTGTTTACCTCTTCCTGCATGATGGTAGGTCGAGCGTGGCAAGAATAAGCCACACGAAAGCTCAGCTCGATACCGGCTCTAGGTTCCAACAGGGCTTCGAGCTGAGCCTGTGCCATGCTTCAGGCTCGAGCCTGGCTCGAGCTTCCAGTGGCTCACTCACCTACCTCTACTCAAAATAACGGAATTTTCAATTTTTGTATGTGTCACAGTACTAAACCTTAGTAGTTTTTGCAGAAGTCCCTTTAAATAGTCTGTTTAGGCAGACTCATTCATGCATGCATGTATTTGTCTCCAGCAAGAAACATAATTTGGCTGATTACGCTTTACTACGGATAACTCCACCCTTACAACATTGCTTTATTTGATTTGCTCCATTGTGATCTTATCCTCTGTGTAATTTGGTCCCACACGTGATTTACTCCATGTAATTTCCTTCATGTGGTTTGTTCCGCGATAATTTTTGCTTTGTGATTTGCTTCACGTGATTCTTTTCCATTGTGATTTGCTTCATATGGTTTGCTCCATAGGACCTGCTCCTTCATGTTTTTATGTCGACCTGCATCAGCGCTTGCGCTGGTCTGGCCGAGAGTTTTAGTAAGTGGGTTTTGGAAGTGCAAACCCACTGGCTTTCGGCTGGCGACCAGCTTGCGTTCACGATAGCGTGCACGCGCGCAGCTGCCATCTGGGTTTCCTATTTCTTCCTCATTTCCTCGTCATGGCTCATTAACTCTCCCGGACTCTGATTTTTCAATCGCAGCAGCAGCTCACATTACCAACTGACGGCCCTGGACTACAGTCACATGAAAAACAACAGCGATTAGCATTGAAATGCAAGCTTTTTTTTTTGTCTAGTTAGAAATATTGCTTCAGTGGGTTGATTTCACCTTATATCGCTATTTGTTTTGTATTGGGAGTCACAGCCTAATTACCAGTATTTTTGTCTCACTCTGTTTTAAAAAAATATTTATTCGCGCAAAGCACAAAGCTATATTTAAGGTTACTTTTTCCGCGTCACTTCTTCACTCTATTTAAACTCCACACCCCCACTCTTATTGTCTCTCTCCTTCTCTCTCTCTCCCTCTCTAATTCTCTCTCTACTTAATTAACTCTCCCCTCTCTATCTTTTTAGCCTTTCATTCTCTCTCACCGCTTTATCTGTTTCTCTTTCAAACTCCTTCATTCACTCTCTCTCCCCTTCTTTCTCTCTCTCTATCCCGCTCCACTCTTTATTCTATGTACACCCTTTCTCTCTCTTTCTCTCTCACCACCCTCTCTAATTGGGCATTATATCTTCACTCTATCTCTCACTCGGCAACACCACAGCATCACTCAGCATCACCACAGCATCACTCAGCGCAACCACAGCATCAATCAGAGCCAGCACAGCATCAATCAGAGCCAGCACAGCATCACTCAGCACCAACACAACATCTCTCAACGCCAACACTGCATCACTCAGCACCACCACAGCATCACTCAGCACCACCACAGCATCGCTCAGCACCACCACAGCATGTGTTATAATACAGGTACTAGTTCCCAACCTTCACCCTCCGATTGTTTATGCCCCCTCAAAAAAAAAGCTTTAACAAACAACCATTGCAACAGGCAGAAACAAGTTGCCAGCATTGCAAGAACAAAAGAAAACTGAGGAAATTTTTTATTGTAACTACTTTTTTAATATGGTCGTTCAGTTTTACATAATGCCTTCTTGGTCATATATAAAGTAACAAAAATGCTTCTGACACTTTTTTATTATAACTTTTCAGCATGCTGCACAGCAGCCACACTTCTCTACAGCACAGCTTGAAGACATTGGCAAAGTCAATAGCTCTGGCTAAACACTTATAAGGCCCCAAAGGCGAGACCTATTGGCTATGCCAATGCTTGTTTCTAATGGAATGCCCATGAAACTGGGTCAAAAGAGCCCAGAACAACATGCTACTCTCTGAAAAACCTAGACTGTTCACAGATATAATTCACACAAAAAAGGGGACTCTGTCCACCCCCCAAAGACACAGAAGGAATTTCAGATTTTGCAATGTGTCCATTTGCAGTGTTGTTACAAACTATAGCACCAACAAACATTAATTTATTGGCAGTACAGACATTAAAGCATGGTGCTTTAATGTATAGGCAGTGGAAGTAGGGGTGGGTGAGGTGCTGTGCAGCAGCACCCCCAAAATAACCATGCTGGAATTCAGAGGGTGCATGTGAAATAATAAAGCATTTACATTTTGATAATATCATGTTACATTTGCTGTTCTTCAGAAGACAGGTCAAATGCCAGGCTGTTGATACTGCGAAAAACACAGAACTTGGTAATTATATCCCTGTCACAAAGTTCCAATCCTCACCTCTTCGGCTGGTGCAGCTCCTATTGTAATTGCATTTATATAGTGCTTACTAACCCTGACGAGGCGATTGAGCGCTTTTCGGTGAGTAGCACGCTACTCTGGAACCCATAGAGGATCAGTGGTGAATTAGTATAGTGAAATATGAAAGTAATTTGAGTGGTGGATAAGTTAGTCTGTTATTTGGATTGAGAAGGATAGTGGAGGGATAGAAGAGGGAAAAGGTTTGCATTTATATAGCACTTACTACCCCATATGAGGTGTTGAAGCGCTTTTTGGTGGGTAGCACGCTACTCTGGAACCAAAACAGGATTAGTGGGGAACTGATATAGGGAAATATGAAATTAATCTGAGTGGTGGAGATGTTAGTCTGTTATTTGTATTGAAAAGGAATAGTGGAGGGATAGAAGAAGGAAGGGTCTAGAATGTGTTTTTTTGGGGGGGGTTCATAACAGTAGGAGGGGGTTTGGGATGGAGGGGGAAGAGTCAGAGGGGAGGGTTTAGAAAGGCTTGTTTGGGAGATCGGAATAGTAAAAGAGGTATGAGATGATGGAAGGAGGGGTAGAGGAAGGAAGAGTATGGGGTTTAGTATGAATGAAAGAGTGGAGGAAGAGAATATATTGATAGAGGTATAGGGTTAGAAATAGGGCAGTGCATTGGAGAGAGTAGTAGAGTGAGGTTTGAGATGAGTCAGAGTGGAGGTAGAGAATATATTGCGAGAGATATATGGTGAGATCTAGGGTAGTGCAAAGTAATAAATATAAAGATACATAAGTACATGAAAGGTATCTAAATGCATAAGGAAGGTAATCTATGTAGAATAAAGTTGCATTTAATAAACTAAGACTTTCAAGTGTTTTTGTACTTGTGTGTTTGTGTTAGGTGTTAGATCATTCCGTACCATTACAGACCACTATCCCACCTGAAATAAAGGAAAAAGCTAAAAACCTGTATTTTCACACTATAATTCCTTCCACCAAGCTGAATCTGTTATCAGTTTTATATCTATAGCACCAAGAGGCTCCTAGCGTACATGTTTAACAAATGGCCAAATAATACTAAAGAATGAAGAAAATAACAAAATGAGACCACACACAAGCCAATTTGCCTAGTAAACGAAATATGAAATGAAACTAAGAAAAAGTAATTATCCTAGGCTAGACCTATGGCCTGGGAACAAGCCTGGTGTTATAAATCAGCTTAACACATTGGGCCTGGCTTCAGATGGAGGAAATTCTTACAAAGAACTGCTGGTTATGTTATGTTATGTTATGTTAAGCCGTTTTGTAAAGCGCTCAGCTGCCCCAGCAAAGGGGCGTCCCGGCGCTAAGAGCAATTGATAGCAACTAGCTGCAAAAGTCCACTCTAGCAAAAAGGGGGAACCCAGAGATGTAAGAAATGATGAACGGGGGAGTGGATAGGCTAGTGAGGGAATAGGTGAGTTTTTAGTGCCTTTCGGAAGGCAAAATAACTGTCCATGTTCCGAATATGGCTTGGGAGACCATTCCATAATTTCGCTGCCACTACGCGGAAAGAGCGTCCACCAGCGCGGGCTCTCCTGCAAGAGGCATCTAAAACTGTGTATTATGATTGTGTAACAATTGAATTACAGCACAGTGAATGTTTAAGATTGGCAGGTTTTATCGGTCTTTATTGAGATAGAGGGTGAATCGAAGAAAAACATGAATATAAACTAAAAATCCACAAATAAACTTACGAACCTGTCTGCAATACACATACTACCAATCCAAACTTAGGACATGGTAGGCCTATTCGGCCATCATCTGTTGTTACAGTCCTGCAGACTACTTTAGAAAGGCCAACCTACCCCTTGACTGGATGTATTAGAAATGGGCCCCATATGCTTCAAACAACATCACAGACAGGGACCCCCCCCCACCCGTGGCACCACTGGTCGGGGCCACTCAGCAGATAAGGGGGCTTGTTCTGCTTCACATCAGCATCTCATCTCTTGCAAGGACATGCCAGGGGCACCACTGCCTCAAGGCCGCTTGCTGAAAATGAGGCCACGATCTGCTTCGCAACAGCATCACTTGCAAGTACCACCCGTCCATGGTACCACTGTCCGGCCCACTCAGCAGACAAGGGGGCAGGTATCTGTGGCATCACTGCCCCAAGCCCACACAGCTGAACTGGGGCCTAGCACGCACCCCTGACCACCACCTCCATCACACTTGTGTTGTGAGGTGAGGACACACCAGGTGTCACACAACTTCACAGCCATCATTCTCAACGCAGGATCTCTGCTCTCACTTCACCATGTTACCCTACAGCGCACCCAGGGGTGCAGAAACCGAATCCAAGCACCTACATCCATCGTTGCACAAGCATTGCGGGGAACCAGGGCCTAACATGTTATTTCCGACCAAGTAACGCCCTTCAGTGGCAAGATTTACGCACATTCACAGCTCCTATCCACCCCAAACCACTTCCAACCAATGAAGGGGCCATAGGAAGCAATGAGCAGCACTATTGTGCGCCACTATTCACTGTGTTCAGTCAGGAAACTGATAATGTGTGTAAACCTGGGAAGTACTGTGCGCACAACGGCGGGTCACATGAAGAATGCCCGTACAGTACCCACAGGACGCGCGTGTGGTGCTCTTGACACAGCCCTCTAACAATTACCATTGCAATGTGTCTCCTCCCCTCATGCAGATCTGCGGATTGAGCGCGTGCTGCATCGATCTCATGTGTAGCCTACGCATCACAAGCTTGATTCCCGGCACAACCACTCAACTTTTTATCCTCCCAACAACAAAATGAAGAGCACCGAATCTAACAACGCTCCAAGTACAGACTGGATACAAGTAAGGACAGCTCCTGAGAAAAAATCAGTTGAGCTGTTCCTCCAAAAGCTATGTCCAAAATGCCCAGGGCAGGCGGGGCCTCACTTGAGAGGTCAGTCATGAAACTAAAGCTCACACAACAGGACTCTTGGCGCAGGGAGTGGAAAGATCTGCACAGCAGGGGTAAAGGGATGGCCAGTGCAGGTGACGCTTTTCCTTTGTAAAGGAATTCCTGCTGGTGTCATATCCCCCTGCTGTGCACATCTTCCGACTCCATGCTGCACAGCGCATCAAACGTGCTTAGGTGAAATCCCTGCTTCAGGCAAGGATATCACCTTGGTGGCACCCCTCTCAAAGAAAACAAAAGGTGGAGGGCAGGGAGGATTGCTGAAACCTTCAGAGGCTGGCTGCCTCCGGCTGGTTCTGGGCCTCTCAGAAGGGGTCATTAAAATCACAATCTCGGATTATAAAGCATCCGAGAATAAAAGTGGAGCCTTAATACAAATGAAACTGGGGAAATGGTTTTCATACTTTCAAGCCGGGTCTGGTGGCTCAGTGGACTAATGCGTCCACTGCAGGGGCCTGTGTTTGACCTCATGGTCACAGGTTCGAATCCTGGGGGTCCACTCAGCCTTTCGTCCATCTGAGGTCGATAAAATGAGTACCGTTGGGTAACAATAAACATCTGTTATTCAGTGCCAAGATACCCAAGGGTGAATGTGCGCTTTACAAATACACATGTTATGTTATTATTTTAGATCATTGTAAATCAGGAAAGTGTGTCGTGCTGTTATCTGAACCTTGGCAGCCTGGGTTGAAGATGACGGGGGAGGCTGAAGCCCGTTCAGCCCAATGGGTGTTGCGCGCCTGCCTCTCACCATCCATGAAGGGCCGATGGTTCATTGTTGCTTGTCTCTGTTCAGTACAGAAAGCATTGTTTTTTCATCGCCCTGAGGATGTCAGTTCTGTCACTTCTCAGCATTTCCGGCATCGGTTGTTCTGTGCAGCATCTTTGTTTCAGCCAGGGTCAGGTACAGCCTGGGTGGTTTAGCGTTGACTACAGCTAATGATTCAGCACCTGCAAGGGTCAAGTTTTATCATCTTCTGTGGGTCATATGTACTATCGAAGCATCGGTGGATCCCAGACTGAACCCGTTACATACTACATGTGAGGCTCCGAGCTGCTCTCTCCATGTGAAGCATCCGTGCTCTATAGTAACTGCCTGAGCTCTTGTCAGCCTCAAGCATAGACTCGAGTTCACTACCAACACCATATCGGTTCGGAATACTGTCCTATTGTTGAGTACATATTCATAACAAACAAAAAGCGAGGCATTGGTGGTTCAGTGGTAGAATTCTCGCCTGCCATGCGGGAGGCCTGAGTTGGATTCCCGGCCAATGCAGCATAACTTTTTAATGTTTTTGGGAGTGATTGTTTCTTTACTATTTTCTGAAGTATTAGGAATTGTCTTAGAACTTTCATATAAAGTTGGGCTATACGATTTGGAAATATTGTGTCTAGGTTTGCTGTTTCTTTGAAACGGTTATTCGCTGCGAGGAATAATCCCCTCAAAGTAGCTTTCGGTGCTGTTTCGAAAATTCCAAGCCACGTGTCGGGTTTTAATGTGTGTAAAGCACAGTGCAGCTATCTCGCTGATTTTTCTTTCCCTACACCCCGTCTCTTGCTGAGATGTCTATACTCATTTTAGTAAGAAAAGCAACAAAATCACGAAGGTCTGTGTTACCTGCGGGATGACTCCGCAAACGTGCTTAGACTTATAGAGGACCCAAGGCACTGAACCAGCGATAGATCTCACTAGAGCTTTAAATGGAAATATAGACGTGCAGATAAGTACTCATTCTCCCAGAGTACCTGTCTGCAACTGAGGAGTGCTGGTACTCTCCCATTAAAGGCACTGGAGCAGTGCTGGGAAATCCTGGTACTCTCCCATTAAAGTCACCGGAGCAGTGCTGGGAAGTGCTAGTACTATCCAATTAAAAGCACCAGAGTGGTGTTGAGAAATGCAGGCGCTATTCAATTAAAAGAGCAATTCGATTCCTACTGAATGTTTTTACGTTCCTTTCATCGAATTTGCCTCCTCCACTCTCCTAGAAGTGTGCAAGGTTTGTTTTTTAGGTCTCGCCTAGCGTTGCGGCGCATGCGTTGCTCGCTGGCGAGAGATATTGTGAGAGAGGGATTTCAGAAGGGGGCTTGAAGCCCCGCCCCTCATTTCCATTGGCTGGCGTCACCGTTTATGCTAAACGGTGGCCTGCCATTGGAAATGAGGTTTTTTTGTTGCCGCCCTTTCGCCTTTTGGGACGGCTCCTCCGGACTGGATCGTTTGCTTCACGGCTGTCGTAAAGCACTTTCTTATCTTCACGAGGCGTGTTATATAAACAAGCCATGATCCAGTCCGGATGGGCTGTCCCAAAAGGAGTCAGGGCTGCAGGCAGGCACAACGCGCCCCACCCGTCACTTTACTCCCACCCTCCCTCTCGCTCTGCCCGCTCTGTCTGAGCTCTCCTGGGCATCGTTGGCTCTCGGAGGCCGAGGCTCACAGCTGTCGCTTACTGGTTTAACAAGAGTATACATATTTTTCTAAACATTCTTGTTTGATAACGGGTGGGGTTGGTACCCTCAACAACGGCGAGGATCAACCAGTGAGTAAGAGGATTGGGGAAGTGACCAGTGACGCTTATAGCGCTCTGCGCTCCGGAGCTCCATGTTGGGGCACATCCCACGAGGGACGCCTCTGGCTGGCGACCAGCCACAGCAGCGGTGGATGCTGCGAACTGGGGAAGAGGTTGTGGTGCGGGAGTGACGCTCTTCCAAGGATGCGAAGGCAGAAGATCAGATGCTTCTGAAGTCCTCGCGCCCAAGATTAACGGAGCATCTGTCGAATGCGCTCATGTCCTGCGGTGCCGCACGTGTAGCAAACAGACCGACAAGTTTATAGAGCATGTAATCGAGCTCTGCTGTCCGAGCGCAGTAGTTTCAGAAGTCGCATTTATCTAACCCTACTGCCTCTACATTATTTACATTGACCTCGTAAGGATGAAATCCAAAGCCAGTTTAGGCGCAATATCCCTAACTTACAATATTCCCAGTCCAGCGTGCCCCGGGCTCAGTTCAGACTCATCTTTCTTAAGAGCGAAAAACGGTGCACCGAGTTATAACGTGTTGCTGGTTGCAGTGCTTAGAAATTTACATCTGCGGTTGAAGCACATTCAAAATATGTGATACACGGTATGCAAAAGATGCTTCGATCACACAGTCGGGCGCAACCCCAACATTCCGATGCAGAGCGCGTGGGTGCACAGTGATACGTGGTGTCCAGGTGCTTCCTAGTGCCCAGACTTTTGCTCGACATCTTGCATAGTGATTGGAGGTCAGCGTGACTAGCAGAGTACCACTCACCTCTGGTCAAGGGGACAAGCTTGGATTAAAAATAAATTGTGGTATCGTTTCCAACGTCTGAATTTTAACCACCAGAGGGTGCCTCCGCGCGGGGGCTAAACAACAAACCTCCCCTGGTAGCGATGCAGTGTTCTTCAAACTTGATGGATATCTGTCAGCCCCGAGGTCCCTGCAGCGAGCTCGGGGCCCCTGTCATGTGATCTGCGCAGGCAGATTTGCGTCCTGCACTGTGGTGTCCGTTTGTGGAAGCCAGGGGTTGAACTGAGCCAAAAACCCTGAAATCACGTGTCTTTAGCGCTGTTTTGGTTACTTGACGACCCATATATAATTTGCTTTGTAAATCCGAGAAAAGCACAAATGCAAATGAGGCGGATTCGGTGAGTGAGAGGGAACGGCGCGGGCTCTCCTCACTGGGCCCCACAGGAGCGGGGACGCTGCTCTCCGTGAGGCAGCGGGTGCAGGGGCACCTGGGGTCGCCAGTTCTAATGCAGCTCATTTTATCCTAGGAGTCTAGGGGTCCCCCGTCCCCAGAGGTGTCCCACCCTGTGCCCTCCCATCAGAGTGGCCGCACCAGCGGAGGGGGCGCTGCGGAGTGTGGCTGACAGGCACGGAGCGCTTCACTCGTACCTGCTCTGTATAGCGCTTCCCGCAGGCTCGGCCTCCTCTGAGCGCTTCCAGGTCTCTGTCATAGAAAGGAAACAACCTGCATACACCTAAGTCCGATGATTGTTGTGGGAAAGCTATGACCAGGACCACTGGAATTATGTGGCAGCGTGGGACAGAATTATGCGGCAGGGTTAACTAAATTATGCTGCGAGAAAAGGCAAATGAAACCGCATATTTTGTGGTAGTATTGATTATTATTATTTTTCTTTCTTGGTAACATTGGGCAAAATTCACCTCCTTGCCACCAGTTTCTCAATAAAAGCAGCAGCGTCTGAAAGGTACCAGTCACTTCTCAAAAGCCCGCTCCTGGGTAAAGCACGGCGCCACGGTCGATCCTTTTTGATCTGTTTCAGCTCGAAACAACTTTTTATTTTCTGCTGCACCAGTGCACCCCCCCCCGCATCTACAGTCTGCACCCGAGGGGTCAGCTCACGTGTTCAACAACGGTGGATTCAGCTTTAATTTGTCAGCCCTGAGTTGTAAAATGCAACTTTTGTAAAGCAAATAGTGGCTCCAAAAGGGAAAAGTTTCAATATTTCACCCGAAGTTTTTTTTTTTTTTTTTACTTTAATCTGACAGCTGTAGGTGTACTTATTTAAAAGTATATAAAGCTTTTAATATTCACAGACCGGGCTTTTGTTTTACTTGAAAAACTTTCAGTGAATGTTGTGCCTGCCAAATTGCTTTCCCTAGTAATCTTTGCCGCTATTTAATAGATCTTTCAAGAAAGCAGAACTTTGGCTAGATCAGCCTAAGAAAAGTGTAGCTAAATAATGATCTTTTGTTGAGACTCGTGCTCTGCTCCCATAGACATGCTAAGGATTTGCCACTTCTGTACACACGGGCTCGTGTCTGTTTACCCAGGACTGGCCAAAGGGGTCATCTCCTTCAACCCTCTCCCCCTAATCTTAGCCTAGTGAAGTGCTCCTGCTCCTACCCCCTGCCCTTGGCCTCTCAGGGATGCTCCTGCTCTTACCCCCCCTGCCCTTGGCCTCTCAGGGATGCTCCTGCTCTTACCCCCTGCCGCTTTGTTAGTGTTTATAGCTCAGATCATATGTAACTCTCACTTCACACTTTGGGGCCGATTCCGATCTCGTTCAGAAGCTCACCGAACGGGATTCGCCCGGGAAAAATACGAGCTGGGCGCGTTTTCTCCGACCGACTCATACAGCTGTCCGAACGAGCTAGTACGATGCGATTGTACGCATTGTTTCCGACCGACTCGTTTCCGGGTCTGAACCGCTCCGACCGACTCGTTCGGAAACGAATCGCACCACGCAATGGAGACGTTACCCGACCGAGCCAGTACGATGCGTGCTTCGAACAGCCCGACCGACTCGTACCGTCCGGCTCCAAAGAGCTGTTGGAGCCGGACTTCGGGGGTCCGCGTCAGACCCCCCTTCACCCGTAGCCTTATGAGTCGCACACAGGGGGGACCCAAGGGTCCCCCCTACACATGCATGTACGGTTCGGGTCGCACCGACGCGCACCCACTGTAGGGGGCGCCCTTGTCCAAGACGTACAATCAATGGGAGCCCATGTACGCGTCGTACGACCGGTTCCCATTGACTTCTATGGGAATCCGACCGAATCGAGTCCGGCAGCACACGGACGCATCGTACTGCCCCGGTCGGACTGCAGGAGTCCGGCTCGGTCGGAAATCTCTCCGGGTCCGGCCCGGTCAGAGAGATTTCCATCCCAGATCGGAATCGGCCCCTTTGTGTCTGTGTAATTTACAACACTTACACATCTTCTTCACTGCACTATTTATCACTACTTTGAAGACGTCGCAGGCCGGTCTCTTCCTCTGATATTTACAATCTAACAAGCGGTCAAGAAGGCCCTTTATTGCAGTGAAATAGGTCTCGCATTTGAGAGAGTTTAAGCTATTAGTATAGTAAATGACGATGCCTTTTATTTGTTTTAAAACCCAAAACATAAATAAAAGGCATTGTCATTTATAATGCCAATAGCTCAAACTCGCGTGAATGCGAGACCTATTGCATTGCAAATGCTTGTTATTTTTCGTTTCAGACATTTTTATTTTATTATTTTGCTTCGGTGCTCTAAAGACGAAGAGTTACATTTCAGCGACCCTGAGATTAAGAGTCTCATGCTCTACCGACTGAGCTAGCCGATCTGATTTGTACTCAGTGGGAAGCAGGAGCTGATTGTAGGCGGTGGGAACCACACTTATCTGTTCTTTCAAAGAGCTGTGCACCTGCCCTGAAGGGGAGATTTAGTGCACATTTGCTTGATTTGTGTGGCACTCTCTTGCTACTGGCTCTTTCCCTTGGTCGTCAGATTTACCTTTTCTCCACATCCCAATGACCCCCGTAGACCACCAAAGGCCATTTAACGAGTGACACCTGGGTCTGACATTTGGCTGCTTGGACTTTCCACCTGTCCTCGTCTGTTTTTCCGTGTTTGTCTCCGCATTCGCTTAATCTCTTTCTTCACCACTCAGTTTTTCTCTTAGTTCTGCCCGCATCTTCTCAGACTTTTATAAGGGAGACGGTCGTCCTGAATTGTGTATGTTATGTTATGTTAAAAATGGATTTGTAGAGCGCACAGCTACTCAGCAGACTATCCCGGCGCTAAGACAGAAAGATACAGAGGCCAGAGATGGAGCATCGGTCCCGTGGCGGTCGGCCATTAAACTGCTTGTTGTAACAGCCAGGTTTTCAATTGTTTCCTGAACGTCTGTATACTTGTGGCCTGTCTCAGCGAAAGAGGTAGCTTGTTCCAGAATCTAGCCACTTGTACTTGGAACGAGCGTCCGCCTCGGCGGGCTCTGAGACACTTAGGGATGACAATTAGGTGTTGGTGTGCTGATCTAAGGGATCTGCCGGGTACGTAGTATGAAACTCTTCTGCGGATATAATGATCCCCCATGCCATGCAGAGCTTTAAAAGCAAGGACCAGTGCTTTAAAAAGTACTCTGCATCGGACAGGCAGCCAATGCAGATTCTTCAGATGGTGGGAGATCCGGTCTCTAGGTCCAAGTCTCAGGACTGCCCTGGCTGCCGCGTTCTGCACGACTTGCAGTCTATTGAGTATAAACTCTGGAAGGCCCAGATAGAGCACATTGGCATAGTCCAATCTGGAGGTGATAAGGGCCTGAACGACCGACTTTCTGTGCGAGGTCAGTAATAGGAAAAGAAACCTACGGAGCATTTTCAAAAGACCGAAGCACGTGCCCGCTACTGACTGTACTTGAGGTGTCATAGATAAAGTGGTGTCCATTTTCACTCCCAGATTTTTTACAATCTTAACTGCTGACTGGGGGGGAGACATATCCGTGGGCCACCATTGTTTCCAGGCGTCCAGAGGGGGGGTGCCAAAAAAAATAATTTCAGACTTTTCCGGGTTACATTTGAGATGGTTGTGTCTGAACCAGGCAAAGATTTCTCTCAAACATTTATTGATCTTTTCACCATTAAACTCCTCCCCCTTCTTGCAAGTGAACAGCAGTTGCGTGTCGTCGGCATAGGATATAATCAAAACCTCCCCTGCTTCCGCCAGGGTAGCCAGGGGAGCCATGTACAGATTAAAAAGTACAGGGCTCAAGATAGATCCCTGTGGCACGCCGGCCTTCAAGGGCGGCACACTAGCAGAAAACGGGGGCGACCAGTCCTCTTGATTTCTATCCTCCAAAAAGGAGGAGAACCACTTCAACACCGTGCCTTCGAGTCCACACTCCCGTAACCTCTGCAGGAGGAGACCATGGGGCACGGTGTCGAAAGCCGCAGAGAGGTCTAGAAGTACCAGGACAGCTTTGCCACCTTTATCCAGGGTCTCCTTGATGGAGTCGGAGACCTCCAGCAAAGCCGTCTCTGTGCTAAGGTTCTGCCTGAAGCCGGACTGACTCGGGTGGAAAAGATTATTGGCTTCAGCAAAGTCGCTGATCACCGAGTGAACATATTTCTCTATTGTCTTTGCGAAGAAAGACAGCAAAGAGATCGGTCTATAGTTAGTTAAGACCATGGGATCGGCCGTTGATTTTTTTCAATAAGGGGATAATTTTGCGCTTTTCCAGCTTACTGGGACTTGACCGCTAAGAAGAGACACGTTCAAAACGCTATTCACTGTGGGATTCAGAATCTCTGCCATTGAAGCCAGGAATTTGGCAGGGCACGGGTCCACAGGAGAGCCGGATTTGAGGCCCTTCATTATTGCTAAAGACGTCTCGGGGGACAGGGGAGGGAAGATGGAAAGGGAGGCCCTACCATCCTGATTCTGGGGGGCGGTTAGTGAGGAAGCCATCACATCTTTCCCATCCAAACCATCAAAGGAGGATTGGATTGTTATAATCTTCGTATAGAAGAAGTTAGCTAACTCTCCAATCCAATCAGCTGAGGGAGGGGAGAGCCTTGTTGCAGCCCTAGGCGAAGAGAAGCTTTTAACAATACTGAAAATTTCTTTGTTTTTATTTCCAGCGGACTCGATTTTAGATGCAAAGAAACTTTTCTTAGCTTCCTGTATCCTTTTATGGTATTCTCTTAAGGCCTCTTTATAATTCCTTTTATTTTCCACGTTAAAATCTTTCCTCCATACTCGTTCCTGACGTTTGCAGTCCTTTCTACACTGTCGCAAGATATCGTTGAACCAGGGAGCTGAGCATCTAGCAATTTTAGTAGGGCACGGGGTTAAAGGGGCGAGGGACAGGGTTCCTTGCGCTATCCAGTATAACAGTGAATCTCTAAACGATCCCTCTATGAGGGAATGTGGCTACCAGTGGTGCATCCGATGCAGTGTACCGGGACCAGAGGTAGGAGGGACCCAACCATAAAAGCCCCTTGAGTCCTGTGAGGACCCATCTGTCTCTCTCATCCTGTTTCTCTCTGCCTCTTCCCCTTTCTTTCTGCATGCTTTTATTCTCTCTCTCTCTCTCTCTCTCTCTCTCTCTTTAACTCCTTGTTTTGCTATTTCCCAAGCTCTATTTCTGGTTCTCTATCCCCTGCCTTTTTGAGGTGACACATACGACCCTTCCCCTCTGAGCCTTTAATGAACACCAAGATATCTGCAGCTTGGTGATTTACAAAACCCTTCAGAAGTCAGAAATCTGCGGAAATCATAGTTTCCTAGGAGCACATCCAGTCTGCTGTGCCCACTCCAGTAGAAAATCCACAGGAGGACACATGGTTGGAACGTCCAGAAGCCTGATTTTAGGTCTAGTGTGACAGCTTCAGATGTTTAATAGACCTCATGTAAACAAGGATTGGCAAAGGTAATAGGTCTAGCTTTGCGTTATAGGACTCGCCTGCAGCAGCTCATGTGCTCTCGCTTGTGAGAAATATTGTATACAAACAAGGGGCTAGAAGCCCGGCCATTACTTACCATTCTTTTGCTTCATTGTCACTCTGATCTGATGCCTCCTAATTGGGCAGTGTGTACTGGCTTCACTTCTTTTGATTGGAGCATTGATCAAGGACCTTCCGCTGATCACGCTGTGCTTGAGGGACTATGCTTCATTTTTTTGGTTTTCTCCCTTCCGCTCTCACCTCCACTGTCTGTGCTGCACCACCCCTCATGCCCCAACCCCCTGTTGTCCATATTCCTTCTTCCCCATCCCCATGTGCTTCATTCCCCTCCCAACCCCCACCCCCTGGTTGTCCATTTTACTCATCCCACACCCCTGATTTTTTTCCTCAGAATAAAATCCACCAGCTTTTCTCTGAGTACATCTTTACAGTTTTAGAGATTTAAAATAATGAATATTGTTGTCATCCCAGGCTTTCCTTTCTAAAACTCTTTGCCGATTAGCTTAATCTTTTAGTGCTGACATTTACATCTGCGGAAATTTCAAACAAACCTTAGATTGAATCATTCAAACATTAGATCCAGAGGCTGCTGGGTTCAGTGATTTAAATTTGGTGACTCCCTTTCTATAAAATGCACAGCTTGAAGCATTTCTGCTGTACTTTAGTGTGTCTGCTATTCACTTGTAAAGCTGCCATATTCTACATTTGTACGCTTCAGATGGCAGCACTGCGGGGACGTTCGGAGTGAAAAGGTGCATTTCAGAAGAGTGCATAACACAGTACTCGGTGTCCGGTTCACACTGAACTTAGGAGGCTCAGGACGCACTGTCTCCTTGTGGAAAACATAACAGCAGCACCTCTGAAACTGAGGCGTACCAGAGGAGGGATATGCTTTTACTGTACAATGCACCTGAGAAAAGTAGAGCAGCTTTAAAAAAATAAATAACTCTGCATGTTTCTCTGTGGATTACCAGCAACATCTTTGAATAGCTTACATTGTTCACCAATTCTTCAGTAGTCATTTTAGGTCTCACCTGTAACAGCGCATGTGCTGCATACTCTCTTGCTTGTGAGGGATATTGTATACAAACAAGGGGCTTGCAGCCAACCCATTACTTACCATTTGTTGGCTTCATTATTACTTTTATTTGCTGCCTTTTAATTGGGCAGCCCAAGCTGCTTCACTCCCTCTTCTTTTGGGTGAAGCATGGACCAAGTACTGATTGCTTTAGCTTGATTGCTGTCCTTCCGAGGATGGTGCTGTGCTTGAGGTACTATTTTTTCTTGTTTTGTCTTCCACCCAAATCTCCGTTGTCTGTGTTGCTTCTTACACTCACACCCCACAACCAGCATTGTCTGTGTTGCTTCTTCCCTTTCCCACTCCTTGACTGTGTTGCTTCTTTCCCTTCCCACCCCCATTGTCTGTATTGCTTCTTCCCCTCCCAAACTCCAGTGGTCCGTGTTTCTCACCCTACACCCATCATAAGAAAAAAAAAGTGCTATGACACAGCCAGTGCTGGCCATGTCATAGTGCATTTTTTAGTAACGTACATATATATATAATGTAATGATATATATATATATATATATATATATATATATATATATATATATATATTATCTACTGGCGGTCGCCAGTAGATAGTTATAGTTAGGACCTATTTTCCATAGGAAATCCGCAACATTCTATTTGAAATAACTCTTGCGTCGGTTGACGAATTTTGCGAAATTTTCAAACTTTATGGCCCACTCCGGTCCGCTCCTACCCTGAAAGTTTCGGGTGATTCGTCAAGCAGGGGCCGAGAAAAAGAAGGGTCCCAAAACGTGTTTTCCCCATTCATTTTCCCATAGGAAACTTTAGCCACGGCTACAGCCCGAACTGCTGAACGGAATTACACCAAATTTGGCAAAGAGGTAGTTCTTGGTTCAGAAAGAACCCTTTTTGTTAAATGGTATAAATCCGTTCTGTAGTTCCTGAGAAAATCAAAAGGAAAATCACATATATATCTATGGCCGCGTCGGATTCGCGCACCCTGAGCGCACCCTGCGCGCACCGTCCCGATCACGAGCTGCATGCTAATTGGCTGTCAACACTCCAAATCAGGAAGTGTTGGCAGCCATTTTATGCCTCGGTAGAACCGAGGCACAGAAACAAGTGCGCAAAACGCACAAAGGGGGCAGGGTAGAAACCCCCTGACCCCCTAGGTCTGCTCAGGGGGTCCCACAAGGACCCCCTGTGCCGCAGGCCCCGCCCCTTCCTTTACCACTCTGCAAACGCGCCCCTGGCGCGTTTGCAGAGGGGAACGATTCCCCTTGAATACTGGGGGTCCCTGGGGCCAACTAGCCCACCAGGAACCTCCAGTATGCGCCTGGGGGCTGCGTTGCAGAGAGGTGTACAGAGGCCACGCCCCTTTTACACCTCTCTGCAACGCAGCTCTGTGGCGCTTTTGGAGGTACATGGTGGGCTAGTTGGACTCCAGGGACCCTCAGGATTCAAGGGGACTTAATTCCCCAACTTAAAACGCGCCACGGGCGCGTTTGCACAGTGGTGAAGGGAGGGCGGGGCTTCAGGTGACATGTGTGCAAACAGGCCCGTTGCGCGTTTTAAGATGGGGAATTAAATCCCCTTCAATCCTGAGGGTCCCTGGGGCCAACTAGCCCACCAGGTACGTCCAGAAAGCGCCACAGAGCTGCGTTGCAGAGAGGTACAAAAGGGCGTGGCCTCTGAACACCTCTCTGCAACGCAGCTCTCTGGCGCATACTGGAGGTATCTGGTGGGCTACTTGGCCCATAGGGACCCTCGGGATTGAGGAGGATTTAATTCCCCATCTTAAAACGCACCACGGGGCCTGTTTGCAGACATGTCACCTGAAGCCCCGCCCCCTCCCTTCACCACTGTGCAAATATTCCTCTAAAATAAGCCGAACTACGAATTCCGATTTACTCACCTGTTATCAGGAGAGACCTCAGTGCTGCACCTTTGAGCCCAGTACTGATCCTGAAAAGTAATTTTAACCGTACTTACCAGTAACTTGAATTTCCTTCCATAGGCTAACATTGACTGGTTTCACTTGGAAATTCTTCGAAGTGTGGAGTTTTGGAACTTTATAATATTCCTCTAAAATCAGCCGAACTACGAATTCCGATTTACTCACCTGTTATCAGGAGAGAACCCAGTGCTGCATCTTTGAGCCCAGCACTGACCTTGAAAAGTAATTCTAACCGTACTTACCAGTAACTTGAATTTCCTTCCATAGGCTAACATTGACTGGTTTCACTTGGAAATTCTTCAAAGTGTGGACTTTTGGAACTTTATAATATTTCTCTAAAATCAGCCGAACTACGAATTCCGATTTACTCACCTGTTATCAGGAGAGAACCCAGTGCTGCATCTTTGAGCCCAGCACTGACCTTGAAAAGTAATTCTAACCGTACTTACCAGTAACTTGAATTTCCTTCCATAGGCTAACATTGACTGGTTTCACTTGGAAATTCTTCAAAGTGTAGAGTTTTGGAACTTTATAATATTCCTCTAAAATCAGCCGAACTACGAATTCTGATTTACCTACCTGTTATCAGGAGAGAACCCAGTGCTGCATCTTTGAGCCCAGCACTGACCTTGAAAAGTAATTCTAACCGTACTTACCAGTAACTTGAATTTCCTTCCATAGGCTAACATTGACTGGTTTCACTTGGAAATTCTTCAAAGTGTAGAGTTTTGGAACTTTATAATATTCCTCTAAAATCAGCCGAACTACGAATTCCGATTTACTCACCTGTTATCAGGAGAGAACCCAGTGCTGCATCTTTGAGCCCAGCACTGACCTTGAAAAGTAATTCTAACCGTACTTACCAGTAACTTGAATTTCCTTCCATAGGCTAACATTGACTGGTTTCACTTGGAAATTCTTCAAAGTGTAGAGTTTTGGAACTTTATAATATTCCTCTAAAATCAGCCGAACTACGCATTCCGATTTATTCACCTGTTATCAGGAGAGACCTCAGTGCTGCACCTTTGAGCCCAGTACTGATCCTGAAAAGTAATTTTAACCGTACTTACCAGTAACTTGAATTTCCTTCCATAGGCTAACATTGACTGGTTTCACTTGGAAATTCTTCGAAGTGTGGAGTTTTGGAACTTTATAATATTCCTCTAAAATCAGCCGAACTACGAATTCTGATTTACTCACCTGTTATCAGGAGAGAACCCAGTGCTGCATCTTTGAGCCCAGCACTGACCCTGAAAAGTAATTCTAACCGTATTTACCAGTAACTTGTATTTCCTTCCATAGGAATCCATTGTCTGGTTTTCAGCAGAAAAGTTTCAAAGTGTCAATTTTCACAAACTACAAATATTCCTTAAAAATCGCCTGTATGACTTAAACGCATTATTTCAACTGTTTACAGGAGATGCACCAGTGCTGGATCCAGGATCCACCACTGAGTAAGAAAAAGTAACGATAACACTACTTACCTGCTAAGTGAATTTCCTCCCATAGGATAACATTGGTGATTCTATGTGAAAAGTTTCTAAGTGTCAACTTTTAAAATACAATAATATTCCTTAAAAATCACTACTGTAACCAAAACGCTTTTACTCAACTGTTTACAGGAGATGTCCCAGGACTGAATCTAGGATCCAGTCCTGTGGTTAGAAAAGTAATCCATAAAGTAACTAATTGCATTTAACTAGAAATTCACATTGAGCTCAATGTTGCATTGTGTTTGAAATTGTGTTGCCCATTGCAACATCTGTAACTACTGTACTTAAAAGTCTATTGCCTATTTGCAAAGTATTTAAACTAAAGTAATTCATTCTGAGAAAGTATATTTTGTAATGTAATGTATAATGTAATTATAATGTAATTTAAAAAATAAAATATCTAAAAATAAATAGTTTAAAAAAATGTAGTAAATCAGTATCAAAAAAATAAATATAACAATTAATACATTTAAAAATTGTCATTTACAAAACCTTTGAAATTCACTGAAAAAAACATAGGTTTCAGACATGTTATAGTTAGGAATTAGCATTTAAAAAACCTTTGAAATTCACTGAAAAAACCATAGGTTTCAGGCACGTTATAGTTAGAAATAAGCATTTAAAAACCTTACAAATTCACTGAAAAAACCATAGGTTTTAGGGACAGTTATAGTTAGTTGGACATTGCACTCGTACAAAACCCGTGAAATTCCCCCGTTATAGTTAGTTCAGGTAACTATAACTCGCGCCCCTACAATGCACTGCTGATGACGTCACATATTACATCACTCATGACATGGTCAGTGACATCACTCATGACATCACTGATGACATCTCAAATGACATCACTGATGACATCACTGATGACATCATCCATGTGATAATTTGATGCATCTTCTCACACCCTAATATAACTTTTGATACACCCACTGTAAATTACAGACTGCCATTGTCAAAACCATAGACACTCCAACACCAATTACTATATACACACTCACTGATTCTTAGGTCTACTCACTCACCCGTACAGTCACTCATACTTATAGTCACTCAGTACAGGACTATTATATGCACTCATACACCTATATAAACACTCACACACCGCCACTCATCCATAGAGGTACTCACACACCTAATCAGTCATGCAAAAATTAAGCACACACCCATTTACTCACCTATACAGTTATACACACACCAGCTCACTTACTCATACAAATACTAGCACATTCTTACGCTCTTATACAATCTCTGATACAAGCACACACTCATCCATACAGTCACTCTCACAATCACACACTCTCGCTTATAGCTATTTATATACTCCAACACACATATATACTGCCTTTCACATTTGTAGTTACTCACACATGTACCACTGGGACATACATTCACTCACTAACACACTCTTACACACACTTACCCACCCATACAGTCTATCACAGATGCACTCTTGAAACCATCCACCCAGTGAATCACCCACTCACACATCTATGCACAGAGTCGCACACACCCCACCCACACAAACACTCAGGCACCCATACAGATACTCAGACAACCAATCAATAACTCATATAGACACTCATGTAGCTATTTACAAACCCATGCAGCCACTTACACAGCAACAGACAGACGGATACAGACATTCACCCAGTTTAGTCACTAACCCATGCATTCAGTAAGATACGTTTAATCATTCACTTATAGAGTTAGTCACGCACCTACTAAATCATCCATTCAGACACTTATACACCCACTCATTCTTCAATACGCCTTTCCCTATATATATTAAACATATTTAAACTTTACAGAAACACACAGTCACTGGATGATGTCATCAGTGATGTCATTTGAGATGTCATCAGTGATGTCATCAGTGATGTCACTGACCATGTCATGAGTGATGTAATATGTGACGTCATCAGCAGTGCATTGCGGGGCGCGAGTTATAGTTACCTGAACTAACTATAACGGGGGAATTTCACGGGTTTTGTATGAGTGCAATGTCCAACTAACTATAACTTTCCCTAAAACCTATGGTTTTTTCAGTGAATATATATATATATATATATATATATATATATATATATATAAAACTCAGACGCGCCGGTTCTACGTCTATGAAGGAAAGCACTCACAAGGTATCCGGTGTACAAAGTGCTTTAGTCTGCAGACCTCCTCCCCCTGACAGACGCGTTTCGCCTTTGTCAATGTCAGGTGTACTGTGCAACAATTCGGCATTTCAAACCGTGACGCCTCACGTGACAATAGTAGATAACAATGATGGACTACAGTATCTCAGATTCATCGCAGCCATCTTTAAACATGTTTAGTCAAATACAATTCATTGAAATGTCGAATAAAACTAAATAAAGTGCCAGTGCAAACGTGAATTAAAAACATTTGGTTGGGAAAATAGACCAATATTCTTAGTTAGGTGTATGTTTATCATTAAGACAAGACATCTCTGTATATAATAAAACATATGTCATATGTCTAAGATTCATTTCATAGTGTTGGTCTTGGTAAAGCACACCAATTTGATCTCCCAATTTCTACTATTTGGCCCTGTATGGGCTGGCGTATCCATTACTAAGAGAAATATTTCACAAAATGATTATGATAATATTTGATTCATGCAAGCGGACAGTCGTTCCTAAATTCAAATAGCAATAGATGTCTATTCGTTTCTACAACAACCTACTACAGATGTAACCACAGTTCTTCGTCATTGTTCAGACCTAACGGGGCCTTTGTCTGGAGGTCGATGATATATTTCGACTCTAATATTCTTAGTTGTTTTACTCTATCTCCCCCTCGTTCTTTCCTGTCAACCTGATCTAGACAGTAAAATTTCAAAAGGTCCCGATTACTTTGATGGTGCTTCTCGAAATGTCGCGCAACAGGATATGTCTTTTCTTTGTTAGCTATTGCGCGCATGTGTTCGAGAACATGTTTTTTAGTAGGGTGAATGGTGCAACCAATGTATCGCTTGGAGCACGGACACTCCAAGCAGTACACTGTAAAATCAGAATTACAATTTAGGAACTTGGTTATCTGCCTGATGGGTCTTAGGTCTCCTGGTCTTCCTCTGAAATTGGTCATCTTGCTACTATATTTACAAGCTTTGCAGTGAAGGCAAGGATAAAAGCCTTTACACTCATCCTGTTTGGAACCTTGGGCGAGGCATCAAGGTGACTATGAGCCAGATGGTCACCAAGCGATTGGCAGCGTTTATATGTGATAGGAGGGTGTTCAGGGAGATGGTTTTTAAGAATGCTGTCAGGTTTTAAAATGTGCCAGTTTTTGTTAAAAATATGTACCACTCTGCCGGACTGAGCACTAAAATTAGTAATCATTCTGGCAGGTCCTTCCTTTTCATTTGGATCTTTAGTCTTGGCTATCAACAGTTGTATCCTATCCATCTTGCCTACTCTTTCCGCAGCTCCCTTAAGAATGATGTTAGAATAGCCTCTCTCTTTAAATCTCACGACAGCCTCTTCTTCCGCTATTTTAAAATCTCCCTCGTCTGAACAATTGCGTTTCATACGGAGGAGTTCACCAAAGGGAATATTTCGCAAGAGGCTTTTGGGATGATGGCTAGCTGCATGCAACACGGCATTTCCCGCTGTGGGTTTTCTATATAGTCGTGTCTGCAGAGTATTGTTGGCAACAAAGACTTCCAAGTCCAAATAGTTTACTGATGTCTCGCTTATATGGCTTGTGAATCTCAGATTCAACTCCTTGCTGTTCAGCGAGGTGACATACTCCTCAGCTGAGGCGCGGTCACCACGCCAAACAACAAAGAGATCATCTATGTATCTCGCCCATAGCATGATCTTATCCATCCAATGGTCATGGAGTTCCCCCCAGGCCACGTGCTTCTCCCACCAGCCGACGAAAAGATTTGCGTAGCTGGGGGCGAGCACGTGCCCATGGCGGTGCCGCGTAGTTGTCTATATAGTTTTCCTGCAAACAGAAAGATGTTGTTATTTAGACAAATTCTGATCATACACAAAAGCATCTCATTGTGCTTATGAAATTTTAAAGATCTTTTGTTGAGAAACCATTTTACAGCCGATATGCCGTCTTGTTGATTTATACAAGTATATAAACTCGTAATGTCTAGTGTTATTAAAAGCATATCTGTTTCCCAGACTATGTTCTCCATCAATCTCAAGAAATCTTGAGTGTCTCTTACATATGATGACAAGTCTTTCACTAGAGGGGCTAGAAAAGAATCAATAAAAGTTGAAGTATTTTCTAAGAGAATGTTGATTGAAGATACAATTGGTCTCCCGGGAGGATTTGTTGAGTCCTTATGTATCTTGGGAAGGTGATAGAAGGTTGGGAGAACCGGATTTTCACAATGAAGGAACAAGAATTCTTCTTGATTTAGCATCCCTTCGTCTCTCCAATCTTTCAAAAGGATCTGATATTCCATTATGCATGTCAGATATTCTGCCCTCTTTATGACCTCATAACATTCCTCATCCATGAGTTGTCTCATGGCTTCCTTTTGATAATGTTCTTTGTTAAAGACAACAACATTTCCTCCCTTGTCTGAAGGTTTTATTTCTATACTGGAATCATTTTTAAGTGTAGTGATGGCCTCCCATTGCTTTCTTGAGATGTTATAGCATTTTGTCTCATATCTTTTTGATGGTTTTGCCAGAATTTGTAAGTCTTTAAGGACGGCCTCATTGAAGACATCAACAGCATCATAGGGGGTCTGTGGAATAGTTTTTGATTTCCTTTTGAAATTGCTGTATCCCCGTTGTTGTGTTACTCCTGCTGTCTCAAGACATGTGGCTATATCAGTCGTCTCTTCTGATGATTCCAAGGATTGTAAAGCCATCAGGGCTTCCAAATCATGCCCACTCAATTCGTCATGGTCTGCGCTTGGATGATTTTGTCCTCCGGTGGCAGTGTCATTTCTAGGATGGAGAATGAAAATTTTCAGTAGTTTCAATTTTCTAATATATCTGAACAAGTCTATCCTCGTTTGCATGAAGTTGAATTCTGTGGTTGGACAGAACGTTAGGCCCCTTTGTAGAACCTTAGTTTCCTCTTGGGTAAGAATTCTATCCGAGAGGTTGATGATTGTATTATCATTATTGGTTGTTACCATTGATTTCTCCTGCCTCTGCTTCGTGTCACTCTCGGTGAGGGTGCTTCCGCTTCTTTCCCTCTTGCCCCTCCTTGTTTTGCGCTTCTTTGTTGTTGCTTGGACTATTGGGGGGGATGTGTTCTTTGTGGTGGCCTCTGTCAGGTTTCTCTTATCAGTTCGTACTCCTGGAAAAAAGGAGATTCCTTGCTTCTTCTTCCCTCCTCCGTGCCTGTTGACTGCTCCCCCTCAGAATTTTCAACCTCTGATTCTGAGGTGTCTTTGTTTGTACTCTTAGAAGCGCCCTGTGTCATCCTTTTTCTCGGGGCATCAAACTTTCGAGCAAAAGTTAGAATTCGTCCGGTGAGATAGTCTTGCTCATCTCTTTGAAATTTTGTTTGTTTTCTCCGTCTTATTGTGGCTTCGTAATCCTTGAGACGTTTCATCATGACGGTTTGCAGTTCTTAACTAGATTTTATGTCTTTATCTTTACTAATCATATCTTCAAGTTTCTTGATTTCTGCCAGGTTTTTTTCGCGGTCACTCCAGGCATATTTTATCAGTATTAGTACCATTCCCTTTGCTGATTCTGATGTTTATTCAGCCCATTCTTTCAGAAGTGAGGGGTCTGGATTCTCATACGATGGTACAGTGAAAATACGCAGACCCCTGGGGACACGTTTACAGTCTACATATTGTTGCAAAGATGTTGCCTCCCACCATTTCCTTATTTCCCTTTCTTGTGCTTTTTCAAATTGCTGAAATAGTATTTTCAGGTTACTGGTGGGAAGGCACTGCACTGTAGTGTTCTCCGCCCTGATTGTTGTTCCATCAGTAGATTTAAAAATGTCCGCTGCCGCCAATTCTCTTTCAATGACGCTCAACATTATTTTATTGCTATTGCTGTTGCGTGCACAGTTCTATGGGCTTTACGGGGGTCTGCATGAGAACGGTACCTTTCTCGGGACTGAGGCTGATTATAAATTTCATGCAGGAATAATAAACTCACACTTACCGGCCCGAATGCAGCCGCAGTACCGCGTCATCAGACACCGGCTCCACGCTGTCTCATGGTCGGAAGGGAGCTCATACGTCCGCTTATATCTTCTACAACGTTGAATGTCCAGCGTCACTCGTTATAATACGGCAAGCCTCGGGGCAAACGGCCAAATCAATTTGAAACACAGAACATCACCGCCATCGCACCAGCTAATTCCGGGTGCTTAAATCCAGCGGTGGTGAGCCGCAATCGATGCAGAAAACTCAGACGCGCCGGTTCTACGTCTATGAAGGAAAGCACTCACAAGGTATCCGGTGTACAAAGTGCTTTATTCTGCAGACCCCCTCCCCCTGACAGACGCGTTTCGCCTTGCGGCTTTGTCAATGTCAGGTGTACTGTGCAACAATTCGGCATTTCAAACCGTGACGCCTCACGTGACAATAGTAGATAACAATGATGGACTACAGTATCTCAGATTCATCGCGCCATCTTTAAACATGTTTAGTCAAATACAATTCATTGAAATGTCGAATAAAACTAAATAAAGTACCAGTGCAAACGTGAATTAAAAACATTTGGTTGGGAAAATAGACCAATATTCTATTAGTTAGTTAGTTTATCATTAAGACAAGACATCTCTGTATATAATAAAACATATGTCATATGTCTAAGATTCATTTCATAGTGTTGGTCTTGGTAAATCACACCAATTTGATCTCCCAATTTCTACTATTTGGCCCTGTATGGGCTGGCGTATCCATTACTAAGAGAAATATTTCACAAAATGATTATAATAATATTTGATTCATGCATGCGGACAGTCGTTCCTAAATTCAAATAGCAATAGATGTCTATTCCTTTCTACAACAACCTACTACAGATGTACCCACAGTTCTTCGTCATTGTTCAGACCTAACGGGGCCTTTGTCTGGAGGTCGATGATATATTTCGACTCTAATATTCTTAGTTGTTTTACCCTATCTCCCCCTCGTTCTTTCCTGGCAACCTGATCTTGACAGTAAAATTTCAAAAGGTCCCAATTACTTTGATGGTGCTTCTCGAAATGTCGCGCAACAGGATATGTCTTATCTTTGTTAGCTATTGCGCGCATGTGTTCGAGAACACGTTTTTTAGTAGGGTGAATGGTGCTACCAATGTATCGCTTGGAGCACGGACACTCCAAGCAGTACACTGTAAAATCAGAATTACAATTTAGGAACTTGGTTATCTGCCTGATGGGTCTTGGGTCTCCTGGTCTTCCTCTGAAATTGGTCATCTTGCTACTTTATTTACAAGCTTTTCAGCGAAGGCAAGGATAAAAGCCTTTTACACTCATCCTGTTTGGAACCTTGGGCGAGGCATCAAAGTGACTATGAAACAGATGGTCACCAAGCGATTGGCAGCGTTTATATGTGATAGGAGGGCGTTCAGGGAGATGGTTTTTAAGAATGCTGTCAGTTTTTAAAATGTGCCAATTTTTGTTAAAAATATGTACCAATCTGCCGGACTGAGCACTAAAATTAGTAATCATTCTGGCAGGTCCCTCCTTTTCATTTGGATCTTTAGTCTTGGCTATCAACAGTTGTCTCCTATCCATCTTGCCTACTCTTTCCGCAGCTCCCTTAAGAATGATGTTAGAATAGCCTCTCTCTTTAAATCTCACAACAGCCTCTTCTTCCGCTATTTTAAAATCTCCCTCATCTGAACAATTACGTTTCATACGGAGGAGTTCACCAAAGGGAATATTTCGCAAGAGGCTTTTGGGATGATGGCTAGGTGCGTGCAACACGGCATTTCCCGCTGTGGGTTTTCTATATAGTCGTGTCTGCAGAGTATTGTTGGCAACAAAGACTTCCAAGTCCAAATAGTTTACTGATGTCTCGCTTATATGTCTTGTGAATCTCAGATTCAACTCGTTGCTGTTCAGCGAGGCGACATACTCCTCAGCCGAGGCGCGGTCACCACGCCAAACAACAAAGAGATCATCTATGTATCTCGCCCATAGCATGATCTTATCCATCCAATGGTCATGCAGTGTGAGATATATATATCACACACTGAAAAAACCAAAGGTTACAGAGACGTTATAGTAAGGCTCCAGTTCACTCATACAAAACCAGAGAAATTCAGCAGTTATAGATAGCTGAGCTAACTATATCTCTCGCCCCCGCAATGCACTGCTTATAACCTCACATATTACATCACTCATGACCTGGTCAGTGATATCACTGATGACATCACTGATGACATCTCAAATGACATCACTGATGACATCACCGATGACATCCTCCACAGAATCTCTGACGCACCCACTCACACTCCAATATAACCTTTCAAACACCCATTCCAAATTCCACACTAGTATTCTCAAAACCATTGACAAACCCATACCCATACTTACACACCTACTCACTGATTCATAGGACCACACACACATCCACTCACTCACCCAAACAGCCACACATACACCAACTCACTCACTAATACAGCCACTGATAAAGCAACTCATACACCCATACAGCCACTCACACACTATCAGTCACCCTTAGAGCTACTCACACACCTACTTACTCACCCATAAAGTCAATCACACAGGCACTTACTCACCTGTACAGTTATACACACACCCACTCACTTATTCATACAGATACTAACGCATACTCACCTATACAATCACTGAAACAAGCACACACTCACCTATACAGCGACTCACAACCAACTCACTGACCAATACAGCCACAAATATATCCACTCATACACCCATACTGCCACTTACACACTGTCAGTCACCCACAGAGCTCTCACACACCTAGTCACTCATCCATATAGTCAATTACACAGCCACTTACTCACCTATACAGTTAAACACACACCCACTCACTTATTCATACAGATACTAACACATACTCACTCACCTATACAGTCACTGACACAAGCACACGCGCACCCACACGGCCACTCTTGCAATCACTCAGGCACACATACAGTCACTTATATACTCCCAACACTCACCTATGCTGCCTTTCACATATGCAGTTACTCACCCAAATACCACTGACACATCCATTAACTAAGTGACACTGCCATACATACATTTTGTCACCCAGACTGCCCCTCACAGATGCACTCACTAACCTATACAGCCACTGACTGACTCACTCACTCTTCCATGCAGGTAGTCACACTCCCCCTCACCCACCCGCACAGGCACTCATACAGGTACTCAGACAACCAATCAGTCACCCATTCAGCCACTCTCGAACCCACTCACCAACCCATACAGCCACTTAGATACCAACCGACAGACTGCTACAGACATTCGCACAACCTAGTCACTCACCCATACATTCACTGAGACATCTAATTACTCACTTATATGGTCAGTCACGCACCCACTAAATCATCCATACAGGCACTTATATACCCACTGATTCACCAATACACCTTGGTATATATATTTAACACTCATAAGCTTTTTAAAAACACTTAGAGCCACTGGATGATGTAATCAGTGATGTCATCAGTGATGTCACTGACCATGTCATGTGTAATGTAATATGTGAGGTCATAAGCAGTACATTGTGGGGGCGCGAGTTATAGTTAGCTCAGCTAACTATAACTGTTGAATTTCTCTGGTTTTGTACGAGTGAAACTTGAGCCTTATATGTAACGTCTCTGTAACCTTTGGTTTTTTCAGTGATTTTCTAAGGTTTTTCAAATTTTATTTCCCAACTATAATGTTAATATAACCTATGATTTTTTTATTATATTTTTAAGGTTTTTAAAGTGTATTTTCTATATAAAATGACTCTATAAGGTGTATTTTTATAAGCTTGTATTTTCTTCAGTGGATTAATAAGTGTTGCTTTTTTCCTTTACATTTTTTATGTTCGCAACAATGTCACAATAACCGGGGTGACGTTGTGAAAATGGAAAACTAAAGCAGACATTCAATGACCACCAACACATCCAAAAATAATATGTAAAAATATCCATTCTGAACATTGTACTACACATATTACTTCATACATACTTCTTTCAATGCATGCTTGAACACATTTTTGTAGTAAGTGTCTTTAAAAACCATCTTTCAGACCTATTTTCTGTTTTCGCGTTTATTCAGGACATTGCGATGATGTCATTAACCGTGTCGATCGCACCTTTTCCATAAAGTCTAAGACACATATATCCACACATTTTACAGTATTTTACACACTAGGGGTTTCTTACAGTATTCTCTAAAATCATGTTTTTCTAGGGTATTTCTAGAACAACCATCTCTAAAACCTATTTTCCGTTTTCGTGGTGAGGCCGGAGGTCACGATGATGTCGGTAATTGCGATCCCCGTGGGTATGACGCGATAGTGGAAAGCAAAAGCAGGGATTCAATTTTCACCACCACATTCAAAAATTATAACTATATAATTAATTCTAACCATTAAAGTAGATAACTCACTTTATAAATAACTCTATAAAAACATTTATCAGATTCTCAATAATAATGATAATGCGTATTAATGATTCACTGATATATTTTTTTATGTTCCCACCAATACTCGCAGTGTCGCCGTGATATTTGCGATGTCCCTGCGATGGTACATGGGGGACAGCACTGGGGGTCGCGGCGTCATCATGAATATCGCGCGCGATTCAAAAAAAACATTTTAGAGACATAAGTTGTGTCACTAACACCCCCATTTCTCAATTATGGGGTCAGAGTACCTCTAGTCTGATCCCTTATGTTAGCTTTTTCAGAAACTTTTAGCCCCGGGAACTGTTCCTGATCAATAAAATTTTGGCTACAACTACAATGTTCAGGTTCTGTCCAGCCAATCAGAGCATTCCCGTTGGCGCGTGCATTCGCGATTACTCAGGCAACCGTCGCAAATTATCAGCGACCAGAGATATCACTATCATTTTTGGCTTACATTTTGCAAAAACTACCAAACGGATTTACACCAAATAGGCAAAAGGCACTTCCTTGAAAAAACATCTACCTCCCTGCCAAATTTGGTGTAAGTCCGTTCAGCGGTTCGGGCAGTAGCTGTGGCTAAAGTTTCCTATGGGAATTAACATTAGAAACGCACCCTTACTTTGTGCCCCAAATTCTCGGTCTGCACTGCACGGATCAACCCCAAACTTTTCATGACAACCAGAGCCTACCCTGACACTTCTTTAGGAAAATTTCATGAAGATTGGTCAAACAATGCCAAAGTTATAGGCAAGTCAAAAAATGCTTTTCCTGTGGAAACTAGGTCGTACCTACAACTACCTACTGGTGACTGCCAGTAGGTAATATATATATATTCACTAAAAAACAAAGGTTACAGGAACTTTATAGTTAGGCTCAGACGTCACTCATAAAAAAACAATTAAATTCAGCAGTTACAGTTACCTGAGATAACTATATCATATGCAACTGCAATGTGCACTGCTTATGACCTCACATATTACATCACACATGACATGGTCAGTGACATCAATGATGACATTATCAAGTGAGTGTCAGTGTTCCGTAAACATTTCTGAGACTTAGAGATATATACTAAGCTAGTGCATACTTTAAATCACTATTCTTTTTCTGCTATTAATGAGTGACCCTGTTTCTAATATATGTAATCTGAGTGGCTGCCTAACAGTCTGCATCAGTGTGGGAGTGGGTGCCTGAGTGATGTATGTGTGTTAGTGGGTGTGTGAGTGGATGTATAGGTGAATAAGGGTGTGTATAAGTAGTTGTATGGGTGTGTGAGTGACTGTGTGAGTGGCTTTATTGGTGATTGAGTGTGATTGGTTGTATGGATTAGTGAGTGGCTGCCTTAGTGGCTATATGATTGGGGGAGTATGTGAGTGGCTGTTTTGGTGACTGAGTGGCTGTGTGCATGGCTCTATGGGTAGGTGAGTAGGTGTGTTAGTGGCTGTATGAGTAAGTTAGTGACTGTTTTAATGGATGTATGGGTAAGTGAGTGTGTGTGAGTGGCTGTTTTGCACAGTGTAACTGGCTTTATAGGTGAGTGAGTGGGTGTGTGAGTGCTTACATGGATGTGTGAATGGGTATGTAAGTAGTTAACTGGATTATTGAATGGATGTGTGAGTAGCTGTATGGGTAAGTGGTGGCTGTGTGAGTAGCTGTATGGGTGATCAAGTACTAGTGTGAGTGGCTGTGTGGGTGAGTGAGTGGCTTTATTAGTGAGTGAGTTGCTCTGTGAGTGGCTGTATAGGTGACTGAATGCAAGTGTAAGTGACTGTATGGGTGCGTGAGTGGGTGTCTGAGTAGCTGTGTGGGTGAGTGAGTGGGTAGGTAAATGGCTGTATGGGTGGGTGATTTAAATGTGTTAGTGACTGTATGAGTGAGTCATTTAATGGGTGTATTAATGGGTATGTGAGTGGTTGTGTGGGTGTGTGAGTGGACGTGTGAGTAGTAGTATGGGGTGTGAGTGGGTGTGTGAGAGGTTCTGTGGATGATGTCATAAGTGATGTGATTTGAGATGGCATCAGTGATGTCATCAGTGATGTCACTGACCAACTCATGAGTAATGGAATATGTGAGGTTATAAGCAGTGATTTAGGGGGGCTTAAGTTATAGTTAGCTCAGGTAACTATAACTGCTGAATTTCAATGGTTTTGTTTGCATGAAATCTTTGCCTAACTTTAAAGTCCCTGTAACCAGTGTTCCCAGTAACGTGCGCGCCCGCGCGCGCGCGCACATCTGTTCCCCCGAGCGCGCAGTGCTGCGTGTGGAGCGCGCACCCACAGCACATCCCGGGAGAGCATTCGCGCCGCCGCTTTTATAACGCGAGCGGCGCGAAAAATTGTAATTTCCTGGTTGCTGTGGCTCCTGCACTTGCTGTATTTCCTCCTTACTGAAGCACGGCTGGGGGCTGTTGGTGGGCCTTTGTGAAAATATTTGTTAATTGCAGCACCGTCATGCGCTGCAATTAACAAATATTTTCACAATGGCCCACAATCAGCCCGCAGCCGTGCTCCTTTAGAGAAGAAATGCAGCAAGTCCAAAAGCACGACATGTGCTTTACACGTCGTTTTTTGGACTTGATGCATGTCTTTTTAATGGAGCACGGCTGCGGGCTGATTGTGGGCCATTGTGAAACTATTTATGTTAATTGCAGCGCATGACGGTGCTGCAATTAACATAAATATTTTCACAATGGCCCACAATCAGCCCGCAGCGTGCTCCATTAAGAAAATAAATGCAGCAAGCACAAGCATGAGCGATGGAAAGGAGGAGGGAGATGATCCAGAGGGACGGCAGAATCCGGGTGATTATTTGTCTCTAGGGCAGCTGTGGTCATTTCATTTCACCACCAGGTGGTTTCTGGGAGCTGTAGTTCTAGGTCGCCTCATTGGAACTCGCTTTGGATGACTTTTAGTTGGTGTTGCTTTGGACGTAGAAACATGGAATAGAAGGGACAGTAGAGAAACTCGTAAGAGGCGTGAACGTAAAGGGACACGTTAACATGTTGTGGCTGGGGAGCTGGACAATGGGCATTGGAGGGGAATGAGCTCAGTGGTATGTAGGGAAAGACGTAAGGTAGCTCGGAGAGGAAGAAAAGTGTACCGTGGGGAAGGAGCCAGAAGGGAGGCAAGGGTGGCCCTTAAAGGAAGCACTGAAAGAGTATAGCAGGTGGGTAAGGAGGAGGAAAATTAAGAAGAGATTATAAAAGACGGGGTAACAGGTGGAGCAGTGTCGACTGCAGGCGTCTGAAAAAATGGATGTCAGCAAGAAAGTTGAGTTACGAGAAAGCGGAGATTTGAGCATAAAGCCCTAGTGGCCTTAGTGGGGATGGTGAGCGGATTGTGTTAAGCGTTTGACACTGGGATGAGGACGGGGCGCTAAGTGGAGGATAAATAGATGAGTGGTAGGAAGAGAGGAAGTCTTAACAGGAGCATTAAAGACGGTATAGATTTTGGAGAGTGGAGAGAGATTTCCGAAGAGGAATAGGTAAGGAAGTGAGGTGAGGGTGTATGGAGGAGATCTGGTGGACAGAAGAAGTGAAGAGGACGGTAGATAACCACAGCAAGAGTTACTTGGCTTCCACAAAAATGTGCATTTGCGAGATTGTAAGAATCCTTCCTTATAAAGCCAAACTCAAAGTTAAGGGGAGGGGTTTTCTGACGTGTCACTTGACTAGGGTGCATAATGCTGCCACCATAGAGGAAGGATGGCAGGATGTTCCTCCCAGTACGTACTATCAAGGGAGGCAGCATCAATTACTAGAGAGACATTAGTCTAAGTTATGTTATTCATTTTTGGGTATGACGCTTCCTTCCATTCTCTTGCATTAATCCGGCCCTCTTCATCCATTCAAATTTCATATTCCACTATACTAATTCACCACTAATCCTTTATGGGTTCCAGAGTAGCGGGCTACTCGCCAATAAATCACTTCAACACCCAACAGGGTTACAAGCGCTATATAAATGCAAACCTTTTTCCCTTTCAACCCCTCCCAACCCTTCTCAATCCAAATAACTGAATAACATATCCACCACTCAAACTACTTTCATATTTCACTATACTAATTCACCACTAATCCTTTATGGGTTTCCGGAGTAGCGTGCTACTCGCAAGAAAAAGCTCTTCAATACCCCATCAGGGGTAACAAGCGCTATATAAATACAAACCTTTTTTCCTCTTCTATCCTTCTGCTATCCTTCTGAATCCAAATAACTGACTAACCTATCCACCACTTAAATTACTTTCATATTGCACTATACTAATTCAACACAAATTCCTTTATGGGTCCCGGAGTAGCGTGCTACTCGCAGCAACGCGCTTAGACGCCTCGTCAGGGGTAGTAAGCGCTAGATAAATGCAATTATAATACAATACAATAAAAAAGAACGACGTGTAAAGCACACGTCGTGCTTTTAGGCTTGCTGCACGCCTTTTGTTAATAGAGCGCAGCAGATTGTGTGCCTTTTTGAAAGTTTTCATGTTAAATGCAGCCCCGTGTATTAGTATGTCGGGCTCTGCAATTAACATGATAACTTTCAAAAAGGCACGCAATCTGCCGCCCTCTATTAACAAAAGGCATGCAGCAAGCCTAAAATTAACGTGTGCTTTTACAATCACTAATATATGCTAGTGATTCTGAAAGCACACGTCCTGCTTCTGGACTTTCTGCATGCCTTTTGTTAATAGAGCGTGGCTGCGGGAAGATTGTGTAGCTTTGTTGTGGTTGCAGATGCTCTGCACTTTCTCATTTCGAACATGACACAACCATTATTTTATTTTTTATTTTACAGAGTTTTATTAAGCGCGAACTTGACCCGAATCGGGTATCAGAGCGCTTTACATAGCACCAGTTGCATTACATGAGGGCACATTTTTTATTTTTTGTTAGGCACGGCAGTCACCAACACGAAGACCACCCCCTGGCTGGACTGGCCTTAGCAGGCATCAGGCGTTTGCCTGCGAGGCTGGAAGGGTGGGGGTCAGTTTTGGAGCAGTGGGGGCCAGTTTTGTTACTGGGGCAGTTTTGCAGCGATGCTGCAATATGGGCCCTCAGTAACAAAAGCACCAGTGCTGGGGACCAGCTTTCAGCAGTAGTGCTTGACACTTGCCTGCCCCCTCCACCCCAACCCTGGTGGGTGGGAGCCGGTGCAGCAAAATTGCCAGGGCTACTTTGGGTTCCCAGTCCGGCCCTGCCTGCCCCATCAAACAGGCCTCCTCCGTTCCAGTACCTAGGTCATTTATCTGCACAATCAAGCAGGAACCCCAGTGTCAGAACCCCTGTCGCTGCACCCACACACGCGGTTGGGTCCTTGGCGCACATTGCCGTGGCTGGAGCGCACAGAGACCTCACACTGCCGCACACAGAGGAAAAAAATTAGAGGGAACATTGCCTGTAACCTTTGTTTTTTCAGTGAATTTCTAAGTTTAAAAATAAATTCTATTTCCTAAGAATAAAGTCTCTGTAACCTTTGTTTTTTTCAGTGAATTTCTAAGGTTTTTTACATTCTACTTCCTAACTATAACATCCCTGTAACCTTTGTTTTTTTCAATGAATTTCTACATTTTTTAAAAACCTTTAATCCCAACTGTAACCTGTCAACTTTGATAGTGGGTTTGTGAGTGGCTGTGTAGGTCTGTGAGTGGGTCTGTGAGTGCCTGTGTGAGTGGGTGTGTGAGTATCTGTGTGGGCCTTTGAGTGGGTATGTGAGTACCTGTTTGAGCATGTGAGTGGGTGTGTCAGTGCCTGTGTGTGTGTGTGTGAGTGGGTCTGTGGGTGTCTGTGTGAGTGTCTGAGTGGGTGTGTCAGTGCCTGTGTGGATGTGTGAGTGCCTGTGTGTGTCTTTGTGTGGGTCTGTGAGTGCCTGCTTGGGTCTGTGAGTGGGTGCGTGGGTGCATGAGAGCCTGTGTATGCCTGTGAGTGGGTGTGTCAGGTGTACTATGCATTTTGAACATTTTCATACTTAGGGTGCTTAAAAGGGACAACCATGAACTCTGCTCTCACCAGGAGATGACAAGAAAGAAACCACTCATCACAGTCACTACACATCAGATTGTGCTCCAATAGATTGACAATGAATTCACCTCCATTAAGGATTTCATATTGTATTTCAATGTGAAATATGAGAGGAAACACACTTGCTTTGCCTTCGACAAGCCCAAGAAGTTAGGATCATTTTTGCTTTACTGAAATGGAGCTTCAACTGGGGCACCTGCTATGTTTATATTTGTAAGTGCTTCCGGTTGAGGTTTAATTTTGGTGAAATCAGCACCAGGGCTAGAATTGAACATCATTTTTTTCAAGAAGAGTCCCCAGTTTTGCCGAAAATGTCTACCCAACTGGAGTACATTCATTTGGTTAATTAGTGAGTTCCACTTAATTGGGGAAATGTCTGTGCATATTCTACACTACAGCTGCGTAAAGGACCATGAGGTGTGCATGTTATTTTTGCAAAGTGATTGCTCCTCGAGCGTCTTCATCCACAAATCTGTAATAACGTGAATCCTTGTCAAGAGAAGTTGACAAGACTATAAAGAGGTGAATCTCCACCAAACAGGGGTACTTCCTCTTAACTAATCAAAGTAAGTGCTTGTTTGTTTGGTGGAGATGTCCTCGTATTCTTCTGCATCAATAACACGTCACCAAATTCAGCAGGAAATGCGCTTGAGGGCCTTTTGTTAAGCTGTCCATCAACGTAGTAAAAAGCGGGAAGACCTTTGCATACTACTAACGAAAACAGGACATGGCCAAAAGGGCGGAACTTGGAGAAGATTTGGAGCATTTGCATACTCAGGGTAATTAAAATGCAGAATCATGGACTCTGCTCCCTCCAGGAAATGATGAGAAAGAAATCACTTGTCACAGTCACCCCAGATCAGATTGCACTCCACTAGATCAGTGATGCAGTCACCTCCATTAAGGACTTCAGATTGTTTTTCAACATGGAATGCTAGAGGAAACACACTTGCTTTGCCTTTCCCAAGCCCAAGATGTTAGGGTCATTCACATCCCCCTCCCCGGGCTGATTTCAGTCCAGCAACCCCATCCATGGGGCCCAGTCACATCTCCCTGGATGCCCTGGCACCACCCAGGGCATCCAGTGTGTATTGATGAGGACCGCAGGGTGAGCATCAAGGCCCCCGCAGTCCCAGCCATCACCCCTCCTCATGCGGGAGCTTGCATTGATTCCGCATGCAGGGAACTACTAAATATGCAGCTCTCTGCATGCAAGAGCAATCTTTCATCAGTTTCCCTGCCCACATGACAGCGGGCAGGGAAACAGATGAAAACTCTGTTCCCAGCGAGCGGGATCTGTTTGATAGCTCCTGCTTGCTGGGAGAGTAGTTAGTATTTGCTCTTGCTTGGTGGGAGTTGTCCCAACTCCTGCCAAACAAAACTAAACTGCTATCTCCCGGGGGTGGGCACCTCAGGAGATGGCAGAATCTAGCCGGGGGGGGGGGTGTTACGGTCCCCAGGGCCATTAATGGCTCCAGAAAGGGGGCCGTGCAGCCCCTTCTCCCTTACCTTGCATGGGCCGGCGCCAAGGAGGTGTTTACAAAATACATGTGCTCCTAATGCAGCATAGATAGGGACCCCTGGAATTATGTGGCAGTAGAGGGCCAGATTATGCAGCAGGGTTAAGAAAATTATACAGCAAGAAAAGGCAAATTATGCAGCATAATGCGGCACATTTTAATTGTATTACTTTATTATTTCATCATTTTAAACTTGGTAACACTCTCTGCGCATTGGTTGTACTTCATTAGTGGCATTTTAATAACCAATATAGTAATAAGCAACATAAAGGTCACAAGTACAGCTTTGTAAAGGACCGTTCACTGTGCGGCAAGATGAGTCACTGCATTTTTAATAACGTTTGAACGGTTTGAGCTAGAAATAACTTTTTTTTTGTTAAACCTGCAGATTACGCAGCAGATGATGGATTATGTGTCAAATGCGGCAAATCTCTATGTGAAAATCTCTGTGGCCGCACAATAGCATAATTCAGATGGCCCCCTCCCCGGGGTATTAAACATGTTATAAATCTTTGTATTCAAGAGTAATTCTGTGTGCAGGTGACAGTTGACTTGTGTTTATTATGTTCCACACAAGTATTTTGGTTCTGCAGAAAAAGTTTCCAACAGTACAAAGATTCTACATAGTAGATGCTAACTTTTGTAAGCAGCCTTGAGTTATTAGGCAAAATCGTCTCAGAATGGCAGTTTCTACTGAACATAGAAGACTGTGTTCTCCAGGCACTAACCTATGTACATGTGTTTGTTTTGCTTCAGAAGATGGTCTATCTGTAAAGGTTTCACCACAGTATGAAGGGTGCAGGTAGTGTGATCTTTAGTACCTTCAGACCTTGGTCATTTTAAGCTAATAGTGTATTTTTGACATCTGTTGGATGGAGTGTACACTGTTCTTAGTAGATACTTTTTCAATACTCTGTGGTGGATTTCGCATGAGAGTTTCACTATTTGCAAACTGTGTGGTATAGAGTAAACTCTCTCTATAGAGTAAACATTGTTT
This sequence comes from Calotriton arnoldi, assembly GCA_963921515.1. Classification (NCBI taxonomy): domain Eukaryota; kingdom Metazoa; phylum Chordata; class Amphibia; order Caudata; family Salamandridae; genus Calotriton; species Calotriton arnoldi. The sequence continues at coordinate 554,254 of CAWUFW010010731.1, read as the reverse complement.
ACAGTACCTACTTCTCTATTCATATCAACTTCATTTCTCAATGTAGGTTCGGTGAGTGTCAGGGGTTTGATATAGATAAAAGCTGTCCGTTTGATATAGATAAAAGCTGTCCGTAATAGGGCATTCATTTTGGAACAGACATTCAGTATTTTTAGGATCTCAGATTTCTCTAAACAGTCGTATCCATATTGAATATTGTATTCAATGAGTATTTCCCATATATCGGTGGCACTGGAGTTATGCGATTGTGCGACCACGGTGATTTTCACGTAATTATAGATTTGACGTATTTGCCACATAATCCATCATCTGCTGCATAATCTGCAGATTTTAACAAAAAGCAACATTTTTCTAGCTTAAACAGTTCAAAAGGTATTAGAAATGTGACGACACGTGTTACCATGCAGCTGAAGGTCCTTTGGAAAGCTGGACTGATTACCTTTCTGTTGCTCTATTGCTATATTTGGATGTTAAACTGGTATTAATGAGGTGCAACCAATGCCTACAGAGTGTTACTAAGTTTTAAAATGATGAGAAAAGGAAGTAATACTATTAGAAAATGTGCCACATTATGCCTTATAATTTTCCTTTTCTTGCTGCATAATTTGACTCAACCGTGCCACACAATTTGGGACTCTCCTGCTGCATAATTCCAGTGGCCCTGTGTATAGAGTCAATCTTGCATATAATGCATGCTTTCTATACCTAAGGGAGTTGTATATGTGATGACTCAAATGATGCATCCTAATCGCCTTTGCTATTTTGTGCTTACTTTCAGGCCTCTAATGCCATACTAATTTATAGAGCAATGTGCAGAAAAATGAAGATTGGATGATGTCATCAGTGATGTCATCAATAATGTCATAGAAGATGTCATGAGTGATGTAATATGTGAGGTCATAAACAGTGCATGGCTGGAGCGCAAGTGATAATTAGTGCTGTTAACTATACCTGGTGAATTTCTGTGTGTTTTTTTAGCTCAAAATGTTAACTTTGTCACTAACAAATTCACCTAACTATAACGTTACTTTAACTTTTTTTACAGTGAATTTCTAAGGCTTCTTAAAACAAAACGCATCATTTTATCACACCTAACTATAACGTTATTGTGACGTTACTTAAACTTTAGTTCTTCAGTGAACATATATATATATATATATATATATATATATATATATATATATATATATATATATATATGAAAGCTCCTGGTTGCCCTTGCAATGAGCAGCACTCAAAACCAGCGTTCGACACAAGGCCTTTAATCAGGTAAAACATCGCCTGCCACACGATCAGGATAACAGCCATCCCATCCACACCTTCGAAACGCGTCAGGCAATGAAGGATGGGATGGCTGTTATCCTGATCGTGTGGCAGGCGATGTTTTTACCTGATTAAAGGCCTTGTGTCGAACGCTGGTTTTGAGTGCTGCTCATTGCAAGGGCAACCAGGAGCTTTCATATTTGGCGGCGGTCCAGCCGCCGAGCTTGCACCACCCCGAGAAACAGGGGGGCCACAGGTTCTGTATACACGTAACCAAGCTGTGGACTATCGGCGTGGGATTTAGAACTGACACTGCCGCATGAGGCCCATCTGTGGGCTTGTAATTTTCATGGACAGTATGAAATGCGAACCACATCTCCCACAATGCTCCACTGTGTCATAGGACCAGCCCATCTGGGGGCGTGGAATTGCAGACATAAGGAGGAGGTGGACATGCACGAACCTGATCCATCCAGCCTCTGAGGAAGAAGGACACACCTTCGAAACGCGTCAGGCAATGAAGGATGGGATGGCTGTTATCCTGATCGTGTGGCAGGCGATGTTTTTACCTGATTAAAGGCCTTGTGTCGAACGCTGGTTTTGAGTGCTGCTCATTGCAAGGGCAACCAGGAGCTTTCATATTTGGCGGGGGTTCAGCCGCCGAGCTTGCACCACCCCGAGAAACAGGGGGGCCACAGGTTCTGTATACACGGAACCAAGCTGTGGACTATCGGCGTGGGATTTAGAACTGACACTGCCGCATGAGGCCCATCTGCGGGCTTGTAATTTTCATGGACAGTATGAAATGCGAACCACATCTCCCACAATGCTCCACTGTGTCATAGGACCAGCCCATCTGGGGGGGTGGAATTGCAGACATAAGGAGGAGGTGGACATGCACGAACCTGATCCATCCAGCCTCTGAGGAAGAAGGACACACCTTCGAAACGCGTCAGGCAATGAAGGATGGGATGGCTGTTATCCTGATCGTGTGGCAGGCAATGTTTTTACCTGATTAAAGGCCTTGTGTCGAACGCTGGTTTTGAGTGCTGCTCATTGCAAGGGCAACCAGGAGCTTTCATATATATATATATATATATATATATATATATATATATATATATATTCACTGAAAAAACCATAGGTTTTAGGGACAGTTATAGTTACTTGGACATTGCACTCGTACAAAACCCGTGAAATTCCCCGTTATAGTTAGTTCAGCTAACTATAACTTCGCGCCCGCAATGCACTGCTGATGACGTCACATATTACATCACTCATGACATGGTCAGTGACATCACTGATGACATCACTGATGACATCTCAAATGACATCACTGATGACATCATCCAGTGACTGTGTGTTTCTGTAAAGTTTAAATATTTTTAAAATATATAGGAAAAGACGTATTGAAGAATGAGTGGGTGTGTAAGTGTCTGTATGGATGATTTAGTAGGTGCGTGACTGACTCTATAAGTGAGTGATTTAACGTATCTTACTGAATGCATGGGTTAGTGACTAAACTGGGTGTATGTCTGTATCCGTCTGTCTGTTGCTGTGTAAGTGGCTGCATGTGTTTGTGAATAGCTAAATGATTTTCTATATGAGTTATTGAATGCTTGTCTGAGTATCTGTATGGGTGCCTGAGTGTTTGTGTGGGAGGGGTGTGTGCAACTCTGTGCATAGATGTGTGAGTGGGTGATTCACTGGGTGGATGGTTTCAAGAGTGCATCTGTGATAGACTGTATGGGTGGGTAAGTGTGTGTAAGAGTGTGTTAGTGAGTGAATGTATGTCCCAGTGGTACATGTGTGAGTAACTACATATGTGAAAGGCAGTATATATGTGTGTTGGAGTATATAAATAGCTATAAGCAAGAGTGAGTGATTGTGATAGTGGCTGTATGGATGATTGTGTGCTTGTATCAGTGATTGTATAAGAGCGTAACAATGTGCTACTATTTGTATGAGTAAGTGAGCTGGTGTGTGTATAACTGTATAGGTGAGTAAATGGCAGTGTGTTTAATTATTTGCATGACTGACTAGGTGTGTGAGTATCTCTATGGATGAGTGGCGTTGTTTGAGTGTCTATATAGGAGTAAGAGTGCATATGATAGTCCTGTACTGAGTGACCGTAAGTATGAGTGACTGTACGGGTGAGTGAGTGGATGTGTGTGTGTAGACCTAAGAATCAGTGAGTGGGTATGTAGTTATTGGTGTTGGAGTGTCTATGGTTTTGCGAATGGCAGTCTGTAATTTAGAGTGGGTGTATCAAAGGTTATATTAGGGTGTGAGGAGGTGCATCAGATTATCACGTGGATGATGTCATCAGTGATGTCATTTGAGATGTCATCAGTGATGTCATCAGTGATGTCACTGACCATGTCATGAGTGATGTAATATGTGACGTCATCAGCAGTGCATTGCGGGCGCGAGTTATAGTTAGCTGAACTAACTATAACGGGGAATTTCACGGGTTTTGTACGAGTGCAATGTCCAAGTAACTATAACTGTCCCTAAAACCTATGGTTTTTTCAGTGAATTTCAAAGGTTTTTTAAATGCTAATTTGTAACTATAACGTGTCTGAAACCTATGGTTTTTCAGTGAATTTCAAAGGTTTTTAAATGCTAATTTGTAACTATAACGTGTCTGAAACCTATGGTTTTTCAGTGAATTTCAAAGGTTTTTAAATGCTAATTTCTAACTATAACGTGCCTGAAACCTACGGTTTTTTCAGTGAATTTCAAAGGTTTTGTAAATGACAATTTTTAAATGTATTAATTGTTATATTAATTTTTTCATACTGATTTACTACATTTTTAGAAACAATTTTTTTTTACATATTTTATTTGTCAAATTACATTGTAATTACATTATACATTACATTACAAAAAATACTTTCTCAGAATGAATTACTTTAGTTTAAATACTTTGCAGATAGGCAATAGACTTTTAAGTACAGTAGTTACAGTTGTTGCAATGGGCAACACATTTTCAAACACAATGCAACATTCAGCTCAATATGAATTTCTAGTTAAATGCAATTAGTTACTTTATGGATTACTTTTGTAACCACAGGACTGGATCCTAGATTCAGTCCTGGTACATCTCCTGTAAACAGTTGAGTAAAAGCGTTTTGGTTACAGTCGTGATTTTTAAGGAATATTATTGTATTTTAAAAGTTGACACTTTGAAACTTTTTCTCATAGAATAACCAATGTTATCCTATGGAAGGAAATTCACTTAGCAGGTAAAAACTGTTATCGTTACTTTTTCTTACTCAGTGTTGGATCCTGGATCCAGCACTGGTGCATCTCCTGTAAACAGTTGAAAGAATGCGTTTAAGTCATACAGGCGATTTTTAAGGAATATTTGTAGTTTGTGAAAATCAACACTTTGAAACTTTTTGCTGAAAACCAGTCAATGTTAGCCTATGAAGGAAATTCAAGTTACCGGTAAGTATGGTTAAAATTACTTTTGAGGATCAGTACTGGGCTGAAACATGCAGCACTGAGGTCTCTCCTGATAACAGGTGAGTAAATCGGAATTCGTATTTCGGCTGATTTTAGAGGAATATTTTAAAGTTCCAAAACTCCACACTTAGAAGAATTTCCAAGTGAAACCAGTCAATGTTAGCCTATGGAAGGAAATTCAAGTTACTGGTAAGTACGGTTAAAATTACTTTTCAGGACCAGTACTGGGCTGAAACATGCAGCACTGAGGTCTCTCCTGATAACAGGTGAGTAAATCGGAATTCGTATTTCGGCTGATTTTAGAGGAATATTTTAAAGTTCCAAAACTCCACACTTAGAAGAATTTCCAAGTGAAACCAGTCAATGTTAGCCTATGAAGAAAATTCAAATTACCGGTAAGTACGGTTAAAATTACTTTTGAGGATCAGTACTGGGCTGAAAGATGCAGCACTGAGGTCTCTCCTGATAACAGGTGAGTAAATCGGAATTCGTATTTCGGCTGATTTTAGAGGAATATTTTAAAGTTCCAAAACTCCACACTTAGAAGAATTTCCAAGTGAAACCAGTCAATGTTAGCCTATGAAGGAAATTCAAGTTACCGGTAAGTACGGTTAAAATTACTTTTCAGGACCAGTACTGGGCTGAAAGATACAGCACTGAGGTCTCTCCTTATAACAGGTGAGTAAATCGGAATTCCTATTTCGGCTGATTTTAGAGGAATATTTGCACAATGGTGAAGGGAGGGGCGGGGCCTGAGGTGACATCTTTGCAAGCGCGCCCCGTGGCGCGTTTTAAGTTGGGGGATTAAGTTCCCTTGAATCCTGAGGGTCCCTAGGGGCCAACTAGACCACCAGGAACCTCCAATATGCGCCAGGGGCTGCGTTGCAGAGACGTGTAGAGAGGCCACACCCCTTTTACACCTCTCTGCAACGCAGCTCTGTGGCGCTTTCTGGATGTACCTGTTGGGCTAGTTGGCCCCAGGACCCTCAGGATTGAAGAGGATTTAATTCCCCATCTTAAAACGCGCCACGGGGCCTGTTTGCACACATGTCACCTGAAGCCCCGCCCCTCCCTTCACCACTGTGCAAACGCGCCCCGTGGCGCGTTTTAAGTTGGGGGATTAAGTCCCCTTGAATCCTGAGGGTCCCCGGAGGTCCAACTAGCCCACCATATACCTCCAAAAAGCGCCACAGAGCTGCGTTGCAGAGAGGTGTAAAGGGGTGTGGCCTCTCTACACCTCTCTGCAACGCAGCCCCTGGCGCATACTGGAGGTTCCTGGTGGGCTAGTTGGCCCCAGGGACCCCCAGTATTCAAGGGAGTCGTTCCCCCTCTGCAAACGCGCCAGGGCGCGTTTGCAGAGTGGTGAAGGAAGGGGCGGGGCCTGCGGGCCGATCGTTTAAAAAAATAATAATAATTTTGTCCCCTGAAGGGGGGCTGTGTAGCCCCCTTCCTTTTTCCTGTTTTTATGCCCTGGGGACCCCATCCCCCAGGGCCTTACCCTTTTTTAATTTGTAATTTTAAAAAAAAAACGGGAAGAGGGCCGCGTGGCCCCCCTTCCCTGGGCCTGTATTGGCCCCGGGGACCCCATCCCCGGGGGCATGGCCTCGTTTTTATTTATATTCTTTGGAGGGGGCTGCGTGGCCCCCTCCTCTGGCCATTTAAGGCCCCGGGGACCCCATCCCCGGGGCCGGCCATTCCGTTTTTTTTTTTAAATTTATTTTTTTTTTTGGGGAGGGGGCCGCGTGGCCCCACTCCCGAGCCACTACTTGCCCGGGGACCCCATCCCCGGGGCCTGGCCTCTCGTTGGGGACTGTGGGGGTCCCCAATCCCCCACAGTCCCGCCGGCTCCCCGCGTCCCTAGGGTGCCGGCATTGCTTTACACATGGGGGCAGCTAACATGCTGCTCCCCATGTGTAAAGCTATCGGCTTTGGATATTGGAAGAGAGGCAGGTTTCCTGCTCTCTCTTCCAATATCCAAAGCAGTTTGCAATGACAGGACGGGAGCCGCGAGGCTCCGTCCTGTCATTGCAAACAGCAGTGTCCCGGGGGTAGGCACCCCGGGACACTGCAGGAAGCCGGTCCTGGGGGTGGTGGTCCCCAGGGCCATCAAGGGCTCCAGGAGGGGCCGCGCGGCCCCCTCCCATTCAGTACACAGCCCTGGGAGGTGGTGGTCCCCGGGGCTCTGGGGGTCCGTAACGGACCCCCATATTAAAATGTTTAGTGCCCCGGGAGGTGGTGGTCCCGGGGCGTGTGGGGGCTGGAGCCCCCACACAGGTTTAATAATTTTTAAAAAAGCCCCGGGAGGTGGTGGTCCCCGGGGCTGCGGAAGAGCTCAGAGCCCTCCCGCACCATTTTTAAAAAGCCCCGGGGGTGGCGGTCCCCGGGGCTTGGGGAGCCCTTTGAGGCCCCCACACGTAAATTATCCCCCACCATGCCCCCGGGACTTGGGCCACCCGGGGCCAATTAGCTATCGAAGCGCGGGAGACCGCTCTTCGATTTTTTCGGCAGGATTCGCGCACCCTGAGCGCATCCTGCCGATTTTTAAAAAAACAATTTATTTTTTGCCCAGGGGGTCCTTGTGGGACCCCTGAGCAAACCTAGGGGGTCAGGGTGTTTCTACCCTCCCCCTTTGTGCGCTTTGCGCACTTGTTTCTGTCCCTCGGTTCTACCGAGGGACAAAATAGCTGCCAACATTTCCTGAATCGGAATGTTGACAGCCAGCTGACAACCAATTAACATGCAGCTCGTGATCGGGACGGTGTGCGCAGGGTGCGCTCATGGTGCGCGAATCCTCCGTGCCCATAGATATATATGTACTTTTACTTTTTGATTTTCTCAGCAACTACTGAACGGATTTACACCATTTAACAAAAGGGTTCTTTCTGAACCAAGAACTACCTCTTTGCCAAATTTGGTGTAATTCCGTTCAGCAGTTCGGGCTGTAGCCGTGTCTAAAGTTTCCTTAGGGAAAATGCATGGGGAAAACGCGTTTTGGGACCCCCCTTTTTTCTCGGCCCGCGCTTGACGTATCACCCCGAGACTTTCAGGGTAGGAGCGGACCGGAGCGCCCCACGAAGTTTGAAAATTTCGCGAAGATACGTCAACCGGCAAGAGAGTTATTTCAAATAGAATGTCGCGGATTTCCTATGGATAATAGGTTGTAACTATAACTATCCACTGGCGACCGCCAGTAGATAATATATATATACATATATATATATATATATATATATATATATATATATATATATATATATATATATATTCACTGAAAAAATCATAGGTTTCAGGGGCGTTATAGTTAGTTGGACATTTAACTCGTACAAAACCATAGAAATTCCCCCGTTATAGTTAGTTCTGCTAACTATAACTCGCGCACCCGCAATGCACTGCTGATGACGTCACATATTACATCACTCATGACATGGTCAGTGACATCACTCATGACATCACTGGTGACATCTCAAATGACATCACTGATGACATCATCCTTGTGATAGAGTGGCAGACCTCCTCTCACCCTAATATAACCTTTGATACACACACTCAAAAATACAAACTAACATTTTCAAAAGAATGGACATACCAATACCAATTACAACACACCTATTCAGTAATTCCAAGATCTACACACACATCCACTCATTCACCAACAGTCCCTATTCAGTCACTCATACATGTACTCACTCATCATATGTACTCATACACCTATACATCCTGTTACACACCACCACTCATCCATAGAGTTACTCACACACATAGTCACACATGCAAACAAAGTATCAAACATCCATTTACTTGCATATACAGTTATACACACACTACCACACTTACTTCTACAGAAACGTACACATACATCTCTTAAACAATCACTTATAGAAACACCTACTTATTTGTACAGGAACTCTTCCAATCTCTCACTCTCACATATACTCACTTATATACACCAATACTCACATATACTAGTTTAAAACATATGTAGTTACTCATAAAGACACTATTGAGACAGTCATTCACTCCCTAACACACCCATACACACATTCATCCACCTATACAGTCCTGCACACATGCTGTCATCTACACATACAAACAGTGAGTCACTCATTCATGCATCTATGCACTAACTAATACCCCCCACTGAACCATACAGACACTCAGACACTCATACTGATACTCAAAAAACCAACTAATAACCCATATAGACACTCATGTAGCTACTCACCAACCCATGCAGCCACTTATACACAAAGTGAGAGACTGATACAGATATTTTCATATTTAAACATTAGTCACTAACCCATGTATTCACTAAGATACACTTAATCAGTCAGTTATACAATCAATTTTACAAAAAAAATCATCCATTTAGACACTTATATACCCATTTATTCTTCCATCGACCTTGAGATATACATATATAAAACATATTTAATTTTCAGAAAAACACACATTCACTGGATGATGTCATCAGTGATGTCATCAGTGATGTCATTTGAGATGTCACCAGTGATGTCATGAGTGATGTCACTGACCATGTCATGAGTGATGTAATATGTGACGTCATCAGCAGTGCATTGCGGGCGCGCGAGTTATAGTTAGCAGAACTTACTATAACGGGGGAATTTCTATGGTTTTGTACGAGTTAAATGTCCAACTAACTATAACGCCCCATAAACCTATGGTTTTTTCAGTGAATTTCTAAGGTTTTTTAAATGCTAATTTCTAACTATAACGTGCCTGAAACCTAGGGTTTTTTCAGTGAATTTCTAAGGTTTTTTAAATGCTAATTTCTAACTAACGTGCCTGAAACCTATGGTTTTTTCAGTGAATATATATATATTTATTATACTATGTATACATGTGAAAATGTCTCGGTCTGCCTGTTTGCCTCGGTGGCACGGAAAAAATGGGTGGAACTGACGTCAGCACGCCGACGAGGTTCTCTTATGGCTCCGATGACATCATACGGTGTCGCGAGCAGAGCTGTGCTATTATGACGTCCTTGTTGACGTGGGAGAGCTAGGAAAGAATTTCCGTGGAATGCTGGTGCAGGGGATATTCACCTAAGTGTTCAGGCTAGTCCTTTGGGAGCAACTGTTTATGTTGCCACTCCAGAAACCAAAACCAGTGATCAGAGGGCAGAGGCCCTGCAGATGGCACACGAGGTGGGGTGCCCAGTCGTGTGCACTGGTGGGGCAGCGAAGTGACAAGCACCACAACCCACAAAAAAGGTAACGAGGGCACTGAATAACACAGGATCTTCTCTTTGTATCTGGCAGGAACAACGAAGTTAAAATGCCCTAGTACCAAAATGTAGAATTAGTGCTACAACGGTCTTCAAGAGGACCTGCGATGCCGCTTCTGCCTCCCGTACCCTGGAGGCAGCACATGCGTCACGCGGTATAGTCATACTGCGGTGGGACGCACACTCGTTGACCTCTCATGGCACTGCTCCACACTTCAGGGAGGACGCTTTCCATTAGCTATGTTTTCTGATGATGTTTCGCGCCGGCCCCGTCCAACAACAGAACTCCTTTAGATCCAAACAGACTCTTTCACTCTCTCACCGGAAGTGAAACCAGGCCACGCGGACACTTTCACAATACAACAGCCGGGAATGCACTTTTGGGTAAAAAAACCACATTCCTTCCTCCTAATTAATCAAATAAACGTCTCACTGAAGAACAGGGGCCAGCTTCGATCGGTAAGCAGCCGTTACAACGACTTTTTTACTTCGCGATACCATTACAACGCATGCATTACCACGCATGCGTTGTACATCGCGAAGTCATTACTACTCAAATTTTTAGAACGCATGGTCATTTACCACGCATGCCTTTACAACGAATTTTGTTGTAAAGGTATGTATGGTAAATGACCATGCGTGCTAAAAAACATGTAGATGATCCACGTCGTTGTAAGGAAACAGAGGCTGTTCCGTTTCCTCACAACGACGTGCACCGCCCCTCAGAGACGACGTGAAGCAGGAACCACGAGGAGAGAGGAACCATGAGGAGTGAGAGGTAAGGGGGATTGGGCATGGGGTGGGGGTTTCTTTTCTAGGGTTTAGGGTAGTGCAGTGGTGTTTGGTTAGAGTAGGGAGTCGTGCTGGGGGTAGTGTTTTAGGGTTTAGGGTAGTGCAGTAGTGTAGGGGGTCGTGCTGGGGGTAGTGTTTTAGGGTTTAGGGTAGTGCAGTGGTGTATGGGTAGTGTAGGGGGTCGTGTTGGGGTAGTGTTTTAGGGTTTAGGGTAGTGCAGTGGTGTTTGAGTAGTGTAGGGGTCATGCTGGTGGTAGTGTTTTAGGGTTTAGGGTAGTGCAGTGGTGTTTGTGCAGTGTAGGGGGTCATGCTGGGAGTAGTGTTTTATGGTTTAGGGTAGTGCAGTGGTGTTTGGGTAGTGTAGGGGGTTGTGCTGGGGGTAGATTTAGGGTTTAGGGTAGTGCAGTGGTGTTTGGGTAGTGTAGGGAGTCATGCTGGGGGTAGTGTTTTAGGGTTTAGGGTAGTGCAGTGGTGTTTGTGTAGTGTAGGGGGTTGTGCTGGGGTAGTGTTTTAGGGTTTATGTTAGTGCAGTGGTGTTTGGGTATTGTTAGTGTAGGGGTAGTGCTGGGGTAGTGTTTTAGGGTTTAGGGTAGTGCAGTGGTGTTTGTGTAGTGTAGGGGTTAGTGCTGGGGTAGTGTTTTAGGGTTTAGGGTAGTGCAGTGGTGTTTGGGTAGTGTAGGGGTTCATGCTGGGGGTAGTGTTTTAGGGTTTAGGGTATGGCAGTGGTGTTTGGGTAGTGTAGGGGGTCGTGCTGGGGTAGATTTAGGGTTTAGGGTAGTGCAGTGATGTTTGTGTTGTGAGGGGGTCGTGCTGGGGGTAGTGTTTTAGGGTTTAGAGTAGTGCAGTGGTGTTTGTATAGTGTAGGGGGGTTTAGGGTAGTGCAGTGGTGTTTGTGTAGTGTAGGGGGTCATGCTGGGGGTAGTGTTTTAGGGTTTAGGGTAGTGCAGTGGTGTTTGGGTAGTGTAGGGGTCGTGTTTTAGGGTATAGGGTAGTGCAGTGGTGTTTGGGTAGTGTAGGGGTCATGCTGGGGTTAGTGTTTTAGGGTTTAGGGTAGTGCAGTGGTGTTTAGGTAGTGTAGGGGGTCGTGCTGGGGGTAGTGTTTTAGGGTTTAGGGTAGTGCAGTGGTGTTTGTGTACTGTAGGGGGTAGTGTTTTAGGGTTTAGGGTAGTGCAGTGGTGTTTGTGTAGTGTAGGGGGTCATGCTGTGGGTAGTGTTTTAGGGTTTAGGGTAGTGCAGTTGTGTTTGTGTAGTGTAGGGGGTCGTGTTTTAGGGTATAGGGTAGTGCAGTGGTGTTTGGGTAGTGTAGGGGGTCATGCTGAGGTTAGTATTATAGGGTTTAGGGTCATGCAGTGGTGTTTGGGTAGTGTAGGGGGTCGTGCTGGGGGTAGTGTTTTAGGGGTTAGGGTAGTGCAGTGGTGTTTGTGTAGTGTGGGAGGTCATGCTGGGGGTAGATTTAGGGTTTAGTGTAGTGCAGTGGTGTTTGGGTAGTGTAGGGAGTCATGCTGGGGGTAGTGTTTTAGGGTTTAGGGTAGTCCAGTGGTGTTTGTGTAGTGTAGGGAGTCGTGCTGGGGGTAGTGTTTTAGGGTTTAGGGTAGTGCAGTGGTGTTTGGGTAGTGTAGGGGGTCGTGCTGGGGGTAGTGTTTTAGGGTTTAGGGTAGTGCAGTGGTGTTTGTGTAGTGTAGGGGGTCATGCTGGGGGTAGTATTTTAGGGTTTAGGGTAGTGCAGTGGTGTTTGGGTAGTATAGGGGTAGTGCTGGGGTAGTGTTTTCGGTTTACGGTAGTGCAGTGGTGTTTGTGTAGTGTAGGGGTTCGTGCTGGGGGTAGTGTTTTAGGGTTTAGGGTAGTGCAGTGGTGTATGGGTAGTGTAGGGGGTAGTGTTTTAGGGTTTAGGGTAGTGCAGTGGTGTTGGTGTACTGTAGGGGGTCGTGCTGGGTTCTAGTGTTTTAGGGTTTAGGGTAGTGCAGTGGTGTTTGTGTAGTGTAGGGGGTCGTGTTTTAGGGTTTAGGGTCGTGCAGTGGTGTTTGGGTAGTGTAGGGGGTCGTGCTGGGGGTAGTGTTTTTGGGTTTAGGGTAGTGCAGTGGTGTTTAGTTGGTGTAGGGGGTCGTGCTGGGGTAGTGTTTTAGGGTTTAGGGTAGTGCAGTGGTGTTTGAGTAGTGTAGGGGGTCATGCTGGTGGTAGTGTTTTAGGGTTTAGGGTAGTGCAGTGGTGTTTGTGTAGTGTAGGGGTCATGCTGGGGGTAGTGTTTTATGGTTTAGGGTAGTGCAGTGGTGTTTGTGTAGTGTTGGGGTTCATGCTGGGGGTAGTGTTTTAGGGTTTAGGGTAGTGCAGTGGTGTTTGTGTAGTGTAGGGGTAGTGTTTTAGGGTTTAGGGTAGTGCAGTGGTGTTGGTGTACTGTAGGGGGTCGTGCTGGGTTCTAGTGTTTTAGGGTTTAGGGTAGTGCAGTGGTGTTTGTGTAGTGTAGGGGGTCGTGTTTTAGGGTTTAGGTTCGTGCAGTGGTGTTTGGGTAGTGTAGGGGGTCATGCTGGGGGTAGTGTTTTTGGGTTTAGGGTAGTGCAGTTGTGTTTAGGTGGTGTAGGGGGTCGTGCTGGGGTAGTGTGTTAGGGTTTAGGGTAGTGCAGTGGTGTTTGAGTAGTGTAGGGGGTCATGCTGGTGGTAGTGTTTTAGGGTTTAGGGTAGTGCAGTGGTGTTTGTGTAGTGTAGGGGTCATGCTGGGGGTAGTGTTTTATGGTTTAGGTAGTGCAGTGGTGTTTGGGTAGTATAGGGGGTCGTGCTGGGGGTATATTTAGGGTTTAGGGTAGTGCAGTGGTGTTTGGGTAGTGTAGGGAGTTGTGCTGGGGGTAGTGTTTTAGGGTTTAGGGTAGTGCAGTGGTGTTTGTGTAGTGTTGGGTGTTGTGCTGGGGGTAGTGTTTTAGGGTTTATGTTAGTGCAGTGGTGTTTGGGTAGTGTAGGGGTAGTGCTGGGGTAGTGTTTTAGGGTTTAGGGTAGTGCAGTGGTGTTTGTGTAGTGTAGGGTGTAGTGCTGGGGGTAGTGTTTTAGGGTTTAGGGTAGTGCAGTGGTGTTTGGGTAGTGTAGGGGTTCATGCTGGGGGTAGTGTTTTAGGGTTTAGGGTATGGCAGTGGTGTTTGGGTAGTGTAGGGGGTCGTGCTGGGGGTAGATTTAGGGTTTAGGGTAGTGCAGTGGTGTTTGTGTTGTGAGGGGGTCGTGCTGGGGGTAGTGTTTTAGGGTTTAGAGTAGTGCAGTGGTGTTTGTATAGTTTAGGGGGGTTTAGGGTAGTGCAGTGGTGTTTGTGTAGTATAGGGGGTCATGCTGGGGGTAGTGTTTTAGGGTTTAGGGTAGTGCAGTGGTGTTTGTGTAGTGTAGGGGTAGTGTTTTAGGGTTTAGGGTAGTGCAGTGGTGTTTGTGTAGTGTAGGGGGTCATGCTGTGGGTAGTGTTTTAGGGTTTAGGGTAGTGCAGTCATGTTTGTGTAGTGTAGGGGGTCGTGTTTTAGGGTATAGGGCAGTGCAGTGATGTTTGGTTAGTGTAGGGGTTCATGCTGGGGTTAGTGTTTTAGGGTTTAGGGTAGTGCAGTGGTGTTTGGGTAGTGTAGGGGGTCGTGCTGGGGGTAGTGTTTTAGGGTTTAGGGTAGTGCAGTGGTGTTTGTGTAGTGTGGGAGGTCATGCTGGGGGTAGATTTAGGGTTTAGTGTAGTACAGTGGTGTTTAGGTAGTGTAGGGAGTCGTGCTGGGGGTAGTGTTTTAGGGTTTAGGATAGTGCAGTGGTGCTTGTGTAGTGTATGGGGTCGTGCTGGGGGTAGTGTTTTAGGGTTTAGGGTAGTGCAGTGGTATTTTTGTAGTGTAGGGGGTCATGTTTTAAGATGCAACGCTCCAATACCTGACCAGTCTGCACTACATAAAACTGCAAAAAAACTAAAAATAAAAAGTGTTTTGCACACTTTTGTCATTGGGCTATATGTGGGCTACATCTGGGTGATATTTGTGCTACATTTGGGCTCTTTTTTCTCTGGTGGCCATCTTGGAAGACTTCTTTGTTATGAAGTTTCTTAATTTCCTCATTTACTGCAGTCTCCTCAGTAGGAAATGCTTTCAGTTTTTTACTTTGATTCCATCAAGAAGGCATTCAGATGTGTCACACATTTGCCATAAATTCAGAATGTTAGCACTCTAGTTGTTCATTAGATCACTGTATTAAAGCTACTGCTCACCAGGGAGTTAACTGGAAGTCTACTGCTGGTATTGAAAGTGATTGTTTCAGTCTGCATGTCAGAATTTTCTAATGAAATAGAAGAGGATTTGAGATCTCACTTAAAACATGCCCTAAATTTTCTTTCTGCAGCACTAACCATAATTTCTATGGCAAAATGAACCCCCTCATTTTGTTCCTTTTTAAATTAAATGTTTTAAGTGTTACCAGTTTATTCCAATCAAGATGGCTTCAGGTGTGCCATAATGTTGTCATAAGTAAGACTGTTAGCTCTCTAGTTGTTCTTTAGAACACTCTGGGAAGCTGCAGTAGAACACAAAGGCATCAACTGACAGGCTGCTCCTGTTGAAATATAACAGGAAGATATTTGAGATCTCACTTAAAACATGTCCTAATTTTTCTTTCTACAGCACTAACCATAATTTCTTTGACAAAATGAACCCCCTCATTTTGTTCCTTTTTAAATTAGATGTTTTAAGAGTTACCAGTTTATTCCAATCAAGATGGCTTCAGGTGTGCCATAATTTTGTCATAAGTAAGACTGTTGGCGCTCTAGTTGTTCTTTAGAACACTCTGGGAAGCTGCAGTAGAACACAAAGGCATCAACTGACAGGCTGCTCCTGTTGAAATATAACAGGAAGATATTTGAGATCACACTTGAAACATGTCCTAATTTTTCTTTCTACAGCACTAACCATAATTTCTATGACAAAATGAACCCCATCATTTTGTTCCTTTTTAAATTAAATGTTTTAAGTGTTACCAGTTTATTCCAATCAAGATGGCTTCAGGTGTGCCATACTTTTGTCATAAGTAAGGCTGTTAGCAATCTAGTTGTTCTTTAGAACACTCTGGGAAGCTGCAGTAGAACACAAAGGAATCAACTGACAGTCTCTGCCCTTGTTGGATGTACATGTTTTACTGAGAATGTCAGACTTCATTCTCACATGACTGAGAAAGATAATGTGAATTTACAGAAAATATGCTCGCATTTTAGCTTCTGGAGCACCTTCCAAAACTCTGTAGGACAAGCATGTGAAAATAGTTTTCTCTCAAACATGATTCATGATATCCCAGCAGAAGGTTTTTCACAGGGTAAAATCACCTTAGAACACACCACAATTCCTGAAATTAGTATGGTACCATCAACAAATGAATTCTAATGTAACTAAAGTCTGTTATCACCCTTTATAGTTCTCCTTTTGGTAACCCTCAAAATCTTTGATTCACTACAATGCATTTCAATGGGGTACTATCATGTATATTGGTCCCAAGATGGCTGCCAGCAATTCCAGGATGAAGTGCTGACAGCCAATCAGATCTCACAATGACATGTGTGGTTAGGCTCCGCCCAGATATATATGTGATTTTACTTTTGATTTTCTCAGGAACTACTGAACGGATTTACACCATTTAACCAAAAGGCACGACTCTGAACCAAGGGCTACCTTTTTGCCAAATTTGGTATAATTCCGTTCAGCAGTTCGGGCTGTAGCTGGGATGAAAGGTTCCTATGGAAAATTGCATGGGGAAAACACGTTTTGGGACCCCCCTTTTTTCTCGGCCCCCACTTGACAAATCACCCCGAGACTTTCAGGATAGGAGCGGACCGGAGCGCCCCACGAGTTTTGAAAATTTCGCGAAGATTCGTCAACCGGCGCAAAAGTTATTTCAAATAGAATGTTGCGGATTTCCTATGGAAAATAGGTCCTAACTATAACTATCTACTGGCGACCGCCAGTAGATAATATATATATATATATATATATACAATACATACATATATATGTGTGTGTGTGTATATATATATGTGTATATATATATGTGTGTGTGTGTGTATATATATATAAGTATATGTATGTGTGTGTATATATATTCACTGAAAAAACCATAGGTTTTAGAGAAAGTTATAGTTAGTTGGACATTGCACTCGTACAAAACCCGTGAAATTCCCCCGTTATAGTTAGTTCAGCTAACTATAACTCGCGCCCCGCAATGCACTGCTGATGACGTCACATATTACATCATTCATGACATGGTCAGTGACATCACTGATGACATCTCAAATGACATCACTGATGACATCACTGATGACATCATCCAGTGACTGTGTGTTTCTGTAAAGTTTAAATATGTTTAATATATATAGGGAAAGGCGTATTGAAGAATGAGTAGGTGTATAAGTGTCTGAATGGATGATTTAGGAGGTGCGTGACTGACTCTATAAGTGAGTGATTAAACGTATCTTACTGATTGCATGGGTTAGTGACTAAACTGTGTGAATGTCTGTATCCATCTGTCTGTTGGTGTGTAAGCGGCTGCATGGGTTTGTGAATAGCTACATGAGTTTCTATATGGGTTATTGATTGGTTGTCTGAGTATCTGTATGGGTGCCTGAGTGTTTGTGTGGGTGGGGTGTGTGTGACTCTGTGCATAGATGTGTGAGTGGGTGAGTCACTGGGTGCATGGTTTCAAGAGTGCATCTGTGATGGACTGTATGGGTGGGTGAGTGTGTTTATGGGTGTGATAGTGAGTGAATGTATATCTCAGTGGTACATGTGTGAGTAACTACATATGTGAAAGGCAGTATATATGTGTGTTGGATTATACAAATGGCTATAAGTGAGAGTGTGATTGTGAGAGTGGTTGTATGGATGAGTGTGTGCTTGTATCAGTGATTGTATAAGAGTGTAAGAATGTGGTAGTATTTGTATGAGTAAGTGAGCTGGTGTGTGTATAACTGTATCGGTGAGTAAATGGCTGTGTGATTAATTATTTGCATGATTGACTAGGTGTGTGAGTACCTCTATGGATGAGTGGCAGTGTGTAAGTTTCTATATAAGTGTATGAGTGCATATGATAGTCCTGTACTGAGTGACCATAAGTATGAGTGACTGTACGGGTGAGTGAGTGGATGTGTGTGTGTAGGCCTAAGAATCAGTGAGTGGGTAAGTAGTTATTGGTATTGGAGTGTCTATGGTTTTGAGAATGGCAGTCTGTAATTTAGAGTGGGTGTATGAAAAGTTATATTAGGGTGTGAGAAGATGCATCAAATTATCACATGGATGATGTCATCAGTGATGTCATCAGTGATGTCATTTGAGTAACCCTGGGCGAAGTACTACGCTACGCTCGCGTAGTTTGCGAAGTTTGCGCTACTTCGCACTACGCAAATTGCACGTAGCACAGTGCAAACACGCGTAGCGGTCATTTTTTGCTTGCTCGCGGTCCTCAACGTCAAGTTGGCGACCGCGAGCAAGCAAAATGACATCCCGGCGAGACTTTTTCCTCGTTCGCGAGATTCTCAACGCGGGGAGGTCAGGTTTCTCATTGCGAGTGGTCGCGTATTCTCGTGACCGCTCGCGATGAGAAACTACCAGTCCGCGTTGAGAAAGCTGTCGCTCGAGTAGAAATCTACTCGAGCGGCAGAAAATGACCGCTTGCACTGTGCAAGATGCGGTTTGCACTGATTGCACAGTTCGGACAAGCTTCCGGCACTGTGCAATCAGTGCGAACAGCATTTTGCACAGTGCACTACGCAGTTCGCGTAGCTACGCGTAGCTCGCGTAGTGCGAAGTGCACTTCGCGTAGCTACGCGTAGCGCTACTACGCGTACTACGCCCAGGGTTACATTTGAGATGTCATCAGTGATGTCATCCGTGATGTCACTGACTATGTCATGAGTGATGTAATATGTGACGTCATCAGCAGTGCATTGCGGGGGCGCGAGTTATAGTTAGCTGAACTAACTATAACGGGGGAATTTCACGGGTTTTGTATGAGTGCAATGTCCAACTAACTATAACTTTCCCTAAAACCTATGGTTTTTTCAGTGAATTTCTAAGGTTTTTTAAATGCTAATCTGTAACTATAACGTGCCTGAAACCTATGGTTTTTTCAGTGAATTTCAAAGGTTTTTTAAATGCTAATTTCTAACTATAACGTGCCTGAAACCTATGGTTTTTTCAGTGAATTTCAAAGGTTTTTCAAATGCTAGTTTCTAACTATGCCTACAGAGGTAGGACATGTGAAGAAAGAAGAAAAAACGCACAGAAAGAAGCAAAAGAAATGCAGAAAGAAGCAACAGAAGTCCACAAAGACGAAGAAAAGTGCAGGAAGAAGCAAGACATGTGCAGAAAGAACCAACAGAGGAGCAGAAAGAGGCCTTGTTCCAAAATCATCCTGTGCCCACAACTTTTTCAGACGGGTACTGGTGGTAACTGACTCTGACTAACCAGGCCTAGAGCCAGTGCTATGCTAAAAGACACTTAGAATACAGTGAAAACACCTACATACACTAGGGAACACTATGCGTTGGGGTACCCCTGTGATTAGCATGACCTCCTCTATAAGTCCCTAGTACATAATAGGGCAGGGGGATTAAAACTACCTCTTAAAACGCACTACGGGGCGCGTTTGCACAGTGGTGAAGGGAGGGGGGCCTGAGGTGACATGTGTGCAAACACGCCCTGTGGCCGTTTTAAGTTGGGAGATTAACTCCCCTTGAATCCTGCCGGTCCCTGGGGTCCAACTAGCCAACCAAGTACCTCCAGTAAGCGCCACAGAGCTGCGTTGCAGAGAGGTGTAAAAAGGGGCATGGCCTGGACCACCTCTCTGCAACGCAGCTCTGTGGCACTTACTGGAAGCACCTGGTGGGCTAGTTGGCCCCCAGGGACCCTCAGGATTGAAGGGGAATTAATTCCCCAACTGAAAACGCGCCACAGGGCGTGTTTGCACACATCACCTCAGGCCCCGCCCCCTCCCTTCAACACTGTGCAAACACGCCCATGGCATGTTTTAAGTTGGGGGATTAAGTCCCCTTGAATCCTGAGGGTCCCTGGGGTCCAACTAGCCCACCAGGTATCTCCAGTAAGCGCCACAGAGCTGCGTTGCAGAGAGGTGTAAAAAGGGGCATGGCCTGGACCACCTCTCTGCAACGCAGGCCTCTGGCACTTACTGGAGGTACCTGGTGGCCTAGTTGGCCCCCAGGGGCCCTCAGGATTAAAGGGGACTTAATTCCCCAACTTTAAACGCGCCACAGGGCGTGTTTGCACACATGTCACCTCAGGCCCCCGCCCCCTCCCTTTACCACTGTGCAAAGGCGCCCTGTGGCACGTTTTAAGTTGGGGGATTAAGTCCCCTTGAATCCTGAGAGTCCCTGGCTCCAACTAGCCCACCATGTACCTCCAGTAAGCACCACAGAGGTGGTCCAAGGCCATGCCCCATTTTACACCTCTCTGCAATGCAACTCTGTGGCACTTACTGGACGTACCTGGTGGGTTAGTTGCACCCAGGGACCCTCAGGATTCAAGGGGACTTAATTCCCCAACTTAAAACGCGCCACAGGGCGCGTTTGCACACTTGTGACATCAGGCCACGCCCCCTCCCTGCACCACTGCGCAAACGCACCCCCTGGTGCGTTGTAAATTGGGGGATTAAGTCCCCTTGAGTCCTGAGGGTCCCTGGGGGCCAACTAGCCCACCACTTACCTCCAGTAAGTGCCACAGATCTGCATTGCAGAGTGGTGTAAAAAGGGGCATGGCCTGGGCCACCTCTCTGCAACGCAGCGCAGTGGCGCTTACTGGAGGTAAGTGGTGGGCTAGTTGACGCCCAGGGACCCTCAGGATTGAAGAGGAATTAATTCCCCAACTTAAAACGCGCCACAGGGCGTGTTTGCACACATGTCACCTCAGGCCCCGCCCCCTCCCTTCACCACTGTGCAAACGCACCCCGTGGCGTGTTTTGAGTTGGGAAATAAAGTCCCCTTGAATCCTGAGGGTCCCTGGGGTCCAACTAGCTCACCAGGTACCTCCAGTAAGCGCCACAGAGCTGCGTTGCAGAGAGGTGTAAAAAGGGGCGTGGCCTCTGAACTCCTCTCTGCAACGCAGCTCCCTGGCGCATACTAAAGGTACCTGGTGGGCTAGTTGGCCCCCAGGGACCCTCAGTATTCAAGGGGAATTAATTCCCCAACTTACAACTCGCCAGGAGGCGCGTTAGCACAGTAGTGAAGGAATGGGGAGGGGCCCGGGGTGACATGTGTGCAAACACGCCCTGTGGTGCGTTTTAATTTGGGGAATTAATTCCTCTTCAATCCTGAAGGTCCCTGGGGGCCAACTAGTCCACCAGGTACCTCCAGTATGCGCCAGGGAGCTGCGTTGCAGAGAGGTGTTCAGAGGCCACGCCCCTTTTTACACCTCTCTGCAACGCAGCTCTGTGACGCTTACTGAAGGTACCTGGTGGGCTAGTTGGCCCCCAGGGACCCTCAGGATTGAAGAGGAATAAATTCCCCAACTTAAAACGCGCCCCAGGGCATGTTTGCACACATGTAACCTCAGGCCCCTCCCCCTCCCTTCACCACTGTGCAAACACGCCCCGTGGCGCATTTTAACATGGGGGATTAAGTCCCCTTGAATCCTGAGGGTCCCTGGGGTCCAACTAGCCCACCAGGTACCTCCAGTAAGCGCCACAGAGCTGCGTTGCAGAGAGGTGTAAAAAGGGGTGTGGCCTCAGACCACCTCTGTGCAACACAACCCTGTGGCGCTTACTGGAGGTACCTGGTGGGATAGTTGGCCCCCAGGGGCCCTCAGGATTGTAGGGGAATTAATTCCTAAGCTTAAAACGCGCCACAGGGCGCGTTTGCATAGTGTTGGTGGGAGGGGGCGGGGCCTCCAGCGCGATGCCGGCTTTTTTTTCTTTTTCTTTTATAGAAGGGGGGCTGTGTGGCCCCCCTTCCTTTCCTGTTTTTTGGGCCCTGGGGACCCCATCCCCCAGGGACTGACCCCTATTTTTTTTTTTTAAATTGGGAAGGGGGCCGCGTGGGCCCCCCTCCCGAGGCCATTTTCGGCCCCGGGAACCCCATCCCCCGGGGCATGGCCACTTTATTTTTTTAAAGAAAAAAATATTTACAAAGGAGGGGTGCTGCGTGGCCCCCCTCCTGAGGCTTCTTTTAGCCCCGGGGACCCCATCCCCCGGGGCTGTGCCTCATTGTTTTGGTTTTTTTTGGGGGGGGAGGGGGGCCGCGTGGCCCCTTTCCCGGGGCAATCCTTGCCCCGGGGACCCCATCCCCCGGGCCTCGGGGCCTGGCCATCCTTTTTGTTTTTTGGGGGGGAGGGGGGCCACGTGGCCCCCCTCCTCAGGCCAAATACAGCCACGGGGACCCCATCCCCCGGGGCCTGGCCTCTCCATTTTTTTTTTTTTTTTTAAACAGGGGAGGGTGGCCGCGTGGCCCCCCTCCCGGGCCACTTCTGGCCCCGGGGACCCCATCCCCCGGGGCCGGCCCAGTCCGTAGGGGACCATGGGGGGTCCCCAATCCCCCCACGGTCCCGCCAGCTCCCCGCATCCTACGGGAGCCGACATTGCTTTTCCACATGGGGAGCTGCTGACATGCAGCTCCCCGTGTGGAAAAGCAATCTGCTTTGCTTCATTGAAGCGAGAGCAGGTTTCCCTGCTCTCACTTCAATGAAGCAAAGCAGTTTGCAATGACAGGGCGGGAGCCGCGAGGCTCCCGTCCTGTCATTGCAAACAGCAGTGTCCCGGGGGTGGGCACCCCGGGACACTGCAGGAGCCGGCCCTGGGGGGTGGCGGTCCCCAGGGCCATCACTGGCTCCAGGAGGGGGGCCGCGCGGCCCCCCTCCCACCATTTGCAAAGCCCCGGGGAGGTGGTGGTCCCCGGGGCTTGGGGGTCCATAAGGACCCCCAAATTTGAATAATTAGAGCCCTGGGGAGGTGGTGGTCCCCGGGGCTTGTGGGGGGGCTCAAGCCCCCCCACACAGGTATTTCTTTAAAAAAAAAAAGCCCCGGGGGTGGCGTTCCCCGGGGCTGCAGGGGGGGCAGTGTACCCCCGCAAATAATTAATCAAAGCCCCGGGGGGTGGCGGTCCCCGGGGCTTGGGGGGCCTTTGAGGCCCCTCATACATTAAAAAAGCCCCGGGGTGTGGCGGTCCCCGGGGCAGTGTGGGGATTGGGACCCCCACACACTTATTTTTTCACTGCCCCCGGGACCTGGCCCACCTGGGGGCTAAATATTAACGAAGCGCAGAAGCCCGCGCTTTGTTTTTTTTATTTTCGCTGCCGGATCCGCGGATCCTCCGCGCATCTCGGCGCTTTTATAAAAATAAAAAATGCTTTTTTGGGCCCTGGGGGTCCTTGTGGGACCCCCTGAGCAGGCCTAGGGGGTCAGGGTGTTTCTACCCTGCCCCCTTTTCTTGTTTTACGCGACTGTTTTTCTGTTTTCTTGTGACTCGGTTCAGATGGCTGCCAACACTTCCTGGTTTGGAGTGTTGACAGCCAATTAGAATAAAGCTTGTGGTCAGGAGGGTCCGCAAATCCTCCGAGCCTCTAAATATCGAAACTTTTATTTTTGATTTTCTCAGCAACTACTGAACGGATTTACACCATTTTTAAAAAGGGTGCTTTGTGAACCAAGCACTACCTTTTTGCCAAATTTGGTGTAGTTCCGTTCAGCAGTTTTGGCTGTAGCCTTGCATAAAGTTTCCTATGGGAAAATTGATTTTTTGACTCTTATTTTTTGAATTTCTCCGCAACTACTGAACGGATTTACACCATTTAAAAAAAAGGGTGCTTTCTGAACTGAACCAAGCACTACCTTTTTGCCAAATTTGGTGTAATTCCGTTCAGCAGTTCGGGCTGTAGCCGTGTCTAAAAATTCCTATGGGAATTAACATGGAGAAAACACGTTTTCGGACCCCCCTTTTTTCTCGGTCCCCGCTTGATGAATCACCCCGAAACTTTCAAGATAGGAGTGGACCGGAGCGGGCCATAAGTTTTGAAAATTTTGCGAAGATTCGTCAACCGGCGCCAAAGTTATTGGGAAAAGAATGTTACGAATTTCCTATGGATAATAGGTCCTAACTATAACTATCTACTGGCGACCGCCAGTAGATAATATGTATATATGTGTGTGTGTGCGTGTACATATATATATACATATATATGTATAAATATATGTGTGTGTGTGTGTGTGTATATATGTGTATATATATGCACACAAAATAAAGCTGGATTCCAGGGGCTCAGAACGTGGTGGTCCACCCCGTCCATCATCCCCTTTGGTTTTGCTATGTTCGCCCTAAGTTGGCAGGGTATGCCCAGACGTGGGTCCCTTGCTCACTTTGCCACTGGATTCGAGATAGCCTGGCTGATGACGGCTGTAAGCCAGAAACCGGTCCCAGGATGCTTGTTTCCGGTCCAGGGAAGACATGGCTTGGCAGTTCGGGCTGGACTGTTCCCATGAGGCACAGGGTCAGACTGATTTGCATATGGCCATGTCTGAACTGGGGTGGCCGAGTGAGCTAAAGAATGATGATGGATTAAACCCAGATCAGTTGACTGGGGGTGAGTGTTTGATTGGCTCAAACGTTCGTCCATCATCCCCTTTTGTATCGCTTTGTTCGCCCTAAGTTGGCGGGGGTATGCCCAGACGTGGGTCCCTTGCTCACTTTGCCACTGGATTCAAGCAAGCTTGGCTGATGACGGCTGGAATGCCAGAAACCGGTCCTAGGATGCTTGTTTCCGGTCCAGGGAAGACATGGCTTGGCAGTTCGGGCTGGACTGTTCCCATGAGGCACAGGGTCAGACTGATTTGCATATGGCCATGTCTGAACTGGGGTGGTGGAGTGAGCTAAAGAATGATGATGGATTAAACCCAGATCAGTTGACTGGGGGTGAGTGTTTGATTGGCTCAAACCTTCCGTCCATCATCCCCTTTTGTATCGCTTTGTTCGCCCTAAGTTGGCGGGGGTATGCCCAGACGTGGGTCCCTTGCTCACTTTGCCACTGGATTCAAGCAAGCCTGGCTGATGACGGCTGGAATACCGGAAACCGGTCCTAGGATGCTTGTTTCCGGTCCAGGGAAGACATGGCTTGGCAGTTCAGGCTGGACTGTTCCCATGAGGCACAGGGTCAGACTGATTTGCATATGGCCATGTCTGAACTGGGGTGGTGGAGTGAGCTAAAGAATGATGATGGATTAAACCCAGATCAGTTGACTGGGGGTGAGTGTTTGATTGGCTCAAACGTTCCGTCCATCATCCCCTTTTGTATCGCTTTGTTCGCCCTAAGTTGGCGGGGGTATGCCCAGACGTGGGTCCCTTGCTCACTTTGCCACTGGATTCAAGCAAGCCTGGCTGATGACGGCTGGAATGCCAGAAACCGGTCCTAGGATGCTTGTTTCCGGTCCAGGGAAGACATGGCTTGGCAGTTCGGGCTGGACTGTTCCCATGAGGCACAGGGTCAGACTGATTTGCATATGGCCATGTCTGAACTGGGGTGGTGGAGTGAGCTAAAGAATGATGATGGATTAAACCCAGATCAGTTGACTGGGGGTGAGTGTTTGATTGGCTCAAACGTTCCGTCCATCATCCCCTTTTGTATCGCTTTGTTCGCCCTAAGTTGGCGGGGGTATGCCCAGACGTGGGTCCCTTGCTCACTTTGCCACTGGATTCAAGCAAGCCTGGCTGATGACGGCTAGAATGCCAGAAACCGGTCCTAGGATGCTTGTTTCCGGTCCAGGGAAGACATGGCTTGGCAGTTCGGGCTGGACTGTTCCCATGAGGCACAGGGTCAGACTGATTTGCATATGGCCATGTCTGAACTGGGGTGGTGGAGTGAGCTAAAGAATGATGATGGATTAAACCCAGATCAGTTGACTGGGGGTGAGTGTTTGATTGGCTCAAACGTTCCGTCCATCATCCCCTTTTGTATCGCTTTGTTCGCCCTAAGTTGGCGGGGGTATGCCCAGACGTGGGTCCCTTGCTCACTTTGCCACTGGATTCAAGCAAGCCTGGCTGATGACGGCTGCAATGCCAGAAACCGGTCCTAGGATGCTTGTTTCCGGTCCAGGGAAGACATGGCTTGGCAGTTCGGGCTGGACTGTTCCCATGAGGCACAGGGTCAGACTGATTTGCATATGGCCATGTCTGAACTGGGGTGGTGGAGTGAGCTAAAGAATGATGATGGATTAAACCCAGATCAGTTGACTGGGGGTGAGTGTTTGATTGGCTCAAACGTTCCGTCCATCATCCCCTTTTGTATCGCTTTGTTCGCCCTAAGTTGGCGGGGGTATGCCCAGACGTGGGTCCCTTGCTCACTTTGCCACTGGATTCAAGCAAGCCTGGCTGATGACGGCTGGAATGCCAGAAACCGGTCCTAGGATGCTTGTTTCCGGTCCAGGGAAGACATGGCTTGGCAGTTCGGGCTGGACTGTTCCCATGAGGCACAGGGTCAGACTGATTTGCATATGGCCATGTCTGAACTGGGGTGGTGGAGTGAGCTAAAGAATGATGATGGATTAAACCCAGATCAGTTGACTGGGGGTGAGTGTTTGATTGGCTCAAACGTTCCGTCCATCATCCCCTTTTGTATCGCTTTGTTCGCCCTAAGTTGGCGGGGGTATGCCCAGATGTGGGTCCCTTGCTCACTTTGCCACTGGATTCAAGCAAGCCTGGCTGATGACGGCTGGAATGCCAGAAACCGGTCCTAGGATGCTTGTTTCCGGTCCAGGGAAGACATGGCTTGGCAGTTCGGGCTGGACTGTTCCCATGAGGCACAGGGTCAGACTGATTTGCATATGGCCATGTCTGAACTGGGGTGGTGGAGTGAGCTAAAGAATGATGATGGATTAAACCCAGATCAGTTGACTGGGGGTGAGTGTTTGATTGGCTCAAACCTTCCGTCCATCATCCCCTTTTGTATCGCTTTGTTCGCCCTAAGTTGGCGGGGGTATGCCCAGACGTGGGTCCCTTGCTCACTTTGCCACTGGATTCAAGCAAGCCTGGCTGATGACGGCTGGAATACCAGAAACCGGTCCTAGGATGCTTGTTTCCGGTCCAGGGAAGACATGGCTTGGCAGTTCGGGCTGGACTGTTCCCATGAGGCACAGGGTCAGACTGATTTGCATATGGCCATGTCTGAACTGGGGTGGTGGAGTGAGCTAAAGAATGATGATGGATTAAACCCAGATCAGTTGACTGGGGGTGAGTGTTTGATTGGCTCAAACGTTCTGTCCATCATCCCCTTTTGTATCGCTTTGTTCGCCCTAAGTTGGCGGGGGTATGCCCAGACGTGGGTCCCTTGCTCACTTTGCCACTGGATTCAAGCAAGCCTGGCTGATGATGGCTGGAATGCCAGAAACCGGTCCTAGGATGCTTGTTTCCGGTCCAGGGAAGACATGGCTTGGCAGTTCGGGCTGGACTGTTCCCATGAGGCACAGGGTCAGACTGATTTGCATATGGCCATGTCTGAACTGGGGTGGTGGAGTGAGCTAAAGAATGATGATGGATTAAACCCAGATCAGTTGACTGGGGGTGAGTGTTTGATTGGCTCAAACGTTCCGTCCATCATCCCCTTTTGTATCGCTTTGTTCGCCCTAAGTTGGCGGGGGTATGCCCAGACGTGGGTCCCTTGCTCACTTTGCCACTGGATTCAAGCAAGCCTGGCTGATGACGGCTGGAATGCCAGAAACCGGTCCTAGGATGCTTGTTTCCGGTCCAGGGAAGACATGGCTTGGCAGTTCGGGCTGGACTGTTCCCATGAGGCACAGGGTCAGACTGATTTGCATATGGCCATGTCTGAACTGGGGTGGTGGAGTGAGCTAAAGAATGATGATGGATTAAACCCAGATCAGTTGACTGGGGGTGAGTGTTTGATTGGCTCAAACGTTCCGTCCATCATCCCCTTTTGTATCGCTTTGTTCGCCCTAAGTTGGCGGGGTATGCCCAGACGTGGGTCCCTTGCTCACTTTGCCACTGGATTCAAGCAAGCCTGGCTGATGACGGCTGGAATGCCAGAAACCGGTCCTAGGATGCTTGTTTCCGGTCCAGGGAAGACATGGCTTGGCAGTTCGGGCTGGACTGTTCCCATGAGGCACAGGGTCAGACTGATTTGCATATGGCCATGTCTGAACTGGGGTGGTGGAGTGAGCTAAAGAATGATGATGGATTAAACCCAGATCAGTTGACTGGGGGTGAGTGTTTGATTGGCTCAAACGTTCCGTCCATCATCCCCTTTTGTATCGCTTTGTTCGCCCTAAGTTGGCGGGGGTATGCCCAGACGTGGGTCCCTTGCTCACTTTGCCACTGGATTCAAGCAAGCCTGTCTGATGACGCCTGGAATGCCAGAAACCGGTCCTAGGATGCTTGTTTCCGGTCCAGGGAAGACATGGCTTGGCAGTTCGGGCTGGACTGTTCCCATGAGGCACAGGGTCAGACTGATTTGCATATGGCCATGTCTGAACTGGGGTGGTGGAGTGAGCTAAAGAATGATGATGGATTAAACCCAGATCAGTTGACTGGGGGTGAGTGTTTGATTGGCTCAAACGTTCCGTCCATCATCCCCTTTTGTATCGCTTTGTTCGCCCTAAGTTGGCGGGGGTATGCCCAGACGTGGGTCCCTTGCTCACTTTGCCACTGGATTCAAGCAAGCCTGGCTGATGACGGCTGGAATGCCAGAAACCGGTCCTAGGATGCTTGTTTCCGGTCCAGGGAAGACATGGCTTGGCAGTTCGGGCTGGACTGTTCCCATGAGGCACAGGGTCAGACTGATTTGCATATGGCCATGTCTGAACTGGGGTGGTGGAGTGAGCTAAAGAATGATGATGGATTAAACCCAGATCAGTTGACTGGGGGTGAGTGTTTGATTGGCTCAAACGTTCCGCCCATCATCCCCTTTTGTATCGCTTTGTTCGCCCTAAGTTGGCGGGGGTATGCCCAGACGTGGGTCCCTTGCTCACTTTGCCACTGGATTCAAGCAAGTTTTTTTTGTTCAGCGCCAACTCCCCTCCATGCTAGCAGCAGCTGGCAGGCCCGGTAAGCAGATACCCCCTTTGGGAGCGTCAGCTGAGCTGGGGGAGGGTGCACACGTGCATGCAGCGCACCAGCCAGGTTCGGGGCACCATCCAGCAGCTGATGCACTGCTGGGCAGATAGATGTTAGATCGGGACCAGGACCTGCTCGACCTGCTATGCGTCGAGATTCCTGGGCTCGGTGAGTATTAATTATTTGTTGTGTTTGTGCTCTACAATGGCAACATTTTTTTCTGAATAGCATGCTGCTCACACTCAGAGGTAAGTTATGTTTAGTTTACACTGGTGTTGGACTTGGCCCTTTGTGCAGGGTCACCCCTAAAACTTTTTGCCTTTTTCTCTGACATGGTGTTGGTGGTTTTAGGCCTCTGGGCACTTTAGAACTGTGGTCCAGTGTAAAGTGCGTGCGCTCTCTGTGTACGTTTGGTAAAGTTGGCCTGCCCTCCCATAGGAATGCATGGGGGATTCCCTGATTAAGTGTGTCAGTGGTAATTCCTGGGATGGGAGGAGCAGCGTGGTCAAGTTTAGTATGTATGAAATTGTGAGAATAAATGCTGCGCAATGGTGTGCGCAGATTTATTATGACTGTTGGAGAAATGCCACTTTTAGAAGTTCAAAAACAACAGTTGATGGACAGAATGCAGAACAATGTCATACATTCACCCCAGTACAGAGATCTGGGCCTAAATCCATCGTTTTTTTGCTCACCATGCCATTCCAGTTTGGACCCAGCCATATGCAAATCAGTCTTGACCCTGTGCCTCATGGGAACAGTCCAGCCCGAACTGCCAAGCCAGGTCCTCCCTGGACTGGAAACAAGCATCCTAGGACCGGTTTCGGGGTTTCACCCCTCTTCAGCTAGGATAGCTTCATTCCAGTGGCATGGAGAGCACAGGACCCACGTCTGGGCATACCCGACCCACTCGGGGTGACAAATGCAAAAACAACAGTTGATGGACAGAATGCAGAACAATGTCATACATTCACCCCAGTACAGAGATCTGGGCCTAAATCCATCGTTTTTTGCTCACCATGCCATTCCAGTTTGGACCCAGCCATATGCAAATCAGTCTTGACCCTGTGCCTCATGGGAACAGTCCAGCCCGAACTGCCAAGCCAGGTCCTCCCTGGACTGGAAACAAGCATCCTAGGACCGGTTTCGGGTTTCACCCCTCTTCAGCCAGGATAGCTTGATTCCAGTGGCATGGAGAGCACGGGACCCACGTCTGGGCATACCCGTCCCACTCGGGGTCATAAATGCAAAAACAACAGTTGATGGACAGAATGCAGAACAATGTCATACATTCACCCCAGTGCATTTCGCCCTAAGTGGGAAGGGTATGCCCAGACGTGGGTCCCGTGCTCACTACGCCACTGGAGGCAAGCTATCCTGGATGATGAAGGCTGATAGCCTGAAACCAGTCCTAGGATGCTTGATTCCGGTCCAGGGAAGACATGGCTTGGCAGTTCGGTCTGGACTGTTCCCATGAGGCACAGGGTCAAGACTGATTTGCATATGGCTATGTCTGAACTGGGGTGGCGTGGTGAAGCAAAATAACGATGGATTAAATCCAGATCTGTGACTGGGGGTGAATGTTTGCCAATGTGCAGCATTCCGTCCATTATCTTGTGTGTTTTGCATTTCGCCCTAAGTGGGAAGGGTATACCCAGACGTGGGTCCCGTGCTCACTACGCCACTGGAGTCAAGCTATCCTGGCTGATGAAGGCTGATAGCCTGAAACCGGTCCTAGGATGCTTGATTCCGGTCCAGGGAAGACATGGCTTGGCAGTTTGGTCTGGACTGTTCCCATGAGGCACAGGGTCAAGACTGATTTGCATATGGCTATGTCTGAACTGGGGTGGCGTGGTGAAGCAAAATAACGATGGATTAAACCCAGATCTGTGACTGGGGGTGAATGTTTGCCAATGTGCAGCATTCCGTCCATCATCTTGTGTGTTTTGCATTTCGCCCTAAGTGGGAAGGGTATGCCCAGACGTGGGTCCCGTGCTCACTACGCCACTTTAGTCAAGCTATTCTGGCTGATGAAGGCTGATAGCCTGAAACCGGTCCTAGGATGCTTGATTCCGGTCCAGGGAAGACATGGCTTGGCAGTTCGGTCTGGACTGTTCCCATGAGGCACAGGGTCAAGACTGATTTGCATATGGCTATGTCTGAACTGGGGTGGCGTGGTGAAGCAAAATAACGATGGATTAAACCCAGATCTGTGACTGGGGGTGAATGTTTGCCAATGTGCAGCCTTCCGTCCATCATCTTGTGTGTTTTGCATTTCGCCCTAAGTGGGAAGGGTATGCCCAGACGTGGGTCCCGTGCTCACTACGCCACTGGAGTCAAGCTATCCTGGCTGATGAAGGCTGATAGCCTGAAACCGGTCCTAGGATGCTTGATTCCGGTCCAGGGAAGACATGGCTTGGCAGTTCGGTCTGGACTGTTCCCATGAGGCACAGGGTCAAGACTGATTTGCATATGGCTATGTCTGAACTGGGGTGGCGTGGTGAAGCAAAATAACGATGGATTAAACCCAGATCTGTGACTGTGGGTGAATGTTTGCCAATGTGCAGCATTCCGTCCATCATCTTGTGTGTTTTACTTTTAGAAGTTGGCATTTCTGTGTGCTATGTGTCTGCCTGCCTGATGTGAAATGCATGTCTGGCTTGTGAGTGACAGGGGCTAGGAGGTGTGTGTGGCTCCAGGAGGGGCAGGGTGAGTCAGCACTAGGCTGAATGGGACATCTGTGCTGGGAGTAGTGGGAGGAGTAATCCCATGACCCTGAATAGGACTGTGCCCAGCCTGTACAATGCTGGCTCCGCCCCCTGTGGTGTGTCTGATCACCTAGCCCCCACCTGACAAAGGGGAAGAGGAGCTTGGAAAACAAAGTGCTCCAAATCCCCCCTGAACCAGTTGCATCTGGTTCCCCAAACCCTCCACTGCAGACAAACAGATGGTGTAATATAAACATAGGGGCTGTGACCCCATGAAAATGGTCAGTGCTGTTCCTGAACCTTGCTGGGGCGTGCTGCTGCTGGGGCCCAGGAGGAACCGCCATGAGGGCTTGCCTCCCTGGGCCCAGCCTTGCCCCCTTGATCTTTCAGGACTTTTTGCTGTTAAAGCGGTGGCCGCATCTAGCGCCTGGTGAGCGATATATTTTTAATTGTTCCAGGAAGTAAGAGAGTGTGGGCTTGGCAGCGCTGCGCTGCATGGAGAGAGGGAGGGAATCCCCAGCGAGGGATTCCCCCGTGATGCTAAAAACGGCTGGTGCCCACCCCACTTATTGGGACATTAATGGCGGGTGCCCACCCCGCTGGTGTGCTTGTTCTGGCGGGTGCCCACCCCGCCAATATCTCTAATCAAAGCGGGAGCCCACCCCACGTTTCACTGCCGCGGCCGGAGAGGAAGTCAGGCAGCGTGGTGCCTGACGTGGGGCGGGACTTCCGCATCCTCGAGGGAAGACCCGCGCCCACGGAAGCCGGAAGTCCGGAGCCTCGCGGGCTCCACATGGGAATCCCGGGTCCCCGGAGGGGGCCCGGGTGAAGTGAGGAGAGCCCCGCGGTGTCGGCAGCAAAGAAGTGATGCCGCCGGGCCGAGGAGACGCGAAGAGGGCAGACGAAGCCTCCCCAGTGAGGGAGGAGAACCGAGTGCGGGCCCCGAGGCGGCACCTGGTCGATGCCGGTCCCGCAGCAAAAGAGGAGCCTGCAGGCAGCAGCCCAGTGAGTGGGGCTTTCTAGTGGTTCTCTGTGTGTGCCGGTCAAGGCACAGTGCGATCTCCTGCAATGGGGGCCAGTTGTTTTACCAAGTCCCCGGGTGGGGACTTGGGTGCATTATGAGGCACATTGTCGGTGCCTGAGCGGTCCCGCAGACAGCAGGCCGCTCCAACGAGGGGGCATCTTTGTTTTAGAGCCCATGGGGGTCCAGAGGGCACAGAGGTGCCGGGCCCCCTTTGTGGATAGTGGCACAGCTGTGCTGCCGTAGCGGGCAGCTGCAACGTGGCGCATGGTTGGGTAGAGAGCCCCAGAGCCGGGCCTCTTGGTCATTTCTCAGTTGTGCCGCCGTAGCGGGCAACTGCAACGTTTGGCATATTTGTTCTCAGGGCACAGTGGTGCCAGGACCTCTATTGGATTCCCAGCTGCATGGCAATTAGCGTCAGCTGCACCGTTTAGGCTGACCTTTCTTTGGGGGCAGTTTGATGTGAGATAGGAGTGAGATACACTCCTGCCCCAGCGCAATTGCGCACTTGCGAATTCTGCTGCATTGGCAGCCACCCTGACATTTGGGACATAGGGCATTTGAGCCCTCTGAGAAGGCCAGTTGGCCAGGGGGACACTGTGAGGTTAATAGGGCGCCAGGCCCTAAGTGTGAGTTATGTGGTGCACCTGAAATGTCTTTCATGCACCCTGATTTATGACATAATGTGGTTTATGTTATGAGGTTATGTGATGTGATTTATGCACCCTGATTTATGCCTCTAATGTGTTTATGCTTATGAGGTTATGGCATACTGCGTGTATGCTGGTGAGGCCTAATGTCTAATGATGTTTATGCTAATGAGATTATTGCATACTGCGTGTATGCTGGTGAGGACTAATGCGTAATATGTTTATGCTTAGGAGGTTATGGTCTAATAGGTTTAGGCTTATGAGGTTGGCGCATAATGTATTTTGCGCCAGATGTGATACTGTGCATAATATGGTTTATGTTGCAGGAGATAATGCTGAGTACAGTGTTTGCCAGTAATTACTGGTTGTGTTCTACGTTTGTTATACGTTCTACATTTACTATCTTTACTAAGTGATGGTTCTGACAGTGGCCCAATTGGCCCTGTCAGGTGTATATAATCCCCTGTAAATACTGCCTAGTGCCAGTTGGCACAGTGTATATTGTATGATTACTATTCTAATGTGTTTATGGTAATACAAAGGCTATTTTTGATATAACCTTGTGTGGAGTTCTTTTTGTGGTTTCCTGGTGTGTTGTTGCTGTGTGTGAGTTGCGCAAACACTTTACACATTGCCTCCGGGATAAGCCTGACTGCTCGTGCCAAGCTACCAAGGGGGTGAGCAGGGGTTATCTTCGGCGTGTAACTCCCTTGCTCTGACTAGAGTGGTGGTCTCTGCCTGGCTCCCATTTCTATCAACTGGTATATTATTGTGTGATCCAGTGTCTAGTTTCTGCTAGGCAGGTGCTCAGCTCTACCTAATCGTACTCATCATTGGTGCTCGCTTTGACTAATTAATTAAGAAGCCATTGCAGACTGCTCTCCTGTCACTATAGTGAATCAGTGATATCAGTGAGTAGCGCGTTCTCTCTGTGACTTTGTTTCTGTAGCTTGTAAAGTTCCAAGTTATTTATTTCACGGCGATGTTTAGTATGCATCTATGCATTGCAAAAAAGGGAGAC
The DNA here is from genome assembly GCA_963921515.1 of Calotriton arnoldi. Lineage (NCBI taxonomy): Eukaryota > Metazoa > Chordata > Amphibia > Caudata > Salamandridae > Calotriton > Calotriton arnoldi. Next base: position 520,052 of record CAWUFW010010731.1, on the reverse strand, counting down.
TGAGTTGGTTCATCAAGGGGGTTGAGAAATGGGAATATAGAATCAAAGATCATTCACTGCAATGCACTAGTTCCAAATGTAGTTTTCGTTAAGGAAATTTGGAATAGGGACTTCAGGATTAGTATGGGCAACTCAACGATAGTTGATAGACTCGAAACTAGTACTATAGCCGATCTGTTTTAGAGAAGTTCAAAGTGACTACGTTTGCTTTTCATAAAAATTTTGTGGAGATTAACTGAATCACTAATCTATTATTTTTATCTTCTTCATTTCTTATATCAGCACCCAAGGACAAGAAGAGGGACGTAGTTGAGGGTCCGGGAGAAGGTGGTCAGGAGGTGCGACCACCAGCGACACTGCCAAGGGCTCTGCTGACCCCAGTAAGTCCTAATATTTATTATTATTTCCCTAATGTTGGATTTTATGATTGTTGTGGGTTAGGGTAGAATCTTGGGGTATTGAATTGCTGGTGCTGGTTTTCAGGATGGGAGTTGCTGCCTGGAGGCTGGTGTTGCTGGGGAGAAATAAAGTTTCTCTGACACCCTTATCTGCTCTCTACCTTCCACGTGGCAATGAGGACAGGATGCAAACCCACTTGTGCAAAGCAAAATGGATTCCATTTTTGGTTCAGTCCTGTTATCCCTGCATTATCTTTTTTTCCCTTATATTATATGGTTTTCTTTTTTGGTAGCTGACTTTTTCCAGTCTCTACTCTAGCCTCTAGTTCAATAAACTTCTGCTTTGTTGGTAATCTTTCCTACTCTCCTATATATCTTGTGGTATTATAAGAATAACACATTTTGGTACTCTACTGTCTAGCGTGAAGAATGCAGGCCCAAGGAAGTTAGTATTATAAATCATATTCCCCATGTATGTTTGCTGAGAAAAGACTTTCTTTTTCCTGCTCATGGTCTAACAGTTGAGTTCAGGAGAGAGTGGTCATGGTCATCCTGGTCCACTCCCTCCAATGTACTGTGCAGCTGTCTCATTTATTTATACAGTATACCAGCAGTTTCCCATAACAGTGCAGCATGGCTGGGAAAAAGGTATGAGATCCCACTCCCATTGCATTTGCCAACCAACACCATATGTCTTACATTGACCATTATTCTGCCCCTGACTTGTCTAACTTTGTGACCCAATCAAATTCCCAGAGTGATATTCTTGCTAGAAGATACTGCAGTGCGAACTGAACTGTAGTGATGTATTGCAGTTGGTGTATCTGGCATCTAAAATATGTATAATGTTTTATTCTAGCCACACAAAACACCAGTGATGCCGGTTCCAGTGCTGCTGCAGGAGGAGACAAATCAGTTGCAGGGGGAGAAGTGTCAGTAAGGTCGGACACTGGTAAGTCACATAATTTCTTTCAATTACTATACTCACTAGCAAGTACCAGGGCTTCCTCAACACATAAAGGGATGGATGGGCAAAAGCATGTTTAGAAAAAAAGGGTGGATAGTTGAATAGATGGATAGATAATGGATTGGAAATTTTGGTGAAAGACTGGATGAGAGAAAGTAGAGCTTAATCATGGTTGCTATGGGTGGATTAGAAGAATAAAAGGATTAATGAATATTTGGATTGTTTGGATGATTAAGCAAGGCAGCTCTTCTCATGAGGAGCATGCTGCTCACCTACTTTGCTTACTTTGTTTATGTGGGGTTATCAAAGCATGGTTCAAAGTGGGACGTATATTTTTATTTTTTATTCTACTCCCTTGACTCGCTGTATTTTTTAAGTGAGCCAGATGTATTCCACCCATCATTCAACACTCGTCCTCCCCGCCTATGGCATATTTTTGCCACCTATGACCGGAGTGCAGTATGGGTCAATTTGTGACTGCAGTGTTGGCTGTGCAATGTGCGTCTGCTCTGCTTCAGTTAATGCAGCATTTACAATGTTTTCAATGTATTGCAAACAGAACACCCTAGGTGTGATGCTTCCCTTCACCCACTCAGTTGCCTCTTAGTACTTCACTCCTTTACTTTTTCCTAAGTTCTTCCGTCCCAGCCTACCAAATTCTTGGCATGTGCCACATTTCATTTTATAACAAGTTTCCCAAACAGATTTATTTTACATCGGTTCGGATTTCATTTTTCCTTTTCAACTTGCACAGTGACTGAATAAGCCAAAGACGACTCGATGATCAGAGTAGTGGCCCCTCTATTCTACATCAAAAAAGTTTTACCCTACCTGTCTAATCCTTCAACCCTACCCCCTGCCGTAGAGTAAATCAAGTTTCCTTTGCTTGCTTACTGCCCAGTGAATGAATTTGTTGGAAATATGTGGTAGTGTGCGAGGCCACAGAGTAAAGTGGGAGTAAGTGCATGATTTTATATCAAGTTTAGCGTATGGGATACACAGTGACCAATGTGCCAAATAGTATACAATCTATATAGCCCTTTTCTTTCTCTGTAGTGCAGTCCATCAGATTCATTTTCCCCAACTTCTACTTATGGCAGACAGGTTAATATTAATCTCTGCATTTCATGCATGAGGAGTGTGACGTAGTATCTCATTTATTATTCATCTGCCTCTTTAGAGTAAGGGTAGAAAGAGAAATGAATTTGGAAAAGAACAGGGCCATTGGAATTAGAAATAGATAATTGTCAACTACAGTTGCCCCAGCAGCAGACAGCAGCAAACTACCCGACGCACTGGTAAGCAATGAGCATGACTTCATTATTTTAGCACAGTACACAACTTGTACTCCATAGTACCTTACTCATTAATGAGAGGGAATTTATTTTTCAATTCAAAGTGCCTGTTTATCTGTTTATAGTTACTTCAAAAGCATTTAGAAGGAAAAAAGAATCAAATCACAGTTTTTTTAATCCGGTGTTATTCTGCCTTTTCATATTTTTCTGCCACACTGTCAGTGCTTTTTATCCAAGGCATGTGTGGGTAAACATAAAATTGACCTTGTGACTCTCCTAATCATAATCACATCAAATTCCAATGACCCTAGGGGACCAGCAATGTAGTGCTACTGAGCTACCCAGTAATTTAAAACAATTGTTTGGAAAGCGCATTATTTACAAATTGCCTTTTCTGTTTTTCTCAATATAGCTGCTTATGCTGTTCCAGCCAGACCACCCAACAGGCAGGAGATAGTGGCCCATTTGCGGCGGCAGGCGCTGGAGAGTATCCAGTAAGAGTACCTGTGGCTGGTGGTCCTGGAAGAGGAGGAGGCGGAGGAGGAGGAGGTAAGAAACGCCTCTCAGCCGGGCCCCAGTTCAGCCAGTCCCCCTCAGCCTCCATCCTCCCGGCCATCCCATCACCAGCGCAGCCACCAGCTTCCATCAACTTCTGCCAACCCCTCTCACACTGACAACACCTCTAGGAAATTGCTGCGCCCATCCTGCAGTGGATGGACTCCATGGAGAGCTGGCTCACCACAATGGAGTTTAGCTTTGACCAGCTCTGGAACGACATCCCCAATGCCATCTTCGAGCTCTTTTTTAAAATGTTTTTTTATTTTGGTGGGAGGGACTTGTTTGTTGGGGCTGGGTGGAGAGGGTGGGAAGGGAGTTGGGAGGGACTTTCTTTGGACATTTTGGTTTTTGGGGCTTGGGTCAGTTTTGTTTGGGGAGAGAGGTGGGCATTTGTGTGGGTGGAGAGGGTGGGTTTCTTTGTTAAAAAATAAAGGGGAACACAACTTTATTTCATCTAAATGTATGCCTGAAGTAGCTTGTTTTACTTTTACTTTGCACTACTGCTGTCACCTTTTATGCAGCCTGTTGTTTATGTGCTTGTAATAGAGAATGTAGTGCTTAGTTATAGAGTTATACTTCTCTAATTATGTTGAACATTAGGGGGGATGCTGCCATGACCTATATTGTCTACAACAACCTAGATAAACAATAGTAGCGGTTAGTTAGTTACTTACTTACTAAGTTAACTAGTTCAGTACACTCAATACTGGTTGTCTTACCTGAATATAGATGAAGCAATAATAGGAAAGGCATCACAACTTCACAAGCGAGGTCCCACTTCCAGTTCCACCCAGGTGAGCTCCAACTGTAGGATTAATCTGAATGATTGATTATCCATCGTAGGCAACTAAATGGAAATAAAAAGACTGAGTTACTGGGTTATATTTTATCAAAGCTTTACAAAGAATTAAGACCCGAGTACTACATGATGACTCAACGAGAATGCCCGATAGTGCTACAATACAAAAAATAGCAACACTAGTAAGTTTTGGCTAATAGGGAACTAGTAATATAATTTATGCAATCCTCGAGTTATAAAAAATGGACTCAAAGTCTGGAGTAGACAAGCTTAGGTTGGACGTTTACGGTTATGCAACACGAGGCCTAAATGATGATGGGGACGACTGATGTTCTTCATTTGATATCTAAAAAATTGACAACTTTTCATGCTCAGGTGGGTAAATGGGGCCAGTGTGGGCTGTTGCTTAGAACTTAGAAGATCCAGCAGGAAGTTGGTGTTGCTTTCTATACATCCACCCCACCAAGTGTGTGATCCATTGATGGTTGTAAATTAAGCCACATCTCAATAAATCACACAGCCTTGGGGAAGAGTGTTAAGGGTTTGATGAATGGATGAGAAGGGGGATTTGGGGAAAGGTTTGTCTGTGTTGTGGAAGGAAACAAAGTAATAAGTATGACAGAGTACAGATAAATGCATTGCAAACATTCCTCCTGCCCCAGAGACCCAAGTTATCAGATATTAAAATGTTCTGTCTTCTAGGTTGGGGAGCGAACCCACCCACCCAGTTCTCCAAATATTATTGTTAAAAGAAAAAATATACTGTATTGCAAAATTAGGTGGTGCATCTGCATTCTCTTTGGGAATTTCCACTCTTTGGTGCCTGTCTGGATTTGTCCCGTAGGTAGGCAGGACTGTTATTGAGCTCAGCTTCCACCTTTTGTTCATGCAGGAGACTAGAAAAAGGCCTGCAGATTGTAAAAGAGAAATTGTATTTTAGAGTCAAGGAGAAGGACAGAAAGATGGTAAGCTTCATGAGGAGTGTATCAAGAAAACTCAGAGGCAGAATAAAAAAAAGTGGGGGAATCAGAGTTTCACTTTTGCTACAAGTCCAACACACACACACACACACACACACACACACACACACACACACACACACACACACACACACAGTAGCATTTCACAAACCCACCTCTCTCTATTCCACATAGCTGAGTACTAGGCCTCAGACTCTTGGTTTACCTTTGAACTGAAATCGATAACATCTTACTTATAGCTGTTGATGAGGTAGTCCTGCAGATCCCGCCCTGAGTTCTTCCATCCCCCTCCTGAGTCCTGACTCCGAATAACTCCATCCCAGACCAGTGTTCTTCATCACCCGAGCAAGAACGACGTGTAGTGCACTGCTGTTGAAGAACAAGTTGAGAAGAGAAACAGAATTGCAATATTTTGCATAGGTTTTTGTTTGTTAACTAAAGTGATTATTCTGGTCTCTAAAGAACCAGAGAAAAGGAGAGGACCCTGCAATTAAATCTAGCTAAGTGTGAAAGTGACGATCACCTCCAGGGAAAGAAATGATCACCCATCACTCAGGCCCCACACATTGCAAATCAATCATCATCTCAAGAAATTTCCCATATTACACTTCAACATACCCTCCCTCACTGTCAGCCTCCACATCAATCATCACTGACAGTCACTGAATAATCTGATCACTTATTGGTGCGATGGTTACCTGTTCCAATCCAAGCACGGTGGTAGGTACACTATTTCCCCTTTAATGCGTGCAACAGATTGGAATTTGGCAGTCTTGTAAATCAAACGATTTTCTGGGGCAGCCATCCTAGATGATGAAAAATACAGAAGGATCATAGGAGTAGACCATACAGGTTACTTCATTTTCAGTAAGTAAGTTGCAAATCAATCATCTCAGGCAAGTTCCCACATTACAGTTCAACACCCCCCCACTGTCTGCCACCACATGAATCATCAATAATCATCATCACTCACACAATCACTCACTCACCATTGCAATAGTTATAGTTACCTCTTCCAATCCAAGCACAACTAGATTAGGTATTAGGTATTCATCTTTGATGCAGGCAACACATTGGAATTTGGTATTGGCAGGCAGTTTTGCAAATGAACGATCTTCTGGGGCAGACCTTTTAGTACTATGTGATGCAAAAAGAAATAGGCAATAGGAATGTGAGGGGGGCAGGCATTGTCCCCAATGTTATGAAGGAATTGTGGAGGCTTCTTCAATGCATACTGGTCCAACTGCAATCCGGTAATATATGTGACTAAAACAATGGTGGAGCAGCATAAACCTGACACAAAAATAAAACATGTTCCACTAGCTTTTTATTTGTTTTGTTGTAAAGATAGAAGTTCAATGAGAAATAATAAAAAAAAGTTCTATAGGGGCATTGGATTACATAGTCTCCGAAGTAGAGTTTGTCCTCAAGCTCATGTGGTTTAGCCAGAAGTTGATCAGCTAACACATTTGATTCAATTTCAGACCAATGCCCCACCTCCTCCTCCTGTGCTGCTTGTTCAATAGCAGTGTAATTGTGTGGTATAAAATGTTGGTTCATTTTGATTGTAGTCAATCTCTCCATGTTTTAAGGTGAGAGACTGGTCCTTCTCACTGTAACAACTGTACCAACTGCACTGAACACATGCTCAGCAGACACACTGGTTCAGCACAAGCCAGATACTTTATTGCCGGCCTGCTGAGCTCTGACCATTGGCGCATCTTCCCATACTAATACATAAATGGATTTTGATCCACATAGACCTCTTGTGGATCACCCAGATACTCCTGGAACATCCTATGGATGGTCATTGGTGCTGCAACTTGCTCAACCTATTTTTCCATCGCCTCTGCACTGGACTTGCGCCCTGCCACTTGAAACCAATGCAATGCAGAGGTTGGGTCCGGTCCGTCTGTTGCTGTTGTTGCTGGTGTTCTGGTTGATGGTGGTGTTGCCTGATGTGAGACAAGACTGCCCTCTCAGGAAGTTGAAGGCGGCACCTCAGAACTGCGGGGTGGGACTCAAAGTTCCAGCCGTTCTTCTTCCAAGTCTCCAACTTGCTCTGCAATCCACTTCTTGTATTTTGAAACATCCCCTTCAGAAAAAGGAACGAAAGTGGGCAGAATTGGTTTGTACTGGCGTGGATCAAGTACTGTGGCACAGTATTACTCTTTGTATGCAATGATGTCATGCTGCAGCCTTGTATTACAAGCCAAGCGAAGCATTATGTCTCAACCAAAGCATGTGCATCTGTGTTTTCATTCACACCTGTGAAGGAGAAGCTTTCAGACACATTCCTTACCTGGTCCTGTAGGAGATGTATCAACAGGATAGCTTTGCCCATCGTACTGTACTCTTTGCTAACTTCCTGTATGAAAACCTCTTAAGGGAGTAGCATCTGTGTCAGGTATTTGACTAGGCCCATTTTGTCCACATCCATGGTCATAGCTTTCCTAACTGCATCCCCTCCTCTTTGAATGACATAGTCATTGATCTGTTTCTACTGCTCAAACAGACATTGCAACATGTAAAAGGTCGAGTTCCAACGTATTGGTACCTCCTGTATCAGGGCTTTTACTGGTGCTCTATTTTTACACTGAATAATCCGCAACTGCTTCCAGGCTTTAAAAGAATGCCTGAAATAAGTGCAGATTCTTCTGCAGGTGGTCAGTATGTTGCTGACTATGTAATCTTTTTTTAGGAAGTCTTGCACCACTAGGTTGTTGCAATGGGCCAAACAAAGGACCCTGAAATAGCCTCCATCTGAAATTGCCTTGACTATGCTATTGCCATTTTCCATGGCAACAAATCCAATTCTGAGACCTCTGCGTCACAGCCATTCACACACCTTGCTGTGAAATTCCTCCAAGATATTTACAGCTGTATGTGATTTCTCCATGGCAAACATGGTCACTGTTGCATGCCGCCAAACGCTCTTAAAACTTTCCTCAGGGCCAAGACCTGCAGATATCTTTTGCTTTACCCACGCAAAAGAGATCCAGTGTGCAGTGATGCACATGTAATCAGTCACCTAACAACTGGTCTACATGTCTGTCATCAGGTGGACGGTGTGAACAACACTTTGCTGCAAAGCTTGTCCCACCAACTGCAGCACATCGTGATGCTGAGCTGGAACAGAAACTCTGGCAAAATAGGTCTGACTTGGTACCTTCCATTTTGGGCAGATGGCTGCCACAAATTCTAAGAATCCTACTCCTTCCACAAAAGAAAAAGGGAGGAGGTCCAGCGCTAATATTTTTGCCAGTTTCTCATTGTACAAACGTGCTGTTGTGGGGTTCCGCTTGTATGGCCCCTCCTGCCAAAACATGCCTGTAATAGTAGCCTGGATTTTCTTCTTCTCTGGGGCCACTGACACATGTGTCTTTTGAGAAGTAGATGGTGGTGGTAGACTCAATGTGCACCGTGGTGGGACAGTCACTGTATGCCATGGTGTCTCCATGTCACTCGAAATCTTGTGCCATTGTGAAGTCGCAGAGGTAGGTAAATCTGCTGGAAATTGCTGAGGACAGGGCTGCTTTGGGTGAAGATGTCACCCTCTTCTTCCTCATCATCACCTTCCACCATGATTTGACTTGTAGCTGATGATCTCCAGCTCTCCTCACCACCACGACCATGTTCAGAAATTGTTTTAAGGTGCTCCTCCCACTTGATTGTGTGGTGTTTTTTCATTTGGGTAATTTGGCCTTCAGTACCCTAATGTGTACCAGGTTTACCTTGATGAACATTTGTGTTGCAAATACTGCATACTGCAATGTGCTCCCCCTCTTTGCAAACCATTAAAAAGTCCTAAACTGGGGAGAAGATTTTACTGTACCACTGCCAATGCCTGAAGAAGAACTGGAGTTAGATGGACATGCTGTCGATTGCCTCGCTGCTTCTCCTGAGGTAAGGGTTGGTGCAGGTCTCAGCTGGGACTATGCAAATATGGGAGCTAGGGGTGGCGTTACCTCTGCCACATCCCTTGGAGAAGGTTGAATAGCAATGTCAGACTCCTCTGTGTCACCTTCCACAATGACTGCCTCATCGCCACATCCTCCTCATCATCCCCTTCCATAAGTCTAAGTCTTTCAGGAACTTTTCTTTTCCCTTGCCTCTCCTGTTGTCTCCTGGAATCTGTCGGGGTCCACTCCATGTCCCTATCATCGTCATCAGAAGTGGTGCTTGGAGAAGGTGGTGGAGTATTACCCTTCCTTTTCCTTGCTGGAGATCTGGGAACCAATTGTTCTAAAAGAGGTGGTTCTTGCTTGGAAGGAAGCTTAACTTCCTGTTCTGCTCAAACATCAGGAAAATGTACTATTGCTGGCTGTGGCTGCTGTCCACTTTGCTCTGTTTCCTGAAATGATTGTGTACTACTTTGCGAAAGGTACAAATCCAATTCAACGTCACTACTCATCGGCGTTGACATGTTTGCCGTGGCTGCCTCACTGACAGACATGGTCCCTGGGCTTAGGTTGGGAAAGAACGGCTGGAACTTTGAGTCCCACCCTGCAGTTCTGGGGTGCCGCCTTCAACTTCCAGTGAGGGCAGTCTTGTCTCACAGCAGCCAACAACACCATTAACCAGAACAGCGGCAGCAACAGAAGGACTGGACTGAAACTCTGCATTGTATTGGTTGTGCTGTTGATGCAGGATTGCTGCTCTAAGCTTGCCCCCGGATGCCGGTGCAGCAGGCACAAGTTTGCCGAAAAACTTCTGGCCGGCAAACCAGTGGTGGAAAGTTGCTTCTTCTCACTGCCCATTTTCTTGGCAACATCTTTCTTTGGGGCCATCTTCTTGAAGCTCTCAGTTGTCAGTTGAACCAAGCAGCACAAATGGAAGTGATTGGAGGGCTGACATGTGACTGCACATGCTTTCTGTTTGGCAGTATTGAGGGTGATGTCTCTTCTTTGGTGCACCTAAAAGGAAACAAGCAAGAAAAACTTTTGGTGTGAAACATGGCATTGTTTGCAGTTTCAATTAGTACAAACAAAGGCAACATTAGTGTGGTCGTTTTGTTAATTTAGGTAACCACTTTAAAGTCAAACCACACCACCATACCAGAATTCCCCATCAGAATATAACACACAATATCCAGAATAATAGACCTCTTCCCTTTATGTTCAATATATTCTAAAGGAGACACCTGTGGCACTCAGTGAACTTAAATGGGTACATGGAATACTAATCTTTAAAAAAAATGAATGATGCTAGAGTCTAAAGTGCACCACAGCCAGGGTGTCTACCAGGGGGAAATTGAATTATATTCCTTAAAAAACTGAATGCTGTTGTGTGGCTGTGCGCCTGTATGTGAATGAATGGATGGGTGATGGATTGACTGAGGCAAACGGGAAAAAATAATTTACAATAAACTTTTTTTTAACACATTAATAAATGACAAAAAATTACAATTAAAAAAATAAAAGGAAAAAATAAAAGGAAAACTGAAATAAAAAATGTAATAAAAAAATACAATTAACATTAAAAAAATTAAAATAAACAATAAAATAAAAACATTAACATAAAAAATAGCAATAAGTGAGATTATCCTCAAGCATATCATTAAACTGATATCTCATTCTTCCATGCAAGCCTATGGCAAAGGCACACTGGCTGGATGTTACAAAATGGCTGCCAGCTAGTGCCACATGGTAAACAACAACACTGAGCAAGAAAGGATGGGGAACAAAGAACACATGCAGGCCTATGGCAAAAGCACACTGGCTGGCTACACAAAATGGCCGCCAGCCACATAGTCACATCAGCAACAACAATAAACAGAAAGGAGGCATGGCCATAACAAAGAAATATATGCAGGCCTTTGACAAAAGCACACTGGCTGGGTGTACAAAATGGCCGCCAGTCACATGTTCACAACAACAACAACTAGCAAGGAGGCATGCCCACAACAAAGAACACATGTAGGCTTATGGAAAAAGCGCACTGGCTGCCTACACAAAATGGCTGCCAGCCACATGTTCACAACAACAGCACTGAACAAGAGAGCATGGGGAATTAAGAACACATGCAGGCCTATGGCAAAAACACACTGGATGGTTACACAAAATGACCGCCAGACACATTTTCATAACAACAAGAACCACCAAGGAGGCATGGCTACAACAAAGAACACATGCAGGCCTTTTGTAAAAGCAGACTGGCTGTCTACAAAAATGGCCGCCAGCCACATGGTCACAGCAAAAACAACAACCAACAAGGAGCCCTGGCCACAACAAAGAACACATGCAGGCCTATGGCAAACGCACAGTGGCTGGCTACACAAAATGGCCACCAGCCACATGGTCACAACAACTAGCAAGGAGGCATGGCCACAACAAAGAACACATGCAGGTCTATGGCAAAAGCACACTGGCTGCCTACACAAAATGGCAGCCAGCCATATGGTCACAACTATCCAGCAAGGAGGCATAGCCACAACAAAGAACACATGCAGGCCTATGGCGAAAGCACACTGGCTGCCTACACAAAATGGTTGCCAGCCACATGGTCACAGCAACAACAACAACCAGCAAAGATACATTGCCACAACAAAGAACACATGCAGCCTACGGCAAAAGAACCCTAGCTTCCTACATAAAATGGCTACCAGCCACATGGTTAAACAGCAACGAGCAGGAGGCATGGAAAACAAAGTACATATACAGGCCTATGGACACTGACTAAAAATGGTCCCTGGCCACATGGCATAGGGAACAAAGACAAATGATGGCCTATGGCAAGCACACTCACATCCTGACTAGACAAAGGAGGCATGGTAACACAGAAAATAGAGCATTAATTCAGTAATGCCAAAAATGAAAATTAACTTGGCTTAGGAATTTTAAAACATCACACATCCTCCAAAGGCATCAAATATAATTATCACACCTATACACTGTATGCAGAAACAAAAGTGAAATACCACAAAAAAACACATTTTGTAATTTAATCCAATGCCATCCACGGTCTAAATGATGTTTCAATTCAAAAGACACCAAACAAAGTTGTTTCATGCACCCATAACTACTACTGGCCCTACTGGCTGGATGGTCCATTGGCAGACTAGACCACTTAGTGAATTAAATGAATATTGCAAATTTATTAAAAAACATTGAGAAAATTTACTGAACTGTGCATCATTTTTCTTTTGCAAAAGAAGAAAAATTACATGCAAAAAAATAACTAAGCCCCTACTGAATCTGCAGGCAACGCACCACAATAAATTTTAAAAATTGAATAGAAGTGCAGATGAATCCTGTTGCACGCCCCCAATCAAACAAACAACTCTCTTATACACCAGTTTTTCAACTTACTTGTGAAATATAAAATACAAAGTCCTTAAATCCAATGGTATATATGCAGTAGACAAGGAGAGTGATCCTCCCAGCTCCAAATCCCAATTAAAAGTGACCAGGAGATGAACAAAGCATTGGGAGGACCCTGCTGGACAGGAACAGGAAGTTGGAGTCTCTGGGCCACTTCCTTCCTGTTGGATTTTTTTTTATTTTTAAAAAAGGCTTCTTGCACAAAAAAATCAGCTGCAACCTCCAGTTGGAGAAGAAAATGCACTCAAAATGCCTATCAGCTGCATTTTGAGCACAAAAGCTGCTCAAGCGCTCCATTTGTGATCGCGATCGGTAGTGCATTGGCACTTTCGTGACTGGAAGCCGTGTGAGTGAGAGCTTTCGTGACTGGAAGCCTCACAGGAGCTAGCTAGCAGTGCAAGGGAGTGTGAAGTTTTGCATACGCTCGCAAGCAGCCCGAGAGTATTGTGGCACTCAAGAGTGAGTGTCAAAACAAATCTCGAGCATGCAAATGGAGAAAAAAACCTGCGCTTTGTGCTAGAAAGGAGGAATTCAGGAACTCCACGCTCCTCCACGGAGTGCGGAGTGTCTGAATTCTGTGAACTCTGCGAGGGGAGCAGAGTTTTATGCTCGGGCCTACTTACAGTTCCATGAGTCAGACGGACCCACACAGGAGGCAGATCTTTTTCCTACTTAGCCCTTATGTACTGGAATAGGTTACCTCAGCATATCTGCAGGTGAACGGATCATCTCCAATTACGAAAATTACTGGACAGTTCTCTTTTAATGCAGTAGTTTCTTGCTTGGATTTGTGTTTTGTTCTTGGCGCCAAGATACCCCTCTCTGGGTGATTTGAGCGCCATATGTAAATTATATTAACGTAACATAAATTTGACTGATGCCTTAGCAATGGAGGCAGAGTGAGTGCATCATTTAATAGTGTTAGGTACTGAGCAGGGAAAGTGCTAGCACAAAATGTCATTCTTCTTATACATGTGCTGAAGATCCAGCTACATGTGATGGAAATAAAGATATGCACTGTCCTCTTTTCAGCCCTTTCATAGGAGGATTTCACAATATGCAAGTAGATATTGAAACAGAAAGTCTGCTGCTTCAATTAAATGATTTTTCCTTAGGGAAAAAACAAATTTTCTTGGTATTCTGGGAGTTTAGTCCTAGTGTATGTGGGAAAATGTTAGTAATGTTTTTCTGATGCCACCATAATGTACATTTGAATGTTTATCAAAAGTGAGACTCTTTGAATCTCCCAGTTGCTGCAAACTCAACAACACTGAATATTAGGAATGACAGCACAGACATTGGTGCATAAGTCCATTGTACACTGGATCAGGAGTCATTGAAATATTGGCATGGGAAAAAAGAGCAAAAGTGAGGACTAACCCACTTGTAAATCAAATGCTAGTTCTTTTTTTCTAGGCATTGCATCATCGTAGCATAATTTCAGAGCATCTGGGGAAATCCTCAGTGAGAGAAGGACCTGTCTATGAGCACAAATTGCGAGAAATTAAACATGATGAAAATGAACTGACAACAATTACAATCACATGGAGCACCAGTTGGTGAAGAGGAAGGGCTTAGTGATCCAGAAGACATTACCAAACCCATAGGAGTAGTTTTGGAAGATAAGGAAATAGGGCATCTTTTGAAAATATGCAACAACTCCGTGAAGATGAGCACAGTACTAAAGAGGGTCCCTAAGAGATGCAGCATATCTTGTGCCACTCTGAAGAACCCAGCACCAAATTCATTCAGAGTGCCACTGCAGGCTGTGTGACAAGGTGCTCTAAAACGCGAAAACACGACATGACACACACCGTGTGCAATGTCCCCTAACACTGCACGGAATATTTGTAAGGGTCCACTACAGCAGGCCTAACAGCCCTAAAGTAGGGTGCACTATATTACAAGTGAGGACATACCAGCATGAGCAGATATGCCCCTGCAATGTCTAATTCCATTACTAGATATTACACATGAATAGGAAATTCATCTTAAGGTATGTACTGGGCACTAGTCTAAATGAGTTTCCCAGCTCCATAGTGTATTCACTGAAACCTGTAGTGTTTGGTATCAAACACCTCATACTAATAAACCCACACTGACTCCAGTGATGGCTTTATTAATACATGCACCTAGAGGGTACCTTAGAGTACTCCACCAACCTCCTGGAAGACCTGAGCATACTAGTACTCACACAGTGAGTGAACGACCATGCATTCACTGACATCTCCAACATCACGGTGGTAAGCCTGCTTGCTTGCTCACACTACCTCAAAAGAGAGTATTTTGGTTATCATTTGTGCCTCTGTCAGCCAGTTGGGGTTGCCTAGACTCTTTACACAGTGTACCTCATTTTGGTCCACTATATTAAGAGCCAGCTTCCTACATTGGTGGCACAATGGTAGGATATAATACTATGCATTTGCTGCACTACTCTGTTAGTATTGTGATTCCACTACAGAAGACAAAATTGACTTTAGTTGTCAAAAATATTTGTAATTTTTTTCTCCAAATTTCTAATTTGAACTGTTAGGGCCTTTGTTAATGTCCCCCAGTCCTGTTATATCAGAAATGTAAAAAGTAGATTAGCCAGTTAGGCATTAAAAGTGTTGAGAATGTTTCTTGAATTTTCTAAAAAGGTCCCAACTAGTTTAAAACCATATCTGAGACAGTGGAAAATAGCTAGGTGCTGAACCTGGCTCCTTAAGGAAACTTAAGTTGGCCCAATTCTAAGGAAATCTGCACAGCATGGAATCTTGCCATGGGGTCTAAACCCAATGCTCATTTGCAGACCCTTCTTGCTGACCGTGATAGAACCATGGCAAAGGAAGGAACTCCTGATGATACAGAGGAGAGAAGTGTCAGTGAGGATGAGGAAGGTTCCAATGTCCCTACTGACAGTTCCTCCCCTGGGAGCAAATCTAGTAGTATCCCAGAAGAAGTTGAGGATGATCCTGAACTTCAAAAATTATTTGGGGAGACAAGATTTTAAAGCTAAACTCTTAGCTATAGAAAATGAAAGAATTGAGATGTGCCTAGGATCTATCTCTGGTGGCAGCAAAAACTTAAACAGGGAATAAGAAGTAGCTTTTGACCCTAAAATCCCCAAAGGGATTGGCCCCAAATATACAGAAAGTTATGGTATCACCGAATGGTTATTGAGAATACACACAACATATGTTTTGTTATGAGAAGGGGAGGAAAATAGGACACAAGGAGTCAAAAGGAGCGCACTGCTTTCAGGGCAAAAACTGTCACTCACCCGAAGGTGACATGCTTCATCACAGGGTTCCCTCCTCACACCAGGACTGCAAGGTGCTTGGTATGGGCTACAACTCTCCAAAGGAGAGGAGTAGAGGTGTTTTCTATCAGATGAGCAGAGTAAAGGGTTACATGTGAGGGGTAGAGTGCAAAGAGAAATGTGTGATATAAATCCACCTTCTGGTGGGCTCAATCTATAGTTATTATGGTACCTGCCGGGGATAGGATTTAAACAAAAGAGAGGACCTAGGGTTTGGAAAAAATTCCCCTTCTATATGGTCAACATGTTTCTACCCGTAGGTGACACACTAAGGGTCTCAAAGGCATTCATCAGGACCAAGGTGAAAACGTCACTCTGCAAATAAATGAAGAAAATACTGGTTACGGGGATGGCCCACCATAAGTCTCATGGTCCATCATCATACTAGGAAACAAATAACAAGATATTCATCCAATATGACACCTAACTTGCCAAGAGAGTTATTATCAGTGCCTGTCGGGCCTGTCACCAGTCTCCACACATATGCTTTATGGAGAAATAAAATGTAGCCTTACCTGCATGTAAATTTATGCCACTCTCAAGTCTCAGACGGCAACCTGTGCCCCAGAGCTGTATATACATTAAAAATAAGAAGGACTCAGTTAAGCATGAATGTGTAGTTCCTCAAAATTCACCAAAACATTGGAGGGATTAAAATTATACATACAGTCTCGTTTAGAGGCATAAAAGGGGAATGTAATGAAAGACACTGAAAGACCACAATATAGACGCACATATCAAATCACTCATGGATTCGGAGTCTATTCAGTCCACACATCTTGGGGATAAGGGAGAGGACCTCACTGTGCAGCAAAGTTTTGTGTTAAGTGTCAGGATCTGATTAGCAATACGTGGCCATATTGGCCAAAGAAACTAATGAGGACATGTGGGAGGGGCAAGGGAATTTGTTAGTGGGGTGGGATTGCTGCAATAAATCCTCCAGTCTCAAGGAAGATGCGTATCTGTATCGGCTCGTAACTTGGTCCGTGAACTTAAGTAAAGTTATAGACCAGGTCAGACGCTTGAGACCAAACTCACAAGACAAGTCTAACCAACAAGAATCTGAGTGTCCTGGTCACCCACAGAGTCCACATACCTATATAGTCCCTGACGGCATTTCAAAAGGTGTGCCTGGCTAGGGGAAGAGAATCTAAAAAATCTAAAAATGGAGGCCAGAAATGTGAAAATTGGAAACACTTGGGGGCAAATGAGGGCAAAAAGTAGTGGTCATAGTGGCAATTGATATCATAACCGCATTCCCTGCTCAGTGTTTTACATCAGTGGTATCTAAATAGGGCTAACAGAGTCAGTTATGTAAATAAATAGTCCGGTAACATGACAAGAGTCACCCTTCAAAAAGTGTCTAGGTTTATTGGTACAGTAATTAATCCTGAGCCATTGTTTGTTTATAAAGTTCAGAGTAGATGCCCACATCTTTAGGGTACAGGAGTAAGTCAAGAAACTGGAGTGCAGTCTTGCTGTGTTCGCAGGTAAACTTCAGGTTGTTGTTCCTCAAGGTTAGCCACTCTGAGAAATCACTCAAAGAAGTGAGTTCACCCCCCCCCTCCCCAGATGACCTTGATATTGTCTATTCCACAACTTAAGGTGAACCTGGGAGGGGTTTTCAGCTGGATAGATGTGTGTGGTCTCAAACAATGCATGTAAAGATTATCCATGCTTGGAGGAAAAGTATTACCCATGGAAGCCCCAGTTACCTACAAATATAGTTGTTCTTGAAATAAAAAGAAATTGCCTTTAATGGCTATCGATGCACATTCCATCACAAAAATCATCTCATGTCTTCTGTTCCAATAATTCTTTCACAGTGTGCAAGGTGTCATCTTGAGGAATACTAGTCTAAATAGATTTGACATCATAGTAGGCCTGGGCGGAGTTCGCAGAGTTCTACTCTGTGGAACTCCATGAAGTGCTGGAAAAACTCTGCCATGCTCTGCAAAGTTCCGCCAGTTGTGGAGTTTAAGTCAAGCTGCTCCACTGATTTTTATGCCTGTAGTTTGTCCCGAGCTGTAAAATCAGTGTGAATGGCACTACTCGTTGAGCCAGAGGATGCTACTACTTACTGCCGCTCGAGTAGACAGCTTCCTCAAAACAAGCGGCAGATTTCTCAACACGAGCGGTCACGACCTGCCATGACCGTTCATATTGAAAAATATCGCAGGGGGGAGTTCTAGTGCGTGAACTTTTCTCGCGAGCGCTCGCCAACTTAATGTTGGAGAGCCGCTCAAGAGAACAAACTCCGCTCCCTGTCACTTTGTGGAGTTTTTCAGAACTCCACACTCTACGCGAAGTGGGCAAAAGTCTTCAAACTCTGCCGGCAGAGCGGTATTCTTCACCCACCCCTACATCATAGAACACCAAATAATGTGCTTGAGGGTCAAACTGAACCGTTGCCAGAAAGGTTAGTAGATGCTTTTGTCCTATAGGTAGGAAGGCATCTCAGTGACCATAGGTCTCAGGAACCAGTCAACAAACTGGGAAAAGGGTTCCAGGAGGGAGCCAATCAGACAATAGGTGTCCCCGGTGGAAGTCTTCTAGGTTTGTGCATCTTTGGCAAAACATAGAAATAGGGAGTCCTCGGGTGGGTATTCAAAAGAAATTCAGTCTCTCCTTTGGTGATCCAACCGGAGTCCTTGCCTCTCTCAACCAAGGCACTAATCATGCTCTGTAATCTGTTTGTGGGATCCCTCTGCAGAGACCTGTAGAAATTTAGTGTCACTCAATTGATGGAGGCGTACCTCTTGGAAGGTATATTTTTCAAGGATCACTGTAGCACCACCCTTATCGCCGGCCTTATGACGATCTCATTCTCTTTGGAGAGGTTGAAAAGAAAATGTTTAGCTTGCACCTTCAGGGCTTCAAAGTCTTTAAGCATCACTTTATCAAGGTGCCTACTTCTGGGGGGATCAGTTGTGCTGGTTGGTTGAAAGAGGACTTATTTCTCAAAAACAGTGTTAGAGATGGTGTCCATGGAGGTGTTCCCTGGCATGTCAAAATAAAAAGGCAAACGCATCTTCCAAATGAAATCAGCCAGCTCTTTCTGTGTCGTAAAATCATCCCCCAAGTATGTACTGACAAAACCCAGGCCTTTGTTCAAGACACTCTCTGCCAGTGTTGTCAAGGGCCTGCAACTCAGGTTCACAATGAGGTTATCGCGTTAGTCGTGGATGGAGTTGGTTCCTTGGTCATGCTCTGTGTCAGGCGCTGTCCTATCGCAGGGTCCCAATGCACGTTGGTCTTCTGTGGGCCTGCCCGATTCTCTGGTGGACCTCTGTTTCCTCTTCTTCGTCCTCTTCTGTCATGGCCCTGCCCCAAAAAAAGCTGGTATCCATGACTACTAAAGGACATGGGTTGGAAAGGTTATGGAGGAAAACCCCAAGGTTGGGGGGGCCACTATGGTACGTGTGATGTGGGTAGGGAAACAAACCCCATCCTCAAGAAGGTCTTATCACGTTCCTGGTGGAGCCATCAGAATCACTTGAACTCGAGTCCTCAGTAGTGCTCCAGTCATTTGAGTTGGAGATCCATTCATGGGTCCCTTGGTGCCAGTCTCTCGCACCTCTCTTGTTGTTTCTCTTAAGGGGTTGTGATCGGTAGTCATTAGAGACATAAAAATACACTTTCTGATGGGAGAGCCTGTCCAAATCCTTCTTGAGTTTATTAACCTTGTATTTAAGAAGGGTTTCCTTCATCTCACTCAGGGTCTTGTTGACCTCTTCTAACTTCTTCTTAAATAGGTTAATCTGTAGTGTACACTTGATTTGGTTCTCAAGTTGTTGGATTTCGATCATAAGGATGTCTGCTGTCTCTTTAGCAGTGTTAACCAGTGAGGTGAGCTGGACCCTGGTGCATCTGCAGGAAATTAATGACTAGTCTTTTTTAAAAGATGCATTGTACTGTAAGGGTTTTGGGGCATTAGATACTCTCAGCCCTTTTGGGGCTATATTGCCTCATAAATTTTCGGTGAGGATGGCTGCATGCATGGCTGTGTGAATGTGTTGTCTTTTGATGTTGGAAAGCTTTGCTGACCCCTCTGTTTGTGTGATTTGAGTATCAAGGATACTCAGAGTCTGTAAAATAGTTTGTACCATGGTATCATCAAAAGCTAGGACCACACTGTTGGCCATGATGGGGTGAGGAATAAATCCAAAGCAAAACAGGGTCAGAGAAAGGGGTGTTAGAGCTCTAGCGGAAAAAGTAGGCTCAGGGTCCAAGAAGAATGGAGCGGAGAGTGGGTTAACTCAAGGGAAAATGGAGCACTCACAGCCCAGTTTGTGCACTAAACTGAATGAATCAAAGGGGTCGGAGGGAGCACAAACCCAACCAACGACGTATTGCTCCCTAATCAATGAGAATAGACATAAAATATGGTAATTACCCCCAGTCAAAGGGCATTTCCCCTGTGGTACTTGTTCTGTATGCCATTTAACACAACTGACTACTCAGATCGATCTTGGGCCAAGTACACCGTGGGCACTACACAATCATACCAATTGTAACACCAGTGGAGTGACCTATCTCATTACGTGCCCACGTATATTGATGTATGTGGGCATGACTACCCGTAAAGTCAGAATAAGAATAGTCTAACATCGGAATTCAGTGAGATGCAAGTAAACCAACACAAAACTCACTAGAAACTACCTACAATCTGGACATATGGATGATGACATACGGTGGTGTATTTTAGACAAACCCCACTGTAGTTTGGAGACAGTGTTATTCCGGCGGGTACAACACTGGATCTTCAGACTTAAGAGCCACTTAAGAGTTCTGAATGATGACATTCCGTCGACCACCTTATGACCATGACGTTCTGAGCTACATGATTACAGTCTATGATTTTCACCTGCATTCCATGCTCCTTAATATTGTAGTGGCTTGCATAAGAGTTTTTCATTCTGGTTTTGTCCTGTAACCCCTTCCTGGTCCACAAAGGGGATACACTGATATTGATGTAGACCCCTCTCAGGGGCCCTCATATACCCTATGACCTCATCTTATCTTCCTGTGTCAACACACCTCGACATTTTTTGAAGGGTGACTCTAGTCATGTTACAAAATTATGTATTTACATAATTGCCTCTGTGAGCCCTATTTAGATACCGCTGATGTGAGACACTAAGCAGGGGATGCAGTTATGACATCAATTGCCACTGTGACCACTCCTTTTGTCCTAATTTGCTCCCAAGTGTTTACAATTTTCACATTTCTGGCCTCCATTTTTAGATTTGCATGGACTGGCTGTTTGGCTAAGATGGTACTCAGTTGTGAGTGGTTGTAGTATGTCATTACTTGCAGCATGGACTGCATGTCCTATGTTCCTCCTGAATCCCGCCTGCTTAGCTTACTCCTGATTCATGGCCCATTTAAAAAGAAGTGCCTGACGTCATTCTCTTCCTCTAGCTGGGTGCGCTTTGGGAAATGCTGTCAATGACCTTATAGGTATGTGGACTGTATCGGTGACCAGGACACTCGGATTCTTGTCGGTTAGACTTGTCTTGTGAGTTTGGGCTCAAGTGACTGACACTGACCTGGTCAATAATTTTACTTAAGTTCACGGACCAAGTTATAAGCAGATACAGATGCGCATCTTCCATGAGACTGGAAGGTTTAACGCGGCAACCCCACCCCATTAGCAAGTCCCCTTGGCCACTCGAACATTTCCTCATTGGTCTTCTTGGCCAATATGGCCGTGCATCGCTAATCAGGTCCCAACGCGTCACACAGTACTTTGCTGCATGGTGAGGTCCTCTCCCTTATCCCCAAGATATGTGGACTGAATAGACAACAGATCCACAAGTTATTTGAGATGTGAGTTTATATAGTGGTCTTTCAGTGTCTTTCATTACATTCCCCTTTTATGCCTCTAAACAAGACCGTATGTATAGTTCTAATACCTACAATGTTCTGGTGAATTTTTGAGGAACAATGAATTAATGCTTAACTGAGTCTTGCTTATATTGAATGAATATACAGCTCTATGGCACAGGCTGTTGTTTGAGGCATCGGAGCAGTATAAATTGATGTGCTCTGTTTAAGGGTGAGAGAGGGTTCTTGTCCTTAAAGCAGCATGCTTCTTACAACCAAATGTCCTCCCCTCCTCCTAACCAGACATATTTTGTATGTATTCTCATTGTCTAGTGAGCAGTACATCGTTGGATGTGTTTGTGCTCCCCCCGGACCCCTTGTGTGCATTCTTCACCAAATGGTTTACAGCCTTTGAGAAGGCCTATAGGATGAGGAAACTAAAACCAAACGTTTTGGGGCTCTCTTCTCTAGGAGCTGTTTTCAGGAAAGTGCAGGGATAGACTCCTGACACTTGATGAGACAGATGCTGATCTCTATGACTTCATGAAGGGAACCCTGATTGAGGGCTTTGGACTCACCACTGAATAGTATAGGATTAAGTTCAGGGAGACTCAAAATACCTTGAGTCAGTCCTTGGTTGATTTTGTAGACTTTTCAGTAAAAACACTAGTTGTTAGGTTGAAGGGAAGTCAGGTCCAAGATTATGATGGGCTTTATAATTTGTTTATGAAAGAACGTCTGTTAAGTAACTGCACTTCTGAAACATTGCATCAATACCTTGTGGATGTGGGTTTGGTCTCTCCCCAGAAGTTGGGGAAGAAGGCTGACCAGTGGGTCAAAACTAGTATGTCCAAAAGGAGCCATGGAGGGGGTGACCAAGAGAAAAGGGTTACTAAGCCCCTCCCTCCCCCACCAAGAGATGAAGATGGACCACTTTAGAGACAAAGATGAGTTCTCTGTAGGGTCCCAAAAACCTGCCCAAAAGGGTGAGCCCCAAGACACCTCAAAAAACAAAAGTCTGTACCAGGGTATGGCCTGGAACCCCCCAAAAGGCTTGGTGCTTTGACTGTAAACAGACAGGGCACTGAATCAAGGATTCTTCCTGTCCTAAAAAGAAACTCACTAGAATACCTTCAAATGTTGCCAGTGTACGCTTCGAGGATAATTCCTCAGATTGGGACATCCTTGTAGCTTTAAACTGGGAAGTGGGGCCAGAAGGTGAGTTGGTGATTCCAGAGGGAAGCAGTCACTTCCACCACCTACTTGTAAATGGAATCCCAACAACTGATCTGAGGGATAACTGTGCCAGTCACACCATTGTGCATGCCAGGTTGGTATCCTCAGACCTATATATCCCAGGTGAGACTAGAAGAGTAAGAGTTATCCCAGGGGAGGGTACTGGCTGGCCAGTGGCTTTAGTACCCCTAGAAATAGCTGGGTCCCTTAGTTGGAGAAGGTTGGTACTCAGTTCAGACCTCCACCTCGATTGTCTCCTTGGAAATGACCTCCCACAGGATGGTCTGAGCCCAAGAGAGCTACTGGTCCAGTGCCAGTCCTCGCCCAAGGATTCTGGAGGTGCTGAACCTGCAGTTAGTACAAGTAGGCCCCAAAGGAAAAGAAAAAGGAAAACGTGTAGGAAAGGTGGGCAGCTTTAACCAAAGTTTCAGTGAGCCAAGGAGATCCTGCTCCATGATATGATATATGATATGATATATAATATTTGTAGAGCGCACAGATACTCAGCAAGAGTGTTCCGGCGCTTGAGAAACCTTGGAGTTAAAGCTGTTGCGGACCCTGCAAAGGGGAGAGAGAATCTTTAAGGTTGTTGCTGGAACAGCCAGGTTTTCAACATCTTCCTTAAGGTGAGTACCTCAGGCACCTGTTTAAGAGTCACCGGTAGGATGTTCCAAACACGGGCCACCTGAACTTGGAAAGAACAACCTCCAGTTCTGGTGAGGGAGAACTTAGGGACAACTGCCTGATTCCGGAAAGATGACCTCAGAGTAGCCCCTTCAGGTGGGGTGAGATCTGGGCTCTCGGTCCAAGCATGAGGATCGCCCTGGCGGCCGCGTTCTGGACCACCTGAAGTCTGTTCAGAAGGTACTCCGGAAGGCCAAGGTATAAGACATTGGCATAGTCCAGTCTAGAGATAATGAGGGCTTGGACCACAGTCTTCCTTTGGGTGAGAGGCTGTAGGGGGGGAAATTTCTTAAGCATCCGCAGGAGGCCAAAACAGAATCCTGCGACAGACTGGATTTGAGCCTTCATGGACAGCGTATCATCCAACTTAACACCCAGGTTCTTGACCGTGTTAACCGAGGCGAGGGGAGGTGACATGTCTGATGGCCACCATTGTTTCCACTCGTCCCGAGATGGAGAGCCGAAGAAGATTATCTCTGATTTCTCTGGGTTGCATTTAAGTTGATTTTCTCTTAGCCATGTGAAAACCCCAGTCAGGCATTTGTTGATCTTCTCCCCTGCAAAGTCCTTGCCCTTATCACATGAAAAAATAAGCTGCGTGTCGTCCGCATAGGATATTATTGCCGCACCGCAAACTTCAGCCAAAGGAGCGAGGGGGGACATGTAAATATTAAAAAGTGTTGGGCTCAGAATAGAACCCTGGGGGACACCCACCTTCAGAGGAGGGATAGGGGTGGCGAAAGGAGGGGACCAGACCTCTTGGTATCTATCCTCCAAAAAGGAGGAGAACCACTTAGGTACCGTGCCACTCAGGCCGCACTCCTGTAATCTGTGCAGTAGTCGGTCGTGTGGCACAGTATCAAAAGCCACAGAGAGATCCAACAAGATCAACACCGCTTTCCCTCCTTTATCCAGCTTCTCCTTAATGGACTCAGAAATTTCAAGCAGCACTGTCTCTGTGCTGAAATTAGATCTAAAGCCGGACTGGCTCTGGTGGAAAAGATTGTGGGTCTCCACATAGTCCGTGATAACTGAGTTCACATATTTCTCTAGTACTTTGGAGAAGAATGGGAGGAGCGAGATCAGTCTATAGTTGGATGCCACCGAGGGATCGGCAAAAGCTTTTTTAGTAGTGGTAGAATTTTAGCTTTTTTCCTCCTGCTTGGCACTTTGCCATTCTTCAGCGAGGAGTTGAAAATTTGCGGCTGGGTTAATAGCCTCGGCCACCGTTGCTAACACTTTGGCAGGGCAGGGGTCCATGGGGGAGCCTGATTTAAGGCATTTCATAATCTTTAAGGATGTTTCCATTGGAAGAAAAGGGAACTGTGTCAGAGATGGACCCTCAACAGGAGTGCCAGGTGTTAGATATTTTGTTCTCCTTCCCTCCACCGGGAGGGTGTCCGCGAAGGAGTCTTGGATGGTCTTAATTTTGTCGTGGAAAAAATGAGGCAAGTAGGCTAGTCCATCCCATAGTGGGAGTGAAAGTTCTGGCTGCCGCCTTCGCAGAGGAAAAATCTTTTACATTTTTAAAAATGTCTTTGCTTTTATTTCCAGATGACTCGATTTTAGAGGAGAAAAATGATTTTTTTCCTCATAGATATTATTGTGGTGGACTTTTGCTTATAGGTTGCTTTGTCCTCACTGTTAAAATTTTTGCGCCAGACTCTTTCCAGCTGTTTACAGGCTCTTTTGCTCTGCCTAAGAGCTTCATTGTACCAAGGTGCGGAAATTCTCGCTAACTTAGGGGGGCGAGTGGAAGGAGGTGCGAGCGCCATGGAGTGTTGCTGCAGCCAGTTCTCCAGGCAGAGAGCATCCTTTTCCAGGTTGTCACAGAGTAAAAGTGGATTATCGACAAGCACGTCGCTCACGGCTGCTGGGGTAATTTGATGAAAGGGTCTTGAGGTAGTAGTTTGATGCTTCTAATGAGATTGAAGGCATCTTACCAACTTAGTCAGAAATACAAGGAGTGTGCAGTTCCTAAGGGAGGGGGAAGAAAGGTCTTTTCTAAAAAGTGCCCTCACACACCCCGAAGGATGTAATGCTTCATCATTGGGCCTTGCTCCTCGTCGGGCCGGCGCTGCAATGCCCGACGGGCACCCGCGAAGGGGCTCTTTAGCGGAGATCTTTTTGGATGAAGCTGTAGGGTGAGTGCGGGTGTGTGGGCTGGGTACTGCAGTGAGTGGGTGGGTTAAAATGGGTCTAGGGCCGTCCTAAATAAATGTGTTTATTCCCAGGGGCCACTAGCCTAATTAAAAGTATTCAGCCCCAACTGGATATAATGGTCCTATAGGGCTAGTGTGGTGCAAAGGGTCGACATGTTTCATGCCAGGTTAGCCCTTAACGGGTCTGGTGGCACTTCATCAGGACCAAAGGAATGATAGTTTGTGATTTAGCACTACCACAAGTCTGGTTCAGTGGTTTCTTAACTGGTAACCAGAAGCAGTGAAGCGCCCCGGGTTGAATAATCCCGAGGTGAAAGACCTAAGGGAAACGGGGGGGGGAGAATAAAAGAAGAACAGAGTACCAAGGTCTGGTTATAAAATTGCCTCTGAAAGTACAGTAATGCCACAAATGATTTAAGGTGAAAGGTTGGTAAAAACGCCAAATATTACGGCCATGGTTATATAGTGCAAAGCGGGATATTCATCCGTGTACCACCGGTGATTGGGTTGGTGGTGGCGATTCCAACCTTGATTTAACAATACTCGTAGTGGCTAAAATCATGTCAGACAGTCGCGCCAGCAGCTGTTACCAGCATCCGATTATACATTTTGACACTAAGGGATTATGTCACAAGCATTATATACATTTGTTATGGCACATGATTAGATAACATCACACAAATAAGGGGCCACGGGTCCGGACTATAAGGAGGTAATCTGGCTGTATGAATTTACTCTACCGTGCAAAAACAGGGGGTTTCCCTTTTCAGGACGGTTCCCCTCACACACCAGAGGTGTCATGCTTCATCATAGGGGTGCCTCCTCACGTGATAGACCTAGTCTACACGTGGGCTACAACCCCCTCTCTACGAGGGAGGAGCTCAGGGATGTTTTTAGTGAGTCAGGCGGGATATACTAAACCCCTATGTAAAGCTGGCGTGTGTGTAAAAAAGTGCAGTGCTGTGATGTGATAATTTAAAACTGGCTACAGGGTTAGCTATATGCAGATTTATTCGGCTACCCGGTGTCAGGATTAAAAACAGTGAAAAGCTGATAACACAAGTGTCGGCATTAGAGACAGTTGTGTAAATCACTCGACCAACATGTTTCGACCAAAAGACCTAGATAGTGTCACGGCCTTCTTCAGGGTCAGTTGTTCAGCTACTGCAATAAATACGTACAAATACGTGAAAAAAAAACGTGAAAAAACACGTGAATAAATGAAGTATAATACTGAACCAGTATAATTGACTGTTCAGTATGTACTGCATACAACCTATAATAGAGACAAAAAGGCATGTTGTCAATGATTGCATACATTATGTACCAAAGGTCAGAATCAAGCATACAGTTTTGAAACCTCCTAAATAATAAATTTTAAATTTCTATACCACATGTACATATTAGATCAATGTGTAGTCATGAAAGACGTGTGACTCACCACTATCGGTTGTTGAATTCACCACGTCTGTCCCGGCATGTTAGCCATATGGTACGTGCACCAAAACCTGCCAAAAGGAGGCATGTGGTATTAAAAACAAGAAATCCCAAGAAAGGGATTCAAAGAAAGAGCGTGAGTACGACTAAGATGTCAGATGGCACAAAATAGGACTCTGCAAAAAATATGGATGATAATTTACTGTCAAATGAGAAGTGCTAGTGTATACACGAGGACACATATCCAAGCTGAGGACCCCGGGCGTATGCCATCAACGAATGAGATTCTGCTGGTGACTATTGGGCTTGGCTTACAAAAAAATTAACAAAAGCGGTGCATTTAAAATATAGCAGTAAACACGAAAAGGAACTATATAAAGGACGCCGACCACTGGGCGGCGAGCCACTAATGTTGGGGCTAGAAGGGACGTGAAAGTACCTAATTAGAGGCCTGCATGGTCGCCATTAAGCTGGCAAATCATGACCAATGGCGCTGATTCCGCTAGGCCTGGCTTGCAGAACAAGAACAGAAGAGAGGCATTGGATAATGACAGCCAGCGCAGGGTAAAACTGTGTAAGGCTAGACAGGAAGCCACTTGTGTGGGGGGGCTGGAAGGGGCGTGAATGCACCCGGTTAAGGGCCATCTGACTGGCAAATCATAACCGGTGGCGCTAGGGACAACAGGAGAAAGACGCGGCCAAAGGTAGTGGGCTCGTAGTTAGAAAACGAAGCTCACTCATAAGGGGACATGCATGCATATAACTCGGCAGCGGGGAGGCACTCAGTAAGGTGTTGAAGCCTCAATAATGCCGTGTGCACCAGCGCCGAGCATAGCACAGCTGTGTGCCAGCAGGTCAAGGGGGCGTACGCAGAGGCAGCGCTAAAAGGAAACCAACGAAAAAACCGAGTCCATATTGGACAAGGTTATTCCTGTCAGGGATGGCAAGAAGGGAAACGGGGAACGAGCTCAAACGCTCGTAGAAAGGGAGTAGAACACAGGTAGAGAAAAATGCTAGAGCAGCACTTACCACAGGTTCGTGGAGTATTCAAGGCGGCACACGTCCAGGGGCAGGAAACACGGATGCCCTCGCGGCTCCGGTTTTTATACCGAGAGGGGCAGGGGGCGGATGTACTTAATGCGGTACAGCTGACTTCCGCGGCGAGCGCCCGGAAGAACTAAAGGATCATGGGAGTTGTAGTGTTTAGAGAACACCGATGGTCTATAACTCCTCGTAGATATAATAGTGGCCCTGCCGAGGCTCATGGTAGCCGTGGGCCCGTGACTACATGGAGTTAACCAAAAAAACGGGCTGCCCATATTATTAATATGTGAAGGAAAAATGGATGCGGATCAGCTTACTTCCGCAACAGGTGTCAACGGCCCATGGGAGTTTATAATTGAATCAGGCGCCGGTAGTCTAAATAAGCCCACAATCAAAATTGTGGCCAAAGAAAAAGAGAAAGGGGGAAGGGGGGGGGGATAGGGGAGAGGAAGGGAAGGAAAAGGGGGGGAAAAAGGGAAGGGGTGGGAAAACTCATAATCTCAAGGGGTCTGAAACTGCATAGAGTAGCATGCAGTGGGGAACCAGTGCTACTGATCAGAGTGTGGGAAGGGGTGAGTAGGGAGGGGAAAGAGGTGTGGGAGGGGAGAAGAAAAAAAAGGGAAGAGGGTTAGATGATGGTATCGAGGACTCCAAATGAGGTGTACCTCTAATTAGTATACAAAGTGATGTACTGTATGAAGCGAGTTACCATGGGCAAATTGCTCATGTAACTCAGGTAAAATAGTGGGTCCTCATGCCCATGGGTACGGCCTATGTGAGCCAAGAGCAGCTCAAGAAGCACACCATGCTAAGCTGGGCTATTTATAAAAGTGCCAACCAAGGAATCTCGTCGTTGAGGCCCACCTCAGAGGTCCCCAACCTGTATACCCATCTTTGTTCAAGTCTGAGAAGCTTAGTCGTAAGATTGGGGGTATTTGCATTCAAGTTGGGTTTATCTAGAACTGTCCAGCTCAAGGAATCTTGTCCGTGTTTCATGTCTAAAAAATGTTTTGTCATTTTAGTGATTTGTTTGGCACACCTTATTGTGCTTTTATGTTTTAAAATCCTGGTGCGTACTTTCCTGGTGGTCATACCAACATATCTCAAGCCACAAGGGCAAGTGATAAGGTAGACCACCCGCTCACTATTACAGTTGGTATGTTGTTTTAAAACCCAGGGTCTAGAAGTGCCTATATCAATGCTCTTGGTCATTTTGGTTTGGGCACACACTGTGCAGGAACCGCACGGATAATGTCCTTGAACAGGTGGCAAGTTCCAGAGCGTGTTAGGTTTCGGTGCTTCTGGTGGAGTTGGTCTTGTGTGGATCAGTGTTTCTTTCAAATTGCGTCCTCTTTTGAATGCAAAAAGTGGTTTTTCAAGGGTCAATTGTCCTTTGTTCAAAATGTCCCAATTGTGTAGTATTGATTTTTTAACTACATTAGACAGGGAGCTGTAGGTGTTAACAAAAACCAGTTTGGAAGATGTAGGTTTAGCAGACGGTTGTTCCAGGAGGGCTTCACGGTTGGCATTAAGCGCCCTTTTGGCTGATTTCTTTACCAATTTAGCAGGGTAATGCCTGTCAAGTAGGTTGCTTCTGAGTTTTGCAGCATGTGTGTTGTAATTCTCAGTTGTCGAGCAATTACGACGGAGTCGCAAAAACTGTCCATATGGTAAATTATCCCGCAATGACTTAGGATGGTAGCTCTCATATTGCAGGAGTGCATTGCGGGCCATAGGCTTTTGATAAAGTTCTGTCTCGAGGACACCCTCTGCTGGATAGATCTGAAGGTCCAGGAAGGCCAGTTTCTTCTTACTGTATTCGCAGGTGAAACGGAGATGTGCGTTTCTGCTGTTTAACCAGTTATGAAAATGATTGGTGGTAGCCTCATCCCCTCGCCAGATGACAAAAATGTCATCTATATACCTCCTCCATAGAAGTATCTGTGCGCGAAATGGATTCTGTCCGTCCAGGACAACATCTTCTTCGAACACATGCATGTAAAGGTTCGCTAGACTCGGCGCGAAGGTGCTGCCCATGGAAGTGCCAGATATTTGAAGATATAACTGGGACTCGAACTGAAAAAAGTTCTCCTTCATACCCATGCGAGCACAACTCATTATGAATGAGATAGGTGTGATAGTGTCGGGTGGATGGTCTAACAGTAATTGTTCGATCGTCTCAAGAGTCTGGTCCTGAGGTATACAAGTATACAACGACTCCACATCGAAAGAAACCAAGTAGTCAGTTTGAGGGTTAAAGACCATATCATCAAGTAGGCGAAGTACGTCAGTCGTATCTTTGAGATACGTAGACATTTGGCTGACCAATGGGCGGAGAAAAAAGTCCACGAATTGTGACAATGGCTCGAGGGTGGACCCTATCCCAGAGATAATTGGTCTCCCTGGTGGAGGCCTCTGTGGCTTATGTACTTTCGGTAATACATAGAAATAGGGGGTCGTCGGTGTTTTAGTGCAGAGAAAATCTGCCTCCCTTTGTGTAATCCAGCCGTTGTCAAACGCTTCATTAATTAGGAAGGAGATGTTTTCCGTGATCCTTTCTGTGGGGTCATAATCAAGTCGTCTGTAGGCGGTATTGTCATTTAGTTGTCTAAGACATTCGGCCCTATAGGTGTCTGTATCCAGTATGACAGTGGCGCCGCCCTTGTCCGCAGCTTTGATGGTGATGGTTTTATCAGTGGTCAGGGACCGTAATGCTGTCAGTTCCTTTTTTGGAATGTTGTTGAAGGTTCTCGGTGGCGTAGATAGTGCAGTAGTCAGATCTTTCAGGACAGCCTTCTCGAACATTGCTACCTCTGATGGAACCATGCCAATCGATGGATTGAATTTTGATTTGGGGCGTAGATTCGTGTTGGTAGTCTGTTGGCTGTCTGTCAGGGGGTCTTTGTCTGCGAAAAAAAAGTGTAGTCTAACCTTCCTGAAAAATTGATGTATCTCTTGTTGTATTAGAAAGGGGTCACCCTTATTGGTAGGTACAAAACCTAAACCTCGGTTTAGCACTGTGGTTTCTTCAGAAGTGAGCACTCGTTTGCTCAAGTTGACAATCAAACTGGGTCCCTGCTCGGGCCTGCTTGTTGGTTGGTCTTGGTCATGCTCCTCGTGTTCCGTTGGGTGACCGGGGAGCTCCAGTGTACTTGTTGATGGGAGCGCCGGCGGCCTCTGGACCGGCCTCGGCCTTGCCCTAAAAAAGGCTGGTTATAACCTGTTTGTGGATGTTGTTGAAAGTTCATGAGTGGGCCAGGTGGACCCTGTCCAAAGAACGGAAAAGTTGGATAACTCCAAGGATTCGGGGGCCACCATTGATTGTTCGGTGTTCCACCTCGAGAGCCGCGCCAGGTGCTCTGGTTCTGATGCTGAGGTCTTTGGTTGATGTTTCCTTGGCTTGTGTCTGAGTCACTAGAGGTGTCTTCTCTGTCGGAAGAAGAATAGTTGGAACCATATCTTCTTCCTGTCCTGTGAAATTCTGGAGGTTGATAGGCGGTATCAGTGTAGGGATACACTTTCTCCATTGAGAATTTCGCCAAATCCTTCTTGAATTTCATGATTTTGCTGGTAAGGAGAGTGTCTTTATATTCTTTAGTTGTTTTATTAGTTTCTTCGACGTTCTTTTTGAAGACTGTTGCACCAATGATGACTTTAATCTCTGCCTCCAATGTCTGGATTTGGACAAAGACCTTCTCAGCTTCTTTCTTGGCCGTGCTGATAATTAAGATGAGCCAGTCCCTTGTACATCGCCAAGCGATGAGGGACCAGTCTTTCAAGAAGGAGGGATTGTCTAGAAATAGCCTCGGGATGTTGGTTACTAAGAGGTTTCAAAACTGTATGCTTGATTCTGACCTTTGGTACATAATGTATGCAATCGTTGACAACATGCCTTTTTGTCTCTATTATAGGTTGTATGCAGTACATACTGAACAGTCAATTATACTGGTTCAGTATTATACTTCATTTATTCACGTGTTTTTTCACGTTTTTTTCACGTATTTGTACGTATTTATTGCAGTAGCTGAACAACTGACCCTGAAGAAGGCCGTGACACTATCTAGGTCTTTTGGTCGAAACATGTTGGTCGAGTGATTTACACAACTGTCTCTAATGCCGACACTTGTGTTATCAGCTTTTCACTGTTTTTAATCCTGACACCGGGTAGCCGAATAAATCTGCATAT
Organism: Calotriton arnoldi; assembly: GCA_963921515.1. Taxonomy (NCBI): domain Eukaryota; kingdom Metazoa; phylum Chordata; class Amphibia; order Caudata; family Salamandridae; genus Calotriton; species Calotriton arnoldi. The sequence goes on along the minus strand of CAWUFW010010731.1, from coordinate 487,854 downwards.
AGCTAACCCTGCAGCCAGTTTTAAATTATCACATCACAGCACTGCACTTTTTTACACACACGCCAGCTTTACATAGGGGTTTAGTATATCCCGCCTGACTCACTAAAAACATCCCTGAGCTCCTCCCTCGTAGAGAGGGGGTTGTAGCCCACGTGTAGACTAGGTCTATCCCGTGAGGAGGCACCCCTATGATGAAGCATGAGACCTCTGGTGTGTGAGGGGAACCGTCCTGAAAAGGGAAACCCCCTGTTTTTGCACGGCAGAGTAAATTCATACAGCCAGATTACCTCCTTATAGTCCGGACCCGTGGCCCCTTATTTGTGTGATATTAATTTGGTGGGGAGTTGGTCTATGCAGGTCCTTAAAACTCCTCAAGCCCCCAAGTGTGTTGATTGACATGATTAGATAAACCATATCTTTGATTTAGGGATTCATGCGACACATACATTGTGGTTGAGCTCAGACTTATGTGCGGCACATACATAGTGATTGGGCATATCTAGCAACTACCGCCGGTGCTGCTTGTGAATATGTGAGCTTGTAGTGGCTAAAATCATGTCAGACAGTCGCAGCAGCAACTGTAACCAGCATCCGATTATACATGTGACACTGAGGGATTATGTCACAAGCATTATACACATTTGTTATGGCACATGATTAGATAAACCGTATCTTTGATTAAGGCATTAAATGCAACACATACATTGTGGTTGGGCTCAGACATACATGCAACACATTCATAGTGATTGGGCATGTCTAGCATCTAACGCCGGTGCTGCTTGTGATTATGTAACACAAAGTTAGCGTCCATTGAGATAATTATGGTCCCACTACAAGTGTGCTAGTAATTAAAAAGTAGTGGAGCACATTGGAACACGCTCAGACTTGCCGTATGTCACCGTATTTATGACCGGGGACTCACCACTAAGGATATGAGCTTGTGCTGGCGGGGATGACAGAGCACTTTGTTGCTCTGATGCTAGGGAAACAAAAATACAAGACTCAATTTTAAAGTGCATTTCTTACCGGGCATTGGTGCGGTGCTTCCTTGCTCCGGGCCCCCTGGTGCTTGCTTCCGGGTCTGACGTATTTAAGCGAACCACGTGATGGATTGTAGCGTGGTCGGCTAGACTGACAACCGGGGCGGCCATTATGTAGAGGAACTTTATTGGCTAAACAGTGTTCCTTAACAAATGAAGAAACGGGGGTGAGAGGAATTGGATTTAAAGTGAAGAATATGGTGCTGTGGCCCATGGCAGTGGCCTTGCTAGTTGCTGAAGGTTAGAGAGTGCCCAATGTAGGTCCGAGAGATGATCGTTTAAAGACCGGAGGGGAGTTATGTAAAACAAACTTTATTGACTACACTGTGTCTCTAATCATGGGCGGACACTAAGGTGTGGTGATGTTGGATCAAACTCTATAGTAGTGGCCCACTGTGGCTAGACAGTGAGACAGGATATCTAATGACGTGGGCAGTGATGATCGGTTGTTAGATAATGCTGGTACCGGGAGTCTAACGCCACGAATCACTGCTGATAACTTAAGGGAGCAGAGACAGGGGGGTTAGTAATGTCTGTATTTGTTGGGAGCCCACAGTAGGGTCTGGGGTTATTATCCGGGCGTGGGCAAGGTGATGGCCTAGCCTGGGGCAGTAACAGGTAACTTAACCTTTAAAAATCATCCCCTGAGGACGTAGTGTGAAGGTAGATGTTAAACAGATATGCCTGGGGTATTGGTGAATATGTAAGAGATAAGTCAAGGGCGGTTCAACTCGGCCCAGGGAATGTCGTCATTAAGGCCCCGTGTGTGAGAGGAAAGTCTGAAGAGCCAATTCTGTTCTTTTCTAAAGAGGGCCTCTTTAGATATCTGTGGGAAAGCTTCCAGAATTGTCCAATTTAGATCATTGGAGGTGTGATTAAGTTCAACAAAATGCGCAGACATCTTTGTGTTGGTTCTTTTACACCTTATGTTGCTTCTGTGCTCTGTCATTCTTGTTTTTACTGGGCGGGTTGTCATGCCTATGTATTGCAATTGACAGGGGCAGGTGATAAGGTAGATACAGTTGCGTGTGTTGCAATTTGTGTGTTTCATTTGTCGCCATGTCAAGGAATCGGTTAATGTGATTGTTTTTGTGGCCTTGGTTAGAGGGCAGACTACACACTGTCCACAAGGGAAATGCCCCATTACTGGAGGTAGATTCTATAGGGTATTTTGTGATGGAGGTGTTTTCTTTTTCGGCCTTGTGTTTATCAGTAGGTCTTTAAGATTTGCCGTACGTTTGAAAGCAAATCTTGGTATATTCAGGGCTTGGTCACCTACACGGAGAATGCTCCAGTGCTTTTTTATAATCCATCTGATCATGTTGGATTCTGGTGTGAAAGTTGTTACGCATGTCATTTGATCAGTGTTTGCTCTGGGTTGTATCTCAAGGAGTGCTTCTCTGTTGGTATTGCGTGCTCTCTTCTGTGCAGTTTTTGTTTTCGTGACTGGATACTGTCTTTGAACCAGGTGGTTTGTCAGTTCAGATGCCTGTGATTTAAAATCTTCCAGATTACTGCAATTGCGTCTTATTCACAAAAATTGCCCGTAGGGAAGCTTTTCCCTGAGGGCCTTTGGATGGAAGCTGCTGAAGAGTAATGGGCTATGGCTATCAGTAGGTTTTTTAAAAGTGATAGTGTGCAGCCTGTTGTTTTTTCGACTAATCATTAAGTCAAAGAAGGGTAGTTCAAGGTCAGAGGTGTTAGCCGTTAACCTAAGGTAGGGATTGAGGCTGTTTACCCAGGTCAGGAAAGTGGGGATTAGATTGGCATCACCTTTCCAGAACACCAATATGTCATCTATATAGCGACGTCACAGGGAGACATTGGTTTCAATGATCACATGTCTCGCCTCAAAATCTGACATGTAAAGACATGCCAGACTAGGGGCGAAAGTGCTGCCCATCGAAGTCCCCTGGGTTTGATGGTAGATCTGGTCCTCAAACTGAAAGAAGTTTTCTGTTAAGGCAATGTGTGCGCATTCCATAATGAAACATATGGGGGTAAGCGATGTCCATGTTGTGTTTCGCAGGATTTCCTCTACTACCTCAAGAGTGGTTAGTTGAGGAATATTCGTATAGAGGGCTTTGACGCCAAGCGTTATCAAGACGTCAGGTTGTATGCCCTCTAGATTGGTAGTCTCAATCAGATTAAGAACATCCCTGGTATCCTGAAGGAAGGTTGGTGTGGTTTTGACCAAGGGTTGAAAAAAATGGTCACAAAATTTAGAGAGAGGTTAAAGGACTGACCCTATGCCCGAAACTATAGGTCTACCCGGGGGAGGTTGGATCCCCTTGTGAATTTTGGGCAGTGTATAAAAATAGGGTAGTCTGGGATTATCATTAATGAGGAATTCCGCCTCATTTTTTGTGATCCATCCTTGATTGAGTGCGGAGGTCACCAGTGATTTGATACGTATTGTGAGGCGTGGAGTGGGGTCCTCAAGGAGGGGAGTATAGTATCTGCCATCCTGGAGTAGGCATAGACATTCCGTCCTGTAGATGGTGGTAGACATGATCACAATTGCTCCTCCCTTATCGGCTTCTTTGATGGTAATAGTGGGGTCGTTGGTCAAGGTTTTGATGGCTTCTGTTTCCAATCTGGTCGTGTTATGAAATCCTCCATTGGTGCGTTTCTCTGCAATCTCTTTTAGGACTGCTTTCTCAAATGTGAGAACCTCAGGTGGTACCATGCTGGAGTTGGGGGTAAACGTAGAGGGTTTTCGTAGGTCTGAATCCACAGGTGAAGAGTCAGGTTGGTCCCCAAAGTAGGCTTTTAGGCGGATCCTCCTGAAGAAGTTGTGGAGTTTGCAATTAGTGTGAAAGTTGGCTATTTTGGGGGTGGGCACGAAACCCAAACCTCTTTTAAGGACGGTGGTTTCCACATCGTTGAGGGTTCTTTCTGAGAGGTTTACAATTTGTTTTTCTTCTCCATGTGGCTTCTCAGTTCCATGTGTAGTTGTTGTGCTTGGTCCTGCCATTGTACCTGCTTCTGTTGGTTGTAGCCGCCTCTTCTTTTTCTGCCTCTCCCTCTGCCCCAGCCTCTGCCTAAAAAAGGTTGTGGTTGGAAGGGGGCAAACGGTGGCTGTTGGCCCGGTGGAAAATTGGGGTATTGCCACATCGGTGGTCCCTGGTAGGTTGGCAAGCCATATCCGTACATCATGTTGGGTGGTGCTCGATGGTCTTGTTGTTGTGGCTGGCCGCCACGACTGTCGGTGCTGGAGTTGCTGGTTGATGAGTAATTCCTTCTGCGGGAAGTGTGACTGTCGTCAGAGGAGTTATCTTCTACTACAGGGCAGTAGTCATCCTTAATGTAAGGGTAGATTTTCTCCTTACTGAATTTGGAGATGTTGTTTGCAGTTTAGCCACCTTTTTTCTCATCAGTTAGTCCTTATTTTTCGCTATCTCATTGTTGATTTCTGCCAATTTAGATTTAAAAGCCGCAATGGTAATACTGGCTTTCAAGGCTCCCTCAGCTACCGTGATTTTGATAAGATCATCGGCTAGATGTTTGGCGGTCTTAATGATTAACACAAGTGAATGAATGAATATGAAATTTGTAAAGCGCGAACTAAGCCCAAGGGCGTCAAGGCGCTATAAGCGGACCTAAGGATGCAGACAAAAAGACATGCTCATACCGAGGTCTGAGAGAAAAGCCAGGTCTTTAAGGCCCTACGGAAAAGAGAATGGGACACCTGACTTGAGAGCTGTTCCGGGAGGGAGTTCCACAGTCTAGCAGCAGCAGTGGAGAAAGCTCGACCTCCCCATGTAACCTTCTTAAATCTCTGTACTATAAGCAGATTCTTATCTGCAGACCGGAGCCGCCTGTTGGGAACATAACGATGGATAATGGACTTAATCGCTTCAGGGCCTGACCCGTAATAGGCATTGTGAGTCATGCACAGGGTCTTGAAAAGGATCCTACGGTCCACAGGCAGCCAATGCAGCAACCTAATAGCATCTGTGACTGAATCATATTTAGGCAAATTCATCACCAGTCTGGCAGCGGCATTCTGCACCATCTGCAGACGTCGCATCAAACCCTTGTTAATGCCCAAATAGAGGGCATTACAATAATCCAATCTGGATGTAACCAGTGCGATGACAGCCTGCTTACGTGCATCAAAAGAGAGATAGTGGGAAATTTTCCGTAGGATCCTAATGATCCCAAAACACGTGGAAACTGTCCTACTAACCTGAAGGTTCAGGGACAATGAGTTATCCACGATAACCCCCAGGTTTTTGCCATGGGAGGCCGGAGAGGGACAGACGCCAAGGGCATCCGGCCACCAGTCACTGGACCACACCTCCTGCTTACTCCCAAAAACCAAGACCTCCGTCTTCTCTCCATTCAATTTCAAAAATTCTCCACCATCCAGGAGGATACTGCCTGCATACAGTTCCTAAAATTAAGGGCCGAATCCTTTATGCTATGCGAAATAGACACCATAATTTGGGTGTCGTCCACATAGGACAGCACTTCCAACCCAAAGGATCTCACAACCTTCGCAAGAGGAGCGACATAGATATTAAAAAGAGTAGGGCTCAGGGAGGAGCCCTGAGGAACGCCACACAGCAAGGGTTTGGGGGCTGAGTAAAATCGACCAAGCTTAACCATCTGTGCCCGCTCACTAAGAAAGGAAGCAAGGAGCCCCAAAGCCGAGCCCCCAATACCTATCTCTCTGAGACGATCAATCAATCTACAGGGAGACAGGGTATCAAAGGCTGCGGTAAGATCCAGTAGAACAAGGAGGGTGGTATGATCTGCATCCACTTGAACCCGGATATTATCAAATACAGCCGTCAATGCTGTCTCTGTACTGTGATGGCTTCTAAATCCATGTTGCGAACCATCCAGTAAATGGAAATCCTTTAGGTAAATACTGAGATGGGAGTTAAGGTACGTTTCCAGAATCTTAGCTGGAACAGGAAGCAGGGAGATCGGGCGATAATTCTTCAGTTCACTAGGATCCAGAGAAGGTTTCTTCAAAAGAGGCTTCACTACAGCCGTCTTCCACAGAGTGGGAAATTGCCCCTCTGAGATGGCAATATTAAAAACATCCGTCAAATGAGGGACAATAACTTCACGACCATGCTTTAGCACCTTGAGGGGACAAGGATCCAGAGGGGAACCCGATTTAACCCCCTCAAGGATCCGATCGGTCACCTCGTAAGACATAATAGGGAAGGTAAGAAGACTGGGCGACCCCTCAATGGGTGCGGCCCCAATGGGATGGAAGGTGGATCGGACAGATGACCCCGAAATGGGGTTGGAGGCTTCAAGCAGGGAGTAGATATCTGCAATCTTAGTATGGAAAAAATCAGATATTTTATCACAGCGCTCCTGAGATAAGTTTGAGGGGTCGAAGGCAGGGGGAGAGGTAAGAGAATTTATTACCTTAAAGAGATCTCTAGAGGATCTCATAGAATCAGTAGTCTTAGAGAAGTATAATCTCTTTTCCTCCATGACGGCAATTTTATATTCTTTGAGGCCTTGCTTATGTAGTGCCCTATTCAGCGGGTTTAGATCTAAGCGCCAATGCCTCTCCTGTCTGCGACAGCCCTGTCTCAGCGTTCTGAGCCTCTCCGTAAACCAGGGAGCAGAGGGTTTTTCCTTGCTGAATAGTATTTACTAAGAGGTGCAAGAGTATCCATTGCTGCTAGCAATTGTTGCGATAGTTCTGCCGCTGCCAAGTTAGCATCATAAAACTTAGTGAGCTCAAGATTGTTAAAAAAATTTAAAAGAGACTCATTACTTATGAGGCTAAAGTTCCTCCTTTCGTCCAAATTCATGTCACCAGGGATAATCAACGCCGGGGACATAAAATGTAGGTCAAAAGGGACGGCAAAATGATCAGACCAGGCTAGGGGGATAGGTTCCCCCACACTTACACGTGGGTCATTCGAAAAGACCCCATCAAGTATGTGCCCCGCTTGATGGGTAGGCTTCTTGACCAGCTGAGGAAAACCACACCCATTCAAGGTATCCAAAAGACCCAGGGCATCCCTGCAGTCAAGGCTATCAAAGTGAAAATTAAAATCCCCCAGGAGAGTGAGATTGGATCTTTCACAATAGGGTTCTAAAAGCCTGCTAAAATCCTGACTAAAGGCCGCCCTAGAGCCAGGTGGCCTATAACAAAGGATGCCAGAGAAGCTTTCCGAAGGGTGAAGATTAAGAGAAAAATAAAAAGCCTGGTAGAGATCAGGAGGAGCGGACAGAGCCTGAGTGCGACAAATCAGGGTTTCTCTATATAGAATGCCCACACCCCTCCCCGCCGATCTACCCTGTCCATTCTAGCAAGGGTGTAACCAGTAGGAATGGCATCTACAAGGTCAGGACCAGAGGCATCCGTAGCCCAAGTTTCGGTTATAAAAACCCATGTTGGCTTCCTGGCTGATACAAAATCTCTAAAGGCAACCTTATTTTTGATCAGGGATCTGGCATTAATGAGATAGCCCTGTGCAGTCTGTACTGTAGAACTGGGCCTAATACCTTTATTATCCGAGGGAGTGTTACAAGCCTGTTTAAGAGAGGCATTACATCCTGTACAAACCAAAATTCGCTTTTTAGCTAAAATATCCGGGTCCAGGGAGTGATAGCAGGGAGCCCAGGCTGCCCGCAAATCTAGCAGTGACTCTCGGGAAAGGCAAATCCGCCCCCGCTGATCAGGGGTGGACAGGGCAGCATCTCCTGCGCGAGGCGCGACCTTAGCGCGGACGGGCGCAGACGGGCTTACCTTTGGCGCGCCTTCGGCGCGCCGGCGGCACGCCCGCTGCGCGCGTCCGCTGCGCGACGAGCCTGCCATGCTGTTTAAGTAGAGGAGCAGAGCTAGAGTGCTAAACAGCCTTGGCTCCACCCCCCCAAAGACCGGAAGAAGCTTGAATGTGCGCCGGCGCCCTCCACAACAAACGGGAAAACCCGCGGTGGAACGGGGCGCTGGCGAAATGAAAAAGAAGCGCCAAGAGGGAGACAAGCCCCCGAGAAAAGTGGAGGAAAGAGAGGAACTCCAAGGAAATGTGCAAATATGCGAGAGAGCAGCAGCAGGGTAAGAGCAACCAAAATAAATAGCACAGAACACTTTAAAACATTAAAAGCAAAATTAAAAGCAGTTTTAAGAACAATGAGGCAGTGAGTGAGGAGCTAAAACGTCAGCAGCAGCATGGTGTCTGAGCGCGTCCGCTGCGCGACGAGCCTGCCATGCTGTTTAAGTAGAGGAGCAGAGCTAGAGTGCTAAACAGCCTTGGCTCCACCCCCCCAAAGACCGGAAGAAGCTTGAATGTGCGCCGGCGCCCTCCACAACAAACGGGAAAACCCGCGGTGGAACGGGGCGCTGGCGAAATGAAAAAGAAGCGCCAAGAGGGAGACAAGCCCCCAAGAAAAGTGGAGGAAAGAGAGGAACTCCAAGGAAATGTGCAAATATGCGAGAGAGCAGCAGCAGGGTAAGAGCAACCAAAATATATAGCACAGAACACTTTAAAACATTAAAAGCTAAATTAAAAGCAGTTTTAAGAACAATGAGGCAGTGAGTGAGGAGCTAAAACGTCAGCAGCAGCATGGTGTCTGAGCGCGTCCGCTGCGCGACGAGCCTGCCATGCTGTTTAAGTAGAGGAGCAGAGCTAGAGTGCTAAACAGCCTTGGCTCCACCCCCCCAAAGACCGGAAGAAGCTTGAATGTGCGCCGGCGCCCTCCACAACAAACGGGAAAACCCGCGGTGGAACGGTAAGTCCCTGGTGCATTTCCAGGTGACCAGGGACCATTCTTCCTTGAATTGCTTATCCTCCAGGAATATTCTGGGTGTGTTAGAGACGATGAGACCGTTAGGAGCTATGTTGCAGCAGCTCCGAAACATGCAGTTCATGTTTTGTTAAAGATCGTGTTTTAAGTAAGATTGCCTTAAAATGATCATTTTTGCTAATTGGGGAGCCCATTCTGTAGGCCTTGTCTACATAATCCTCCCTCCCCTGGTTGGTTCCCCCATTGTTGTTATGAACCGCCCAATTACAATGTATGCACTTCAGAATGGATCTATCAGGATTTATAGCAATATGTTTGGGGCAGCATAATCTCTTACCAATGTCCAATAGAACGGCACTGCTGTAAGTAATACGCTGTCCGCAATATGTAGGAAGGCCGGCAACCTGGCCAGCGCCGATCGCCTCCAGGACACTGACGGGCACAGACGGACTTGCCTTAGGCATGCCATTGGTGCGCCAGTGGCGCGCCTGCTGCGTGACCGTTCAGCCATAGGTTAAGTAGGCGGTGGGATGCGACGACTGGACTGTGCACCCCACCCGAAGTCAGAAAAAAACAGAAGTGCATCGTGTGCCTCAGGCTGCCCTCCGTGCAATCAGCAATGCAACAGTGACGGAACGGTGCTGGAGGCAGGAAGGAGCACAGAGAAAGCAAGGAGCGGGTAAGAATTCTAAAACAAGTATTGAGCTAAAAAATGGTACCCTGTTAAAGTTACAAAGTGCAATCGTGCAATGAGTAAAATCAATACGATTAAAATATTTTACAGCAATGTAACCTCAAGAATCCTTTACTTGAGTGCGTTCACAAAGTTAAAATGCAAGTGCAACAGCAAGCGGCGTCAAGATTCTAATGTTGTCCAGTAGGGGAGGACCCCACAGTTGACACTGATGAAGTCCCACCTGTCCCACAAGGAGTCCTAACTAATCAGGCAGCTGCTAAGCATGAGAAGGTGGCTCCTTAGCTAACAGAAGAGAGAGTGGAAGGAGGGTATTTACTACAAGATGTAGCAACCCCCCACTTACAAATAGCAGACAGGACCCCTGAACCAAACATCCTGTAAGTTAGCCCTTTCACTTATCAGTGAGGTGGTATGGTGTGGTTTTGGGTGCTAACAACTTTCAGTGGCTCTGTTGGCTGTTAGCCTTTATGGCTGCACTGTCACTGGCATGGTGGGCTGACCCCATTTCAAATAGCAAGCTAGGCACCCTGACCGTGTTGGTCATGGTGGGGTTACTGAAGTTGTGGGTAAACTCTTTGGGTTAGCTGGGGGTTGCCCAGGCTAAGGTAGGGTCAGCAGAGGTGGACATCTCTATCCCCAAAAAAAAGAGAATGGGTGAGGAAACTAAAGAAGCAGAAAAAGTGCATTTTAAATGGTGTACTAACACTGTTAGCTTCCCAAAGGAAGTGACCTGGACAGGAGGATGTGAGGCCTTGCAACAATCCAACCTGTTTCCTTACTCTTCCTCACCAGACAGACTAGTAAGACTCTTCCAGGTTGTTGCCAAGTCTCCTGTTGGTTGGGGGAGGGTGTGTAGGAAACTGGGGTTTTGTAGCAATAGTCCCCCTACTTTTTGCCTGGTATTTAACGCAGCTTTGACTGGAGTGCACTGGTTCATGCCAACCACGTCCCTAGTGCCAGTGTTCTTTGTCCAAAACAAGAGAACTTGCCTATTGGTTCCCAATTCACCAGGCCTTTCTCTCCTCTGTAAGCTCCTAGTAAGTGGTACCCCTAGCACATAGGGCATAGATATTAAAGAGGGTCCCTAATAGATGCAGCATATCTTGTGCCACTCTAAGGGATCCAGCACCAAACTCATACAGACTCCCACTGCAGGCTGCATTACAAGGTGCTCTAATAAGTGAAAACACAACATGGCACACACCTGTGTGCCATGTCCCCTAACACTGAATGTAATTTTTGTAAGTCACCCCTACAGCAGGCCTTACAGTACTAAGATAGGGTCCATTATATTACATATGAGGACAAACCTGCATGAGCAGATATGCCCCTGTAATGTCTAATTCCATTACTATATATTAAAAGAGAACAGGGAAGCCATCTTAAGGTATGTACTGGGTACTGACCAAAACAAATTTCACAACTAAATAATAGCTTCACTGAAATCTACGGTGTCTGGTATCAAAGACCTCATATTAATAAAGCAACACTGATTCCAGTGATGGATTTATTAGTACATGCATGCACTCAGACGGTACCTTAGATGTATCCCCTGAACCCAACTAGTCCGATAGTATGCCTGCTAACTGGTCCAGTCCAGCCTACTGCCACAGATGAGTTTCTGACCTCCCTGGAGGTGAGAGCCCATCTGTCAGAGGACAGAAGCAATGCCCGCTCTGGCAGGAGGCGTTTATACCTCCTCCAAGCAGGACGACTGGTGATCTGCATATCAAGGCAGTAGGCTTCAAAGGCCTCCACCACCTGTGATATGCAACCCTGTCCTCCCCCAAATGGGGAATATGTGATGCCCTGCCCAGAGCTCATTTGGCACCAGGACAGGTGGAAGAATTAGCCAGTCAGGAGGCGTGTTCACCCTCTGGTTAGTACCACCCCTAAAGTGATCTACCTGAAGTGAACACAACTAGGAAAATTCCACCATCTTGGTTTTTGGTGGAATTGGGTCTTCTGGGTTAGGATTATGCCCACTTTCCACAGAAATTGGTCATATAGATGGCGTAGTCACAGCAAAGGTAGGTAGTCCATTGGCTACTACCTGACACTCCCTGTAACACCCCTAAATATAGTATTATGTGGCACCCATGATGCCAGGACCTCATATTCAACAGACACAAATAAGGAGTGGACAAAAAAGACTACTGAACCGAGAACAGAGGAGCAACAACTGACTTGACGCCAAACCTGCCAGCTGGCCTGCTGCCCTGGACCCTCGTGGAACAACCGACTTATCCTGCCACTATGCAGACTCCAAGAAACCTGGAGTGCTACCAGTGTTTCATCAATCAACAGAGAAACTCACTTGGAGTAGAGGAGCTACTCCCCTGCAACCGCAGGCACCAAAGAAGCAACGTCCTGTTCACCATCCTGCCACTTTCCGGAACTACCAATGCTGCAGTCACCCATGAAGAGGTCACCATGCTCCCACAGGTCAGATCTGTCCTCCCTCCAAATGTGGGGACACCAGAAGTGACCAGAGCTGCACAGCACCAATACCTGAGGTAACCAACCCCTTGAAGCAACCAAGGCTTGTTGTGTCCAGACCAGGCACCAACGCTAAGGAAGACCAACCTGCATGTCAAGGGACTTCCGAGACAGTTATACCCACACTGAGAGTGGCCCAGCTGTCCTCTTTAGCTGCGTCTGAGCATCTCAAGGACTGAGCCCTCCTGTGGGTTCACCTGGACTGGCTCCCTAGTCCCTGCTTGCAGCCTCTTTCTAACTGGACCAATCTGCTTTGAAGTGGGTGGGGGAGTGGACAATGAAACACACCTCTGTACCCGGCTGCCCCAATTCCGCCCGAGGTGACCTGTTCATGTGACTTTGGACCTTGCCCCCTATTCACCTTAAGTCCAGGAGAAAGGAACTGTAAGTCACTGACAAGTGCCCGAATACAATACATGTTTTCCCCCCCTAGGATAACATTACCGCTTCAGAAATTGCACTCTGTCAATTTTGGAAAAGTATAAAAATTCATAACTCAAAAGTACTTACCTGATTCCGATGATCTTGGTATCTAAATTCATATGAAAATAAATGCTATTTTTATAAATTGGTGTCCAATTTCCTAATTGAGCATGCATCTCACTTACTGCCTTTGTGTGTGCAATAAATGCTTAGCAATAGCCTCTGATAAGCCTGCCTGCTCACCCACACTACCACAAAAGAGAGCATTTAGGTTATCATTTGTGCTTCTGTCAGCCTGTTGGGGTTGCCTGAGCTCTTTACACAGTGTACCTCATTTTGACCGAGACAAACCTAGTTGATGTATCCGACCTGTTCTCCATTGTGTTCAACCTCAAATTGCATCTTGGTCCTGGTCCCGACCATTGACTATCATTGGCACTTTATGCTTCTCAGTACAATTTCTGCTTAAAACGTAAAAACAGAGCATACCACTAGTTTTTCCTATTAGAAGTTTGTCATCTTGGTGTCATTTTGTTTACTAAAGTATACTATATTACTCTAATTTGGTTTGGGATTTTTATTTTTATGCATTTCGACTTTATTACTGTTTTGGTGCTGCATAAATACTTTACACATTGCACTAAGATAAGCCTGTCTGCTCTGTGCCATATCTGCCACGGGGGTTCAGCTCATGCCAGTTTAGTGATTTTGAGGGTTCACCCTGTCAAGGACTGTGATTATTACTTGAGTTGGGCAGTGACTCCCCAATAATAATCTAGTTTCTTACTCCCACCATGTTCCTCCTGCTTTTCTTCACCTGGCTGCATGCTGCCTAATGTGGAGAATGTGAGAGAGTGAGAAACAGAGAAAGAGCCATCCACCCAGTGCTTTGTGTTATTATGTGATGCAAGTGATACAGAGACAGTGATCATCGTTTATATCACAATTGAATATTGCCCAACACCATTTACCTACACCTCAACATTGCAAGGGTAAATGTAGATTATCCCCTATTTTCAATCAATCAATCAAGGAACTGTAAGCGCGCAACTCACCCGTGAGGGTCTCAAGGCGCTGATTAACACCTTAATGGTTAATCTGGCCTACCCTGGACACACATCTCTCTACTGTATCTCTCAACAGCTAAAAGCATAACTGGCACGGGTACATAGTTAAAATATTATAAAACGTAATGTTTCAATGTACCTAAGTCATGTACCAGAAATATTTTTCTACTGTACCGCACATATAGGAATGCCTACATTTGAAATTGTCATATCAGCATACATGCGTGTGGTAGGCCTGTCTCACTGTATGGAGTCAGACACATGACAATACATACAAGATACAGCTAACGACAAAACATGGTGTCACAATGCATAGCATGTGCTTTGGTATACTTGGACATAGCATTAACATACAACTTAATATTGTTTGGCCAGAAAAGGGTTGAATTAGCTGAAAGTATGTCATAATGTAAAGCTGGGGCCCTAAAATCCTTAGGATGGGGCTGAACTATAATACTATTGATAGTTATTTCATTGCTTCTATCATCGTCTTGGTAATCTTAATATTTTCCTCTAATGGTTTCTGTGTTAATCCATGTGGTTTCCTATAGTAACCTGCTGTGGTGTGACTCTACTTTAAGGCTAAGTGGGTATAACTTTAAGCCTTATTGATTGACCTGTAGCTCGTATTGAATAATTTTGGTTGTAGCTAGAAGAGGGTGAACCACTGGAGGATCTAGCCATATGCCTGGCTATTCCTCAACGAAAGGTTTTCTTGGACCCTCAAGTCCAAAACGAGCAGAGGTTTCAGGTGGCTTGTGCCTTCCAGACAAGTTCCAACCTCATGCATCAAGAACGACAAAGTATTAACCTGTGATGTAAAACAGGTGAGAAAGAGACACCCATCTAGTACCTGAATTGCCCAGTCTGAAGCTAGAAACCTGGGATCAATCCTGGCTCGACCACCTGACTAAATTGTGTGATGCTACACAAATATTTTTAACAAACCTCTTTTCTTCATTATCACATATGAGCGCACCATAAAATATTTGAGTTCGGTTTGTGTGCACTACAAAACTATTGCATATCATTTAATAGACTATCATGATGCTCCAACTATAATAAGAATCTAGGTTACATGTAGGGTACACATGACAACAGACTCACCTTTTATTTCACAAGTGGCATTGTCATGGGGGGGGCATGGCAAGGGCAGGGCCTGAAAGATTAAAAAAAATATGACTCTCAATGTAGACATATAATCTGATTTACTAAGGTTGAACTCTCCCTCATATTAAAGAAATACACTTTTGTTTAATTTTAAAGATGCTTTATCACAGTTTCACATGATGATTGTTGCGCAGTTTGCTTTGAAATCATTTTCAGGGCTCAGCTCATTCACACGCTCTAAGAGCCATGCCGAACTCTTGGCTCAGCTCTTGCTCAGCTCTCCCTGCTAATTTGTTGGCTCACCCACCTCCAGGTGTAACCTTTGTGAATTGGGCTTGGCTTACACTTTTATAGATGTGTTGTGGCATTGCATGGCCCTTCCTGTGCTACTCCTTATTTTTAGGCTTGGGCATGAAATTCTGCTCCGCTTGTGGAGTTTGCTGAGTTTTTCCCACTCCGAGCTCTGCTTAGCGTGCAGAGTTCCAAACAAACTCCGCTCCTCGTGGTGGAGCAGAGTTTTTTCCTTGCTTGCGCTTGCCAACATTAAGTTGGCGGGCGCGAGCGAGGAAAATCTTACTCCAGACCACCTCCCAGCAAGATTTCTCAACGTGGGCGGTTGCGAATTCCCGCTAACGCTCGCATTGAGAAACCTTCTGTTCATGTTGAGGAAGCTGCCGCTCGAGCAGAACATCTACCTAAGTGGCAGAAAGAAATAGCGCCCTCTTGCGCTGTGCATGGTGCCAATTGTGCTGATTTGCCAGTGCGGGGCAAACACCCGACGCTAAAAATCAGTGCGAACAGCGTGACCTAACGTACTCCGCCATTTCCAGAACTCCGCGTAGCGCTGTGGCATTTTTTGGTCACAAACTCCACCCAGGCCTACTTATTTTCCCCATGCCCCACTCATTTTGAAGTAGATGCTCCTCATTTTCAGATCTGTCCGAGCAACATTCACACCTCTATAGTACTTTTTATATTCAAAGTTTTCTGCAATTGGGCTGTTAGACCTGACAGCCTTTGGCGTGGTCTTCCCCCAAACTTTGCCTTCTGCCCTCCTGTTTACTGAAATTATTTTTTTGTTGCTTTTGGACTCTGTGCACTTTTCCACTACTAACCAGTGCTAAAGTGCTTGTGCTCACTCCTTAAAACATGGTGAAATTGGTCTACACCTTATTGGCACATTTAATTTACTTATAAGTCCCTATTAAAGGTGTACTACATACACCCAGAACATGTAAATTAAATGTTCCTAGTGAGCCTGCAGCATATATTGTGCCAACCACTAAAGCAGATTTCAAAACCTTTCTCAGACCCACCACTGCAGCCTGTAGTGCAGTTTTAAACTGCCAATTTGACCTTTTACCAAGCCTAAACCTTTCTTTTTAATACATATAAGTCATCCCTAATGTAGGCCCTAAACAGCCCATAGGGCAGAGTACATTGTATTTACAAAGTTGAACATGTGTTTTTAAGTTTTACATGTGCTGGTAGTGAAAAAACCCTAAATTTATTATTCACTATTGTCAGTCCTACTTCTCCCATGGGATAACATTGGGTTACCTTATTACATTTAATAAGTGCTACCTTTTGATTAGGACCATGTAGAAAAGATATGTTTGGTCTCAAATTAACTGTAATTTAAAATCCTCTTTAGTGGTAAAGTTGGATTATATGTTGCAGTTCTGAAAATGGCACATTTAGAAAGTTAAAATTTTCTGCTGCTAACCAATTGGTGCCTGCTGCCACGATCCTGGATCATACGACTCTGCTGTTAGACTTTGTGCTTTGTGTATTCCTCTCAGACAGTGAGACAATAGGACTTATGTATAGGCAGGGTGGGCCATCCTGATAGGATGGATGGAGGTGGAGCTCTTCCTTGCCCCACATGCCCTACAATTATGGCTGCCTTCAGCACACACAAAGAAACCTAAAACTAGTCTTTTGTGACCCTAGACTTTTTAAGCCTTGGCAGGTGAAGAAATGAACTTTCCAGAACCAGATGTGGGGGTAGCCTAAAAGTTTCCCACACTTCAAAAGTTGGCACCAGGTATAAATATTGTACCCTCAAACCAACACTTCATTGCACACCTGGACCTGTGGAGGTCACCAGAAGGACTGCCTTGTGCTCCCGACGACTGTAATGCTGCTTGAGGCCTGCTTTGCACCTCAGGAGACTGCCCTGCTGCTACCAGAGGCCTGCTATGCAGCTTGAGGCCTGCCTTGCTTCTTGAAACCAGGACTAACAGAATCACACCATCTTTAGCTACATCCTGCAGCTTCATCTTGCTGGAGGTTCTCGACTTCCAAAAAGTGACAATGTCCAAAGGTCAACCGGTTCACAGGCTCGACGCCAACAGGCTTCCCTTCGACAACGACATGCTCCTCATCCTGGAGCTTTTACCCACTGTCATTGACGGCTTCACTAAAACTTTGTCCAGCACACCCCAACAACAATGAATCCTCCTCGGCCACCACCGGCTATCTTACCCTGCTGAACTCTACCTTCTACTGAACTTTTTTTGTGAAATTTCTACTAAGACCAAAGGTACGCCAAGATAGGGCCCAATCCACCTCATGTAGTTAAACCGCACTCTGTCGTGGTTGGCCTTAACTTTTGGCTTTTCCCCGGTCTTGTGCGACCAGATACCCATGTTTGGCACTAGATTACACAAAAAACTTTAAAAACTTATATCTCCAGATCTACTGATTGTACTTAATTTGTTTTGGTGTCATTTTATTTACTAAAATGTATCCTATTTTTCTAGAATGGCATGGGATTGTTCTTGGTTGTGTTTTCACTTTGTTCCTGCTTGTGCTCTGCATAAATACTTAATTCAGTGCCCCAAAGTTAAGCCAGACTGCTTTTGTTCGAAGCTACCAGAGGGTTAAGTACTGATTAATTGAGCGACTTCTGTTGTTTACCCTGACAAAAATAGTGGTTGATTTTTGAGAAGGGTTTACACTAGGGGTGGGCTATAAATTCCACTCCGCTGGCAGAGTTTAAGGAGTTTTGCCTACATCACTTTACACTTGTAGCGCGGAGTTTGGCAAAACTCTTCCAACCTCCGCTTGGTGGAATTTTTTCTCATGTGCGACTCGGCAACAGTAAGGACAGCACCCAGCAAGATTTTCTCAACGCGGGCGGTAGCGACCATCCGTGGTGAGAAAGCTGCCATTCGAGTAGAAAATCTCAAGCGGTAGCAAAGAAGTAGCGCCCTTTGGCGTGCTGCGTGGTGCCATTCCGCTGATTTTGCAACTTGGAACAAGCTCTAAGCGCTGAAAATCAGCGTGACGTGCCGGATTTCACCCACTCACGGAACTCAGTGGAATCTTTCAGAGTTTTTATGCATCTTTACATAATTCCATGGAGTGAAACTCTGTGAGATCCCCCACCCTTACTTACACCCCTTAACCAATAACCCAATTTTGTATATCGGGAATCTGTTGCATATTGAGGTGCTGTTTCTACTACACTTACATTTTTAAATGAGCCTTTGTAAATTGCTGTTATATTATGCTACATTGATTTGTATAGCACACTATTCACTCGAGAGGGTATCCAGATGCTTAGGAAGATGTGTGAGAGGTCCCCGAGGTGCTTATACAAAGAACCAAGTCTTCAGCTTCTTGTGAAACTCAAGAAGTGAGGAGGAGTCCCTGATGTGTTGAGCCAGGTTGTTCCATGTCTTGGGTGCGATGTAGGAGAAAGAGCGACCTCCAATTTTGCTTCTGCAGATGCGAGGAATATGTGTGAGTGAGAGTGAGGGAGAGCACAAGTATCTGATGGGTTGGTAAAAGTGTATTCGGTTGTTCAGGTATTCTGGTCCTGTTTTGTGTAGTGCTTTGTATGTGTGTGTGAGAAATTTTAATTGGCTGCACTTGTGAATGGGGAGACAGTGAAGCTTCTTGAGGTACAGTGTGATGTGGGTGAGGTGTGGAAAATCGAGAATGAATCTTCCAGCAGTGTTCTGGATGGTCTGGAGTCTGTGTAGGTGTTTTCTGGAGATTCCAGCTTAGAGAGTGTTGCTGTAGTTGAGCCTGCTGGTGATGAGTGCTTGCGTGACGGTCCTTCTGGTGTTCTGAGGCTAACATTTTAATATATTTCATAGCATGCAAAGGATATAGAGGCAGGAGGTCCACACTGGGTTGACTTGAGCCATCATGTTGAATTTGTTGTCTAGGATGATCCCTAGGTTTCTTGCGTGGTCTGTGGATGTGGGTATTGGTCCTAGTTTGGACGGCCACCAGGTGGTGTCCCATGGGGAGGTCTTGTTACCAAAGACCAGTACTTCTGTCTTGTCAGAGTTGTTCTACAGGCAGTTGGTTCACATCCAGTCTGCTACCATGGTATGCAGTAGGTGAAGTTGGTCCTGGTGGTGGTTGTCTTGTCTGTCAAGGAGAGGATGAGTTGGGTGTCATCGGTATAGGAGATGATGTCTTGGGATTGGCAAGTGGTGTCATGTATATGTTGAAAAGCATGGGGCTGAGGGACAATCCCTGTGGCACTCCGTATATCAGTTTCTTGGTCTCTGATGCGAAGAGTGACAGCCTGACCCTTTGGGTTCTTCCCTTGAGGAAGGAACATATCCATTTGACAACAGACCCTTGTATGCCAATCTTATGGAGTCTTCTGCTGAGGGTGTTATGGGAGACAAAGATGAAGGATACGGAGAGGTCAAGCAGGATGAGGGCCACTGTTTCTCCTCGGTCCAGGATGATTTGATTGTCGTCAGTGTCCACGATGAATGCTGTTTCAGCGCTGCGGTTCTTTCTGAATCCTGATTGAGTGTTGTCTAGAAGATGGTGAAGTTTAAGGTGGGTTGTGAGCTTCTTGTTGATGGCCTTCTCAATCACTTTAGCTGGATGGGGGAGCAGGGAGTTGGGTCGGAAGTTGCTCAGTTGTTTCGGGTCGGCTGTGGGCTTCTTGAAGATGGCATTGGTTTCTACAAGTTTACATTTATCCGGAAAAGTGGCGGATGGGATGGAGGTTTTGATGGCCAGGGAGGAGCTGGTTGATGATGCTCCAAGGTTGTAAATGTAGTGGGGGCATGGGTCCATTGGGGCCCCTGAGTGAATGGTCCATGTGCTTGCAGCTGTGTTGTTTTTGGTGAGTGTTGTCCTTTCGATCAGGTGGCCGTCTTGGTTGGTGGCAGATAGGTTAGCAACGAGTTCTCTGGGGTTGGGTTGGTGTGCGAAGTTTCTGTAGATGTTTGTGTTTTTGCTGTGAAAGAAGTTGTACAAATTGTCACACAGTTGTTGGGAGGCAGCAATGTTGTTGATAGTTACTCCCTGTGTAGGTGGATGATTGGAGATCCAGTGATGTCACTTCCTATGCTGATGGGTGACGTTACACATAAGCTGCTGGCATGTGCCTGGTGTACTGGTCCTTTTTCATACTGAGCTTCAACAGCCTGAGGGACTGCAGTCTTTGTCACATGATCACGATCATGAAGCTGTAGGCAATGAGAATTTCCATTTCATCGAAGGGTGCATCAGTAGCCTAAAGACATCCGTAGATTCGGGGGGGGGTGTTTGGGTTGTTACACCTCCTAATAAATGTATTATTTATTAAATAGTTGAGCACAGGAGCTTTCAGTTGGTTATTGTAAGGTGTCTGTTGCATTTCACCTGGGATTTTTAAATACTCTCTCATACAGGAACACACACCAACTCTATTTTGAAGGTTGTAAAACATGGTTATTTTACAAAAAACAGTGTTTTAAGAACCCCTCAAAATCTGTAATACTTTCCATTTCCAATAGCCCTTAAACCCCCCTCAAGCGATGCTTTTTATATAATGATTTACATTATATGCCAGTGGGATTGTCAGGAAATTTGAAGCTCAACCCACGTAATCTTACTGACCAAGCTATGCCCCTGAAAGCATATTTGGGTGACTTACTATGACCTAAGGCAGAGGTCTTCAAACTGGCGCACACCCCCTGGGGGTCCATAGCTGCATTCACAGGGGGGGGGGCACAAATGTCTATGTAAATATTTGTAAATGAAGATGGTCTGGAAGCCCTACCTTCTTTCTTTGGTGAGTTTCTAGACTGTCTTTATTTACATGTAGCCATTAAAGTGCATAAATAAGCATGGTAACTGTGATCCTATGTGCCATTTTACAGGGGATCATTCAGTGTGGTGGCAGGGTCACTGACCTCCTAAAACGAACAAAATATTCTGCAGTTATTTATTTTTTTCCACCTCCTGTTGACTGCATATAAAATAACTAGGGCTCCCGGTATTATGGTATTTTTTTTTTTTAACATTTGCGTCTATATTTAATTTGGGTAATTTTTTCTGTATTTATCTACATTTATTTTTGTCGCAAGCAAAAGAAGACACTGCAGTTAGTATTTTTCCACATTTATTTAAATAGACATGCACACTCGACTTGGTTGTTATATGTTGTTGTAGCTGTTTTTTAAATTGGGGCCTATGCTAAGTTCACTTTACATAATGGGAGCAAATGTTCACACTGTCCTCTAAGAAAAGATGTGTTAATTAGTGGTATTGATTAGGTGTCTTTTGTGCAGCTGTCTGGAAAAAAGTCAAAGCATTAGTCCCTCCTTTACTTGCATTTTATCAGCCATCACAGAGAGTGTCTGCTCGAAGACATAAACATGCAGAGAGTCTAAAAGTTCCAGGGTCAGACTCTGGGAGGCCCTCTCTCCAGCCATCAGAATGCAGACTACTTCCTGATGACCCAAACATGAAGAAACTTATTAAAACCAGTCAAGCTTATGAGCAACGACTGAGCTCACTACAGGCAGTGACTGAGTAACGCCGACTCTGCTTACAGAACACAACATGCTTTTTTGTATCCAGCACGTGTTTACTGCCTTGAATATCAGGTAATTCATAGTGTGCGCTGGAAGGCGAACTACCCCACAAGGCATTGTAAATCACTGAAAAATGTAAATAATCTTGCATATTTATCTGTAAACTGTGTTCTGATATAGGCACTAAAGAGAATTCCTCAAGCAAATACATATCATGTAAAGCACATATACCACAGTATATCACAACTTAGAATATCTTGTTTTATATGATATTTAGAATAGCAGTCTTTGCAGTCTGTTTAAGCCTTCAATAACAGGTGTTATAATCTGAATGAATGGCTCCAGCTTGTCTAGACTCTGTATGTTGTTATACCTATGTACATAGTTCAGTATATAGTTATAGTTCTATATGGATAGTTGTTTGCAAGCTTACCATACACCATAACCTACAATAGCATAAAATGCCATAGCGCAGAAAGGAAGTGCAGGATAAAATGTAGAGCGCAGACGGTGCAACAGTCACATCTGTTATTACTCAAGTGCTATTAAGTTTCCAGACTCTGGCTGCGATTGCTAAGCAAAAATAAGTCATTCTAACTGACCCAATCCCCTGTCACTTATCCTCACTGCCCCACAGCGGTGCATACTCACTGAGAGGTGCACCCAGACTTTATGCTGAAAGCTGTTCGAGGCACATCTGCCCCCAGTCCCTGCCCCCATCGACCTCCTTCCTCCTCCCATACAACCAAAAACACAAAAGGTTGCTGGGGCTGCAGCCGATGCTCTGGGTTGTTTTCACACCTCTTAATGGACATTGGCTGCTTGCTTTGCTCCAACAATTTACCTTCTACCTGCTTCCGCTTCATTGCTGATCTCCTTTCTCTTTGGGCTTGATTTAATGGTTATAGTATAAAGCCGTCGTGCTGGAACAACAGTAAAGCTTTTCTGGTTAACATGAACTTTATTTGAAGAGGAGAGTGGTCTGTTTAAACAAGTGGGTAAGGCTCGATAAAAGGCACTTTTGGCGGGTACCTGTTTGTTTTTGAAGCTTATCTTTGTGAAAGGGCAGCTGCTGCCTGTAGGCGAGTTTTTGCGTGAGCACGACGGCGAGGGACATTTTCTCCAGATTAATCTGGGTCACCTTCATGATGCACAGGGGACGGGATATGAACACTGGTACAGCAAGAGATACCGAAATGCAAAAGTCACAGGACTGCAACTTTCCACAGTGGGCAAGAGTCACAGGCCTTTTAACCAGCACTTTTTAACAGGGTTTCTATGATTTTAATGGTCTGTACAATCACTTCATGGCAGACAGCACATACTTTGTGCCTAAATGATGATTAAGACATATTTTTTAAAGGGCCATCTGCGTATGCTAAATTTTTTAGATAGTCATTTTGGTTCTTGAGCCCAAAAAATAAAGCACTGAATATTGAAACCTCTCGTTCTGCAAACACAGCGCTCTTTGCGTATTTATTCACCCCCTCAGAGGGGCAGTTTGAAGGCAATGGTTTCATATTTCTTTCAAGAGCCCCTGTGCACCTCAGACACAGATTTTCCAGAGGAGCAAAGAGGCAGCAGGAGCATTTGTTTTGTCAGTATTTTTCCGTTTCTATATACAGAAATAGAAAAAAAAGTTTTCCATCTGTATTTATATGTAAAAATCTGTTTAAACGAAAAACCGGGAGCCTTACAAATAGTGCACACACATGAGATGACAAATAAAGGCAAATTAATCAGTGATAACAGCACTTTAACGTATGCAACCTCAGTTGGTTAATGCAATCATTGCAGATGTCTGTGTGGATAACCAGAGTCACAGAAAAAACATCCTAGCAGTTTCAGTGGGGAATAGTGACTTTTGTGTTTGGAGTGCTACAAGGTTTGCATTAAGGGGGCATTTCATGGGTAGTGCATGGGTGTTGCTATGCAATGACTGCAGAAACGTGCCCTTTTTTGACATGGTCACCCCCTACTATCTGCCTGCTATTTGATGTGATTTTGACTGGAAACACACTGGGTTCCTGCTATCCAGGTCCCTAGTACTAGATTTCGTTCCCAAAACTGTGCAATTTTAACCCAATTGGCAATACCTTTAGCACCCTCTGTAAGTCCCTAGTAAACAGCACCCCTGGCACCTAAGGCCTGAGGTATTAAAGAGGGTCCCTACAGGTTGCAGCACCTATTGTGCCACACTAAGGGCTTCAAAGAGCCCGCCGCATTT
Source organism: Calotriton arnoldi (assembly GCA_963921515.1). NCBI lineage: Eukaryota > Metazoa > Chordata > Amphibia > Caudata > Salamandridae > Calotriton > Calotriton arnoldi. Next base: position 464,275 of record CAWUFW010010731.1, on the reverse strand, counting down.
GACATGCAAATCTGACTTCCCACACAGGGGAGGATGCAGACCCTCTTTGTCCAGAACCCCTTTGGCACCTGAACAGGTGAGAAAATTAGCAATCAGATAGGCAAGCCCACCTCCAGGTTAGCTCCACCCGTAAGGTGGACTAACCTGAAGTGAATGCGACTTTTCAGAGCCTGCCATATTTGTGATGGCAAACTTAGGAACTTTGGGGCAGGGTTATGCCCACTTCCCACAGGAAGTGGTCATATAAGGGGCGTAGTGACCCCAGGGGTAGGTAGCCCATTGGCTACTACCCTATACTTCTCTAACGCCCCTAGATTCAGAATTTAGGGCAGCCCCTTGCAGCAGGAAATCAGATCCTTCTGACCAAAAAAAGAAGAAGGACCGAAGACCCGCGACAGCAAGAACTTAAGAAGAAGGAATTGACTTGGCACCAGCCCTGTCATCCTGTTTGCTTAGTCTCAACAATTGTGCCAAAGTCATCTCACTCTGCAAGCTGCTGATCCTCCAAAGCCTAGGAGTACTGCCAGCACTTCTTCAAAGATTCAGGAACTCCAGTGGAACAGCAGAGCTGCTCCCCTGCACCTTTCAGGCACCAAGAAAGAACGGTGAGCCTCCAATACCACAAATACCCATCGCATAGCTCGAGCTGAAGGGGGCCAACAGTGCCAACGTGGTCTCCAGACTCTTCAGACCCGAAGCCCTCATTGGGTTTCCCCACTGTGGATTTCTCAATGCCTCCTGCAGCCTCTGTTTGCAGGCCCCCTCTACCACTACCGCTCCCGGTGATGAAAACCTGGCGCCAAAGGACGCCTCTGCACCTGTCGCCCAAACAGGAGAACCAAAAGTGTCCCCATATTCCCGAGCATTGTGAGGCCTGAGCCCCATCGTTGTCTCAGCCCAACTGGCATACCAGTCCAAACCTGCAGCCTCTTTTCACAAAGACCAATCCCTATAGCCAAACATTGGGCACCCAACGCCCTATTGCACCTCTGCACCCTGCTGCCCCAGTGCCGCCTGGTGTGACCTCTTGGTGCTGCTTTGGATCTTGCCCAGTACTCGCCTTAAGTACAGGAGAGTAGTCCAGTAAGTTGCTGTACTCTACCTGTATGTCATACTTGTTTTTCCTCCCATAGGATAACATTGCAGCTACTGAAAATTGCACAGTGTCAACTTTTTAAACTGAAGCATATTTCTCTTGCAAAACATACTTACCTGAACGTATTGATTCTGGTGCCTAAATATAAATAGAAAGATAAATGTTATTTTTTATAAATTGACGTGGATCTCCTTATTGAGTTGTGTGCATCATTTATTGGTTGTGTGTGTATTTTACAGATGTCTAACACTCTTCTCAGATAAGCCTAAGGCTGCTCAACCACACTACCCCCTAGAAGAGCACCTAGGGACTGCTAGATCAAGCCCCTGTCCACTCATAAGGGAATACCTGGACTGTTTGCGATATGGTATATAATATAAAGAGCCAGCTTTCTACATTGGTGGTGCAGCAGTAGGGTACAAGACTTGACACATGGTAATAAGTGATTTCACTAAGGAATCAAAAATTATCATTAGTTAAAACAATTTTTTCTCGATTTCAAATTGTTTCTACATTTCTTTAAAATAACTGTTAGATTGTTGTGTTAAGTCTCAGCCAAACTGTTTAGAATTTTAAAAGTGTACTACTAGCTAGGCCCAAAAGTCTATTTTAGAATGTTTTCTCATTTTCTAAAAAGGTCCCAGCTTTAGTAACAATGTCTGCTACAGAAGTTCTGGTTCAGGAGCTTTACCTGACCCCTTACCTGCAGCTTACAATGCAACAGGTAAGTATCCTCCATGAATCATATAAGTTAAAAACAGACTCAGTCATTACCAAGGCAAAGCTCTAGGAGGTCTTGGCAGAGTATGAGAAAAACCATCCAGAGGATGAACCTGTTCCCCCTGAGAGTCCAGATAGAGACAGTGGAAGCGTGGAGAAATTAGAGCCTCTTCCCCTAGAGAGAGAAGACCTCCCAGAGGAGGGTCTTATTCTTGAGAGACTAGCCAAGAGGGTGACTGTAGAAGCCAAAATCTTGGCCATAAAAAGGAAAAAGCTATGACCCATCTCTGGTGGCAACAACATAATAAATAGGGAGAAAGATGAAGCTAAGATCCCCAAAGGGATTGTCCCCCAATACACCTAACTGATGAACCTTGGCACTTGCCGGACCCACAAGAGAGGCATCCATGTAAACCACCTTAAACTCTATCATGACAGGGCTGAGGTGGCCATGCTGATGGCCACTGATGAGGAACAGGAAGAAGAAAGGGAACCTCTCCCTGACCTCCTCTCTCACAACCCTAAAGATGGGTCAGTAGAAGGAGTTGTCTTTTCAGATACCCTCTCTGCCCAACAGCAAGTGACTGCAGGCAAGTCCTGCATCAGTATGCTGAGCTCTTCTCCTTGACCCCTGGCCAGACCAACTGGTGCACACATGATGTGGACACTGGGGACAGCTTACCTGTCAAAGACAAAATCTACAGGCAGTCTGATCATGTCAAGGAGAGCATTAAGGCTGAAGTAAGCAAGATGTTGGAATTGGGAGTCAATGAACCCTCTAAGAGCCCCTGGGCCAGCCCAGTTGTCTTAGTCCCCAAACCTCATACCAAGGTGGTAAAACAGAACTGAGGTTTTGTGTGGACTATGTGAGCCTTGATGCAACAACCAAAATGGATGTACACCCAATTCCTAGGGCAGACAAATTAATTGGCATTGACAAATTAATTGGCTGTCAAATTTCTCAATACTTTTGATTTGACATCAGGGTACTGGAAAATTGGTTGACCACAGGAGCAAAAGGAAGCAACCCCAGATGGGCATTATCGGTACACTGTTATGCCCTTTGGACCAAAGAATACCCCTGCCACCTTTCCAAAGGTTGGAGAACAAAGTCCTTGCTGGGTTGGAATCCTTTAGTGCAGCATATCTAGATAATATTGCTATCTTTGGCTCCACTTAGCAGGATCACCTGATCCACCTTGGAAAGATCATTGAGGCTCTGCAGAGCACAGGCCTCTCTATCAAGGCAAGTAAGTGCCAGATAGGGCAGGGCTCCTTTGTTTACTTGGGCCGCCTTGTAGGTGGGGGCCAAGTTCAACCCTTATAGACCAAGATCCAGACAATTGTGGACTGGGTAGATCCAACCACCCAGACTTGTCAGCACATTCCTTGGCTTGACTGGGCACTTCAGGTGGTTTGTGAAGGGGTATGAGTCCATTGTGGCCCCCTTCACAGAAATTACCTCCAAGAAAATGCCAAAGAAGTTAAACTGGACAATGAGCTGTCAAAAGGCTTTTGACACTCTGAAGGAAGCAATGTATTCAGCACTCATTTTAAAAGCTCCAGATTATTTCAGGCAGTTCATAGTGCAGACAGATGCCTCTGAACATGGGAAAGGAGTAGTCATATTACAAACGAATAATGATGGCCATGACCAACCTGTTGCTTTCATTAACAGGAGGTTACTCCCCAGAGAGCAGCGTTGGAGTGCCATTGAGAGGGAAGCCTTTCCTGTGGGTTGGTCTCTGAAGACGTTGAGGTCATACTTGTTTGGCTCTCACTTCCTTGTTCAAACTGACCACATGCCTCTCAGATGGCTGATGCAAATGAAAGGTGAAAACCCCAAACTGTTGAGGTGGTCCATCTCCCTACAGGGTATGGACTTTACGGTGTGCACTGACCTGGGACTGACCACGCCAATGCAGATGACCTTTCTAGGTTTTGCCACTTAGAAGATAAAGACTCTCTGGGAAAGGTTAGTTTCATTCTTTTTTGTTTGGGGTCAGGGTTATGTAGGAAAGTGTCATGTGTCCCGTGCAGGCCCATTGTCATTTTCCGTATGTTAGCATGAGCACGATGCAGACTGCCCTCTGCTTTGCGCACTTTACTATACAATCTTATTTTGCTTTGTGCCACACTTTACTTTCACACAGAACCTGCCGTTGTTTTGACGTTCTGTTCTTTCCTGGGGTTTAGTCTGTACACCATAGACAAGGTCAAACAACAATGCCCCTTGTATTTTGTTCTAGTCAGGCACTAGCACATCGACAAAACACGCAAATGCAGCTGTTATTTGGGAACACACACTTTTCTCATATAGGTATAAACAGATAGGTAACAGCACACTTGGAGAGGGATCATTCCAGGGAAGAGATCCCAACAGAACCTAAGATGTAGAACTTTCATCTGTGTATGCTAAGGTATGGGATCTGCTTACCGTTGGTGATCTCTTCCATGACGGGGTGGTTAAACAGTGGGATAAGATACAGTCAGACATGCCAAATACCTCCACGCTTGGTGAATTCCATTATGTTCGTGTGCGCCATGCACTATGTTCACTGTTGGGGGAGGAAATGGGTGAGCCTCAGGAATATACTTCTCCAACACATTTGCTACGTGCCAAATTTTCACTCCAGTTGATATCACTACTGTACACCCTCTCCAACACAACAACTGGGCCCTCGGGCGTGAAGGCACAGCTCGAGTGGCGAGCGGAACTACAGCTAGACATCACAGAAGAACAATGGGTATACTGCTGCACAAGCACAAAGTCGATCTCACAAAATGGTAAACATCGCCTTATACATTTTAAATTCTTACAAAGAGTTTACTACACTCCAGCCCGCTTGTTTAAATACGGTCTTAGAGAGGACAATAGATGTCTGAGATGTGGGGTGCCAGACGGCACCTTCACTCATCTGGCTTGGAGCTGCCCTGGGGTACGCAAATGGTGGGAGACAGTGCAAATGGCCCTACAGGACATGGCGTGGGTGGGTTTGAAGTTGACACCTCTGGAGGCCTTGCTGGGCTACACTAAGGGATACCCCAAAGCCTCAAGGAGACTGTTGTATCTGGGCATCTTAATGGCTTAATGGCCAAGCGCAAGATTGCATTGCAATGGATGAAAGGCCCCGCGCCCACGTTGCAAGATTGGTGCGCAGATTTAACCTACTGTAGTGTACACTCTGAAAACTTCAATGCACTTATGCCCTCGCGAAGTAGACCAAAGAATATTTGGGAGCCGTACAGGGCTTATTTGGCTAACCAGGCAGCGGCATCCGAATCAGAAGAAGAACTGAACAGGGAGGGGATTGGTTAATTGTATGATGCACAATAGCGGACTTTTAATATGTCCAGACTTTAATGTATATCTGTAATCAGTTCGAGCCAGGTGGCAATGAGCCCGCCGCATTTGACATGCAAATCTGACTTCCCACACAGGGGAGGATGCAGACCCTCTTTGTCCAGAACCCCTTTGGCACCTGAACAGGTGAGAAAATTAGCAATCAGATAGGCAAGCCCACCTCCAGGCTAGCTCCACCCGTAAGGTGGACTAACCTGAAGTGAATGCGACTTTTCAGAGCCTGCCATATTTGTGATGGCAAACTTAGGAACTTTGGGGCAGGGTTATGCCCACTTCCCACAGGAAGTGGTCATATAAGGGGCGTAGTGACCCCAGGGGCCCCCAGTTGTCCAATGGTACTGTTTTAGTATTAATATACCACGGTTCTACCCCCACAGCTTATGTGGCAGAATGGTGCAACAAGTAGACTGTTAATTTCAGGATGTGTTTTTATTGCCATCGCTGTCACTGTATGTAATGTAATAGCTATCGATAATATTGTTTGTTTGAAAAATGAAAATAAAGTTTAAAAAAAAAAAGGTATGGGATCTGCTACCAACAGCCAGAGATATTCTGATATATAATCATTTTGCTTCTGTAGAAGGGGAGGGGTGTTAGGCTTCCCTGTCTTATATAATGAACGCACATTTTATGGTTTATGGAATACTTACTATGCTGACAGTATGTGTGTTAGGTATTTTCTTACTTATTGTGGCACGTATACTGCATACTAGAGCACGATAGTTCAAATAAACACTTTAAACTTTTCTTGTGTTTCTGTCAGATCTTATTGTGGACTAGTACGAGTGTGTGAGAGAAAGGGTGTGTCCTGTAACTGCGATTCCTGACAGGGTTGGGAGTGTTGTGTTCTGGGGTGTCTACTCACTTGTTCCTCTGTGAGTGCGTAGGAGGGCAAGTGAGACCCTATAGCTAGTCGGTCCCAGGCACATGGGTACTAAGGTGGTAGGATGACTCGGTCCCTGACTACTAAGGTTCTATGGTCCCAAGCATAGTTCTGTGCCTATGCGGAATCCCTGCAACATGGCGCCGCCAACATTTGGTCTGATACTTATTCACGGGACCCCTGAGTAGCACTTGTTCTTGTCCACAATGCCCTCACACCATTTCCCAGAGATGTCCATGGTGGGAGGGATTTGCCTCCTCAGTTTGTAGGGACTACCTATTAATGTAAGTTTTTCAAGCTTGAATTTTTAAAAGGTTTTTTGACCATTTTAGTGCTATTGTCTGAATCCCTTTGTTCTGATTAATGGCTCAATCGGTTGCGAGTCCAGATCATTGCTGCGCTTCAGTTACTCAACATTGGTTGCAACATGGAGTCCCCAATGCAGGATCTTATGTTGTTTTTGCGGTCGAGGCCGACCCTGTGTACCGCTTTCAAGTTTTTTACTCCTGGATTACATTTCCCACTGTGAATGTGAATGATTATGCTTTTCATCATTACTCTGCTGCTGCTGTTCCGACAGCTTATCACCCTTATGCGGTTGTTGATGTTCCTCTTACGGCCTGGGAGCAACAAATTTGGTTTAATAGCGCCCTACCCCATCCTATTGCTAAGGTTCAAATGGGCCCCTTGAGTATTGATGGGGCCAGTTGTCCTGTTTTGGCTGGGTTTATTCCGTATTCTAATTATCTTAAAGCCAATTTGGCAGATGTACATTTGTTATATGCTCAGGTTGTTCTTCTATATATACACCTGAACCAATTTGTTGCCCGTGCCTTTCTCATGGCTCCACCTGGGACTGTGCCTCCTGTGCATGCTGCGCACGGTGGGGGCTTGGTATTAGCCCCGTTAATATTTACTCGGTGATGGGCAAACATCCTCAGAATCGTTAGGACTTTCCCTTTTGGATTGCTCAGAACATTGATCATCTTGATGCAGTTTTCCCTCTCACAGGTCCTGTGGAGAAATATAGGATCCTTATTATGTGCTTGCCTAGTGGTCTGATTCCCCCCATGGCCAATTGCAACACCTGGAGGATGGTGTTCACCTCAATATATACACTTTGTTATGGCACCCCCTCGATGAGTGTTCTTCCGAGCGTTCTCAAACAAGTACAGAACGAACATGGGGCAGGTCCTGCCCTAGATTTGGGGATGAAGTTAATGGGTATTTTTCCTGATGTCTCCAAAATTATTCTTTCTAATATTACAGGTGAGGCAGCATCGTTGATGGTTCGTCAACGCCTTTCAGCTGTTGCTGACATTGACTGTGAATGTGAATTGCTGATTATTATTGCTGATTTTTACACATCCTTAGGTCGTAATAACTTTGGGGTCAGACTATCTACTCAGTCTCAAGGTAAGCCCCTCCTGAAAAGGAGGGTCATCCTGTCTTTCCTAAAAAGACATGGGACAGATCTGAGCAGCAGCAGAAGCCTACGTCTCATGGTGGGTCACCACCCCTGTACTCTTATGAATGTAGATAGGATTTACGGGATCGCTCTAAAATTAAAACTCCTGAGAGGTTTCACGTTCCTGATGCTCACTCTCCTCCTTCCTTTCAGGATTCGTCTGATCAACAGTATGACAGAGGAGGGCAGCAAGATCGCAGACAGGGCGAGTCCGCGCCACCCAAGCAGGACCCGCAGCGCTCTTTTGACATGAAAGTTAAGAGAGAGAAACCACCTCCATATAGAGTCCCATTCCAGAAGAAGAAAGTTGCCACTTTGACAGCGAAATATGCCCCAGATGGTGAGAACCCTCTTCCTGGACAGGAGTTGGGCGGTGACTCTCCTGGTCAGCGCAGCGAAAGTTACCGTAGTGCACCAGACACTCCGCCAGTTTCTGGAGGCGAAAGCAACTGACCACTTTGTAACTGTTGAAACGCGGACACCCCCGTAGCTCTACCTGATAGACTTTACCATATAGACATTCGGATTGAAGGTGACATTAAACGCACCATAAATGTAATTTTTTGAGACAACTTGACGTCTTCTTATGATACTTTACTGGAGGAGGTCAATTGGCCTACCCTGTTTGTTCTTGTTTGTCCTTGAGGCAAGTATGTGATTATACCTTACTTTTTGCAATTCGTCCCCGAAGAGACTAAGCATGCTTATGCTTCTGAGTGGGCTCTTGCCTTGACCCCTGCCTTATACCACAACCAGGCTGGTTGGAATAAGGATTCTCCTTTGCATGTTGTTCCCATAAGTTCTACTCCTCAGCCGCAGCCTCAATATCCAATTAAGCGTGATGACAAGGCATCTGTAAAAGAGATTCTTACCCAATTAGAATATCAGGGTGTAATTGAATCCTGTGTCTCTGCAATGAATAATCCTCTGTTTCCGGTTCTGAAACCTGAAAGTTCCTATCACATAGTTTTTGAATATAGACATTTCACTAGTCCTACCCTATACTTTTGCAGTGCAAAACATGCATATTACAGCTTTGATCAATAATATTATGCGTAAAAAGTTCAAAACTACACTAAATATTTCTAATGGATGTTTCAGTCATAACCTGGCTCCTGAGAGCCGAGACATATCTGTGTTCAATGCCCTCGGCTGCCAGAGGCGATACGCGAGACTACCCCTGGGGTATGAGAATAACCCCGGGGTCTTTGCTACATGTATTGTATCTCTTTTGCATGATATTGATCCTGACGCTTTCTCTTATGTCAATGACATATACCTGACAGATGATGAATTAAATCCCCATCTCGTTAGAGTGGATCGCATCATCACGCGATTCGCTGCTCTTGACTACAAGTTCAATTTTGCAAAATTGCAAAAGGCGTTTCTGGACGTTCTTTTTCTTGGTTATGAATGGACAAATTAGTGTGGGGGTTTAGCACCCCATTTTTTGGAGATGTGTGCTCAATTGCAACCTCCTTCTACCCTGAAAAAATTGCAGCCTCTGCTTAGTTTTCTGAATTTCAGCAGGACTTACATTCCTGACTATGCTCAGCGTATCAAACCTCTTTATGCTTTGATACATTCATCCTTTTCTGCTTCCTCCTGGCTTCCGGAACAAACTGCTGTATTGCATGCTTTGCAGTCTGATTTGCTTGCTACGCAATACTTACAGACTAGATTGAATACTACCAATTTGCTCATCCGGATTATGCCTAGTGCGATCGGCTTCACTTATGGGACATTTAATGAGGGTGACACAGTCCCAAGTGCTCATAAATAGAACCTGTATACTCCTGCAGAATTGCATTTCTCTTCTACTGAAAAATGTTTGACTGCTGTGCAAATGACTATTCTAAAAGAATGCCCTCTTGCTCAAGGTAAATGCATTTTTGTCGTTTCGCCTGTGCCGGCCATAGAGGCGGTCACGAAAGCTAGTGTCCCAAATTCTAAAGCTCTGCATCCTAGTTGGAATCAATGGGCTACGTCTTTGACGTCCACTGATGTCAGCTTAGTTTTTGACTCTTCCTTGCAAACACAAGTTTCTTCAGTATGAACAAGTTCACCCGATGCCTTCTTTGTTTCTTCCTCTTGATCAATATAAATGTATAATTTACACTGATGGTTTGGCTCAACCAGCCATTGGTTCTAAGCAGACTTATTCTGCAGCTTGGGCTATTGTCGTAGGTACTATGAAGGATGGAGTTTTTAACTCTACCTTGATCCACACACAGTCCCTTGGGGACTGCACGGCCCAGCTGGCCGAGTTGAGAGCCTTGTTTCTAGCTCTCGAACATTCTGATCCGGAATTGCCCACCCTTGTTGTGTGTGATTCTTTTTATTGTGTACAGTCTTTTAATGAAAATTTGTATTTTTGGAAACAAAATGATTTTCGGGATTCTAAAGGTAGCACAATAAAGCATAAAAATGCTTTGGGTTAGAGTGGCTGCTCTTAAAGAACGTTTGCCACTTACACATGTTATACATACATTGGGCCATCAACGTGCAGGAGCGCACACTTTTGGAAATTCACTGGCTGATGAAGCAGCCAAATCTGCAGTAGCCACCCTTAAAGTAGCCGTTGTTACGCATTCTATGACTAAACTTGATGATGACATTTTGGCGCCCATCCCTGCAACTTGAGATGGTACTCCCTTTCCTCAGGGGTTTCCTTCTCAATATTCTTACCAGTTAGCTGCTGTCAAAGTTCCATTTGTGACCATTCCTTGTGTTGGTGATCTTCTGATCCCCAACCTTGACCGTAGACACTCTTTGATAGTAGCCGCCCATGAAGGGATTCCTTCTGCATATGTAGGAGTGGCCACCACTATTTCTCTTTTACAGCAACGCTATTGGTGGCACGGTTTATACCAGCAGACTCGCTGATACGTTCTTTGTTGCAATGTTGGCCAGCAAATTAAGAGTTCTACTGTGTAGCGACCACCTCAGAAACATCTTTATATTTCCAATCAGCCATTTGGCTGCATTTATCTTGAGCATTGCGGTCCTCTTATATCCGATAATGTTTTCAAATATATTTTGGTGGCAGTGGATTCTTGCACTAGGTTCCTCTGCGTCTGTCCACAGTGCTCCGCTGATGCTCTGACAGTTATTAAGGATTTTCATGTCTTTGTCAGAACTTATGCCTGTGGCACTTTCCATTCAGACCAGGTTACGGCTTTCGTCTTTAAGGCGTACCATGATTCAATTACGTCAATGGGAATGCAGGTGCATTTCTCATCTCCATATAGGCCCGAGGGCAATTCTGTGGTAGAGCGGATGAACCGTGACTTAAAGCAATCTTTGACAGCAAGGGTATTAGGTACCGGCCGTGGTTGATTATCTTATCTTTATGGGGTTCAACGTGCTCTTAATAACTTCCCAAGAAGATCTCTGGGTAGGCGGACCCCGTACAAAATGCTCTTTGGCATCACAATGTATGTTCCAGACCTTGATTGTCTAGACGTTGTGGTGGCTGCCGCAACCTTTGACGAAGATAACCACTCTCCTGTCTTACAGGATCTACAAAAGTTTTGTGATACTCTGGCTAAAACCCATTTGCCATTGACTCCACCATTGGATGCAGCGGTCCTGATTCCTGTTTCTGACTGGATTCCTAAAGTTGGAGATCTGGTTTTTGAAAAGGTGGTGATCAAGAAAGAATGTGGTCCATCCTACTGTGCTTCTGTTCCAGTGCTTGGTCTTCATGACACCCGAGCTGTGATTTTACCTCCACTTCCAGGATAAAAAGACAATTGCTTTGTTTCAATTGAACATGTCAAGTTACACCATTTGGCCAATCCTCAATAGTATGCCTAGGGGGATGTCGAGTCTTCAGTTCACTTGGTACCAGTTTTACCTTCCTCACACCCCACAATGGAAATCGTTCATTCTGATCCAGCCCTTGAGGCCCCTTCGGGAGTGCGAGCCTCAGGTGTACATCCAGAATCCCAGCCTCCATTATTCCAGCTGAGGTCTTCCGGTTACTATATCAATCAACATATCTTTTTTTCAGACATATCTCGTTGTCTTCAGTCTTATCCCCACCACCAGCGTAGATTTTTGTTTACATCTCCTGGTTAAAACACACTTATCTGGTTCCACTTTGGATATATGTCTGGATCATGTTTTCCATGGTATTTTTGTTCATGTGGATTGGATTTGTGACTGTTTGTTTTCTTTTGACTAATGGCCATTACCTTCCAGATCGTTCTGCCTCCGAACTTGTAGAAGGGGTGTTTACCCCAATTCCTCCTCGCATAAAATGAAAAGAGACAAGTCCCTTGTTAACATTTCAGCGGTACCAGTCACTGATGGAATTGTATGGGATAAAGTACCATTGACGCTGCAGATACCCTATGTATTCCGTGTTTCCATAGGTGATGTAATAGTGCCTGGGTTGCAATCGGATGATTGGGATGTTGATGCTGTGAATTCTATGTTTTCTGAATTGCAATATTACACTGTCTTTGACACTGAGGATTTATATTTAAACTCTGCTAACTACGCTGATTTGTTCTGTTAATAACATTATGGACACCATTTTTTGCATAGAACCAATGGACCTCGTCCCCAATATACCTACACTCAATGGGAACATTGCCCATCTCCATCTCAGGGTAGTTCACATACACAAAAGATGAAGTACACTTATTTCACTGGGCATGACCTTTCGGACTCGGGATCATACTATTTTAAACTGGTTCCCACTCTTTCAAAAAAATATATGCTTACTTAGACCAAGTTGATATATGCATCCCTTTTTATTGATAATCTAGCCCTGAAAGGATATGATTACTGGAAGGACAATATTGACTTGAAATAAGTATGGGGCACTAAGGTCTCGAATCTCTATTCTGTGCATGTCTGATACATATGCAAAGTATCTTTCTTAATGATACGGTCCAAGAGGCTACTTGTCTAAGGTTGGATAAGATTAAAGAATCGAATACTCCTACTATTTCATCCTTGGCCCTTTTTGATAATTGGCAATCTTATACAAATTATACTGAAGACCAACTGAATAGTATGATATAAAATGGTACATTTAATTCTTCTATGATAGCTCCAACTGGGTGGGCATTATGGCCATCAGACATGAATGTTTGTCATTCTCGTTTCGTGAACACTACTTCTGGGTTCAAATTAAATCGACCTGATCCACGTTATCCACAAACCCTGCATTCCAACACTGTTACTACTTATTCTGTGGGTAAATTATGTCAACAATGGTTAGAACATTCCACATTGTCTGCCTTGAAACAACATCTTTCTCTCCTGTCCGAAGATATAAATATATCTGATTTCCTTTTGAGTCCAAAATCCCCATGTTAGAAATGATTTGTTTATGCTGCTTATAATGAACTTTGGAAATTGTCGCAACTAGACAGTATTCATACACTGTCATCTCGTATTTATACTTTAGATAATATTGTGTTGTCCGTAATTGATATTGTACAAAATGAGGTCTCTACCTTGTATCATGGACAGAATCAACTTAGATCAGTTATGTAATTTAGCGGGACACTGCAAACACTTAAAAAAAGACGTATTCCTTGGTGTTACCTTATCTGTAGCACATTGTTCTTACCATTTAATTTGACACACAAACAGCAATCAATGGCTATGAAAGACGCAAGTTATATCATGCTACACAGTGAAAAGCTTGGACAACTTTCCTTCCCTATTGCGGAAACTCATTCTGCTGCATGGTTAATACATGCAGTTTTCTTGTTGCATATCTCGGCCTTTCAGTTCACTGCCTGCATGAAACACTTCTAAGTAGGTAGATATGAACCCCTTGGGAGCAGCTACATACATGAGTTATGATCCCTGCCTTTTTCATATCGTTGTTAATGAGCTGAGAGAGAAGTTTTTCTTATGAGGGAGGAGTGCAACTCCACTGCCGGTCATTCCCTCGTGTGTAAACAAGTAAACATTCACAGCGCTTGCAATGTTTTTGCCCCAAATCTGGCTTGCTATTTGAAGGGAACTCCTGTTCCCCCAATCATTCCCACTCTCAAATTGCTTTCCAATGGAAGCAATCTCATTCTTAATAATCAGGACTGCTGCAGTCTCTGGGTGGGAATCCCGTATGTGGTATCTGTTTCCCAGTTAGTTACTTGTTGCAACAACATCCTGTTTCCCCCTCCACATGAGAGTGTAGATAGTTAGTTATGGCCTTCCATTCCAAGGAGGCATGGCCGGGAGCTGCAGCATGGCGGATGTGTAGGCGCTGAGCTCTGTCCCAGTCAGGCAGAAATCCTGCTTTTTTCCGCACAACGGCGCGGAGCTGACCCACCCATGGGGATATATTAAAGATACTTAGGTCCTGCATCAGACCTGAAGAGAGGGAAACAGCGATTCTGAGCTGGAGGAGACCAAGAGAATTAAACGATGGGACTGACGAGGCCAACTGATCCGCCTTGGGGCCTTGTGTTTTGGAGCACCGCACTACATCAAATCGGGAGCGGAATCATTCCAGAATAAATATCTGGGGCACGAACGAGAGCAGCGAGAGCGACCGGAGCGATGCTAATTGGAAGGCAGTAAGGCGATCGGGTCCTGGTCTCAGGGCCTAGCCCCAGGAGACGCCTCCACACGGTAGTGTTGGACCCAGCAAGACCGGGGGGGGCTAAAAAATCCGAACCAAAGACTGTCCTCTGATGCGCGACGAAGACAAGGGCCCTGGGAGTCGATAGAATATCCACCCCCAAGAAAGTCCTGGACCGGCCCACGGGCCTGCCATAAGCATAAAACGGCGACGCAGTCCCTCCAACGCCAGGCGATCGAGACTCCCGACCAAACCAGGGAAACAGGGCGAGGGAGCGGTGGGCCCTGTGAAACTGGGATCGTGTTTACAGCAGAGGAGGACCCGGACTACCTGGGGCCCTCGACTGGCTGCCTTCAATGCCGAGGGCAGGTGCCCTGGGGGGGAAATTGAGAAGGCCTGCAAATAGATCCGGAGTCCCCAGAGGCCCTAGGGAACGGTGGAGAAGAACACACATTTAGAGGGGTCAAAGTGCTGAGGGATGAACAAGAGACTGGGACACCACGATCTGGGCACAAGCACAGCAGGAGGAGAGTCTGCACCCAAGGAACTACATCAGAAGGCCTCGTAGGCCATAGCGGGGCATTCCCAGGCCCTCTTGAAGGAACATTCTATATCTAGGGACACTGATATCTGTGAGCTGCGCCGTGAGGAGGGAGTCACTAACGGGCCTCAAACGTATGGTGAATAACACCCCCACTGAGAGCATAACCGGTTGGATGTGAGGAGAAAAATACAACTAGGGCTCAAAACGTGGGCAGAGAAATTAATGCAGCAAGAGTGAACGGGAGAAAAGGAACTACCCATAAGACATAGTGAGGCTCCATATCTGGTCCCCTAAGTAAGAGCAGCCATTTGAAAGACTGGATGACCTTGTACCTTAGGCTCCCGAACCTAATTGTGCCATGCCGAAACAAAAGGGCAAACCAGGGGCAACTCAACCCCCCACGAGAGAGCCATCTCCAGTCCCCCCTGAGGACGGTAGCGGGGACCCCATGAACATGGATTCCGCGCTGCACTTACATTGACAAAGTACTTGGTGTCATATTGGATACTAAGGCAACACTCCAACAGGATATTTGAGCAGTGTCAGTAGGGCTAGGACTATTACAAGCTGAGCACCGGAAACTGGCTGATAGGGTCAAGGAAGTGAATACTGCTGTGGAGGAGCTTATTCCAGAACACAAACAAGGAGAGACACGCCTGAATAATCTTGCAAACAGAGTGACTGAACTGGAACGCAGGGCTGAGGATGCAGAGGGGAAGAACAGAAGAAATAATAATAGAATAGTAGGTATTCCAGAGGGAACAGAGGGCACAGATATGACAGTGTTTCTAGGAAAATGGCTGATCGACGTGATGCCTCCTGACTCCCTCCTTAAGTTCTTTGCCATAGAAAGAGCCCATCGAGTTCCGGGGCGCCCTGCTGCACCTAGAAGACCTCTGAGACCAGTGGTAGCCAAACTACTGCATTATAAGGATAGGGACTCCATCCTACAACAGGCCTGGACCCAGGGCCCCTACATACTGGACAATAACGAGGTATTGATGTTCCCAGACTTTACTGCATGAGTGCAAGCACAACAAGCCTCTTTCATCGAAGCGAAGAAGGCCCTCCGAGACGCGGGCTTACAGTATTCCTTGATCTTCCCGGCGAAGCTCCGAATTATATTAGATGGCTCCACACATTTTTGACACACTCCAGAAGAAACATGGGCCTGGCTAGAAGTGTACAGAAATGGCTCACACCTGCCCAAACCACAACGGGGCCCTCGGAGATTGGAACGCACAGCGGAACCAAGACACAGACGCCTCAAGAAACCGAGCGCACTCCTGAAACCGACTACATCACAGACACAACAAGACAGGAAGGCCGCCCTACAAGCTGTAACATCGTTGATGTCTCCCCAAAATTCTGATAAACCTATGGTCTCATCATCTGAGCACCGTGCACAATCATCGGACTCAGAAGAAAACACAGGAACTGAATCAGAATTTCCGAAACTAACACCACATGCGGCACATGACATTATATAGCGAGGAGAAAGACGAGGGCCCTCTCGATTGTATAAAGAACTGGGAACTAAACAGACCTTGCATACCATGATCCCCTGGGACCAGAAATGGTCGACCACCCCATGAACTGGAGTACCGAGACGTAAGCAACACCCTTCTTTAAACAAAAGGTACTGGACAGAGGAACCCCATAGGCCTCAGCACCTAACCCACTATCCCTAATAAATATAAATAATCTGGAACTACCCAGAAATATGTGTGCACACTGACAAAACACCCACTGTCACTGTGTGATTCCCATACAGGAATTTAACAATTTTAACACAATAGCACAGGTGCACCACATAACAAATTAGACAATAAATTGTATAAAATTCATGTCCACAAAGTTTTCTTCCAAGTTTCTTCCTTTATTTTCAACGAAGTCTTTAAAAAGCAATCAAGGTGATTTGAGACACAGCCGACGTGTTTCGTCCTTATCAAAAGGACTTCCTCAGGGCTGTTAATTCAACAAACACAATACACTTATAAATATATATATACATACACATAGAACGACAAATTTTAAGACAACACACACTATTAACAAACGTTCTAGTCATAAAATACCAATAGATTACTATCATTTCATCTCATTAAAAAATTATAATTGACTAATAATTTCAACCTCTTTATGTTCAGGTAAAATACCTAACAGATGTATGCAGAAAGAAATGAAGTTAAAGAGCTCAAAAGGATGAGAGTTTAAGGATCAAATAAAGGAAAACGGAGACAGAAAGGAATCTTGACTAGAACGTTTGTTAATAGTGTGTGTTGTCTTAAAATTTGTCGTTCTATGTGTATGTACAGGATAAGGACGAAACGCGTCGGCTGTGTCTCAAATCACCTTGATTGCTTTTTAAAGACTTTGTTGAAAATAAAGGAAGAAACTTGGAAGAAAACTTTGTGGACATGAATTTTATACAATTTATTGTCTAATTTGTTATGTGGTGCACCTGTGCTATTGTGTTACAACACTCGTCTTTGTTTACCGGGCTCTTTCTTCTTTCTGACTCTTCCCCCCCCTCCCCACAAGAGTGTCCCGCCAGAGGAGCTGAGGGCGGCGTTCTAAGTGTACTAATGTTTGTTTGCAGGTTTGGGCAGCTGGCCGTTGCCGGTCCACTCTTGGGTTTGGGGTTTGTAGTTCTTGGGTTTATTGTTTGCTGCACTGGGGTCCCTCACTCGAAGGCTGAATTTGGGTCTGTTAGTGGAGGGGGGATGGGGGAATGGGGCAGATAGAACATAGCTAACCACATGGCTGGTACTGAAGAATTTAAGCTGATTTCCTGGAATATTAGGGGCATGGGTTCTCCCGCCAAGCGGTATAATATTCTAAGCTATATTAGACGCAGGGGGGCACAAGTGGTGATGCTACAAGAAACACACCTAACAGCAGAAGAAGTTACCAGGCTCAAGCGTAGATGGCGAGGCCAGCTGTTCCCGACGGTATACACAGCATATGCCCGAGGGGCCCTTATTTGGATCAAGCCTGGAACCCCCTTTCAGGCTAGACACACAATCATACATAAAGGGGGCTGTTTTGTACTAGTGAAAGGGAAACTGAGAGGGAGAGAAATTACAATAGGGAGCATATATGCCCCGAATCATGACTAGACACAATTTCTCCAACGACTTTCTGGATCCATGTCTGAAATGGTGGCAGGTGACCTAATTTTAGGAGGAGATTACAATTGTGTAGTAGACCTAGCCATAGATAGATCCAGGCCGCCTTTCAAGGGTACGACGGCGGCAACAACGGCTAAGGGCCTCAGGGATTGGATGACCAGATGGGAGCTTTTGGATGTTTGGCACCTACAAAATGACCAACAGAGAGAATACTCTTATTGTTCTCCTCTCTATGGCCTTCATACTATACTAGATATGTTCCTTTGCTCCATACAACTGGCATCCAACATGGTGGGATCAGAATATCTAGGGCGCTCCCTATCGGACTATAGTCCGCTTTTATTAAGATTTGCTCCTACCTTGGAGAGAGCTGCCATCCCACTGTGGAGATTCGATCCTGGCCTCCTCGAAGATGACTGCTTCAGACAAACGCTGTCCACGGCCATCTCGCACTATTTTGACACCAATCAGGGTACAGCTAGCACCCCACTGATAGAATAGGATGCATTCAAGGTGGTAATCAGGGGACACTGCATGGGTCAGACTGTGGGCACCAGACGAGAGATTAACAATGAGCTCCAGATGCTAGAAGCACAAATACAGGCACTAGACAGGGCTACCGAGCATGACAGGGAGAACAGGAAAGAATTGTCGGAAATAAAAAGCAAATACAATGAGACCCGGGAAAGACTGAGACTACTAGATCTGCGAGCATATCAAGAAAAACAACACATGGAAGGAGGAAAGACCGGGAAAATGCTAGCCTGGCTGATCCGGCCTGAAACCAATTGGTCCCCGATCCCTAGTTTATCGACACCTGCAGGTTGCACACTCTTCTCGCCTAAAACCATCAAAGATAAGTTCAGGGATTATTATGTAGCATTGTACGGAGAGCCGGGGGAAGTACAGGAAGTTGATTTGGTAGCGTATCTAGAGGGCTTAGAACTCAGGGAGGTAGACCGGACAGCACGGGAAAATCTGAAGGTAGCAATCTTGGCACAGGAGATTAGTACTGCAGTTAAAGAAATGGCTAGAGGGAAGACTCCCGGACCAGATGGTCTCCCAGTAGAATTTTATAGCACTTACGGTACCACCCTGGTCCCGCACCTGGAAAAAATGTATGCAGCTGCCTTACAGGGGGGAAGACTACCGGCGTCCACCAGGGAGGCACTGATGGTCCCCTTGCCAAAAACCAGGTCGGACTCGCCGAATGCAGCGGACTTTAGACTGCTGTCGATGCTGAATCTTGATTTTAAAATATTGAGGAAAGTATTGGCCACCAGATTAATGCCATATATGCAGAGACTAGTCCATACTGATCAAAATGGGTTTATTCCGACCAGGTCGAACTCTAATAACTTGAGGAGATTGTACCATGTGCTATTCAACACAGATATGACAATGTACCCCGACGCTGCGGTCGAGGCAGTCAACCTGGAGAAGGCCTTTGACTCCCTGGGATGGGACTTCCTGTTCCAGGTGATGAGGAATATGGGCCTAGGAGATGAGTGGCTATGATGGGTGTGTCTTCTGTACTCGTGCCCTATGTCAAGGGTACGCACGAGCAGAGTAGTATCAGCATCTTACCCCATACATAATGGAACACGACAGGGCTGCCCGTTATCTCTATTGCTCTTCGCCCTAGCTATGGAACCCCTGGCGGAATGCTTTAGGCAAACGGGGTAGAGATACAGGATCATATTAGACGGGTCTGTGCATATGATCTTGTTATATGCAGATGATATCCTACTATACATGAGGGACGGAAGGAAAGATATACAGAAGGCGTTTCATATCATAGAAGAATTCTCAAAGCTGTCTGGACTCAATATCAATAAACGTAAGACCCATATCTTCCCAGAGAGACCCACACTAACCAGACCAGTAGGCCTACCAGAAGGGCTAACCTGGTCGCCATCCTCCTTCACATATCTGGGTATCCAGATATTTCATGATCAGATAAACCTACTAGAAGGTAACCTGGGTAGAGCTGTTCATGCCTTAAAATCAAACGTGGCCTTTTGGCGAAAGTTGCCAGTCATGGCGAGGATATCGCTTTCCAAAATGGTAATATTACCAAAATTGTTATATTACTTTGTGAATCTTCCGGCCGTAATCCCTAAGAAATGGTTTAAAGAAATGAACGCTCTGCTGAGAGATCTGATTTGAGATGGCGGGCGGCACAGAGTGTCCCTCATGGTGTTAAGACAGACGTGGAATCTAGTGGGACTAGGTGTACCGGATTTTGAGGCTTACTACCTTGCAGCACAACTCCAGTGGCTGGCACAATGGCTAGACGGACTGGGATGGGAGACGCTGGGGTTGGCGGAGAAACCACTGCACGAACTACTGTTACCCAGAATGCTGCAACCCGAATACAAGATTAAAAACATGGGAGTACTGTTAGTGGTGGCCCTGAATGCCGGGACAGATACCTAAAATGAGAGGTTGAACTCCCACTATATGCACCTGACTTACCAGTAGTGGGATTACCCCAGGAGGGAGACAGGTGCCCCCTTACACACGGTCAGCTGAGAGTATGGGTGGAAGCCGGGGTGACCATGGTCCGAGACTGCTACCAGGATGGAGAGCTATTACCCCTCTCAGAGTTTCTGGAATAGCACGACCTAGGCCCGGGCCAATTTTTTAATTATCATGCAGTTGGGGGGCTACGACCATGCTTTGGGGCAGGGACACGCATGAGCTAAGCACACACCCGGTGCTCCAGGCAATGGTAACACTAGGAACAGCCAGACACCTAGTAAAATGGTTGTATAGGGTGATAATGGAATTGACGACTCCGAACCTGACCCACTTGCAGGAGAAATGGGGGGAACTAATTGGTAGACCTTTATCTGATGTGAAATGGAGGAAGTCCCTAGAGAACATCAAGAAGGTATCTAGGAACTCCAATTTCAAACTTATACAGTTTAACCTTCTCCACATGACATACCTCACGCCTCATAGGCTTAATATCATGTATGGGACTGCTGACAAAGCGTGCCCCCGATGTGTAGAATTAGATGCCAATTTCCCACACATGATATGGAGTTGCACGGATGTACAAGGGTATTGGCTAACGATAATCGAGACCCTCAATGGAGTACTTGCACGTACACTAAAATGCAATCCTGAGACTTGCCTCCCTGGGCTTTTCCCGAGACCCAAGGCCTGAAAAATTGGCCATAGGTTTATAGATTTGGCCTTGGTCCTAGCAAGAAGACAAATAGCTCGCAGATGGTGCTCACCGGGAGGCCACAGGGTGTCTGTATGGGAAAAAGAACTTTCTACTTTGGCCAGAGCGGAGGAAAGGGCATTATTCAGAGAGGATAAAAAGGTGCAAACCCCTAGCTGAACCATGGGCAGAAATATTGAGAAATTGGGAATCCAGTGACTCGGGAGACATAGAGAACAATGGTGAGGTACCTGAACCGATAGAGGAGGGAGGGCTCCCTTCTATCCCCACCTTAACAAGGTAAAACTAGAAGAAATCCCCAAGACAGAGACGAAAAGGGCACAAGAATACAAAGACAACTTTATGGGTCCACTTCCTCACCTGTGGCTTTGGGTTCTCCCCTCCTTCCCCACCCCCTCCCTTTTTTCTTCTCCCCTTTTTTTTCTCTCTCCCCCACACCGGACAGACAAAAATTAAGATACATGTAAAACAGTACAAATGAAGTAGAATATAAGAGAGGACCCCAGGAAAGAGCGGTAGTTAGTTGCTGCACATGTTTATTGTAATAAAAAATGTAAAAGTGAAAGTTTATATACAATGATCAGAGAACGTTACATGCTCCACACCGGGAACATTGCTTGATCAGATACACGAGGTTAACACAGGCGGCACTGATATATTCAGGATAATAGGAGTATTGTCAAGACATTTAAGTGGTTGGAGAAATGATACCATTATATTATGTTTTTGTGTTGCCCACGTGGCCTGAGATACTGTAATATTATATAAATAATTATGTATGTGTACTGCACAATATAATGTAAGATATTGATTAACAAAAAAATGCTAATAAAAAAAGATATACAAAAAAAAATGGCCTTCCATTTCAACGTTGAAAACAGATTCAACAAGCTAAGCAGACTCAAAGCGTTAATGTTTCAACAAGAAGTGTCTCTCACTTCAGCACGTGAGACCTTCAAATTGCAGGTGGTGAGAACGTCTAGTGAAATACAGTCACTGTTAAACAAAAATCTCCCCCTACATTTTGGTGAATTAATACATCAACTATTTAATGCGTCTGATACTACTGGCCTGGCACACTTTTTTAAACTTGTGGGCTCCGGCCTCGTGACATCTTTTCAAACTATTTTTGGAGTAATCCTAGCTTTTATACATTCTATTTTTTCCAACGTGTTCGGTGGGTTCCTGCTGATGCACATCTTTATTTGCTGCATCATTGTGCTGTTCCTGCTATTCCTTAATGGCTGTTCCATTTGTGGTCCTTCTAGTGGCAAGCATCGCTGCAGCTGTACATTGAGCGAATGCTACAACTTTTTGGAGTGGCGTCTTTAGATGCTCGGGATGCCGAATTTTGTCTAATCATCTGCTATGCTTATTTTACCTGTGTGCAACCTGTGGTTCATTGCATCCAGTGCCCCTTTCAAAGGGCCTTGGACATCTGCCTGGCTCCACCACCTCATGCTGACCTGGATTTCGAACTTTTGATGGGTCCCTTAGTGGCCCATAACCAGGACTGTTCTTTGGGATGTGCGGCTTGCGTACAACCCGGCGTTGTGGCCAGTGGCCGGAGGTGATCCCTGTGCAACTGTGCAGCCTCTTCAGGATCTCAGTTTCATCTAAATCAACATAGGTTGTCCTTTGATGGTCTTGTCGACAACTGTATATGAGGAGCATGTTTGTTCCTTTGACCTGCTTAACTGGATGGCTTACATTTCTAATTTGAAAAGTTCAGATTTCTTACTGGAAACTTTTTCTTTTTACTTGGCATCCTACATTCTGGATCCCGGCGACAGGCTGTCATTGGATACATTTTTTAATAAATTGTATTTTCTTCCAATTTGACCATAGTCCCTCTGAGAGACACTAACTACAACATTTTTATACGCTTTGGCTGTGCTTATCACCTGATTTCTGTCCTCATTTTGGTGCTACCATCCTGACCAAGGAGATGGTGTCATGTGTCCCGTGCAGGCACATTGTTGTTTTCCCTATTTTATCATGAGCATGATGCAGACTGCCCTCTGCTTTGCGCACATTACTATACAATCTTATTTTGCTTTGTGCCACACTGTACTTTCACACAGAACCTGCTGTTGTTTTCGTGTTCTGTTCTTTCCAGGGATTTAGTCTGAACACCGTAGACAAGTTCAAACAACAATGCCCCTTGTTATTTTGTTCTGGTCAGACCCTAGCACCTAGACAAAACACGCAAATTCAGCTGTTGTCTGGGAACACATACTTTTGTCATATAGGTATGCATGAATAGATAACAACAGACTTGGAGAGGGATCTTTCCAGAGAAGAGATTGCAACAGCACCTAAGATGTAGAATTTCATCTGTGTATGCTAAGTTACGGGATCTGCTGCCAACACCCAGAGATCTAGTGATATATATATTCATTTTGATTCTATAGGAGGGGGGGGTTAGGCTACCCTGTCTTATATAACAACAGCTCCTTTTATGATTTATGGAATACATACTATGCTGACCATATTTGTGTTAGCCATTTTCTTACTTATTGTGGCATGTATACTGCATACTAAAGCATAATAGTTCAAATAAACATTTTAAACTTTTCTCATGTTTCTGTCAGATCTTATTGTGGACTTGTACGAGTGTGAGAGTGAAAGGGTATGTCCTGTCACTGCAATTCCTGAGAGAGTCGGGGGTGTTGTGTTCTGGGGTGTCTCATCACTTGTTCCTCTGTGAGTGAGTAGGAGGGCAAGTGAGACACTATAGCTATTCGGTCCCGGGCATATGGGTACTAAGGTGGTAGGATGGCACAGTCCATGCCTATTAAGGTTCTATGGTCCCAAGCATAGTTCTGTGCCTACGCAGAATCCCTGCAACAAAAGTGCCCCTTTTTAACATGGTCACCCCCACGTTTTACCTGTTATTTGATGTGATTTTGATTGGAAGTTCACTGGGTTCCTGCTGACTAGGTCCCCAGTGCCAGATCTCTTTCCCAAATCTGTGCAAATGTACCACAATTGGCAATACTTTTAATACCCTCTGTTAGTCCCTAGTAAATGGTACCCCTGTTTCCTAGGGCCTGAGGTACTAAAGAGGGTCCCTAAGGGCTGCAGCACCTATTGTCCACCCTAAGGTGCCCCTTACCTGTGTCATGCAGTCTGCCATTGCAAGCTGCATGTCTTGGTGCACACAAAAACACAACATGGCACATATCTCTGAGTGCCATGTATGCAGACGCTGCATGCAGTATATGTAAGTCATACCTACACAGGCCTTACAGCCCTAAGGCAGGGTGCACTATACTACATGTGTGCACATAGCTGCATTAGCAGATATGTCCATGTGCTGGTCCGTTCCATTACTGCCAGTACAAGAGATCAGGGAAGCCATTTTAAGTACTTGTGGTGAACATTGGTGAAAACGGGTTTCCCAGCTACACAATGACTTCACTGAAAACAGAGATGTTTGGTTTCAAACATCTCATATTAATAAGCCTACATTGATTCCAGCATTGGATTTATTAATACAGGCACCCCTTAAAGTTACCAATTACTGGTGTGTTCACAGACTGGTCTCAGTCAGCCTGCCACCAGAGGCACATTTATGACTGCCCAAGGGTGAGGGCCTTTGCTCTCAGCAGGTCAGAAACAAAGCCTGCTCAGACAGAGGGTGTTTACAGCCCCATCCACAAGATGACCTGCAAATTAGCATCCATGGCAGGGGGCTTCCAAGATCCCGCTACATTTGGTATGTGAATCTGGCTTCCCTCACAGGAGAGGATGTCAACCCCCCTAGTCCAGAGCCCCTTTGGCACCTGGACAGGCAGGAAAATTTGTAATCAGGAAGACGTGCCCACCTCCAGGCTAGTACCACCTCTAAAGTGGTCCAACCTGAGGTGGATTCGATTTTCTGAGTCTACCATCTTTGTGATGGCAAACTTAGGAACGCTGGAACAGGTTTATGCCCACTTCCTACAGGAAGTGGTCTTATAAGGGGCATAGTGACCCCAGGGGTAGGTAGCCCAATGTTTACTACCCTACACTCCCATAACACCCCTAAATTTTGTATTTAGGGGAGCCCTGGCACCAGGAAATCAGATCCTTATGACCAAAAGAAGAAGAAGCACCAAAGTGCTGTGAAAGCAAGAACTGAAGAAGAAGATACTGACTTGGCACCAGCCCTGCCAGCCTGTTTGTCTATTCTCTACAATTGTGCCAAAGTCGTCTCATCCTACAGCTGCTGATCCTCCAAAGCCTGGGAAGACTGCCAGCACTTCTTCAAAGATTCAGGAACTCCCATGGAACAGCAGAGCTGCTCCCCTGCACCTTGCAGGCACCAACAAAGAACTGTGAGCCACCAAGACCGTGAAAATCCACTGCCTAGCCCGAGTTGGAGTGGGCCAATGGTGCCGATGTGGTCCCCAGACCCTCCAGACCTGAAGCCCATCTTGGGTTTCCCCACTGTGGACTTCTCGAGGACGCCTGCAGCCCCTGTAATGAAAACTTGATGCCTAAGGACACCTCTGCAGCCGTCGCCCCAAGCCCGTTGAGAAGAGGACAAAAGGTGTCCCCATGTCCCCGAACATCGTGAGGCCTGAACACCTGTGTTTTTCTCTCAGCCCAACTGACCTGCCAGTCCAATCCTGCAGCCTCTTTTCACGAAGAGCGATCCCTCTAGACTAACACTGGACACCGATGCTGTATTTCACCTCTGCAATCGGCCGCCCCAGTGCCGTCCGGTGCGACCTCTTGGTGCTGCCTCGGACCTTGCCCAGTGCTCACCTTAAGTCCATGAGTTTCGTTTTGTAAGTCTCTGTACTCTACCTGTATGCCATACTTGATTTTCCTCCCATAGGATGGCATTGCAGTTACTGAAAATTGCAGTGTCGACTTTTTAAACTGAAAAGTACTTCTCTTGCAAAACGTACTTACCGGAACATATTGATTCTGTGCCTAAATATATATAAAGATATATGTTATTTTTATAAATTGGTGTGGATCTTCTTATAGAGTTGTGTGTATAATGCATTGGCTGTGTGTGTACTTTGCAGTTGTTTAACACTCCTCTCTTATAAATGTAAGGCTGCTCGGCCACATTATCCCTAGCAGAACACCTTGGGATTGCTAGAGCAAGCACTTGCCTACTCATAAGGGAATACCTAGACTCTTTGCATGATATACCTCTTTTTGGTATATCATATAAAGTGGCAGCTTCCTACAACGACCATGAGTTTTTACACAAATCCCGGTCTACAAAAAATTGTGGAAGGAGCTGTTTGCCATAATCATGAGCCTCCTTGAGGCAGGCATAACTAGGAGAAATGTTTTCATTTCTCCCATTTTTCCCTCTTTTCATGTGTGCTGTATTCTTCTGTGCAGATACAAAGAGGGAAATGGCTTGAAGCATCGTTTTTGTACAGGAAGAGACTGATTCTTCTACAAAAACTATGCTGACCACAATGCTGACGTGCCTGCACTATGATGCAACAATGTCTGCTTTGGTGCATGGCAGCACAGAGAGAGCAGAACAGTGCCACACTGTGGTAGATGTGGCATTGTTCTCCTCTCTCCCATTTATGCAATCAGCGCATCATATTTACTTGCTGTGTTGTGTTGCATGATATCTTACTATTCTGGGCTTTAGAGTTTAAGATAAACCAAGTGCTTTCAAAGTACATATTTTAGTAATAGGTATCAAACTGTATAAATAATCAGACTGAACTTAGTACCAAGTGTCCATTAAAAGGATACATTGCAGAACTCAACTAATAACTCTCTTACTTTAACTCTCAAAAAGAACAATTTTTTGTCAGCTTGAGGCTTCAAGAGACTCCATCAATTCAAGCCAATACTGGCTCCCAAGCGGCCTTTACATTTGGTGATTAACCAATTGCACATATTTACTTTTTTTCAGGTAGCAGGCACCCTCGTGAGAAGGCCTCTTTCTTCTTTGCTCTCTGTCTCTCCCTTGGCTTCACGGCAAAGGAAACCTGCCCCCCACCTTTCTCTTTCAGCAAGAGTCCCCTCAAGGCCTGCAATATCCATTCAAGGACGATATGATTGTTTTTTAATAAAAGGTATGGGAACTATTTTTTTTTTAGCTTAACAGAAAAACATGGGCATGTGGGTCCACATAGCTACTGCTTGCTTCTACCTCTGTTTACATGCAGGTTTTCCTTGCTAACATTAAGACTCATGCCACCCTTACTGAGCAGGGCCCAAGCAAAAGATGGGAGAAATGTTGGGATTTTTTTGTTTACATAAGGGGGTATGCAGTCTGCTTTGGGTCCGATTTTTATTTATTTATTTTATTTTGAAGGTTTTTTATAGCGCGAATAAGACTCTTACAGGTATCAGAGCGCTTTACAGGGCAGATGTAAGTAACAAAACAAGCATAGAAAAATGTAGGTGAGTCTAATACAAAATAGTAACTAATACAAACTAGCAAATATATTACAGGTATATATAAATAGTTCAAGTAAATTTAGCCATGAGAATAGCTTTCACTTCTTTTTTGAAGAATGTAGTAGAAGGATTTTGTCTCGTTTCTGGGGGCAAAGCATTCCAAATCCTGGGAGCCATTCCTGAGAAGGTCCGGTTGTATGCTTTCTTCTTGACAAATCGTTGTGGTTTCAGTTGAAGATTACTGGAGCTCCTGGTGGATCTGTTACTACAAGAGAGCACTAATTTCTGAGCTAGATAACGCTGAGTTTTGTGATGTAGTGCCTTCTGCATCATACAAGCGATTTTCAGATGAATTCTAGCCTCGAAAGGTAGCCAGTTGAGGGCTCGAAGGTCAGGGGAGATGTGACTGTTTCTTTTGGAGCCTGTGATGAGTCTAGCAGCTGCGTTGATTGAAGCGCTTAAAGGGGCCGTCGTCAATCTGGGAAGGCCACAGAGAGTGACACTCCCATATTCCACTCTGGGGATTACTAGAGCTTGAACTGCCTGTTTGAAGTCATTTGCGGGCAGGAAGGGTTTCATTCTTCTCAAGGTGTTCATCTAAAAATGTGCTCCTTTTGTAGAGGCACTGATGTGTTTCTACATGTTTAGGTTTCTGTCCAGAGTCACTCCCAGCGATTTCGCTGAGTCGATAATGAGAGGTTGACATTTGAGTGCTGTTAGGTGGTTCATCCAATCGAGGATGGTGGTCGATTGGTTGGGGGGAGCGATTAAGAAGAATTCAGTTTTGAGGGTGTTTAATTTCAAATGGTTTTCGGCCAATCAGGTCTGCGTTTTTTGGAGCGTTGAATTGAGAGATTTGATGTCCTCAAGTGAGTGGATCTTTATGTAGAGTTGTGTGTCATCTGCGTACATGTGATAATGGACATTCGATGAGCTGAGAAGTTCGGTGAGTGGTTCTATGAAAAGGTTGAAAAGTGTAGGTGAAAGGGATGATCCCTGTGGTACTCTTAAAGTGACTGGGAAGGGCTTGGATAATGATTGATTAACCTTGAATCTTTGTGATCTATTTTGGAGGAAAGAGGTGAACCAATTTAGAACAGATCCAGATAATCCCATTCTGTGTTTCAGGAGATCTATCAAATTGTCGTGTTTGACGGTGTCAAAGGCCGAAGATAGGTCCAGCAAGATTAGTAAACAGGCTTTGTTTAGGTCAAGGATTTTTAATGCGTCATCTATTATGTGGGTCATGGCTGATTCAGTACTGTGACCTGCATGGAAGTCGGATTGGTATTGGTTAAGCAGGTTGAATTGATCTATGTGTTTGCCAAGCTGCGTGTGGACACATTTTTCTAACAGTTTGGCCAGAGTGGGGATGTTGGATATTGGGCGATAGTTATTTAAGTCTGATGGGTCTGCCGTTGGCTTCTTTAAGATAGGGGATACCTGCCCTGCTTTAACGATTTCTGGGATGGTTCCTTGAAGGAGAGATGTGTTTATAATCTTGGTCCAGAGAGGCAGTAAGAGAGGAATGAAGTCTTTTATGTAGTTTGCGGGAAGAGGGTCTGTGAAGTGGCTGGAGGGATTCAGGGCCGTGAGCGTTTTTAATATAGTTTCTTCCCTGTAGGTGTTGAAGGAGGACCAGGATGCGTTGTTTTTGAGGTCGAACTTTGCGAGACATATGAGTGGGGCACCTAGCGGGGCAATAAAGTGTCCATGTGAGAGTCGGTAAGGGATATCAGGTCGTTGAGCAGGTCCGTCTTTATGTTTTCTGTCTTCATAGTAAAGAAGGAGGCAAATTCCTCGCAATTGGGTAGTGTGTCTGGGTTAGCTTGGGGGCGGTGGGGTACATCCTTAGATTGAGATTTGATTAGTTCGAATAGATTTTTGGGCCAGTTCTTGGCTTGGTCTAATTGCTTACTGAAGAAGTCTGCTTTTGATCGTCTGATCTTTCTGTAGTAGGAGTTTCTCGTGCTCCTTAGTAGCTTGAGGTGGTCAGAGTATGGTGCCGATCTCCATCGTCGGTCAATTAATCTTAGGGAATGTCTGTCTTCATTTAGCCTACCATCATACCAGGGTTTGAGTCTTTTGTGGCGACTCTTTTCAGTTGTAAGGGAGCTAGATTGTCTAGTACCGTGTTCATGGAGTGGAAGTAATGGTTGGTCAGACCTTGTACATCGGATAAGCCTTCAGGGGGAAGCAGGATGTTAGGACTGGAGGTTGTGAGTAAGTAGGAAACATTTTTTAGATTTCTCTTCCAAATTTTTGTTCTCGTGGGTTGGGTAGAAAGTAATTTAACTGATTCATTGATGTGGATTGTAATGATGTGGTGGTCAGACCAGTCACAGGGGAGGATCGAATCAAGCTGAGTGGAGTCAGCTTTGGAAATTACTAGATCGAGGGTTGAGCCTTTATCATGTGTAGGGCTGTCACAGATTTGGGTAAGGTTAAGGTCTGAGGGGAAAGCTTTTAGGCTATTGACTCCTGGGTCGTCAAGGTCATCCCAGTGGAGATTGAAGTCACCAAGGAATATTTGAATAATTTGTTGTCCGTCATTTGTAGCTAGAATATCCATGAGCTGTTCGATGAAGGTGAGGTTATCTCCTGGTGGGTGGTAGAATTCGTTTAGTGAACATATTGGTTTATTATTACTAGTGATGTCTAAGCAAAGGTATTCACAGGAGGATAATACCGGGGAGTGGGAGCGGTTCACTGAGAGATTACTCCGATGTATACAAACAATACCACCACCTGGCCTATCAGTTCTGTTAAGTCTTGTGATGTCATGGTTTGGGGGTACTTGTATGTCTAGGATGGGCGTAGATGATTCATTTAGCCATGTTCAGGCAAAATTAGTAGTTCAGGTTCATTAGTGAGTATGAGGTCAGCTATATCGGCTGCATGTCTTGAGGCCGACCTATAGTTTAGAAGTATACATTTTAGCCGAGTTTTGCTGGGTGTTGTGGTGGGTTAGTGTAAAATGGGGTTGTTTTCCACTATACCTCTAGAAATGTGTCTTGTAACTCTATGGGTATTGGAGGGAATGGATTGGATTCGGGAAAGTTTAAGCAAGTTATCTGAGTGCACCGTATTAAGGGGGAGAACCAGTAGCTCATAGGAACGGAGTAGGGAGGTTAAGTCTTTAGCTGATAGAGAGTTTTTCTTTCGGATCAGACAGGATGAGGCATTAGGGTAGGGCACTGTTCTCCACCTTGGGGGGCTTATGTTTCGGGGAGCTTGCGTGCAGCTGTTGGGTGAGTTTCGAATGGTTGATGTGGCGGTAAGTCCTGGATTCTGGTTCGGAGCGCGTGAACTTGGGTTGTTGTAGAATCAGGTCATGTAGAGTTTGGAGATCCTCTTTGACTTGTTGTAGAGATAGTAATATCTCATCGAGTCTGGGGTCTGGTGTCAGAGGTAACATATTTACTGTCTGGACTGTGGTTAAGGGAAGGGTGGTTGAGCTATGTATGTAGTTTGGGGGGAATCGTATTCTGATTCGTTGTATTGTAATCTTCCTGTGTGTTTGTCAAAAGAGAGGGGGGGGTGTAGAGGCGGAATGTGAGGAGGTGTGGATGTGGGTTATGTATGGGGCAATGGGATTAGTGGTGAGGGGAGAAGGGGCGGTGGGAAGGCGGGATGAGAGGAGGTAGGGGTGTGGGATGAGATTGGGACAGTGTGAATATTGGTGGTGTTGGGGGCGGGAAAGGAATTGGGGAGATGTGTTTTATCTCGAGGATATGAGGAGGTATGGATGTGGGGTATGAGTGGGACAGAAGTAGTATTGGTGAGGGGAGAGGGCGCGGGTGGGAAGGGGGGATGAGAGGAGATAAGGGTGTGGGGTGTGATTGGAACAATAGAAATATTGGTGGTGCTGGGTGACGAGTAGGACTTGGAGAGATGAGTGTCATCTCGAGGGGTGACCGTTAGTTCTGTGGTGGGTGTATATGCAAGATGGGACACCGGGGGAAAAAGTCTTAATGGGGAATCAGACAGGGCGTTAGGAAGTGCACTGGGATTGTGATCGGCTGGGGAGGTGGGATGGGGTCTTACAACTTTTTCCTTGATGAGAGGAAAGATGTTATCCAGTAGGTTTAGGTTACGGTCCGATGATTGCATAAGGATGATCCCACTATGGTAGATGGTGATTGTAGCTGCGGCATTGTAGATTGGGGAAGGGATGATAGATATCGTGAGGCCATGTGCTGTTTTCCTAGTGGAGGCGATCGAGAATAGGGCGAGAAAGGCTTTCCTCCATTGGGCTCTTCTTTTAGTATAAAATATGATGTCATTAGTTATATGTCCTTTGTTAGTTGAAAAGTAAGGGTCAGAGATTGGGGTTTCGGGGTGTGATTTTAATAAATTGTGTTTAAAGCCTTTAGCTGCTTTTTTTGTAAGGTTAGGGGGGTATTTAATGGAATAGGTGTGTAGACCGGTGAGCACCATAGTGGAGTTGAAGCTTGTAGGAGGGGGTAGAGAAGGGTCGGGGTTAAGTGAGGCAGTGAGAACTATGAGGTTTAGGTGGAGCTAGGTCAGGGGAAAAAAACTCTCACCTCTGAATTAGTTGAGTAGGGAATCGAGGATGTTGTCTGTGTTGTCTGGGAGCCAAACCATTCTGAATGAGTCAGTCCAAGATGGCCGCCCCGTTTACTACAAAGAACTGTTCCAGAGGGGAAGTCCTCTCACACTTTCCATTAGTTGGTCCTATTGCGGTGTAGTCCTGTTTCCATTTTTATATGCACTGTGATGAGTGGTCCTTTCTTTGTTTTCTATGTGGTGCTTTTATATAGAAGTCCTCTGTCTGTTTCTAACTAGATCCATGCCGTGGTTAGTCCTTTCTCACTTGTTAAATTTATTGCTGCCATTTTGTGTAGCTTGTAGAGGCAACTACGTAGTACTTGCAGGAGATCACAAAATGTGCTCCCCACTGTGTGTAATCCGGTCTGTGGTAAAACAAATCAAGAGCTCAAAGGTCACATAAACCCCGATAGGCTCCCCTTAGTGAAAATAGAAGATTACCGTCTATAATAAAACTTGCATGAGCATAGTGCAATCTTTAAATTGTTTGCAGACCGGTCTGCAGTCATATCAGGAGCAAAGACCCACCTGAATCAATGGTCATGTACTCTAGCCAAGAGCTCATAGCTCGGCGCTCTCTCTTTGGCTGTGGAAGCGCTTCCGCCTCGGTCCGGTTCTCTAATAGCTTAGAGCCGCCAGCGGGAGGGGCGGGGGAGGCACCATACCTTCTAAGTGCTCAGCTCCCATGCGCGCCGGTCCGTGTGCATGTGTACGGGGTGCCCCCCAAGTCGGGCGATCATGGACCCTCTCGTTTCATGGGAGGTCGTTGAGCGTGCCCTCACTAGTCTGGATCCTTATGCTCTCCAAGTCGGGCGATCCCGGACCCTCCCGCTTCCTGGGAGGTCGTCAGGCTTGCCATCGCTAGACCGGATCCTTCTGCCTAACGAGGAGCGATCCAGCGCTCAGGGAGACGTCCCCTGATTCTCCCTGTCGATCTCTCCCCTGATCGCGGTCTTGGGGCCGGGGGATCGCAGCAGGACACCAGCGAAGGACCCACTGCTGTGTGCGACCGGAGCTCACGGTCCGGGACCTGTCGTAAGCATCCCATGCAATCCGGGCTACTCAGCAGACAAGGGGAGATCCGGTCTGCATGGCGAGCGTCTCCTCCTTTGTTGCAGTCAGACATGCAGTCGTGCTCGGTCCCGTGGAAGAGATAACGTGGACGGAGAACGGCAGCGGAATTACCCCTATGGATGTCTCTGGATCTTTAGGTCGATGCTGCTTTAGGTCCAAGATGCTCGCTGGCTCCAGTCTTCTCCTTCAGCCCTGCCGGTGATGAGGTGAGAGATAGGAATTAAGTTGTTGAAAGTAGGTGGTAATGTTGCAGGCGATGTTACTTCTTTTCCTCACTGTGTTCGGTATAATTGTCGCTGGGGCTAACTGGGATATTCCGAAATGCGATCCCAAGCCAACGGAGCTCTCCTAGTGAGCTCCTCACCAGTCGGCCATGTTCTGGTCATCTATGTATGTATGGTCATCTATGTATGTATCCTAGGCCAAGGTGTGAAGGTCTAGTGGAATGGGCAGAGGAGACAGCTTTTAGATATCATTGGTACCGCAGATTAGGCCTAGGCGAAGTTACAAAAAAACTCAGCCGTGCTCAGCGGAGATCCACAAGCAGCGGAGTGAGTTAAGTCACACTGATTTTTAGCGCTGAGTGTTTGCCCCACGATGTAAAATCAGCGCAAACTGCACCACGTGGAGCATCAGAGGGCGCTGCTTCTTTCTGCCGCTGAAGTAGATGTTCTACTCGAGCAGCAGCTTCCTCAATGCGATCTGCCGCGACCGCCGGCATTGAGAAATCTCACCTGGAGGTGGTCTAGAATTGGATTTTCCTTACTCGCGCTCGCCAACTTAACTTAGGCGAGCTGCAAGAGAGGAAAAACTCCCCTTCGCGCCACAGAGTTTTTCAGAACTCTGCGCTCTACATGGAGCGTTGAGTAGGGAAAACTCTGCGAATTCCATGAGCGGAGTCGAGTTTACTGCCCAGGCCTACTCCAGATGCAGTGGCCCTGGAGCCCAGTGGTGTGAAGGGTCAACTAAACTCAAATTATGGCTTTTTTACTATTGTTCCTTGCTTTTAGTAGGACCCAGTGAATGTTGCAGTGTCACTGTTGCTTTGGACCTCGGAGCAGTGGCACATGGGAGGGAAATATTGATGCAGAGGAGATGCCTTAGCTTGGGCCTCAGAGTAATAGCAGGAAGTCAGATGGGGCTAGACAGGACCTGTGTCTTTAACAAAGGGCAGATGAGACGGTCCGCTTGGAAGGAAGAAGCTATCATTAGTGAAGCAGGTGCAGTGTCGCTGGGGTCCAGGAGTGTGAGTTGCCCATTGCATCACAATTATGGCTGTCTCACTTTATAAAAGAAGCATGGAGCTTATATTCTGGCTAGCGTTAGAGTTGAGGGCACTCTGCCTGCAAAGGGAGGCAACATGTGGGAGCTAGTTTTGGTCTGAAAGGGACTGGATGCCTCTTTTAAGCTTGGAGCGATGGCCAGGCATGGTGCGGAAGGGGTGGAAGATGCACACGAGACAGACTGCTACTCAGAGCCGCAGCTAACATTAGTGCAGCAAGTGCTGTTGCATTCCGGCCCAATTATGGGGAGCAGTGTTTGCTGATGAATTTCTGTTTTTGTTTGCTGTATTTACTCTTTTATAGGTCCTCATTTAGACTGGATTATGAGGTACAGAAAAAGTAACCCTGAAATGATCTCACAAACCCACCCCAGTGGGGTCAGCCCTGACCCTACCCCTTCTGAAATCTTTGCCATAAAGTATTGGTGGGGCCCAATCTTCAAATCATTTAGTTTAGGGGTGTTCAGAGCAAAAATTAATTAAAGGACTCTGACCTCAGGCAGAGCTGAATTTGGTTCTTGCACAAAAACGCCTAGAGATGTGTCCTTTATACACTGTTAGCAATCCTACCTGGTCTGTGAGCTTGTGCTGTTTACCACAGTTTTGTTTTGTACATCAAAGGTTATGTCAAGTATACTACTAACAGAGGTTATGTCAAGCTTGGTACCAACAGGTAGTTGTGGCCGAGAGGTTAAGGCGATGGACTTGAAATCCATTGGGGTTTCCCCATGCAGGTTCGAGTACTGCAGACTTCGCAATTATTTAGTATCAGCTTTAAGATAACTCTGACAAACAGATTTACATTAAGTTTATCTTTAACTTGTTAATATAGAACCGTCTTCATAATTTACTTTGAATTACTTAGCAGATGTTTGTTTTTTTCTTGCAGAGAAAAAGGCGGTGTGGCAACGCAGAGAGAACATATTAATAGTTATTAAACAATAAGTTTGACGACAGTCTGAGCAGACTGAAGTAAAACATTGCATTAACAGAAGCACACATCAGGCGACTTCCTGGAGTCCACAGTTTAGCAATGTATTTAGAGAGAGACTGTAAAAGAGTGAACTGTAACTTTTAAAATTAAGGGCGTGCAGACATGCCAAGTATCACGCATCAGGCGTGATACTAACGCATTTTAGTGCGGTGGTACGCATCACCGCACTAAAATGCAACGTCACGCATTTGTAGTGCCTCCTTGACACCACTGTCGGTGCAGAGGAAGAGCCAAGTGGGACCGAAATCGCCGTCCAGGCCAAACACTTGTGACTCCTGATCAAGCAGCGCAAATGGGACCACGTGCTGCTCTGGCAGAGTGTGTGATTGGTGTCAAGTGTGCAATGGTTGTTGTTCTTGAATGGCAGGTCTGAGTGTCGCGCCGACCTGATGGCTCATTGCTGCGCTGGCTGCAGCAATGAGCATTGATTATTATCCTAGCGGCTGCGGGCCGGCCGGCACGGCATTCACGTGATGTGGTGAGGTCACGTGAATGCAACAAACAGTGTATCCATTGAGTGAGCGGCAGGGCGAGCCGAGCGGCAGTTAGTTTGCCGCTGCCCGCCATGCGTCGCCGCAATATTGGTACACCCTCATCGATTATGGGCACCGACATTCACTGGACGTGATGCATGGATTCATTGATTGTGACTCCTGCAAGGCGCCTTGCACCAAGGAGCAGTGCATTTAAGTAGCCAGCGTGCGCGCTCCATCTCTGTTTTACAAATGCCGGTATCTCAAATAGGCGGCAACAACATTATTTTAGTGTTGTCACATAGACTATTTGCGGTGGAGTCAGCCTGTGGAAAAGTTGTACGGCGATCAGCGGTGAAAACGCCGTGAAGAAAGGAAGCAGCGCAAGTTACGGGACAGCGTGTCGGTGCTGGAAGGAAGTGCTGTGGAGAAGGCACGCAGCGCTGCCTGGCTGAAGATCAATGAGAACAGTAAGTTACAAGTATTAGTTGTTGTTTACCAGCCACCCACCCGGGTGTGTCAGTGTATAATAAATAAATAACACATTTCCAATGGAGCTCGCTGCACGATCAGGCCGCTGCCTGCAGTCTGCGGCTGCCTGCTGCCCCCGCAGGGGGCCACCTAAAAGGGCGGCCCTTTAGTGCCATTTCGGCACAAACACCACCCCTCCTAGTCTAGTGGTTGGACTCAGGGAAGGAGTCTTTTCGCCTTGGCGCGCTAGGAGCGTCACTTCCGGCACACAGTGGTCGGGGGAGGGTACTTATACCTCCCCCGCCTTTCTGGCATCCTCTTTGCGCCGGACACGCCGTCGTGTGGGTCGTTCGTTGAACACGCCGTCGATAGGGAATTGCGTCGGGAGCAGTCCGGGAGCATCTGTGAAAGCGTAAGTCGCCCTGTTCACCCCCCCCCCAAATCGCTTGGGGTCCCCTGCCCGGGCAGTAGAGTGTCCCCTGCCACAGCTATGCAGCTTGTGCACGTGCCGTGATGAAGCGGCATTGTGGCTCAGGGCGGGGGATGCGGGCATGGCCACAGTTTCGGGCTACTGTCATTTGAATTTCCCTCCGGTCCCCCCCCTGGTCTCTGGGGAGGCCTGCACAAGATCTGGGAGGCGGGCGTTAGGCGACAGCATGTTGTCCCCGTCTGTTTGGGCCATCTATAGTACGTCAGGTAGCTGACTGTAAGTTTATAGAGTTCGGTGATCCAGTGATGGACCTAAATATATGTTAAGGCTCCCGATTTAAGCAGACAGCACATGCATTCCCTGGAGCTGCAGCTCGGACGTATCGCCACTGCCAGTGCATCGCAGGATTTGCTTACTGTACCGGGGGGGGTTTCGGGTGTTGCCTGCCTGAGTGCAGTGCATCCCCCCCCTCCTTGTTCCCGGCGAGCTCATTCCGGAACGCCAGCGGGCCTCGGGGATTTGTGGCTGCTCGGTGGGGGACGGGGCAGCGAGCTTCGCGTGTCTTCCCCTCCATTGCTATAGTCATTGAGGCAGACCGGGGCCTCGGCGCACGTGGTGGGGGGAGGGCAAAGGAAGCACTACATCACTTCCCTGAGCATAGTGGAGAGGCTCTGCCCGGTCCTGCCTGGGGGTCAGAGGGCACCGCTCTGGCGTCCAAGTGGGTCGCAACAAAATATGGGGGCCATGCGCCACATTCAGCTGCACCACCCCAGCCCTGCAGGGCCGGTCCTTAAATGAAAGCTTTGTTGTTGCTGCGCACTTGGGGGGGGCCCCGTGTACAATACCGGCTCTCGGAGTCACGGAACGGGGTAATTGGGTGAGCCTGCAAGCGGGCTGGCGGGGCAGTGAGGTCGCCTTGCTCCCCCTGCGGTGTGGTCCACGGCGAGCAAGCTGCGTGGTCTTGATGTTGCAGGGGGGCAGTGGGCTTCACGCTGCTTTCCTCCTCGCTGCGGTACCGGTGCAAGGTACGAGGAAATGCTGGTGGACGGGCTTTCTTTAGTGAGACAAACTTTGATCCACAGGGAGTAGGTGACGTTTGTCGCAGGTCACCAACGTCTTACAATGTTGCAAGTGTACGGTTCATGAGCCCTTGTTTTGTTAACAATGTTGTATTTCAATGGCACACAGGTTCGACACAGCTGCGGTTGGGGCATTTGATGGTCGCCGCGGACCCCGAATTGGATGGAGGGCGGCGGTGGCCATGTGCACGATTGAGTATGCGAGTCGCGGTTTGTGGGAATTGTTAAATGATCTCATTGTTTTTTTCAGGACCGTGGCAGCGGGAAGTTGGACTGTGGGCCGCAAGGGCACTAGGTTCAGGTAAAACTATTGGCGGCGCAGTGATAACGCGAGGCCGGCACACTCGGGCTCGCATGACCCGGAGGGTCGGGTATTTCGGATGAGGGGCCGGCGTGAGCTGCGGGGCCCAATGCTTTGTACGAATGTGTTGTTGTGGGGATTTTACGCTAGCGGGGCTGCCACAAGGGGACACTGTGGTGAGCGGGTCCAGTGGCCTTGGAGGGATGTACTGCCCAGCCAGTTATCTAACATATGTTACTTATTTCAGGCCGCATGTGATGAACTCGTGCCAGTGCAGCAAGCGGGGCATCCAGGCTCAATCAGGATGCTTCGTGTTCGTGGCCTAGTAGGCACTGGTGAGGCAATCATGATGTAGCTTTGTAAAAGTATGACTTTACACAATATTGCGAACGTTACTACTTAGCCCAGGGTGCCTTGACCTCACGCACGCAGGCGCGCCGACATGAGTCTCTGTTGATGTGCACGCTGTGACTGCGAGGTGTCTTAATCTGCAATTTTGAATTACAGCAAACAATAGGCTCCTGGAATCGCAGTCGAGGACGCCTCGCTCCCATAAGTGTACCTACCACCCAACCGCAAGGATATTATTCCTCCCCGAGACCGCTCAGCAAGCTAGGTTGTCAGGAATCAAGAAGCGAAGTAAGTACCGGGGCACACGTGGGTTGGACACGCGCCGGGGATAGGGACACGGGGCCCCTGCAGCATAGCAGTGTGGCGGCGCCCTCAGGAATTGGAGGGCAAGTATTTATGATTCTCCATTCCCCTTAGGACCCGCTTAAGGCCGTCGGCTCGACAGTCCGGAGACATGAACAGCCAAGGAACCCCCGCCCTCTTGTTTTCTCAAATCAGCTGTGTGGATGAGACCCAGCCCAGCACGTCGCAGGAGGCAGTCTGGGCGTACTTTATGGACATGGTGAAGGCCAAAGGAGTAGAATGGGCTCAAGGAATCCTCAACTCCCGTGGGCAGGAGGACTCCGGGGTGGTGGCGGACCTCCCAAGTGAGCCACAGGCAGGACCAGCGGATCGGGGATCTGCCAGGCCCAAACGGATGCGCAGGCCCACTAATAAGGAATATCCTTCAGACCCTCCGGCATCGATGGTCAGATTAGTGACCAATCCGCAAGACGTAGGGCCTGCAGGGGTACCGGCGGGCGCACCGAACACTTCTGCAGTTGACGCCGAGAACATTGAAAAAATGGGTAAGATGATGGATACTATGTTGAGTTTGATGGCGCAATTCCAAACACGTTTAGATAACACTGCGGCACCTCCTTCGCTGGCGACTTCAGTGCTTGGTGGAGTTGGGGCACCAGCAATAACGCAGGTCTGGGGGGGCCAGGCCAGCAGCGTGAACGTTCAAAAACCACCGGAGGCAGCCGTTAAGGCAGTGGGATCTGGGTCCCCACAAGAGGCGGGGCGGGGTCAAATACAGCGCAGGTCACCAATGGCGCAGCGCCAGTCACCAATTCCCTAGGGTTGGGGGGAGCATCAGCTGGCGACACCCCCACCCAATGCAAATCACGCTGCCGCGCCCAGTCCCCCGCTGACCAGTGGTCCGGTTTCTATGCCGGCCACCTTACAAGAGTCCCGCACCACCTCACCCCCCACCCGGGCTAAAGAAAACAGCAGCAGCGGCGACAGCGCCCCTGCCACTTATCACGGTGGCACCTCTGGCGTCGGGGCGTTGCTCATTGGCTTGGGAGGTGCCACTGGCTGCCAAAGAAGGGATTTGGAGGCGGGAGTTTGTTGATATCTTGACCTTATTGATGCACCGGGTAGAAGGGCAAGATACAAGGAAGATGGGGGAAAGGATGAGGAAAAGAAGGTGAGATACCAACCTTGGCCTGAAAAACAATTGAGAATTGGGTGGAGGAATTCACCATTTTGGCTGCGGTGATCATGGAAAAGTACCCAGAGCAGGGGCCAGCATTAATGCAGTATTCCCGCTCCATACAAAATGAAGCAAAAAGTACAGGCGGGATTGGGTGGTACAACTATGACTGGGATTTCCAGAAGAGAATGGCCTTATGTCCGGAGCTAAGGTGGGATCAGAAAGAGCTTCAGCTCTGGGTCGAACACATGGGGAAATTCACCACTGAGCACAAGGATGGGGTGAGCAAGAATCAGAAGGGATGGGACAATTATAAAGGTCCAAAGCAGACTGGCAAATGCCCTTTCAGGCAGTCCTTTCGAGGAAGCCAGGGAGGGGGACAGAAGCAAGGGGGTAAGAGATTCAACTCCAGAACATGTAGGCTGAACAATGCTGGGTCTTGCTCCTGGGGCAAGGTCTGCAAGTTTGCCCACAGCTGTAGCAAGTGTGGGGCCAATCACACGGCCGTTTCATGCAGCGCAAGCAGGAGGGTCCCCCAACACCCGCCGGCAGGCAGGACAGTTAGTAACAAGGAGAAGACAGGACCCCCCCCTGCCCTCCCCACCCCCACTGTTCCTCCATCGCCCCCCACAATGGGCAGCCCTTCACCATCCAATGTTAAGGGCCCCTCTCCCATCATCATTCAGAACCTCCTCCCCCTGCTCTGGTCTTACCCGAACTCAAAAGACAGGCGGCTCTTAGCAGAGGGCTTCGTGGAGGGCTTCAAGATACCATACCAGGGCCCTCTAGGTTGCAGGGATGCAGAGAATCTCAAGTCGGCCAGGGAACTGCCAAGAGTAGTAATGGAGAAAGTCCAGAAGGAGGTAGCATTGGGCAGGGTAGCGGGCCCCTTTGATCGCCCCCACTAGAGCATTTCTTGATCTCCCCACTGGGTGAGGTCCCTAAGAAGGAACCAGGGGCTTTCCGGATGATCCATCATCTGTCCTACCCGGAAGGCAACTCGGTGAACCACTGGTTAGAAGAGGGGACATGTTCAGTCTCTTACTGCTCACTAGAAATGGCTGTGGACATGGTGAGGAGAGCGGGTAGGGGGCCTGGCTGGCCAAGGCAGACATTGAATCTGCATTCCGGCTGCTGCCGGTTCACCCTGACAGCCAGCACTTCCTGGGGTTCAAATGGCAGGGAGAAGTCTTCTTTGACAGATGCATGCCCATGGGTTGCGCTGTGTCCTGCGCCTACTTTGAGGCCTTTAGCTCCTTTCTCCAGTGGGCGCTCTCTTGGGCATACAGCATAGAGGGAGTGACTCATTACCTGGATGACTTCTTGTTCATCGGGGGCGCAGGGATACAGGACTGTAGCGAGGGATTACGGTGCTTCCAAGACTTGGCGGGGCGCCTGGGGGTCCCGCTGGCGCCTGGTAAGACTGAGGGTCCGGCGCAGGTTCTCACGTTTTTGGGCATCGAGCTGGACACGATCAAGGGTGAGTCCAGGCTCCCTGCCGATAAGGTGCAGGATCTGCGTCAGGATATTCAGGCGGTATTAGGCAAGGACAAGGCTACCCTGGGCGCGATCCAGTGCCTCTTGGGAAAACTGAATTTCGTGGCTAGGGTGATCCCGGCGGGTAGAGTATTTGCAAGAAGACTAGCTAGGGCAACGGCTAAGGTACACAAGAAACACCACCTGGTCAGGCTGGGTAAAGGTTTGAAGGAGGACCTGTTAATGTGGCATGAGTTCCTACTGCACTTTAATGGGACGGTTATCTGGAGAGCACCCTGGGCTGGCAGTCCTGAGCTCTGCCTCTTCACCGATGCCTCAGGGAGAGAGGGTTTCGGTGCCATAATGGGGGCCAAATGGTGTGCACAGAAGTGGCCTAATGCATGGCGCAAGCGTAACATAACTGCGAGCATAACTGTACTTGAACTGTTTCCCATTGTGATTGCTCTACATTTGTGGCCCGAGGCGTTATCAGATAGGAAGGTCATATTCTGGTCTGATAACATGGCGGTGGTGCAGGCCATCAATGGGCAAATGGCTAAGTGTCCCTTGTTACTATGTTTGTTAAGGGAATTGATCAGGGCCTGCCTGCGCTGCAATATCGAATTTAGGGCCAGGCACATCGAGGGGGTCAAGAATGTGGCAGCTGACGCTCTCTCTCGTTTTCAGTGGCTCCGTTTCCAGGAGGCCTGGCCTCGAGAGCAGAGATGACCCCCTTCCCAGCACACCTCTGGCGCATTCTGCAGTGGAACAGCGATTGAGAGTGATAGGGGAACGCTCCTTGGCACCTGGGACCAGGAAGAGATACAAGGCACACCTTACCACATTCTTAAGCATTTCAGAGACATTGGGCTCAGTTTCCCTTTCCTTGGAACAGAGGGTGCAGGCGTTTGTACTATGGGCAAAGGATCAGGGGAAGAGTCACTCGTGGGTCTGTGGTCACCTGGCGGCTGTGAGCCACGACGCCAAGCTGAGGGGTGGGCCGGACCCGACCAAATCTTTCCTGATCAGGGCGGCCCTTAAAGGGTGGGCCCGAGAGGAGGTTTGGGCTCCGGACAACATGGGTCCCATTGACTTTCCCACACTCCAGGGGATGCTGGAGGCAGTTGATCAGGTCACGCATTCGCAATTTGAGGCCAGACTCTTCGCGGCAGCTTTCTGCCTGGCATTCTTTGGGGCTTTCAGAATTAGCGAACTGGTGGCTAGGTCCAAATCAGACCTGTCGGGTGACGCCTTAGGCAACCAGGATGTGAAACTGACGGACACCCTAGTGATCCATATTAGGAAGTCCCAAACAGACCAGGCAGGGTGAGGGGCGGAGGTAGTTCTAAAACCACTCGGGGACCAGAGGTACTGCCCAGTTGCCAGAGTTAAGGATTATGTGGCTGTGCGCCCCAATGACCCGGGTTACTTCCTGATAAATGCATACAAGGGGCCCCTTACGAAATTCCAAGTAGATCGGATCATGGGCGCCTGCCTAGCACGCTCGGGCCTTGCCCGCCCCGACAGAAAGTACTCCAGCCACTCCTTTAGGATTGGGGCAGCCACAGCGGCATTTAAGGCAGGCATGGAGCCTGAATGCATAAAAAAGGTGGGGCGCTGGTAATCTCGCTGCTTTGAGCGCTACATCCGCACTTGAAGGCACCGCATGTATATTGTAAATATTGTGTGCAGTGGTTTGGAGTGTGTTTTTGCCATAAATAATGTGTGACCAAAATGGACATTAAAACAGTGTGTAAAATATGGCCTCTGTTTATTTTACCAGGATTCCGAGTGTGGGTGATCGGCCGTTCATTCGTTGCCAGGTTGGCGCAGTGGGCTGCACGCAGGAATTGGATGCGGGAGTTTGCACAACCGCAGTTTGTCTGGGTGGGTTTTCCCGGAATGAGATGGAGCAGCCTCATGAACAGACTGGAGCAGAGACTGGCTCGGGGGGGAGCTCCCCCCAACATCTTGGTGATCCATTTAGGGGGCAACGACCTTATTCCCATGGGGAGGGGGCATTATTACAAGCCATGAAGTCAATGGGGCAATGTGAGCTCTGGTGGTCCAAGGTCATCCCGCGCAGAGAATGGCACGGGGCTAGGTCCAGCGAGGCGGTGGAACATTCCTGCAAGAGGGTTAATGGTTCGATGCGTAAGTTCACTGATCAGAGGGGTCTGGGTTTCATCAGACACGAGCTGATCCAGGCTAATGTCAAAGGATATTTTGATAAAGATGGGGTCCACTTGTCTCCAGTGGGGATGGATCTGTTCCTCCTGGACTTGCAGGAGGCCTTGGAAATGGCAGGTTGCAGGTGAGAATACAGCTGTGTTGGTGGGGGCTCTGGCGGCGACAGAGGCCGCCTCCAGAGCTGTTGCGGAGTTACAGGGCGATCTGGAAGCAGATGGTTACAGAAGGGTACCTCTGCACGAGCACAATAGGGGTGCCAGAGCCAAATCCCAGGAGCCTCAGGGCAGGTTCCTGGAAAACCGCGTTGGCGCCCCGTTAGTCCTTCGGGCGGTTGGGGGCCTGACCAACCGGGGGCTTGCCTTGCTATGCTCCACCCTGAAAGGGGCGTGAGTAATAAGGGACCAATGTGTCAGGTGATCCGGGAAGAGGATCACCCAAAGGTGTAGCACTGATTGGGTTACCCACAGTGCTGGCTCGTCAGGCGGGCAGGGCAGCATAGGTTGGTTACAGCTGCCTGCCCTTGGATCGCCCGTAAGATAACCCACCATATTGCATACTTTTGTATGGAATAAAACTGCAGCAATATTTTACCATAACAAAAGTTGTGTTGTGTATTTATTCATGCATGCTCAGACTGTGAGTGGGGATGTTGCCAATAATGGCACTATGAGACAGACAGTGGGTGCTCACTAGCCGACTCCGCCCCAAGAAAGGTCTTTCGGTGTATGGCTAAAACATTGCCTCCCCTAATCCACTGAAAACTTAATCAGATGTGGATATTGCTCACACCCTATCCGAGGGAGACGATCTACAAAGCCCCAGTAGTGGAGTTGAAAGTAGGGGTGAGGGCAATGGACAGCCCCCCCTCCCGTAAATCTTTGAGTGACAAAGGGCTGCTAATTCTGTAAACTTAAAAGCACTATTCCTTCGTCTGAGTGCATGTTGAAAATATAATTATATAATTTTAACTAATGAAACTTTGGCTCAGGCTGGGGTACATGTGAAAGAAAAAAGCCACACAATCCCAGAGGTTTTCTAACACACATCAATAAAAGTGTGCTTACTCTACTAAGCAAACCTCATATCTCAAAATATGGTATACTCATTACTTTTATCATGTAATACGATGACTTTTGGGATTGAAGCTAAAGTCCTGCTTAAGATGGTGGCAACACTACATTAGGCCTCTCCCATTTCTAGTGCTTTGCAGCAGTTTAAAGACTAAGCCTGGGCGTAGTTCGCGAAGTAGCGATACGCGAAGCTACGTGAAGTGCAGTTCGCACTACGCGAGCTACGCGTAGCACTACGCGAACTGCGTAGTGCACTGTTCGCGATGATTGCACAGTGCCGGATGCTTGTCC
This sequence comes from Calotriton arnoldi, assembly GCA_963921515.1. Classification (NCBI taxonomy): domain Eukaryota; kingdom Metazoa; phylum Chordata; class Amphibia; order Caudata; family Salamandridae; genus Calotriton; species Calotriton arnoldi. Next base: position 419,405 of record CAWUFW010010731.1, on the reverse strand, counting down.
GCACTGTGCAATCATTGAAAAGGGCATCTTGCACAGTGCGAGCTGTCTTTTACTACCGCTCGAGTAGATTTTTACTTGAGCGGCAGCTTTCTCAACGCGGACTGGTAGTTTCTCATCGCGAGCATACGCGACCACTCGCAATGAGAAACCTGACCTCCCCGCGTTGAGAATCTCGCCGGCAGGTTTATTTTCCACGCTCGCGATCGGCAACTTGATGTTGCTGATCGCGAACGAGAAAAAGTCTCGCCGGATGTCATCATTTTGCTTGCTCGCGGTCGCCAACTTGACGTTGAGGACCGCGAGCAAGCAAAAATGACCGCTGCACTCACGCTACGCTACGCGTGTTTGCACTGTGCTACGTGCAATTCGCGTTGTGCGAAGTAGCGCAAACTTTGCAAACTACGCGAGCGTAGCGTAGTGCTTTGCCAAGGGTTATTAAAGACCTTCTTAGAGTATTTTGGTGCTCAAATGGGTGTAATTTCTGATATTTATAGGTTTCCCTCGTATTCAGTGCTTGATTTTGCTCCCGAGAAAGTGTCACTCATAGTCGTTCAATGTCACTCATAATTACACTGAAATTATGAAAATGTCACACATAGCAATCTGAAACCTTGGCAGCTATGGGCGTGTTGGCAGAGTATGTTTGGAGGAGCGAGCAAATGGAACACAGGGAGTCGCATCTGTAAATGTCTCTTAAAAATGTAATTGGCAGCGGTGGGATTCGAACCCACGCCTCCAAATAGAGTGGAGCCTTAATCCAGCGCCTTAGACCGCTCGGCCACGCTACCGCATACGTTTCTGGGTTTCTGTTGATCATCGTAGCATGACCACCAAACACTCAGATATACAAAACAGAGCTTCCGTAGTCGAGAAACCATCGTAAACGACAGGTTCACAACTTCGGGAGGGCGGGGAAGAAATAAAGCTGAGCCGTTGGAGGGCAGAAGGGCGGGTGACTGCTGAGTAATAGTATTTGAAGGTATCTCTCTTACCCACTCACCGCACGTCGTTTCCTGGCAGCTCGAGTCTACAGCAGTCACTGTAAATGGCACGACTCTGCGGGCTGCCCGGGGTCTACAAAGGAGACCCGCTAAGAGGGCGGCCGCCTTAGTGCCACAAGATGGCACAGGAGGCAGCCTCCCAGTGTTTGGGACCCTCAGGGGTCCGGTGTGCCGTGTCACTTCCAGGTAGAGGGGGAGGGGGGTGAGGTACATATACCTCTCTCTGCCCTCTGGGCGCCCTCTTTGCCCACTACCCTGACGCCGTTTGGTCGCCCGCCGGGACTGCTGCCTGAGACACATACCACGAGGTTAGTCGCGGAACCCCCACCGCCCCCCCCCCCGGGGTACCCCCACGTGGGCCAGGCCCGGGAGGGACCCCGTCCCATGTATCTGCTACCAGTCCGGGCCCCGCGAGGCCGCAGACGGCAATGGTGGGGTCAGGGAGCAGGACCGGGGTAAGGGCAGGAGGGGTGTTCAATTGGAGGCAGCAGTCAGGGAGGCCGGGCCACCACTCGTGGAGGCCTGCTTGCGGGACACTTTCTTCCCTAGCATGGCCACCCCAGGTCAGGTGAGAGGGGGGCAGAGAGGGACTGGGCCTTAACGGCAGGGGCCCCACGTGGCACCCGTTGGGGGGGCACCGGCCAGCAGGCGGGCGGATTCCCACAGCGGGATCCTGATGGGGGAGAGGGCAGCCGAACCTCGGGATCGGCGCCGATGGTCTCCTGCTGGGCCAGCGGGGAGCCGGGTCGGGGATCCGGGGCCTGGCGGGGACATACGAGGCGTGGGGGGGGCATGGGCCTTGTTGCGACCCCTTCCCCTCGCGCCAGGGGATAATGAGGGCCCGTTTGCTGGGCCGAGGTCATCACCAAAACCTCGCCGTTACCGGGGCGCTTCACCAGGGGCTAATGGGGGCCCGTGCTGGGCTGAGGTCGTCACCTAAAGCCGTGTCGTTACGGGGGCGCTTTGCCGTGTGCAATGCCCCTCTCCTGCCTAGGCAGCGCGAAGGAGCGGTTGGCTTGGGCGGAGCGGTGGGAGCGGTCCTGGGAACATGGGTGCGTCCCACCTGATGCCGTCGGATGCTGGGCTGGGGCCCGTTTGGTGTAGGGCATCAGGACGGAAGGCAAGGGCGGAGGTCGCCCCGTGCTCCCCGGGATGCATATGGCCTGCGGGGGCCTGCAGCGAGACTCGGCCGCTTGCAGGGCCGGCACAGTTGGGGGTGCGGGTGCTCCAGTTGCCCATATCCCCGCTTGCTGGGGTGCGGTGGGGCTCGTTGTGCGGGACTAGGGGTTGTGTCCCGCGTGCCGCGGGGGCCATTCGGGGTGGCGGAGGACTATGGGCTCCCTCCTAATGTGGTGCCTGCCCCCCCAACCCTACAGCGTGCAAGGCTGCATTTCCGGCCTCTAATTAATTGCAGCCACGGCACACGGGTCGGCGGGGCATGGTGGCAGGCTGCCTTCACCACCGGTCCGCGTGAGCCCTCCGTTTTTTGTGACCCGCCTTGCTGGGGCAGAATTGCAAGGGTGGAGCGGGGAGGGTCCTGGACCAGTCCCCGGCCTAGGGGTTTCCTACCCTGGCATTATGGTTGCTGGGCGAGGGCCCGGTTGGGGAGGAGATGCGGAGGCAGTCCTGGGGCTGCCCGCGACGCGAGAGACAGCCGGTTGTAGGGCTGGCGCAGTGGGGTCATGGGTTTGTCGTGCTGTCCAGGCCCCCGCTTCACCCACGTGCGACTTCAGCCTGCGGGGATAGCGGCAGGATCCGCGGCCTGCGGGGTACTGCTGGGGGCATGGGCAGGCCAGGGGCTCCACTCGCGCGACGCAGCTAGGAGGGCGCCCTCTTGCCGGCTTCCCGTGCAGCATCTGCAGCCCAGTCACATGCTGGCTGGGGCTGCAGTGTTCTCTTCCCCGCTGTGGATGGGCCGCAAGACACTAATCCATTCCATGCTGCATATTTCCAATGCCTGTCGGGCACCGGGGTGTGGGGCGAGCCAGCGGGGCTCCCTTGCAGGCCCGGGGGGGGTGTAGGCGACGAGTGAGGCCCTGTCTCTCCCTATGCAGGGGCCAGGGTTTCCAAGTCAGGGCCGGTTGGGAGACGGCCTGTAGTTGATGGGGCCGGAGCCCGAGTGGGCCGTCCGCCCTGGATGCATGGGGGGAGCAGGCATTGTCCGGCACCCTCCCTTGCCCAAGGGCTCCAGGCACGGAGTAACAGGGGTACCAGTGGGTCGGGGCGGTCGTGGTCCGCACACACGGGTGCGTTAGCAGTTGGCGAGGCATTTGCTGACCTTGCATCTGGGCAGGTCATCAGCCAGCCAGGCCCACGTCGGATTTATTCGCTTTCGCTATCAACGATCAGATTTCAGATGTCCCTTTATGTTATTTGTCGAGCTATTCGTGTGAAGCTTGCAATTCACACAACTCTTTCACTCATGTTAAAGTGGATGCAGCAGTTTAAGTTTTAAGGGGGTTCTATGGTTCTTGCCATGAGTAGTGAACTTACATCCCTTGTGACTCGCCAAAGGTAATGCTGCCATGAGTAAAACCACACAAATATTGGAAGCGTTTTGTCACTAATGCTCCGCTTAAGTGGGTCAACAAAGGAGTACACTAGGTAGAGGGGCCGATAGTAAGCTTATCATGCCTGGCCGCCCAAGGCGGCACGTGACCAAAAATAACTACATGTTTCAACCTTAGCTGACCTTGTCACTGCCACCCACCTCACCCTTTGAGACCCTGGGATCGGGGAGGATACAGTTAGCATCTTTGCTGGGCTTGAATGGAACGCTAGAGCCCCAGGTTACCAAGGGCGGATTGTTTAACAGCACAGAGCAAAGACAGGTTTAGAATGAAGTACGATTGATTTAGAGGCCGATCTAGTATTTAGCCGGTCTTGTGAAGTCTACATGGTAGGTCAAGTCTCCTGTGCCCACGTTGGGCCTGGGGATAGGAAGGAGACAATTAAATATTTCCGGCCAATAAGCTTTTCTTCGATGCAGGTTGGTTTGTGTCTGGGCCGGGCAAAAGTAAGGTTTGGCCTCGCTGTGGCGGTAATACGAAATGTGACAATCTTAATCTATTTCGGGCAGGGGCAAGTGATCACGCTCCAGCATTGGTGGCCAGGTGATCTTTGCAGGCACGGCGGAGGTCCCGGGCACCACGCCGCCTGGTCGTGCCTTTGGCTGGTCCGGGAGCTCTTCGTGGCCGTTTGATCCTTAGGTAACTAGACCGAAGGCACATGTTCTCTCTTTTGTTGGCTACGGGGTACTGCAGTTAAAGTACAGCTTTACCTTACTCCTGTATCACGCTCTCGGGTAGAAACGTTTTCATTTCCCCCCTCCACCAGCACGCACCCGAGATCTGGGTGGCGCTGGAACCTGGCATTATAAACATGGACTCCGTGAGCAATACCCGCACATGTTCTCGGGAGAGACGCCACCGGGAACATGGCGTGGCATGGGCCGGGGGTGAGTCTCGGCTTAGAGGTGGCCCTGGTCATGGGTCGGGGACTTGGTATGTGCAGGCCTGTCCTTTGGTTAGTCCGCGGGGCCCACAACCTGTTGTATTCAGGCAGAGGGGCCTGCGGGTATTCTTTCCATTTACCCTGGCTGGTCACGAGTAGCAGACCGCCTTGGGAGTTTGCCGCCAATGTTCAAGTGTGCAAAGCCATTCATTGGCAGGGCCCTCTGCGGTACTCAGCATGTGAATTAGTGGCATGTTTAGGGAAATCATAATCATAGCATGAGTCCTGCAGAATAACTCACAACTTTCAGGCTTGCTTGAGGGGCAAGGTTGGGCGGACCAGAGATTTGGAGGCAATGACAGAAGAGAGGGAACGTGGGCGATGTGTGAGAAGATATTCATTAATTTGCAGAGAATTATTGTGTTGGTTCCACGCAACATCCGTAAAAGTATCTCTTAGTCCAAAGCAGGACCTCAAAAATGGGGTGGTGGGTGTCACAGATATTATTTGCAGTATTATCAGTGAGCTGCTGCTGTGTTACAATTTTGAAAACACAAGTCACTATCCCTGGGTTGAAGCTTAACGGCATCCTAGTCTCTTGCATATGGCCCGTCTGGTGTTCCACAACTCTAAGGGTCTGACCATGGTTCTTTGCGTGGCCAGTTATTGTTTTCTTTTCATAAAGACACCCATTGCTAGGCCCCATGCTCCTAATTGCACCAGTCCTTGGGCAGGGCGGACCATATTGAAATTACTAGTGCACGCTGCCCATGCCATTCTTTTAGCCGTTGGGGCCTGGAATAGTCAGTTTTGTGACAATTGGACTATTGTCAGGGTAGGAGTTGTGAGGTTACCAGGAGTGGCAACACAGCAGGAGCAATGTGTGGGGCAAACTGAAGGGGCCGCCTGACTGCAGTCCAGGCACATAGTTGCACAGTGCCAGGGTCAGTAGTTGCGATGTTAATATGTTTGGGCAGCACGACAGGAGCTATGAGTGGTGCAACTGAAGTGGCTGCCGGACGCAGTCCTGGCAGATGGTTTTATACAGGTTAAGCACTGCACGTGCGGAATCCTTGAGGTCTTTGGGGCACAGCTGGGCCGATGTGGGTTATAGGGATCGGGGCGGGTCACGTGCCTTCCTGCCCGGGTCTCGATTCACGTGGGCCGTTCCAGAGGCAGAGCTCCTTGTATTCATATCATGAATCTAATGTTAAGTTTTAGGAAGGCACGGCATAGTACAAGACCGGCAATATCCACACATCCCCCAGTTACCTTCAATACACCTGCCGCCCATTGCTCACTCTTTCATTACCCCCTTAGGTGCTGCACCACCGGATGAGCGTTACCCTTCCATAGGGTTGGGGTCCCCTTTGTAGGGGGCTCGACTTGGTGCGGGGATAAGGGGAAACCTGGGTTACGTAAGCAAAAATTAGCGGGCAGGTGAGCTTTTCCTAGGCCATTTGGAGAGTGCACTTATTTTCTGTGTTTTACTGATCTTGCATGAGATCGGCATGCGAATTTGGGGATTTGAACCGGGCTACGAGGGTGGCATCTTGGGCGAGGGCAGATGCCCAGGCAACCCAGTTTGGAGTATGGGCAGCAGTGGCACCAAGTGCGGGGACAGCGCTAAGAGGAAGACAGAGGTGCTAGCATACAAGGGCGAAAGGCTGCCGGGGCACGCTTTCTTTTGGTTGGTATTAGTAGGGCATCCGGATTTTTATGCTAGCAGGAGGGGATTTAGCAAGCCCTGCACTCAAGGAGACAGGTTTTGCACACATGACCATTAAACATAGGGCATAGTGCAAGTACGTAGGGGCAACCTTTTGCTACGGCCATCCCATCAGATAGGGTGCCGCCCCCTCAAACTTTTTCCCTCATGAGGACGATAAAATGAGTCCCTTCGAGTTGGGTAGCAATGTTAACCTGTTTATCATGGACAGGATGTCCCCTGGGCTGAAGGTGCGCAAACACGCCCTGGGTAGGTTTGGAATAGGTGTGTAAGGTCGTGCCAACTCAGCAAAGTAGTGGCTCATTCGCCCCGTGGCCAGGTGGCAGGTGCTTCAGTTAAGCATCCCCTTCCCGGTTAGCCAGTTGAGCTAGGCAGGTGGGGTAAGTTGCCATCCACTAGGGGCTGCTGCCTCAGAGTTGGGGGAAAAAAAAAAAAGGTATTAAAGCACTAAAAGGCTACGATGGTTTAAGTAAAGTGCGCAGGTCCTTCCAACTAGGAGGGAAACTACCCAGGTTTTATTCGGGGGAGGGTTAGCAATGCCGGGGACAATGAAGCAAACTAGGTAGCCTGGTGGGGGTGTAAGTTGTCACCGCATATAGGGCACAGTGCAGTGATTTCACACTGGCAGAAGTTTTGTAAGTGCATGTCTTGCGCTAGGAGGGACATCAGTCAGAATACCAGCTCTTATATTCACAGGTAGAAGGTGTGGGGCTAGCGTGCGATCGCCATGTTAGGAAGTGGCCAGTTAACGGGGATGCCCCACAACATAAGCAGTGGGCACCACAGGACGCTTCACTTATGGTTATGAGACTGCCTGCTCCATAGCTGGCCCAGCCAGAGGGGTAGGAGTGGTTGCCCTTAGAGGGGGGCAAGGTCCTCAGGGTGTGGGGTACACTGGTTGGAGGGCTCTAAATGATAAAGTGTATTAGAGCTCCTACATCTCCTCTCCTGCATCCCAGCAACATCCCAATATGGGGGCTGGGTAATCCACACCAGGGTGGGTACACCGGGATGGCTACACAACCTACGTAAAAGTCCGCAGTCAGACTGGGGGGGATTCGGTTCAAACTGCCCTCCCGTTCTCACCATCCACTGGTCTGCTTCCCGGTTTACATTAACAGAAGTTCAAAGTACGCAGTCAGACTGGGGGGGATTCGTTTCAAACTGTCCTCCCGTTCTCACCATCCACTTGTCAGCTTACTGGTTTACATTAGCAGAAGTTCGGCACGGGGCCACTCGTGCCAGGGTGGGGACAGTAGCAAGGTGACTCAGCATCTGTAGATCGCTTGCAGACGGTGATGGTCTGGCAGGCAATAGGAAAAGAAAGGGCAGGCAAGTTCTGCGTATGATTTACTACAGGGCTCCAATAGCCAAGAGCACTGGCCCCGTGTACACACTTGAATCTCGTGGGGGAGAGGGATCGTTTGCAAGAGATGAAGTCCTCCATGTGTAAGTTAGGCAACAATTGGGGGCATGGAAGTTATGCTTTTGCTTGCCTAGTCCTAGGGAGTACTTTGAAGAAGATGGGGTTTCACCTGCTAATAGTGGCCTTGGACTTATTTGCTGGACCAGTGAGAGGCCCGGGTATCAGCGGGATGGAGGTAAAGATGCCTACCCTTGTCCAGAGTGGGTATGGACGTGTTTGCTGGACCTGGGAGAGGCCCTCGAACCAGCAGAAGGCAGGTAAAGATGCTTAAGTGCAAAGCAGAGTGTATAGGAAGGTGTGCAGTACTCAATATAGAGTGTGAAGCAACCCAGCATTTCTTTATTTTGCCAGGATCAATGGTTTGGGTATATGGCCTATCATGCGTCTTGAGGGGGGCACGAGCGGCGGAATGCAGGAAACAGAAGCATGGGTTGTTTCCACCACTGAGTTAATTCGGTTGGGGGTCTAGGCTTGCGCTAAGCACAGCTTGCTGAAGATAGCTGCAGCACAGACCGGGAGGTGCCTCCTCCTAACAGAAGTTCTCCATGCGTAAGATAAGCAACCAATTGGGGGCATGTGAGTTATTAGGGGTCAGGCATAATCCCCAGCTTAATGGGGCAAGGGGCCCAGTCAGGGAGGCCAGGAATCCTCGCGTAGGAGAGTTAACGGCCTCACGGCCACAGACATTATCTGGCTAGGATACCCAGGCATGCGCTGGACCTGCTTCAGCAGAAACTGGGGGGATTCCTCCTCTAATGTGATGGTCATACACCTGAGAGGGAATGACCTGGCAGCGCTGGGGAGAAGGAGTACTGCTTCAAGAAATGACGGTCTCCATGTGTAAATTGAGCAACCAGCTGGGGACCTGTGAAATATGGTGGTCTGAGATAACGCCCGGCGGGTATGGCAGGGCGCACGATCTAAGGAAGTCATGGAGGTCTCTCGCAGGAAGGTTAACAGCGCCATGAGGAAATTCACTGAGCAAAGGGGTTTTTGGCTTCATCCGTCATGGGTTACTGCACACTAAGGCCACAGGGTGTTTTCATGAAGATGGGGTACACCTGTACAGAAGGGGTATGGACCAGTTCTTACTTGATCTGGGGGAGGCCTTGGAGACAGCAGGGGGTAAGTAATGGAGGCTATCTTGGTGGGGGGCTCTGGGGTGACGGTGGCCACACCCAGAGCTGTGGCAGAGTTACAGGACGATCCAGAGGCTGTAAGGTACATATGGGTACCATCTGCAGAAGCACAACAAGGGTGCAAAGGCCAAATATCCACAGGGAGGTCCTCACGTTGGACCCTGGAGGAGCGACGGTGCCCCGTTAGTCCTACGGGCGGTTGTGGACCTGAGCAACCGGGGGTTGCCTGGCAGGCTCCGCCCCCTTATGGGGCATGAGCAAGGGCGTGAGCTGTTGGTCCCTCCCCCAAAATATGGCAAACACCGTTGGGTAGGGCCACGGTGTAATTTGGCTCATCAGGTGGCAGGCGGCGAGGGGCTGCCTGCCTTGGGATCACCCGTAAGATAACCCACCATGTTGGCATATTTGTAATGCTAATAAACCTGCAGCAGTTTTCTCCACAAAGAAGGTGTCTTGTCTGGTTATTTCTCTAGGAGATTGCTGTATGGGGGATGGCGAGTGTTGCCTCCCTGCCAGCGCCCTCGCAAGACCAGCCATTAATGTAGTCTTTTTTCTATTTTTAGAACTACCATAAAGCACCTCCATGCCCCCAGCGACTTCTTGCTTGTCAACCATGTCAGCGCCCTTAGAGTATCATGACGGCCTGTGATATTTGGAACTAAGGTTGTTTTTTTATTTTAAGCAGCTATTCAGTTTTTAAATTGTTGTGCGCCCAACTGGTCTGGTGGCAGCTACTCCACTGGCCCAGAGAACAGCACGTTGAAGGAGCAGTTTTTAGGTTAGCCGAGCTGGGGAAGAGGAGGCAATTTATAACAGTGGAAGTATGCTGTGAGGCACAGGGTCAGACTGATTTGCATATGGCCATGTCTGAACTGGGGTGGTGGAGTGAGCTAAAGAATGATGATGGATTAAACCCAGATCAGTTGACTGGGGGTGAGTGTTTGATTGGCTCAAACGTTCCGTCCATCATCCCCTTTTGTATCGCCGTAGAGTTTGAGTTGGGCATTCTAAAAAAAAGTTAAAGTTTCAATTCCTGGTATCTATAAGGCCATGTGTCTGGCCCAATCCAGAGTTACTAACAAACACATTATAAGTTCAAGGTAACCAACATAGTTAAGGTCTTCATTTTGATGGTCTTGCTTGTTTCCCAGGTGTGCCTTCACGCAAAAGGCCCTAAGGTGAGCCAATTTGTAGATACCTGGTATTAATTACTGTAAGGCGATGGATTCTGCCCAGATTTTTTTCTTTTTGACCACTCAATATGTGACCTTTTTACTGTGGGTAAGCACCATCACTGGTGACTCACCCACGGTAAATACACTGTAAATGGATTGTGTGTGTTTTCCACCAATGCCCCCCTTTTAAGATAAGGCCACTGAGATGTCGCAGGGCTAACAGACACCTGTCTGTTTACACTTGAACACATGTGCACACATGTGTACACATGTGTGGGGAATGCCCATGTGAGGCTTCTGCTGTGCACAGCCAGGTAACTGTGCACAGGTAGCCTGGAGCAGAGGGGAATCTGCAGGATTGGATATTGACCTGGGGTAGGCCTCATAATGTTAGTGCACACTCATCTGGAAAGCCAGTGTGGTTTACTGCCTTGTCTGCAGTGACGCTCCACTCCAGTGACATATTCAACTAGGATGGAATCTATATGCCAAACTCAAAAAATATAGTACCAAGGAGATATCTGTACACCTTATTGGTCATCCATGGTAGTCATATTTCTCTGGCTCAGCTCAAGATCAGAGCCCAGGCCTTTAGTCCCCCTGCTGTACCAGGATAATTATATTTCTCTCCAGCAACAGGAACAAAGGATACCCCACACAAGGGGAGCAATTAACAGTACTTTATTCATCTCCTGACCAGGCGGGGTGAATGATCTGCATCCATCAATTAGCTGTCACACTGTACCAGGAATTGGCCAGCCCAAGCCCTCTGAACAAAAGAGGAAGCCCAGACAACTGGAGCCAACACAGTAGGGGGCTTCCCTTTGAGGTTTTAGTGGGAAAGGTTCTGGCAGTGATGTCAGCGAGGGGTGGAGCTGAGGCCCCCAGAGGACATGTGACCAGTGATTCCTTGATTACGCTATTTTGAATTGTCCCAGCATGCTTTATGCAGGAGGGTTGGGACAGGGGCATAGAGGTGATGTAACACCCCAGGATAGGCCAGAGGTGCCTCACTTCTAGAAACTTCCACCCCCACTTTAAAGGACTTGCGCAAGGAGGAGAGCTATCTCTTGGTTGTGTTTTTCTGATCAACACTGGGACTGGAGGCGGCAGCCATGGACAACTGGAAGGAAGGACCCACTGATATCCATCTGGACTAAGAACTCGGACTACAGTTGACCCCAAAATCAGAGGGGCTCTCCTCAGGACAAGCGACTGTAGCCCCATTGGGGGCCCCCACCACTGCATGGGTACACGGAGTGCTGTCACGAGTGCCAAGATGCCAGCCCAGGGACAGGATCCCCAATTCCGGGCCTGACATGTGCCACTGCATGGGGGAGACTGTGCCATTACCCCGAATGGAGGAGGAGGGGCCTAATATCCCCAACTCCATGCCCCAGTTGTGAGGAAGAGGACGGGAGAATGCCGTCACACTTCTCTACCTGTGGTGGGCATGCCCCACTCCCCGTGCCTGGGGGGAGCAGGTGGCCACCATGACAATGAGCGCCTGCCCGTCGAAGCGGGTGGAAATGGGAAGTGCTGCTGGCTCCTGCGGGCAGCAAGGAGATACTGCCTATGCAGGAAGCTGTTGTGGCAGCCAAGGGTGGGCTCCCAGTGCTTCCTCCGATGTTAAAAATACATGTGGGGTGCCAGGTAGGACCAAAAAGAAAATGCCACATAGCGCTAGGCTGTGCGGCACAACAGAAACAAGCGTCCTGAGCCGCTCATAAAAAATACACGCTTCCCAGCTAGGGAGCGCCCCATAATGCCCTACAGGCCTTTGTCAGCCCAAAGTCTTGTGGATGTTGTAGCCCCAAGATGGCAGGGGCACCACCAATGCCCCAAGGAATGTATGAGGGGGCTACAGGGGTGCAGCAGCATCCCCCCAAAAGTAATTTAGTAAAAGTACTCACCCTACATTTGCAGGGCTTAGAAAACAACAATCAGCCAAGCATTTCCTTTGGTCTCTCAAGCACTCCCTATACTGCAGCAGTAGCACTACAGCTGTGAGTGCATTGCAGCACTCTCTAGGGGATGACTTTGTGGCTGTAGACTCTGTGGCCTCAAGATGTTTAAAAATAGACACAGACACATGCTGTATTGGAAAATGCTTTATTTGATGTTTTTATTCAAAATGGTAATGGCCGTGCTTGTTTTAAAGAGTGATTAATGCTGATAGTAATTCTTATTCTGTATAGGCTGCAATGTTTATTAGTGATGATGCAAGCACCTTATTACAATGTCTGGTAACTTATTAGTACAGAAGGAGATGTCATGCTTTATTGAGAATGCAGGGATCTCATGCTTTATTACTGATGATAGGGACACAGGATTGTAATGCTTGACTATTATTAATAATTGCAGAGGGATTATGGTTACTGAAGTCAGTGATGGAATGAAGTATTACCATAACAAGTAATTTCAGTCTTGAGAGGGGACAGCATTGAGCTGATGCAACCTGACACCCCTATATAATTTAAACACGGCACTGTACATAAAAGAGCAGTCCTGTGAATTTTGGAGTCATGACCCTTTAGGGGTCAAATGGAATGTTGCCAATGCTATTTCCAACAGCCTTATGTATATTTATAAATTACTGCATAGTACTGAGCAGTGCTTGAGTAATAAATGTACTTTTACTTTTCTAAAGGAAAAGCATAGACTGGACAATTATTTATTCAGTGTTATTATTGCAAGCCAGCGAAAGGTGATTACTAGCCACACCACCTCCCTTGAGTAGGCCTTGGACTGCTCTGCTCCGCTACCCTGAGAGAGTTAGTTTACTCCTTCATAATAGTAAAATAAGAGATATGAACGTGGCACTTGAACTGTAACTTTGATTGTCAGATATTCATGATCACAAATACATCTCCCTTCTATGCCTGGGTGGAGCTTGCAGAGTTTTCCTCCACAGAATACTAAAGAGTTGCTGAAAAACTCCGCCAAATTCCGCAGAGATCCGTGAGTGGACAGAGTATTGCTCAGCCATCCCAATGAAGTCCCTTTGGCTGCTGAGGGTTGTTGGGGGCCAAGAACCCCTATTGCTGTGACAAGTAAGTCCCCCACAGTGGTATTGCTGAGACATCCTCTGAGGCCCTACCCCCTTTCTCAAACACTCTGCAAAGGGGCCTCCTAGTTCACTACTGATTGGGGGATGAAGTCCCCTTGGCTGCTGAGGGTCGTTGGGGGCCAAGAACCCCTACTGTTGCCACAAGTAAGTCCCCCACTGTGGGATTGCTGAGACATTGTCGAAGGCCCCATGCCCTTTCTCAACGACTCTGCAAAGGGGCCTCCTTGTCCACTACTGGTTGGGGATGAAGTCCCCTTGACTGCTGAGGGTTGCCTGGCTGCTCATGAACGCCTGTCAAGTCTTGTCACACTCCCTGCACGTGCAAAATTACATGACGAGTGTGCCAACAGAAAAAAAAATTCTCTTCCATTGTGAAGTGCAGAGGCTATCAGTAACGCCAAATTCCACATACTCTATGAGCAGAGTGGAATCTAATGCCTAGGCCTACTCCCTTCACAACTGGATTCTTCCTACAACAAAGAAAAATAAATAAAAAGTGATGTAAGGAATGCTTACATCAATTTCAGCCACTGGGATCTCTCTGGGCCAAATTCCAGTCTAAAGCATTGTTCTGAGGATCTTACATTTTTTTCCATTGAGTGAAATCCAACAATTTTCTCCTTAATTTACTTCCTGTACTTTGTTCCTCCTCTCCTAATTCTGAGTGTACACTTCTCTGGCTAGATTGTGACCTCCTACTTTGATGAGTAACAGAAATGGGAGGTGATGAGAGACAGAAGAAGGATAGAGAGGTAAAGAGAATACTATAGCTAGATAGGTGACATGAAGAGAGATAGAGAGGAAGATGAGAGAAAGGTGAGGTGGGGGGACATACGTTAAAGAGAAGAAGGTGAGGTAACCAGAAAGGAAGCTATTGAGAGGTAGAAAGAGAAAAAGGTAGGTTGAGAAAGAGAAGTAGAGAGATAGATCAGGTTTCAGAGTGAGGTAGAGTACTAGAGAGAGCTAGACATAGAGAAAAAGAACTATAGAGAAAGCATGTGGGGTACATTGGGGGTGACATAGCGAACAGGCAAGAGAGAGTGTAGAGTCAGAGAGAATTTGAGAGGTGTAGGAAAATGCATACTTCGGGCATGGTTAGTCCCCACTTTTTCCCTGGAACATGATGTAATTTTGACTGGAAGGGCACAGGGTCCCTGCCAAACAGGTCCCCTGTGCCAGATCTCCTTCCCTAAACTGTACCTTTTGTTTCCACAATTGGCACTCCTTTAGCTCAAATATAAGTCCCTAGTAAAATGTACCCCTGGCACCAAGGGCCTTGTGGTTAAAGAGAGTCCCTAAGGACTGCAGCATGAATTGTGCCACCCTAAGGGACCCCAACCTAGCACATGAAATTAAATAAAATATGAAATACCAGAATTTGTAAAGTGCACAGCTAACTCCGGAGAGGTGTCCCGGCGCTAGGGGCCGTCGGGAAGATTAAGCGAGCTATTGCCCAGAGTCACAAGGTGCTGGGCTAACCTGACGCCGGCACCGGGGATCGAAACGTGAGCCCCTGTGTTCCGGAGTCAGGCGGTGGTGCGGAGCTTCAAAGGCCTTGCCTCCTTTGCAATGCAACCCCAGCCTCTTCTGTTAGAGGGAGCAGGCCACCTTCCTTTCCACACCCCCTTTTTTAGTGGGAGGAACAGTGGGAAAACTTAGAGAGAATAAGAGGTGTGACCCCCTCTACCAACTCCACCCCTCAGATGCTGGAGGCGAGGTGAAGTACACTTCTCAGTGCCCATTATCTTGATGAAGATGGGACTTAACCAATCAGGGCTAGGTTTATGTTCCCCTCCCACAGGAGGTGGGCATAATAGGAGGTGTAGACTAACCCCAGGTGGTAAACTCCGCTCTGCTCGTGGAGTTTGCGGAATTCGGGCACTCCGCACTCTGCGGAGGAACGCAGAATTCCTGAATTTCGCCATTCGAGTGCAAAGCTGAGTTTTTTTTCCGTTTGCGCGCTCGAGTTTTCTTTTGCCGCTCAACCGCTAGTGCCAAGACTCTCAGACCACTTGCGAGTGCGTGCAAGACTTCTCACACCGCTAGAGAGCTCCCGTGAGACTTCGCGCTCACTCGCACAGCTTCCGGCAGCAGTGGCTTCAATCTAGCATTCTTACAGAGCCGACTGCGATCGCGAACGGAGCGGTCAAGCAGCTTTTCTGCTTGAGAATGTAGCTGAGAGGCATTTGGAGTGGATTTTCTTCTCAAACTGGCTGTTGGAGTGGGTTTTTTGTGTGAGAAGACATCTGTTTTAAACTTTTTTTTTCCAAACCAGAAGGAAGTGCCCCAGACTGTTCCTGTCCAGCAGGCTCCTCCCAGAGCTTTGTCCCTCTCCTGGTCACTTTTCATTAGGATTTGGCGCTGGAAGGATCACTCTCCTTGTCTGCTGCATATATACCATTGGATTTAAGGACTTTGTTTTTGAGATATCACAAGTAAGTTGAAAAACTGGAGTATAAGGCTGCTGTTTGTTTGACTGGGGGCATGCACCTGGATTTATTTGTACTTTTATTCAATTTTTAAAATTGACTGTGGTAGGTGGCCTGCAGTTTTAGTAGGGGCCTAGTTTTTTTGTGCATGAAATTTATCTTCTTTTGTAAAGGAACAATGTTACACAATTTAGAAAATTTTCTTCTCTATCTTTTTAATATGTTTCCAATATTGATTGATTTAATTAACTATGTGGCCTAGTCTGCCAATGGGCCTTCCAGCCAGTAGGCCCTGTACTATTCATGGGTGCATAAAACAACTGTTTCTGTGGTGTCTGTAGAATTGAAACATCATTTAGGCCATGGCTGGCATTGGGTTAAAGTACAAAAAGTGTTTTTTGTGGTATGTCACATTTTTTCCACTGCAAACAGAGTTTAGGTGGGGTAATGACTTTGGAGTATGTGTGTTGTTGTGAACATTTTTAGCCCTGTTAGTTTTCGTTTTTGGCATTGCTGAATTGATGCTGTGTTCTCTGTGTTACCATGCCTCTTTTTCTGGCCACTGTGTGTGTGTATGTGTGTTTGGCAGAGACCACCATGTGCCTTTGTTGTTCAAGAATCATTATGCCATGTGGCCAGAAGCCATTTTGTATAGTCTGTGTCCACCCTAGGCCTGCATGTGTTCTTTGTTTTCCAGGCCTCCTGCTTGTTGTTGTTGATAAAGCCTTACTGCTCGCCCACACTACCACAAATAGAGAGTAAGGTATTATCTACTTTTACCTCTGCCTACCTTTGGGGTTCCACTGGACTCTGTGCACTCCATACCTTACTTTGGTATAGTATATACAGAGCCAGCTTCCTACACCATGTGGCTGGCGGTCACTTTGTGTAGCCAGCCAGTGTTCTTTCCCCATAGGCCTCCATTTCTTCTTTGTTTGTGGCCATGCTCCCTTGCTGGTTGTTGTTGTTGTGACCTTGTGTAAGAAAGTGCCCTCTTTTTGCATGGTTGACCTCACTTTTTGCCAAACTGTTGATGTGCTTTGAATGAGTGTGCCCTGGGTTCCTGCCAACCAGTTACCCAGGGCCTATGTTCTTTCCCTAAACTGCATTGATACAAAACCCAGTTGTCACTCTTTCGCCACATGTAAGTCCCTTGTAAATGGTACCACAGGTACCAAGGGCACTCTGGCCAAGGAAGGCCTCTAAGGGCTGCAACACTTATTGTGCCACCCTTAGAGGCCCTGTACCTTTACACACACACACACACACTGCCCTTGCAGGCTACATGTTTTGGTACAGAACAAAGTGAAGAGTCGACAAAGCACACGTCCCTGTGTGCCATGCCTACCAGCCTCTGCCCTGGCATAGGTAAGCCACCCCTCTAGCTGGGTGCACTATACCAGTGGTGAGGGCACAGGTGCACAAGCCCTGTACCCCTACAGTGTCTAAGTCAATTCTTAGACATTGTAAGTGCAGTAATGCCATTAAGAGTATATGGTGCTGGGAGTTTGTCATTACAAACTCCACAGCACCATAATGGCTTTACTGAAAACTGAGAAGTTTGGTATCAAACTTCTCAGCATATTAAACCCACACTGATGCCAGTGTGGGATTTAATGAAAAATGCACTCAGATGGCACCTTAGAGATGCCCCCTGTAAAACGGCCTAACTCTAGTGTCCGGGCTGAGTGGCTGCTTGCCAGCTGCCACCACTAGACATGTTTCTGGACCCCTGGGTTGAGAGCCTCCTGCTCTCGGCGGCCTGAAACAATACACATCCTGGAACGAGGTGCCAAGCCTCCTCCACCAGGATGGGCAGAGTCCACGAAGGGGAAGCTTCAAAGGCTTGCCGCCTTTGTGAGCTACCTCAGCCATTTGCTGCTTCCAGCAACTGGCTCCCACTGGCTCTGAACCCCACTTTGGGCGGGAGAATCGGCGGGAAAACCAAGCAGGGAAGGGAGGTGTGCCCACATTTGCCAACCCCACCCCTCAGGTGGGGAAGGCGAGGTGAAGAATAACTCTCAGTCCCCGTCATCTTGCAGATGGGGGGACCCAGCCAACAAGAGAGAGGCATATGCCCCCCTCCCACTGGACGTTGGCATAATAGGGGGTGTACCCACCCCAAGGAAGGGACTCATTGGTCCCGACCTGTACCTACCTGTAACAGCCCTAAATTTAGTATTAAGGGGCAACCCTGAACCTTGCCTCCTCAGACAAGAACCAACAAGAGAAGAGAAGAAGGAGGACCGAAGAAGCTGTGCTGAACTAAGAAGAGGAGGACGCCCACTGACTTGGCCACAGCCCTCCTGGCCTGTCCCAACCTTGAACCTGCTCCAGCAAAATCCTGGCATGTCCTGCAGCCAGCAGCCCCCAATAACCTGGATGGCCTGCCCTGTCCTCTCAAACCAGGACTTTGTCTCCTGTGAGAACCGGATTTGCCCACCCACAAATTCTGGCTCCAGGCAAATCTGCGAGTCTGCGCCACTCTGCACCCGACACCCACGGCCCGAGTTCGAGTGGCCCAACACCACGAGGAGGTCTCCCCAGCAATCCTGACCTGAGATCTGGTGATCTTTGACCTGCCTCGAATCTCCAAACAACACCTGCAGCCCCTTTCTGGAGGATCCCCCCAACCGCGACCGTAGCCGGTAAGAAAAACCCAATGCCGAAAGACACCCCTGCACCTGATGTCCCACGGCCTTGGATGGCCCAACCGACGGTGTCCCAGCATCCCCAAGCATTCCAACTTACCTCTCCAGAAGATCTTCGTCCCGAGCCTGCAGTGTTTGTTGCAACCGGAGAATCCCTATTGAAATCAACAGGATACCCGATGCCAAATCATCACCCTTCACCCGGCTGCCCCTGTGCCACTGAGGGTGCACTTTGGGTGCTAATTCGGATCCCCCTTTGCCCTGAGCCTAACACCAGGAGCTTTACTCACACAACCTTGTGGCTTGCTCCCCCATTGGATAACATTGGGCCTCAGCACTCTGCATCCGGCCGCCCCAGTACCGCTGTGGGTGTTTTGAGAGTGCATCCTTGACCCTGGGGGAACCCTGGTGCTAACCCCAGAATACCAACTCCCACAACAAAGTACTTACCTGTAAACCAATAACTTAATTTCCTCCTATAGGATTGCATTGACTGTTTTTCTTTGAAAAATAAGTGTGGAGTTGGTTTGTGTGAAAACTTGAAAAACTGCAAATATAGAAAAATTGTATTACTTACCTTTTGTCTAGGAGATGTCCCAGTGTGATATCTAAACATATCACACTGGTTAGAAAAAGTAACTTAAAAATTAATCCACGACGTAACGTGCACAGTAATCTGTAAAGTAACTGAAAAGTAATTTCAAACTTTTGACTTACCTGTAAATCAACCAACTGCATTTGAACCTGAATTCAACTGCAATTCACTGCATAAAAACTTGCAAAGTATTATTTCACTTACCTACACCAGGCTTGGCTTGGTTCTAGAAATAAAATATCTAAATAATATTTGAATCAAACAAAATTGGTCTGAGTTCAGTCTTTGAGTGTGACATCAATTCTTGCCTGAGTGTGTACAATAAATGCTTAACACTACCCTCTGATAAAGCCTTACTGCTCGCCCACACTACCACAAATAGAGAGTAAGGTATTATCTACTTTTACCTCTGCCTACCTTTGAGGTTCCACTGGACTCTGTGCACTCTATACCTTACTTTGGTGTAGTATATACAGAGCCAGCTTCCTACACCATGTGGCTGGCAGCCATTTTGTGTAACCAGCCAGTGTGCTTTCCCCATAGGCCTGCATTTCTTCTTTGGTTGTGGCCCTGCCCCCTTGCTGGTTATTGTTGTTGTTGTTGAGACCATGTGTCTAGCAGCCATTTTGTGTAGCCAGCCAGTGTGCTTTCCCAATAGGCCTGCATTTCTTCTTTGTTTGTGTCCATGCCCCCTTGCTGGTTGTTGTTATTGTGGCCATGTGGCTGGCGGCCATTTTGTGTAGCCAACCAGTGTGCTTTCCCCATAGGCCTGCATTTCTTCTTTGTTTGTGGCCATGCCCCCTTGCTGGTTGTTGCTGTCTGACCATGTGGCTGGTGGCCATTTTGTGTAGCCAGCCAGTGTGCTTTCCCCATAGGCCGGCATGTCTTCTTTGTTTGTGACCACGCCTTCCTGCTAGTTGTTGTTGTTGTCTGACCATGTGTCTGGCGGCCGTTTTGTGTAGCCTGCAGTGTGCTTTTGCCATAGGCATGCATGTCTTCTCTTTGTTCCCCATTCCTCCTTGCTTGCTGTTTGACCATGTGGCTGGTGGCCATTTTGCATACGCATCCAGTGTGCTTTTGCCATAGGCTTGCATGTGTTGTTCTTTTATGCGGCCATGCATCCTTGCTTGCTGGTTCACCATGTGGTTGGTCGGTGGCTATTTTGTGTAGGTAGCCAGTGTGCTTTTGCCTTAGACGTGCATGCCTTCTCTTTGTTTTCAATGCCTTTTTGCTCTGTGTTTTTGTTGTTGATGACCATGTGGCAATAGCAGGCAGCCATTTTATGTGTCCGGCCAGTGTGGTCTTTTGCCATATTGTATTGTATTGTATTGTAATTGCATTTATATAGTGCTTACTACCCCTGACGAGGCGTCGAAGCGCTTTTTCGGCGAGTAGCACGCTACTCCAGGACCCATAGAGGATTAGTGTTGAATTAGTATAGTGAAACATGCAAGTAAATTTTAAGTGGTGGATAGGTTAGTCAGTTATTTGGATTTGGAAGGATAGCAGAAGGATAGCAGAAGGATAGAAGAGGGAAAAAAAAGCTTTGTATTTATATAGCGCTTGTTACCCCTGATGGGGTGTTGAAGCACGCTACTCCGGAAACCCATAAAGTATTAGTGCTGAATTAGTATGGTGAAATATGAAAGTAATTAGAGTGGTGGGTATTAGTCAGTTATTTGGAGTGAGAAGGGTAGCGGAGGGATAAAAGGGAAGAAAGGTTTGCATTCATGTAGCACCTGTTACCCCTGATCGGTGTTGAAGTGCTTTTCTGGCGAGTAGGATGCTACTCCGGAACCCATAAAGGATTAGTGTTGAAAATTAGTATAGTGAAGTATGAAGTAATTTGAGTGGTGGATATGTTATTCAGTTATTTGGATATAGAAGGGTAGGTTGCGGGATAGAAGAGGGAAAGAGGTTTGTATTTATATAGCGCTTGCTACCCCTTGATGGGGTTTTGAAGCGCTTTATTGGCGAGTAGCACGCTACTCTGGAACCCATAAGGATTACTGTTGAATTAGTATGGCGAAACATGAAAGTAATTTGAGTGGTGGATATGTTAGTCAGTTATTTGGATTGAGAAGGGTTGGGGAGGGGTAGAAAAGGGAAAAAGGTTTGCGTTTATATAGCGCTGGTAACCCTGATGGGGTGTTGATTAGCTTACATGGATGGTTGAGCAATGAGATAGCATTTTAATAAATAAAAACGAATGATATGCTTGAGGATAATGTCACTTATTTATACATTTTTTAATTGTAATTTTTTTCAATTTTAGTTTTCAATCTTTTTATTTTTTATTATTTTGTATTTTTTTTTTTTTACCATTTTCAAAACATCTGGCATTAATGAATCAACCCCATGTCTGCTATAGGTGCACAACACCAATCATTGTGTAAGGATTATTCGATTGAGAATGCATTTGTCAGCTGCAACTCTGTGCGTGCCACTTCCCACGTGATGCATTGCACATAAAGTAAACAGTTACAGCTGTTTTGTTTTGTTGTTGTTATTACTCTTTCTAATCCTTCCTGAGTGTACAGTCACTATGAAAGTTTATGTTGGTGTAGTTTTCCATTTTGCGAATGAACACTGTATACTATTGTTAATTATTTATAATAACTTAAGTAACCACACTAAATTATATTGTTTGTTTGTACTACTACTTTAAATGCAACAATTCCATGTTTCACTGATGTTTTTCTTGCTTGTTTGCTTTTAGGTTCACAAGAGAAGAGACATCATCACCCACAGTGCTGGCAGACAGAAGGCCTCTGCACGACGTGACGCGTGCCTGACTACGCAACATGGTCATCTCTTCAGCTTGTTGTGAAGCTAAGTGGAATGCAACAGTGGCTATGTTCGCAATGTACAAATCACATAGAGCTGTAAACATCTTGGTGGAATTTAACAGCAAGGTGTATGAATGGCTGTGTCCCAGAAGTCTTAGAATTGGATTTGTTGCCACAGACAATGGCAGTAACATAGTCAAGACCATCTCAGATGGAGGCTATTTCAGGGTCCTGTGTTTGGCCCATTGCATCAACCTGATGGTGCAAAACTTCCTCAAAAAGGAAGACATAGTCAGCAACATACCGACCACCTGCAGAAGAATCTACACCCATTTCAGCCCTTCTTTGAAAGCCTGGAAGCAGCTGTGGATTATTCAGCATAATATTAGATCACCAGGTAAAGCTCTGATACAGGAGGTGCCAACACGTTGGAACTCCACCTTTTACATGCTGCAATGTCTGTTTGAGCAGTACAAACAGATCAATGACTATGTCATTCAAAGAGGAGGGGACCCAGTTGGGAAAGCGATGACCATGGATGCAGAGAAAT
Source organism: Calotriton arnoldi (assembly GCA_963921515.1). NCBI lineage: Eukaryota > Metazoa > Chordata > Amphibia > Caudata > Salamandridae > Calotriton > Calotriton arnoldi. The sequence continues at coordinate 397,398 of CAWUFW010010731.1, read as the reverse complement.
AGGGCCTAGTCAAATGCCTGACACAGATGCTACTCCCTTTTGAGATTTTCACACGGGAAGTTAGAAAGGAGGAAAGTACGATGGGCCAAGCGGTCCCATTGCTGCATCTCCTACAAATCCAGGTAATGAAGGCATCTGAAATGTTCGCCCCTATAGGTGTGAATGAAAACACAGAAGCACATGCCTTGGTTGAGAGCTTAGTCCTCAATCAATCAATCAGGGGAATTGTAAGCGCGCTACTCACCTGTGAGGGTCTCAAGGTGCTAAGGGGGTGGGTGTCTGCAGATCTGTTTAGCCGAAGAGCCAGGTCTTGAGGGTCTTCCTGAAGGTGTTCAGGGAGGGGGCGCGTCTGATGTCTGCTGGTAGCTCGTTCCAGGTCTTGGCTACAATGTGAGAGAAGGATCTTCCACCTGCTCTGGCTCTGTGGATGCGCGGGGTTTCGGCCAGTGCGAGGTTGGAAGATCGGAGGTTTCTTTTGGGTACGTGGAAGTTGATTCTGTCGTTGAGGTATTTAGGTCTGTTGTTGTGTAGGCATTTGTAGGCGTGAGTGAGGATTTTGAAGGTGACTCTTTTCTCCACGTGTTCGTGACAGGGGATGCCGAGGACGAGTCTGGCGGCCGTGTTCTGTATTGTCTGGAGCTTGCGGAGTAGGGACTTGTTGATGCCGGCGTAGAGTGCGTTTCCATAGTCCAGTCTGCTGGTGATGAGTGCGTGGGTGACTGTCTTCCTTGACTCAGGGGGATCCATTTGAAGGTCTTGCGGAGGATGCAGAGGGTGTTGAAGCAGCTGGAGGTGACGTCGTTGACCTGTCGGTTCATGGTGAGTGATGAGTCGAGTATGATGCCGAGGTTTTTGGCGTGGTCTGAGGGGGTGGGTGGGCTTCCGAGGGCGGTCGGCCACCAGGTGTTGTCCCATGCTGAAGGGGTGGTTCCGAAGACGAGGACTTCTGTCTTCTCGGCATTGAGCTTCAGGCAGCTGTTGGTCATCCAGACTGCGATGTCTTGCATTCCTTTCTGGAAGTTGAGTTTGGCGGTGGTGGGGTCTTTGGTGAGGGAGAGGATGAGCTGTGTGTCGTCAGCGTAGGTTACGATGTTGAGGCCGTGTTGTCGGACGATGGCTGCGAGGGGGGCCATGTAGATGTTGAAGAGGGTCGGGCTCATTGATGACCCCTGTGTGACTCCGCAGGTGATTTTCGTGGGGTCAGAGAGGAAGGGTGGCAGTCTGATCCTTTGGCTTCTTCCGGTGAGGAATGATCGGATCCAGTCCAGGGCTGTTCCTTGTATGCCTACATCGTGCAGTCTGGCGACTAGTGTGCGGTGGGAGACGGTGTCGAAGGCTGCTGATAGGTCGAGTAGGATGAGGGCTGCGGAGTGGCCTTTGTCCAGGAGGGTGCGGATGTTGTCTGTGGCGGCGAGTAGGGTGGTCTCGTTGCTGTGGTTGCTTCGGAATCCGGATTGGGATGGGTCGAGGACGGCGTTCTCTTCGATGAATCGTGTCAGTTCCCTATTGACTGTTTTCTCTGCAACTTTGGCTGGGAAGGGGAGGAGCGAGATGGGCCGATAGTTCTTGAGGTCGGTGGGGTCAGCTGTGGACTTCTTGAGCAGGGGTCTGACTTCTGCGTGCTTCCAGTCATCTGGGAAGGTGCCTGTTTTGAAGGTGGTGTTGATGGTGCGTTGTAGTTCGGGTGCGATGGCAGCCACGGCTCTGTGGTAGATGTGAGGGGGGCAGGGATTATGGGGGCCCCCGAGTGGATGCATTTCATGGTTGAGGTGGTGTCTTCAGTCGTGATCGGTGTCCAGTTGGAGATGGTGGGCTGGCTGGTGTCTCTGGGGGGCGGGGGGCAGTCTGTGGCATCTGGTCGACGAAGTTGTCGTAGAGGTTTTTGATCTTGAGGTGGAAGTAGGTTCCAAGCTTGTCGCAGAGGTCTTGGGACAGGGTGATGTCTGTGGCTTCGCTGCGTGGGTTGGTGAACTCCTGAATGACACTGAAAAGTTCCTTGGAGTTGGTGGAGTTGGCGAGGATTTTGTTGTGGATGAAGTTCCTCTTGGTGGTTCTGATTTGGTTGTGGTAGTCCGTCATGGCGTCCTTGTAGGTGGTGTGGTTTTTGGTTGTCTTGGTGTTTCTCCAGTTCTTCTCCAGGCGTCTGCAGGTACGCCTGGCTCCTTGGAGAACAGTGGTGAATCAGGCGGCTTTACTGGGGCGCTGTTTGTCTGGGTTGCGTAGCGGGGTGAGCTCGTCTGCGCAGTTGGAGATCCAGATGTGGAGTTCTCTGGCTGCGTCGTTTGCGTCGGATGCCCAGGTGTGGTTGTCTCGGGTGAGGGTGGAGTTGAGTTGCTCGTCGATAACCTTGCTCCAGTTCCTTCGTGGTGGGAGTGGGGCTGGTTTGGGTGCCTTGGGTTTGTTAACGGCGGAGTGTACGCAGTCCTGCGCTTGACTTCTAAAAAAAGGCTGCAACATGACATCATCGAGTCCAAAGAGTACATATGTGTCACACTACTTGATTCACAGTACCAAATATTCTGCCCACTTTCATCCCTTTTTCTGAAGGAAATGTTTTAAAATGCAAGAGGTGGATTGTAGAGCAAGCAGAAGACTTGGAAGAAGAATGGCTGGAACTTGGAGTCCCACCCCGCAGGTCCGGGGTTCCGCCTTCAACTTCCAGAGTGGGCAGTCTTGTCTCACAGCAGCCAACAACACCTTCAACCAGAACACTGGCAACAACAGCAAAGCAAGGACTGGACCCAACCTCTGCATTGTATTGGTTTCAATTGGCAGGGCTCAAGTCCAGTGCAGAGGCGATGGCAAAACAGGTAGAGCAAGTGGCAGCACCAATGACAATCCACAGGATGTTCCAGTAGTATCTGCTTGATCCAAAAGAGGTCTATGTGGATCAAAATCCATTGATGTATTGGTATGGGAAGATGCGCCAATGGCCAGAGCTAAGCAGGCTGGCAATAGAGTATCTGGCTTGTCCTGTGCCAGTGTGTCTACTGAACGTGTTTTCAGTACAGCTGGTGCAGTCATCACAGTGAGAACGACCAGTCTCTCGCCTCAAAATTTGGAGAGATTGGCTATGATCAAAATTAAGCAACATTTTATACCACACAATTACACCATTACTGAAACAGCAGCACAGGAGGAGGAACAGGGTGATTGGTCCGAAATTGATCGAATGTGTTAGCTGACCAACTTCTGGGTGAACCACCTGAGTTTGAGGATGAACTCTACTTCCCGGACTAAGTATGCCAGTGCCCCCATAGACCTTTAAAAATGTTCTCATTGAACTCAGTTTTTTCTTTGCACAAAAACATTTTTAAAAAATTAGCTGGAGGAACATTATTATTTTTGTGTCAGATTTATGCTGCCCCACATTTTTTTAGGAGTCACATATATATTGCTGAATTGCAGTTCGACCAGTGTGCATTGTAGAAGCCTCCACAATTCCTTCATGACATTGGGGACAATGCCTGTCCCCCTCGCATGCCTATTGCCTAGTGCCTATCCCTTTTTGCATCACTTAGTACTAGAACGGCTGCCCATAAAATCATTTATTATGTACAGGACTGCCTGCGAATACCAAATTCCAATGTGTTGCCTGCATCAAAGATGATTGAATACCCAATACCTGAACTACCTGTGCTTGCCTTGGATTGGATGAGGTAACTTCAACTATTGCAATGGTGAGTGACTGATTGCGTGAGTGATGATTTAAGTTGATTGATGATTCATGTGGTGGCAGACACTCAGGGAGGGTGTGTGTTGAACTGTAATATGGGAAATTTAATTCTTGGGATGGTTATTGATTTAGATAGTTTAGGGCTTGAGTGATGGGCACCTATTTTCCCTGTAGGTGATGATCAACCCTTTCACACTTAGCCAGATTTAATTCATTGCAAATGTGTTCTCCTTTTTTTCTGGTTCTTCAGACACCAGAACAGTCACTTTAGTTATAAAAAACATATGCAAATTACTGCAATTCTGTTTCATTCTCCACTTGTTCTTCAACAGCAGTGCACTGCACTCCATGCCTATCTTGCTTGGGCCCTCGCGATTCATGATGATGATGACTGGTCTGGTACGGGGTTACTTAGAGTCACTCAGGACTGAAGGAGTATCATGGAAGAACTCAGGGTGGGACTGGGAGCTGCATGACTACCTCATCAACAGCAAGAAGCAAAAAGTTATCGAGTATCGGCTTCAGTTCAAAGGTAAACCAAGAGTCTGAGGCCTAGTACTACTCAGCTATTTAGAATAGAGAGGGTGCGTTTGTGAAATGCTGCTCTGTGTGTGTGTGTGTGTGTTGGAGTTGTGGCAAAAGTGAAACTCTGAGCCCCCCTCTTGTTTTTTTTGCTCTGCCTCTGATTCTTCTTATCTTGAAACACTCCTCATGAAGCTTACCTTCCTTCTGTCCTTCTCCTTGACTCTAAAATACAGTTTCTCTTTTACAATCCACAGGCCTTCTTCTAGTCTCCTTCATGAACGAAAGGCGAAAGCTAGATGAGCTCAACAAGACTCCTGCTTACCTATCAGACCGGTGCAGAGAGGCCACAAAGAGTTGACATTCCCGAGGAGAATGCAGACACACCACCCAATTTTGCAATACAGTATTTTTCTTTTAACAATCATATTAACTAAGCGAAGTGGGTGGGTGGGTTCACTGACTTCACTCCCAAACCTAGAAAACAGAACATTTGGATATATGGTAAATTGGGTCTCGGGCAGGAGGACTGTTTGCAATGCATGTATCTGTACTCTATCATACTCATTCCTTTGTTTGCATCTAGCAATAGATTGGTGGTGAAGGATGCGCTGCTGCTTCTTGCCCAGATGAATGTTGGCCTTGTGTTGTAGTGTTTGTCTTTGTCAAACCTTTCCCCAAATCCCATTACCCATCCATTCATCAAACCCCTAACCCTCTTCCCCCGAGCTGCGTGATTATTTGAGCTGTGACTTAAATTACACCATCAATGATCACACACTTGATGGGACGAATGTGGTGAAAGCAACACCAACTTACTGTAGAATCTTCAAAGTAGTAGCCCACACCAGCCCATTACCAACCTACGCATTAAAAATGATCCATAGCTTTTTAGATATAGCATGAAGAACATCAGTCGTCGGCATCATCATCATTAAGGCCTTGTATTGCCTAACCGTAAATGCCTAACCTAAGCTTGGCAACTCCAGACTTTGAGTCAATTTTTGATAACTTGTGGATTTCACAAATAATACTGCTAGTTCCACATTAGCCAAAACTTACTAGTATTGCTATTTTTTTTATTTTAGCACAATCAGGCATTCTTATTGTGTCATCATCATCAGGTAGTACTCAGGTGGTGTCAATTGTTTGTAAATCTTTGATAAATATATATAACCCACTTACTCAGTCTTTCTACTTCCATTTAGTTGCCTATGATGAATAATCATCAATCAATCATTCAGAACAATCCTACAGTTGGAGCTCACCTGGGTTGAACTGGAAGTGAGACCACGCGTGTGAAGCTCTGATGCCTCCCCTGTTATTGCTGCATGGATATTCAGGTAAGACAACTAGTATGGATGTAATTTAACTTAGTAAGAAATAAATTAACTGCTACTGTTTTTTATCTAGATAGTTCAAACTCTCAACACAATATAGTCTAGGTCATGTCATCATGGCAGCATTCCCCATAATGGTCTAGATACTTAGACAAGTATAAGCCTAGACTCCATAACCAAGTACTACAATTTCTCTAGTCTTAAGTTACAAGCACATAAAAAGGTTGCGTGAAACTACTTGAAGGCAGCAGTGCAAAGTAAAAGTAAAATAAACTACTTCAGGCATGAATTTAGGTTATAAAAAATAGTTTCCCCCTTTATTTATTTACAAAGCAATCCACCCTCTCCACCCAAACAACATGCCCAACCCTCTCCCAAACAAAACTGACCCAAGCCCCAAAACTCAAAATGTTCATGAAAGCCTCTTGAGTCCCACTCCCAACTCTCTTCCCACCCTTTCCACACAGCCCAGACAAACAACAAATCCCTCCCACCAAAATAAAATATTAAAAAAGGGTTAGAAGATGGCATTATGGACGTTGGTCCGGAGCTGGTGCATGATCTGCTCCATCGAGGTGAGCCAGCCCTCGATAGTGTCAAGCCGCTGCAGGATGCAGTGCAGCAATGGCCTGTTGCCATTCTGGTGGGAGGTAGCAGCAGTTGGCTGGTGGCAGCGCTGGCGATGGGATGGCCAGGAGGCTGGAAGCTGAGGGGGACCGGCTGCACTGGGGCCTGGGAGTTGCGCATTGATTCTAGGACCAGCAGCCATCGGTATTCAAGCTGGATATGCTCTAGCCTTTGCCGCCGCAAATGGGCCGCCCTCTCCTGCGATTGATGAGTACAGCATTATGCACTATTATGGAGTACAAGTTGTGTGTGGTGCTAAAATAATGAAGCCATGGTCATTGCTAGCCAGCGCCTCTGCTAGTTTGCTACTGGCTGCAGCTTTAGTTGACAATTATCTAATTCCAATGGCCCTGCTCTTCACCAAATTCATTTCTCTTTCTACCATGTCTCCAAAGAGGCTGATGAATAATAAATAAGATACTGCGTCAGTCACACACCTCATGTATGAAATGCGGATATTAATATATTATCCTGTCTGCAGTAAGTAGACATTGAGGAAAATTAATCTAATGAACTGCACTACAGGTAAAGGAATGGATTGAATTGATTTTATTTGGCACATTTGGTCACTGTGTATCCCATATACCAAACTTGATCTCAAATCATGCACTTACTCCCACCTTACTCTGTGACATCGTCCGCCACCACGTTTTCCAACAAATTCATTTGCTGAGCAGGAACCAAGGAAAGGAAACTTGATTTTCTCTACTGCAAGGGGTAGGGTAGTGGATTAGACAGGTAGGGTATACCATAATAGAGGGGCCACTACACTGATCATCGATTCATCATCTTTGGCTCAATTCGCAAAGGAAAAATCTGAACAAGTGTAAATTAATCTGTTATGGGAAACCCTGATATATGTTCCGGAATCACTTCACATGGGTATCGCATTGTTAGATTTGGGGGTCTCTAGTTGGCAGAGGTAGGCACCTTTGACCAAATAGGGACCCTTGCGTCTTGTCAGGGTAAGGGGGTACACTCCCAAAATAACCCCTGCTCACCCCCTTGGTAGCTTGGCACGAGCAGGCAGGCTTATCTTAGAGGCAGTGTGTAAAGCATTTGTGAACACATACAGTAATATAGTGACAACACTACAAAGGGACGCCACACAGGTTGTATTATAAAAATAAGTATCTTTTATATAGATTTAACACAAACCACAAACGACAAAAAGAATCCACGATACTGTACTTAAAAATGGTAGAAATAGATTAGTTCTCTTAAGATGGTAAATGCGACACTTTGCGTTCAATGTACCTTTGGATGCGTAACGCTATACAACAAAAGAGTTGCAGGGAAGGTGATGCGTCGGTTCTCCTTACATGCCAGAACGGTGATGCGTCGGTTCCCTGCTTCGGGGGAGGTGATGCGTCAGTTCCCTACTGCTGCGTAGGGGACGTTGATGCATCGATTCCTTACCGGAGAGGAGGTGATGCGTCGGTTCTTCACCGCGTGGGGAGGTGATGCGTCGGTTTCTTACTGCGCTTCTGTGGCGATGCGTCTAGCAACGCCGCGATGATGACCCGGTGCAATGAGACAAAATGGCGTCTTCTTGATGTTGCGACAACGAAGGGGTGATGCGTGCACGCCCAAAGGCCGTGCGGCGACTCGGTGAATCTTCTGAGCCGCGACTGGCCCTGCGACACGCTTCTCTGGTGATGCGACGGCGTCTGCTGTGACGGCGACACTCTTCTCCAGGGATGCGGGGCGCCTCAGTGATGCGATGCGACAGCGGCAGCGGCGGCACGCTTCCTCAGCGATGCGACGACAGCTGCTGCGGCAGCGACACGCTTCTCCAGTGATGCGACGGCGTCTGCTGCGACGGCGACACTATTCTCCGGTGATGAGAGGGAGAAGCTGGTTGGTGAAGTCTTGTATCCCTGAGACTTCAGGCAGGAGGCAAGCTCTAGTTCAAGCCCTTGGAGATCTTCTTACAAGTTGATGAAAGTAGCACAAAGTCCTTTCTCCTTGCTTTGGCAATCAGGTAACCACTGCAGGCCAATCCTCAAGCAGTACACAGCATAGGGGTAGTCTCCTCCTGCAGTCTCTCTCTCTGGTTCCTCTCCTCAGCAAAGGCTCTTCTTGTTTCCCAGAAGTGATCTAAAGTCTTGGGGTCAGGGCCCCAGTATTTATACACCAAACTCCTTTGTCTCTGAAGGCAGAGAGTGTCTGTACCTAGTCCAAACCAGTTCTGGTCAGTCTTGGAGCACTTTGTTTACAGGACTCCTTCTTTCCTTTGACAGTGTGGGCCAGGGACATCAGTCGCACCACAGGAGGTGGAGCCAGCATTGTGGAGGGAAGGCACAGCCCTATTCAGGTCCCAGGTGCAACTCCTCCCACCACTCTATATGTAGATCTCTGTATTCAGCCCTATGCTGACTCACCCTGTCCCCTGGAATCCCTCAGCCCCTGTCACTCACAAACCAGACATGGAATACACAACCTAGCAGAGGCAGGCTTGGACAGTTAGGCAAGAAAATACCTACTTTCTAAAAGTGGTATTTTCAAACACAGAATGTTAAAATCAACTTCACTAAAAGATGTATTTTATCATTCTGAGTTCAGGCATACTAAATTCGCTTTTCTACCACGTTCCCTGGGTCAGTTAGGATTATAAGATGTTATAATAAAACTGCCCATTCTGGCCTATGGGGAACAGGTAGCCTTGCAATAGTGAAAAACGAAAATGGCTGTAATTCACTATTAGGACATGCCACACACCAGGGCATGTCCTACCTTATACTTACAATGCACCCTGCCCTTGGGCCTACCATAGGGGTGTCTGATATGAAGAAAAGGGAAGGTTTAGGGACTGGCAAGTGGGTGCACTTGTCCAGTCAACATGGCAGTCACAGACTGCACACAGGCTCTGCAATGGCAGGCCTGAGACACACTTTACAAGCTGCTTCTGTGGGTGGCACAACCAGTGCTGCAAGCCCACCAGCAGCATTTGATTTACAAGCCCTGGGCACACACAGTGCACTGTACTAGGGTCTGACAAGTAAACCAAATAAGCCAATCATGGAGTCACTAATCCATAAATCAATATTACCATAGGGAGCACTTGCACTGTGGCACGGGATAGCAGTGGCACAGTGCCCAAAGCATCTAAGACCAGCAAAAACATCAGAGGCAACAGCAAAAAATGGAAGGGAGACCCACGCCAATGGTGCCAGGTCTAACACGTGTCCCCTCCAGCTGAAATGTTGGGAGAACTACCCTACCTCCTGGGAATTCTCATCACTAAGGCAGAAAAATCTGGACAGACCATCAGCATTGGCGTGTTCTGTACCAGGGCGGTGTTCCACCGAGAAGTCCATACCCTGTAGGGAAATGGACCACCTCAACAGCTTTGGATTCTCACCCCTCATCTGCATCAACCATCTGAGGGGCCTGTGGTCTGTCTGAACCCGGAAGTGAGTCCCAAACAAGTATGGTCTCAACTTCTTCAGAGCCCAGACCACAGCAAATGCCTCACGCTCAATCACACTCCACCTCTGTTCCCGTGGAAGTAAGCTCCTACTGATGAAGGCTACAGGTTGGTCTAGGCCCTCCTCATTCATCTGTGGCAAAACAGCCCCCACACCATGCTCTGAAGCGTCTGTTTGAACGATAAACTCTTTTGAGAAGTTGGGTGCCAGGAGCACGGGTGCCGTGCACATGGCAGTCTTCAGGGCATCAAAAGCTTTCTGACAGGTGTCAGTCCAAATCACTCTCTTGGGCTGCTTCCTGGAAGTCAGCTCTGTCAAGGGGGCAACGATGCTGCCATACCCCTTGACAAACCTCCTGAAATACCCAGTGAGTCCTAGGAAGGCTCTCACCTCTGTCTGGGTCTTGGGGGGTTCCCAAGCCAGGATGGTCTCAATCTTGGGCTGTAGGGGCGCCACCTGGCAGCTCCCAACTTGGTGTCCCAAGTACACCACGGAACCCTGCCCGATCTGGCACTTACTCGTCTTGATCGTGAGGCCTGCTCTCCGCAGCGCCATCAACACTTCCCAGAGGTGGCGCAGATGTTCTTCCCAACTGGCGCTGAACACTGCAATGTCATCCAGGTAGGCGTCACTGAACTCTTCCAGTCCAGCCAACACCTGGTTGACCAACCTCTGAACGGTGGCAGGGGCATTCTTCATCCCAAAGGGCATAACCCGGAACTGGTAGTGCCCATCTGGTGTGGAGAATGCTGACCTCTCTCTTGCCCCATCAGTCAAGGCAATCTGCCAGTACCCAGACGTTAAGTCAAATGTGCTGAGGTACCGTGCAGCCCCTAACCAATCAATGAGCTCATCAGCTCTGGGGATGGGGTGCGCGTCAGTCCTGGTGACTGAATTGAGTCCTCGGTAGTCCACACAGAACCGCAGTTCTGGCGTGACACCCGGTGCGGCAGCCTTTGGGACCAAGACCACTGGGCAGAGGACTCAATCACCCCTAACGCAAGCATCTTGGAGACCTCCTCCTTGATGCAAGCTCTCACCCTGTCAATCACCCTGTAAGTTTTGTGCTTAACAGGAGGACTGTCTCCTGTGTCTACGTCATGGACGCACCAATCAGTGACACTGGAAATCAGGGAGAACAGATCAGAAAACTGTCCCAGCAACTGGTGACAGTCATTCCGATGCTCCGGGGTCAGGGTGGAAGAGAGGTTCACACCATCCACTGACCCATCTTGCTCTGTTGCAGACAGGAGGTCAGGAAGAGGCTCAGTCTCCTCCTCCATCCCAGCATCTGTTGCTAAGAGCATGCCGACTTCGGACCTCTCTAAGTGGGGCTTCAGGCGGTTGACATGCAGGACCTGCAAGGGGTTCCTGGGAGACCGCAAGTCCACCAAGTAGGTAACAGGACTTTTGCGCTCCACCACCTCAAATGGTCTGGTCCACTTATCCTTGAGCATGCAGGGCTCCACTGGGGCCATGACCCACACTTTCTGACCAGGCTGAAGCTCAACCAGAGTGGCATATTGGTCGTACCACTGCTTCATCTCCTCCTGGCTGGCTTCCAGATTCGCCTCAGCGAGTTGTCTGAAATGCCTAGTCTGGTTCCTGAAGGCCAGCATGTAGCTATATACATCCTGGGGAGGTTTCCTGGGAAATTGCTCCCAGCCTTCCTTGACCGAACTCAGAGGTCCTCTCACTGGGTGACCATAGAGAAGCTCAAAGGGGCTGAACCCTAGAGACTTCTGTGGTACCTCACAGTAAGCAAAGAGAAGGCATGGTAAGAGGACGTCCCACTTACACCTCATGGGTTCCTCAAGACCCATAATCATGCCTTTGAGGGTCCGGTTGAACCTTTCAACCAGCCCATTACCTTGGGGGTGGTAAGGAGTGGTGAACTTGTACGTTACACCGTACTCCTGCCACAGGGTCTTCATATACTTGGAAATGAAGTTCGTAACTTGGTCGGACACCACCTCTCGAGGGAACCCCACACGGGAGAAAATTCCCATCAATGCCCGTCCCACCACGGGGGCCGTCACTGTCCTGAGAGGGATGGCTTCCGGGTACCGGGTGGCATGGTCCACCAAGACCAGGATGAACCTGTTGCCCATGGCTGTCTTGGGGTCCAGTGGCCCCACAATTTCAATACCCACCCGTTCAAAGGGGGTGCTGACCACAGGGAATGGCTGGAGAGGAGCCTTTTGCTTCCTCCCACTCTTTCCACTTGCCTGGCAAGTCTGACAGGTCCTGCAATGAGTATCCGAACTCCTGCGCATTTGGGGCCAATAAAAGTGGGTGGCAAGCCTCTCAAAGGTCTTGTCCTGCCCCAAATGTCCTGCTAATGGTACATCATGAGCCAGCCCCAGTAGGAAGGCTCTGAAGCGCTGGGGTACCACCAGCACACGGGCTGACCCAGGCTCAGCAACCTTAGGCTCACTATACAGGAGACCATTCTCCCAGTAGATCCAATGTGACCCAGACTGATCACCTGCTGCCTGGTTTGCAGCCTGCTGCCGCAAACCCAGAAGAGAAGGGCACTTGTTCTGCTCCTCACAGAACTCTTCCCTGGAGGGTCCTCCTTCCTGCTGCCAAAGGGTCAGCTCAGGCAGGTCCCCCAGTTCAGCTACTTGTTCCCCTGTAGGTTCCAGGGCATCCCCCTCAAGGTCTGCCTCCTCCTGGACCGTGGGAACTGTGGGGGCGTGTTTCCCACGCCCCCGGCCTCTTCTCCTCAAGGCAGGTACCTGGGCCACTCTTTCAGGCTCCAGGTCTTCTTGAACACCCTTACTGGCTGCCATAGACCGACTGGTCACGCATGCCCACTCAGGCAGACCCAACATCTCTAAATGAGCACTTCGCTCCACCTTAGCCCAAGGGGAGCTCTCCAAATCGTTACCCAACAGACAATCAACAGGCATGGCTGGCCTCACAGCTACTTGAAGAGTCCATGAGACCCCCCCCACTCAAAGGGAACCTGAACTACCTTGCAGTGGCTCTCTGTGTTGTCCGCGGCAACAACTGGGTAAAATGCGTTGGGGACCACCTGCTCTTCAGACACCAGCCAACAACTGACAGCTGTCACACTGGCCCCGGTGTCTCTCAGAGCCTCCACCCTGTGGCCATTGATGGTCACCCACTGCCTGTACTTCTTAGTGTTATCAGGCAGCTGGGTCCTGGAAACCACCTCACAGTCTCCTAAAGAGACTAGGGACATCTCTGGAGGACCCCACCCACCTTGGGCACCCATCTCCTCCCCGAGGGCTACACTAGCCAACTGCCGGGGTGCTGCACCAGTGGGTGATGTCTTCCCAAACTGGGAACACTGAGGATCCCATGAACCGTGACCCACTAGGCCACACTTAAAACAGGTCAGGGGCCCTCTTTGAACAGGTTTACCTGTCGGGCCCCTTGTTTCTTCTCAGGGGGAGGCTGGGAACCTTTCCCTCAGTTCCCTCGGGAATTACTTTGGGGCCCTTTCTGGAACTCCCTCTGTTTACCCTTGTCCCCCCCCACTCTTCTGCTGGAGACCCTGCCCAACTTTGGCGGAGTCTCCCACATGACCCTTGTGGACCCGGGTGCTCACCCAGCGGTCCGCCTCCTCAACAAGCTTCCTAGGGTTAGTCAGCCTACTATCAATCAGGTGCTGGCGTAGCTCTGGAAAACAATTACTTGACAAGTGCTCCCATGCAATTAAATCAAAGAGCGCCTCAAAATCATTTACTTTGCTACCCTTCACCCAACCATCCAATGCTCTGCAGAAAAAAGTGACATATTCTACCCAGGTACTGCCCTCTATCTTTTTGCAATTCCTGAACCTCTGCCTATACAGTTCAGGGGTCAACCCATACCTGGACATCAATGCATCTTTCATATGGCTATAAGAATTGTGGACTTCAGAGGGCTAGTCTAACAAGGTATCTCGCCCCTCACTAAGGAACCGCCCACACAACCCCGCTCCCCAATCCTTCTCAGGGACCCGGTGGGAGGACATGGCTACCTCATAGGCCTTGAACCACTGCCCAATGTCATCATTTTTAAAGAACTCTTTCACCACATCCTTAGGAATATACACTCTTGGTTCCACCGGCACAGACGGTGTGCTGCCACCAGAGGGAGTAATCTCTAAGCTCCTCGCTTTCAATTCTAGCTCCCTCAAACTTCTCTCATGCTCCATTTGCATCCTCTTTTCCTCTAGGGCCAATTTCTTATTCTCTAACTGCCCACTCAACTTGAGCTTGGTCAGCTCCATCTCATGCATCCTACTCTTCTCCCTGTCCTCCAGCTCTTCTGGGGACAGGGCCTTGGCAGAAACACTGCTACCTGCTGGGGAAGCTACTCTCCTCTCCCCTGGACCCAATGGCCCTTCCAGCTGCTCATCTGCATTTTCAGCCCCCTCCACTTGCTCAGGGATGCTCCTTGATTCCATCCAGGCCCTCAGCGCCTTTTGGAACTCATCCTTCTTGGAGAGACCGGTCATAGCAATTTTAAATCTCCTGCAGAAGTGCTTTAGCTGTTTCACATTGTAGCTTTCTAGTTTCTCCTCTTCAAAATCATAATCCACAGATGCGATGGATGCTGCTTTACTCATGGTGACTAAACTTGGCAGTTCTTGGCAAAAATAGGAAATCCCAGGAAAAACAATTTACCAAAATGTATGTGGTTGCGTTTGGTCTGCACTCACTAGTAGTGTCCACCAAACACTGTATATGAGTCACAAATGCAAGTCCAGCATCCCACCGCTGACCACCAATGTTAGATTTGGGGGTCTCTAGTTGGCAGAGGTAGGCACCTTTGACCAAATAGGGACCCTTGTGTCTTGTCAGGGTAAGTGGGTACACTCCCAAAATAACCCCTGCTCACCCCCTTGGTAGCTTGGCACGAGCAGGCAGGCTTATCTTAGAGGCAGTGTGTAAAGCATTTGTGAACACATACAGTAATATAGTGACAACACTACAAAGGGACGCCACACAGGTTGTATTATAAAAATAAGTATCATTTATATAGATTTAACACAAGACCACAAACGACAAAAAGAATCCATGATACTGTACTTAAAAATGGTAGAAATAGCTTAGTTCTCTTAAGATGGTAAATGCGACACTTTGCGTTCAATGTACCTTTAGATGCGTAACGCTATACAACAAAAGAGTTGCAGGGAAGGTGATGCGTCGGTTCCTTACACGCCAGAACGGTGATGCGTCGGTTCCCTGCTTTGGGGGAGGTGATGCGTCAGTTCCCTACTGCTGCGTAGGGGACGGTGATGCGTCGGTTCTTCACCATGTGGGGAGGTGATGCGTCGGTTTCTTACTGCGCTTCTGTGGCGATGCGTCTAGCAAAGCCACGATGCGATGATGACCCGGTGCAATGAGACAAAATGGCGTCTTCTTGATGTTGCGACAACGAAGGGGTGATGCGTGCACGCCCGACGGCCGTGCGGCGACTCGGTGAATCTTCTGAGCCGCGACAGGCCCTGCGACACGCTTCTCTGGTGATGCGACGGCGTCTGCTGCGATGGCGACACTCTTCTCCAGGGATGCGGGGCGCCTCGGTGATGGGATGCGGCAGCGGCGGCACGCTTCCTCAGCGATGCGACGACAGCTGCTGCGGCAGCGACACGCTTCTGCAGTGATGCGACGGCGTCTGCTGCGACGGCGACACTCTTCTCCGGTGATGCGAGGCACTTCGATTGATGCGATGGCGGCAGCGGCGGCACGCTTTCTCGGCAATGCGACAACAACTGCTGCGGCGGCGACACGCTTCTTCATCTTGAGTCGCGCTTCCAGTTCCCAGCGACATGCAGTCTCTCAGAAGGCCCAGCTCAGCAGCAGGCACTTCAATTCCCAGCAAGGGAAGGCCGGGAGAAGCTGGTTGTTGAAGTCTTGTATCCCTGAGACTTCAGGCAGGAGGCAAGCTCTAGTTCAAGCCCTTGGAGATCTTCTTACAAGTTGATGAAAGTAGCACAAAGTCCTTTCTCCTTGCTTTGGCAATCAGGTAACCACTGCAGGCCAATCCTCAAGCAGTACACAGCATAGGGATAGTCTCATCCTGCAGTCTCTCTCTCTGGTTCCTCTCCTCAGCAAAGGCTCTTCTTGTTTCCCAGAAGTGATCTAAAGTCTTGGGGTCAGGGCCTCAGTATTTATACACCAAAATCCTTTGTCTCTGAAGGCAGAGAGTGTCTGTACCTAGTCCAAACCAGTTCTGGTCAGTCTTGGAGCACTTTGTTTACAGGACTCCTTCTTTCCTTTGACAGTGTGGGCCAGGGACATCAGACGCACCACAGGAGGTGGAGCCAGCATTGTGGAGGGAAGGCACAGCCCTATTCAGGTCCCAGGTGCAACTCCTCCCAGTACTCTACATGTAGATCGCTCTATTCAGCCCTGTGCTGACTCACCCTGTCCCCTGGAATCCCCCAGCCCCTGTCACTCACAAACCAGACATGGAATACACAACCTAGCAGAGGCCGGCTTGGACAGTTAGGCAAGAAAATACCTACTTTCTAAAAGTGGTATTTTCAAACACAGAATGTTAAAATCAACTTCACTAAAAGATATATTTTATCATTCTGAGTTCAGGCATACTAAATTCGCTTTTCTACCACGTTCCCTGGGTCAGTTAGGATTATAAGATGTTATAATCAAACTTCCCATTCTGGCCTGTGGGGAACAGGATGCCTTGCAATAGTGAAAAACGAAAATCGCTGTAATTCACTATTAGGACATGCCACACACACCAGGGCATGTCCTACCTTATACTTACAATGCACCCTGCCCTTGGGCCTACCATAGGGGTGTCTGATATGAAGAAAAGGGAAGGTTTAGGGACTGGCAAGTGGGTGCACTTGTCCAGTCAACATGGCAGTCACAGACTGCACACAGGCTCTGCAATGGCAGGCCTGAGACACACTTTACAAGCTGCTTCTGTGGGTGGCACAACCAGTGCTGCAAGCCCACCAGCAGCATTTGATTTACAAGCCCTGGGCACACGCAGTGCACTGTACTAGAGTCTGACAAGTAAATCAAATAAGCCAATCATGGAGTCACTAATCCATACATCAATTTTACCATAGGGAGTACTTGCACTGTGGCACAGGATAGCAGTGGCACAGTGCCCAAAGCATCTAAGACCAGCAAAAACATCAGAGGCAACAGCAAAAAATGGAAGGGAGACCCACGCCAATGGTGCCAGGTCTAACACGCATGATTAAATGTGGCACTTGCCAAGAATGGCCCACCCACCCTTTCACTCATATACCATTTCCTTTCTTCTAAGTTGCCTTCCGTTCTTTCATGTCTCCCTCAAGCCATCAAAGCACATTATGTGAGATTTTGCTGCATTGCAGATAGAAGAGTCCATAATACCTCAACCACCGCTGTGGCTGGAAAATCTGGGGGGGTCACCTCACAGTCATTTTTGATGACAACGACAAGCGACGACATGGCAATAGCTAGTGAGCATAGTAATATCAAAAAATATGTGACTTACCAGTGCCCATCCCTGCTGCCGCATCTCTTCCTGCAACTGAGCCATCGCCGTCTCCTCCTGCAGCGGCACTGGAGGAGGCATCACCGATGTTTTGTGTGGCTAGAATATAAAACATTACACATAATTTAGATCCCAGATACGCACCCCAAATACAACAGCGATCCAGCACTACTGTTAGAATTGAAACGTAACTGTCCTATTATTCATATCTTCATTCTGTATTAAGTTAGCATTCATGGCGCCATTTTATTAGCAACCACCAGTTTGTTGTTTTGAGCAAAACTAATCCTTTGTCATTTCCGAGAAATGGCCTTCTCTAGGTAATGATTCTTCGGAGCTGAGTTCTGTTACGCTAATGAATGCACTGTTCTTATTAGCGCATACCTTCCCTTTAGATGTAAGCCTTCTCCCACTTGTCGAGTGGTGGTCAAAGGCAGAGTGACCTTGACAAGTAGATAAGGTGTGCCCGGCCTCAGAATCGAAACTTACTTCTTTGTAATTTACTGTCCAGCTGCATCTTCTTGGAAAATTCCATGGTGGGCGTGCTTACATTAGCTTCGAAGTGTACATAAAGTATCGTTATGTTTGCAGATGTAAGTCCCTCGGCAGCTATCTCATGAGGCTGGTCAGACTGGGCTCCGCTGAAGCGTAATACTAATAAATAACTTGGTTTGTATTCTCTACTGTTTCATTGACTCTTCATTTCTTGGAAGGCAGAGAGGTGGTCACGAGTGACCCGGGTGACCCGATTTGGGCCATTTCCTTCAGTTGGCGCCCGAACAGGGACTCCATCGGGCTGACCCATCTCGCCCGCAACCGGGTGTTGAGGATGGTGCCACGTCAGGTCGGATGGATGGATCGGGGATCCCCACAAGACAGAGCTTAGTTCTCGCAGCTGCCACGCCTGTCTGATCGGGCGGTGCCTCACCCAGCAGTCATCCCGGCTGGGGTCCTGAAAAGACGAAAACCTTGGAGCTGACCGTTTGGTCCGAAGAGTCGGCAGTGGATAATAATTTTGTTTGACCTGTGTGCACCTGGTGAGTTTGCCTTGATTCTTGGTAAATATGGCGCCATTCTTGAATGATCTTGGGTATGGTCTGAAGACCATTTTTTGGCTTGCTTGAACTTGGTAGGTCTGCGGACCGTTTAGACACTGAGTGTCTATAGACACTCTGCCAGGCAACATAATGAATTAGGCTTATTCTTGAAAATGCCTGGGGCTTGAGCCTGTCTACTTGGTGCAGTCTGAGGACTGCCTCTTGGTTTCCTTTGTTTGATGCGGTCTGAGGGCCTACTCTTGTGATAAAAAAAAGAAAAAAAAAGGCTGGGTAGTATTTTTGCAAGTTATTTGTCTGGTACGAGTAGTGAACGTGCCTTATATTAAGATGCCTTGTTTGAGCAAATTGTGGTGTTTGGGGTGCCGTTGTTGCTCTGCTGAAGCTCGACTCGAGGAAAAACAACCTGCACCTCCGGAAGGCACTCCGAATTTTGATATGTACACTAAGCACGGCATTGGCCCTATTATGTTTAGTACATTGTGGCACAAATATACGAGGGACAATGTTGAGCTGCAGTGGCCACTGACAGGTACCTTTGATGAACAAAAATTGAATTTCCTGCAGGATAAATTGTTTGCAAAATGAAGTAGGCAGTCAATGTTTGATTCTCTTCAGGTATGGCAAAAGGAAGCTAGGGAAAAGTGTATGAAAGCAGAAAAAGAGGCCCGGAGAGGGAAGATGCAGACAGTGACTCAGAAAGCAGTAGCGTATGATAGAGAGAAAATAGAAAAGGATATAGAGTGTGCTGATAGAAAGTTTTGATTGTAATGTGACAAATCTTATGTCACCCGATCGGAAGGCGATACATTCGTGGATGAGCTGTTGGACGCTCGACCCCCACCTCCCTATGCTCCGCAGATGATATACCCTGTTATCTTGATGTCTCAGTCTTCCGCCCCTCTGCTTCCACCTCTGGCTCTTCTGCTCTTGACATGGCAGCTTCGGCTAAGGCACCTCATGCCTCTGCTTTAGCTTTACCTGCCACAGATGCACTGGCTGCAAGTCTCCCTGCTACGCCTATTGTTTCCGTTCCATCCCTCACACCCTCAACGCAGCCATTAATAACGCTAGTGCCTACGCCTTCATCAATTGTGTCTTCCTCAAATATCTCTTCCCCGACATTGCTGAGTATGGGGACGCCGGTGCATGGACCGGATGAAGGGAATTGGGCAGCAGCTCGAGAACAAATGGGGCGGGTGCTGATTCAATCTGATGTGGGGAGTGAGGAGAAAAGGATGGTGGCTGATCAGGCCGCACAGTGGGCCTGGAATACGATTTACAGCGTGGAGGATGTGTGGAGTGTGGTGAAAGATTATGAGCCGTTTGTGCAGCACCATGCCCTCAAGCATATGTCAGCCATATTAATAGGGTTGTGGGAACAGTGTTTCAATAGTGTCGTGCCTCAGATAATTTATGACATCAGAGACTGTGTGTATGCTGCCGACATGGCTCCTAATGAAGTTTTTAGTAATGTTGCCACGCTGAATGGTTACCGAGGTTGGTTACTACATAAAACCTCAACTACAATGTCTTATTTCCCGATGAGGGAAGTACACCCTATTTTCCACCCTGAGATGCTGGAGCTTCGTAATAAAAATAAAAAAAATGTAAATCCAGGACTTGTATAGCGCACAAATCACCCCCGAAGGGGTATCTCGGCGCTGGGGGCCGTTGGGAAGATTAAGTGAGCTATTGCCCAGAGTCGCATGGTGCTGGGCAGACTCCTGCCACCGGAGCCAGGGATCGAACCGTAATCCCCAGCGTCCAACGTCAGTCACCCTGGCCGTGGCACCACACCTCTCCCCTCGCCCTGGCCGTGGCGCCACACCTCTCCCATCAGCATGATGTTGTTATCAGACCGCGAGTAGAGGCCCACTTTCAAGAACAATGGGTTTACACTCCATGGAAAAGGAGTGAGGTTTTGGCTCTTAAGGGTCAATTGCCAGACCCTAGGAAAAATACGACTGCATATTACAAAGAATTGACAGAGGCCGCCTCGTCGACAGTGATGACGTTGGCAGATGTTGAGATGTTTTTCAGCCTGTTGGTACCGGTGGATATTTGAAGGCAGGTGCATACACAGGACCATGCTATGGAGTTGGGTGGCACTTGGGACAAGATTAGGGCATGGGATAAGGAGAGGAAGCCTAGTGAAAAGCCTAGGGGTGAGATATTAGCTTTGCCGAGTCGTATTATTACTTACATGCATTCCCTCATCCCACCTAGGCGGGTAGATTGGGATAAGTTAGCAGCATGTCATCAGAAGAAAGATGAAAATGTGTCTGATTTTTTCACTAGGTTTGAAGGTGTGTTTTTGGATTTCAGTGGACAGGATTTGTCACTAGAAGGAGGTGTCCGATTGTTCGTTAACAGATTTGTTACGAACCTGCTTCCTGAGATCGCGACTCAGTTACAGGCTTCGGAGAGCACTTGGACTACATGCTCCCCTTCAGTGATATTAAGTATGGCACAGTATTATCAACATTGGGAAAATGAAGAGAAGGAAAAGGTGGAGAAGAAGACTAAAGAGTTGAAGACAAAGGTGTTGATGCAGCAGGCAGCTATGTGGAACGGCAGGGGACGTGGCACTGGTCCAAGGCAACAGTTGCCCTGCACTAGCAGAAATAGTGCACCTGTGGGGCCGAACCAATGTGCGTATTGTAAAAAGGAGGGACACTGGCGAAGTGAGTGCCCGGAGTTGTTACAGAAAGTTGTGGCCCCCAGAGGATGGGGTCATAGTGGAGGTGGTCGTGATGAGGTACAGGCAGATGAGTCGTCACAGGGTCGCTTTAGTCAGAACTATTTCGATGATCCTTGAGGAAGACAGTACTATCGTGATGATTATGATATGAACGAGGTGACAGGGATGTCTTACAGCTAGGACAGCCAGGGACAGGGTGGGGGACCAGTTCAGATACCTGTAGATCAGCATGGTCCTTATGTCACAGCGGATTTGCACGGCTTAGTTAAAAACAAATGGTGGATACAGGTGCAATGAATAGCTCTGTTTCTCATTCACTGGTCCCTGGGGCAGTTCTGTCTGGCCAAAATAATGTTTTGGTAGGCTTTTCAGGCGTACCGGTCGTGAGCCCCATTTCAAAACCCCTTGCTTTGACTATTGGCCCCTTTACTGTTGATTCGCAATTCTTATTGACAACAAATTGCGGAGAGAATTTAATGGGATTAGATTTGTTGAAAAAGTTGCACACCACAATTTTTTGTTCCCCGGATGGTGTCTATATGACGATGGGACCAAATGTAGCTAGTACGAAACAGTGTTTTTCCAAGGATGCGCCGCTCCCTGCTGAATTCAAAGATGTGCCGCCCACGTTGTGGGCCACAGGTGATACGGATGTAGGATTGTTGCAGATACCTCCAGTCTCTATTAAGGTCAAAGACAATGCTGTGTAGCCTCGTATTCCTCAGTATAAAATATCGCAGGGTGGGGAGCGAGCCTTATTGAGGATTATACAGGATTTGATTAAGTCAGGAGTTGTTGAAGAGACTGCGGCGAATGTGTGTAATAGTCCCATTCTTCCCAGTCTTAAGAAGGCACCCTTGGATTCCTCTGATGCTCATCCTAATGTTTATCGCTTTGTGATTGATTTGCATGAGGTTAATAAAATAGTGGTCCCTCAGTTCCCGGTGGTCCCTGACATTACTGCCCTTCTGCCGATGATCCCTTCCACTGCCAAATTGTTTTCTGTGATTGATTTGAAAAACGCTTTCTTTAGCATTCCCATCCACCCAGATAGTAGGCACCTGTTTGGATTTGCCCTGGCCGGAAAAAGTTTTCAATTCTGTCGTGCTCCTCAGGGCTATACTGAAAGTCCTAGCATATATAATCAAGCTTTAAAAGGCCAATCGGATTCCCTCACACTTCCCCCAGGTAATGTATTATTGCAGTACGTAGACGACCTCTTAATAGCTTCTGATACTGAAGAAGGTTGCAAAGATGCAAGGGTCAAATTATTGCTACATCTGGCACAGCACAGACATAAAGTGTCCCTTTCAAAGGTTCAGTATTGTCGACAGGAGGTCACCTATTTAGATCACCTACTGTCGAAGGAGGGAAGGAGACTAACACCTGAACGCATTAGTGCTATTGTAAAAACGCCCATCCCTAAGACTCAGCGGGATGTGCAAGCTTTCATTGGCATTACTTCGTATTGTCGGCACTGGATCCCTAACTTTTCTTTACTAACAAAACCGCTGCTGCAGCTAACCACTAAAGATGTGCATGAACCCTTTCCCTGGACGCCTGAATGTCAACAAGCTTTTGAGCAATTAAAGGTTGCGCTTTGCTCTGCGCCTGTGCTTGGTACGCCTGACTACCAGAAGCCGTTCGTGTTGTATGTACACGAGACGGCTGGTTGCGCGCTTTATGTCTTAACACAAGCCTTTGGAGGTAAGCAGAGGCGTGTGCTTATTTTTCTGCTCTTCTTGACAATGTCACGAGAGCTCTCCCGAGCTGTCTAAGAGCGGTCACGGCTGTGGCCGTCTCTATCCGACAATCGGCAGGGCTCGTCCTTGATACTGATCTCACAGTTATGGGACCTCATGCTGTGGACACACTTTTGAATAAAACCAAGACACAGCACCTCACCAGTGCACGTCTGACTGGTTATGAATTGACCCTCTTTGCAACACATGTCACTATAAAAAGATGTGCCACTCTGAATCCAGCCACGTTACTACCCCTCCCTTCTGAAATTAAGGAAATAGACATACATGATTGTATTTTTCGGACTAAGGAAGAGACGAAGGGACGGGTAGATCTGACTGATGTTCTCTTATCTGACCCACTAGGAGAACTATATGTCGATGGCTCTAGTTTTAAATTACCAGATGGCACCACCACCGCAGCGTACGCTATTACTACGCTGCATACTGTAGTTGAGACATCACATGTTCCTTATCAATCAGTCGAAGCTGTAGAGTTAGTTGCTCTCCTACGAGCATGCGAGTTAAGTGAGGGACTGGCTGTCAATATTTATATTGATAGCCAGTACGCCTTCGGGGTAGCACATAACTTTGGGCGGCTCTGGGCGGAGAGGGGATTCTTGACTTCACATGGACTAAAGATCCAGAATGGCCCACTGATACACAGGCTTTTGTCAGCTCTGACACTTCCCAAAAGGTTAGCAATAGTGAAGTGCAGTGCCCACAAGGCAATTACTGATGATGTGGGGAGGGGAAATGCGTTTGCAGATCAGACAGCTAAGGAGACAGCCAGATCTAAGATGAAAAGAATGTTTGTGGCAGGTCCTGCTAGATGGGTACCTGACAATGCAATGTTTGAGGATACATTAGAGAATGTTAAAGAGATTCAAAGTGAGGCAACAATTGAGGAGTTAGCAAAATAGCAGGAGAGAACAGGATGTTTAGACGATGAAGGGTGTTGGACTGATAAGTCAGAAAAACAGCGATGGATGTTACCAGATGCATATGTACTCCCTGTAGTCACCATGGCACACGGGCCAGCCCTCATTAGTGCAAAGGGAATATGTAAATTGTTAGATCCTGTATGGCAGAACGATAACATCCCTAAAGTAGCCATCCACCTGGTGAAGTACTGTATGATCTGCATGGTACATAACCCTGGGACAGGTTCTCCTACACCTTCTGGTAATTTTGCACCACCTTCCTTCCCTTTCGAGGTTCTCCAGATGGATTTCATCAAAATGGAACGGGTCAACAATTTGAAATATGTGTTAGTGGTAGTCTGTGCATTTAGTAAATGGATTGAGGCTTACCCCACTAAAGAGAATACAGCCATGGCGACAGCGGAGGCACTCTTGAAAGAGTTATTCCCGCGTTTCGGTTTACCCCGTTTGATTTGGAGTAACAATGGAAGTCACTTTAACTCAAAAGTTATCCAGCTGGTGTGTGACGGGCTACACATCAAGCAGAAGTTTCATGCTGCGAACCATCCCCAATCGGCAGGCCTGATTGAGAAATACAATGGTACTCTCAAACTAAAAATGTCAAAGATTAAAGAGAGCACAGGATTGCAATGGCCAGATGCTTTACCCCTAGCGTTGCTGTCCACGAGAACCACGGCCTACTCTAGAACAGGGTTGTTGTCACCTTACGAGGTCGTGTTTGGCCGCCTGGCAAATATTTGGGGCTTCCCGCGACCTCGTAAGTTTTCTGAGATAGAATACACTCTGCTTGTGGATTACCTCTATGATTTGACTAAAAACTTGT
Organism: Calotriton arnoldi; assembly: GCA_963921515.1. Classification (NCBI taxonomy): domain Eukaryota; kingdom Metazoa; phylum Chordata; class Amphibia; order Caudata; family Salamandridae; genus Calotriton; species Calotriton arnoldi. The sequence goes on along the minus strand of CAWUFW010010731.1, from coordinate 373,055 downwards.
GTTCTATTCACCAACAGATATCTGAAACGCTGTTACAACCTCCTGAGGGACCAGGCCATGCCATCCGACGTGGTGACTGGGTGTTAGTAAAGAACTTCCAGAGGCAGGGCTGTTTGGAGTCGTGCTGGAGAGGACCCCTCCAGGTTTTGCTTGCCACCCGCACAGCGGTGAAGGTCGACGGCCGGAAGAATTGGATCCATCGCTCCCACTGTAAACGGGTGCCCCTGCCGTTGCCCTATGATCAATGCGTCCTCGACGGCATAGGGGACCACGAGACGGAGAAGGTGCCACGTTTTGTCCCATTTTCTGATGCTCAACTGACATGGGCGCAAACGGAGGAGGAGAACGACGCTGTTTTGAATGATGCGGTCCCCTGAGAAGTAAGGGCTGCCCAGGATCCTCCTCTATCCGGCCCAGAGGAGCTTGAGTCTCAGTCCCTTGGCCCCTCTAAATTTAAAATCCTTTTCTGTGACGACACAGTGCCTGGAGTGGCTAGGTACAATTTACGTCCCTGACGGAGGGAAAGTGCATCAAAGGAAAAGTCAGATTAGCAGGGATGGACTGCATGGATGAAGAATAGGGTGTATGTACCTTGTCTGTGGTACCAACGATAGATCAGGGAAAGGAAGATTGGTGCTTTGTCCGAGACACTGGACAGGATAAGTGGAGGGTGTCTTCCCAGGAGGGAGGGTGCGCTATCCTGAGCGAAGTGGATGTTTCAGAAAAGGGCTGTGATCGTGCAGCTCCACCAAGATGTGCTCAATAGCACCACCACAGATGAACAATAGGAGTCTCCCAGCGAGACTCTGACGGACGCTGGAATTTCGTGCCCCTCTTCTTTGTTTTATTATCGTTGGCTCCATTGTATGACCTTCCCTCTGGTAGTCTGAATATATATAAAAGAAAACAAAATGTACCTATTTGGCCGACCCATTATGGAAGAAGAACAGTCTTTTGCTGCCCTGCGTTTCGGGCACACTGGGTCTGGTTGGTCTGCTAAGAAGAAAGTGTTTTGTGCTATTTTTGTATTGTCACTGTTGTTGAATTTGGGAGGGGTGTTCTGGGTTTTGGAGCGCTATTATAATACCCCATCATGTGTCATCTACAAGGTTGTTCCTCTAGGTAGTGCCAGAAGAGCAATGCCAAGTAATGTCTTTCTAGATACACACAGGAAATTCTTTGGTGAAAGTACAGCTTGTTACCCTACTGACTCCGTTACAAGTTTGTGGACTGCTTACCCAGTGTCACTGGTTAATTATACATATGTTCGCCCACCACAATTTGTAGAGGTAACGGGTGAGTTCGGGATGGGATATCCTGGTCCCTGTTTGTACTATAGGAAGCCACAAGGAAAGGGATACCAGGGTTGTAACACTAATGTGTATTGCGATAACATGTATATGAAGGAACAAAACGTTACTTTAACAGAGTGGCATTATTAGGATTTGACAGTCACTCGCAAAGCAGGTTACTATCCTGCATGCTGCCCGATAGTAAATAGTACTGATGCTTTCTTATACATGAATTGTTCTGGACTGATACTGTTCAAGAATACAATGTCTTTAGTGAGGAAAGATGATCCGAGTACTAAGGGGATGAATACTAGATATGCTCCTGTAGATTACCAGGGTCCACTTTATGCTCACCCAGGATTTTACTTCCTGTCAAATGGTACGTACCCTAATGTTCATAATGGTACTGAAGATGTGGCTTTGGGAATGGTGCTTCCTCTTGGAGTACCTTGGAAGTATAGCAAGCAACATGTAAGATGGGTTAAAAGGACGTTAACAAAAGAATTTTGCGATGGTGTGACAGACCTGAAAGTCAATAATTATAATAATCGTATCACTTTCGGATATATACTTTCCTCCATTATTACGTTTGGGGGTACCACCATGGCCAAGGGTGAAAGGGCTAGGGAATATTTTGGATGTAAACTGCAGATACTGTCTAACTCTACAGTGGCGGCTTTGCGTGACATCACCACCCAGCTAGAAAGTATGCGAATATACGCTGAGCAAACAAGATATGCAGTCGATTTTATCCTGGCTAAGAGCGGTGGTGTGTGCGCAGTAGTAGGGAACCAGTGTGTGGTCGGAATAACCAACATGGAAAAGAATATTACCCAACACATTTTAGACATTTTAGAGAACGTCAAGGGGATGGAAAGCCAAAATTGGAGTTGGTCTCTCTTTGGTGGATGGGGTTGGATTCTGGGGAAGGTGATTTATCTTGTCGTAATTCTGGTTGCTTGTTGCATTTTGGTGCAGGGCCTTCCCTCGTGTTGTTCTTACTGTGCAGCACTCCTTGCCCCTAAACTGCAGAAGACAGTCTGTGACACTACTGCAATAATGTTACAGAAGGATAACCATGAAATGATGCAGATAGACGAGGGCATCTTTGGTTCTATCACGTCCCATGCACCTTCTATTCCTGATATTGCATATACGAATAATATTCAGTGCTGAAGTCTCTATGCATTTCGAATAACACCTCTCATGAATATACAAGCTACCACTGACCTACTGTCTGTTTTGTATGCTGTTTTATGAAATATTACTATTATGTGTGCTGATGTATATCTATTACTGATCTTTATATCTTGCATATAGCTTTCGTCACAATATACTGTTACTTATGCTCAAATATATTATTCCTCCCTTCAGAATTGTAAGGCCCTTACCTGCTGGCAATAATAAAATTAGCAATGAATGCTAAAAAGAGGGTCTGTTAGAATTGAAACGTAACTGTCCTATTATTCATATCTTCATTCTGTATTAAGTTAGCATTCATGGCGCCATTTTATTAGCAACCACCATTTTGTTGTTTTGATCGAAACTAATCCTTTGTCATTTCCGAGAAATGGCCTTTTCTAGGTAATGTTTCTTCGGAGCTGAGTTCTGTTACACTAATGAATGCACTATTCTTATTAGCACATACCTTCCCTTTAGATGTAAGCCTTCTCCCACTTGTCGAGTGGTGGGCAAAGGCAGAGCGACCTTGACAAGTAGATAAGGTGTGCCCGGCCTAAGAACCGAAACTTACTTCTTTGTAATTTACTGTCCAGCTGCATCTTCTTGGAAAATTCCATGGTGGGCGAGCTTACATTAGCTTCGAAGTGTACATAAAGTATTGTTATGTTTGCAGATGTCAGTCCCTCGGCAGCTATCTCATGAGGCTGGTCAGACTGGGCTCCGCACCAGCGTAATACTAATAAATAACTTGGTTTGTATTCTCTACTGTTTCATCGACTCTTCATTTCTTGGAAGGCAGAGAGGTGGTCACGAGTGACCCAGGTGACCCGATTTGGGACATTTCCTTCTCTACAGCTCAGTTAGCATGTATCTTCCAAAATTTCACTATGGGCATTTGATTGGTTAGTTCACAAAGTTAGACAAGCCAGGCGTGGAATAACGCTCAGTGAAAAACCTATGGGGTTGGGTGGCAAATGCAATTTGAGTGGGACCTTATACTTTTTTTCCAGCTTTGCTGCACTGTCATTGGAAACTGCTGGTGTACTGTAACTATAAATGAACGGGTCTGCAGCACACTACACTGAGGGGGGGGGGGTGTTCCATGATGACCATGGCCACTGTCTCGTGAACTGAACTGTGTTTGAGCTAGGCATAAGCAGGAAAAGGAAAGCCTTCTGAACAAACATACATGGTGATTTTTTTTATTTAAAATACTTGCTTACTTGGGACTGCTATCTGAATCTTCACGACTCAACATTCAAATAGACAAAATACCCCAAGATTCTATGGTTCTACCCTAAGAAGTCCACAACAATCATAAAAGGACTTACTGGGATCTGCAGAGCCCTCAGCAGCAGCGGTGGTGGTCAGTGCCGGCTCACCAGCTTGCCCCAGACCCTCGGAATTGTCCCTCTTCTTCCACTTGGGTGCTGATGAAAGAAATTAAACAGATATATAAAAATAGATTAGTGATTCTGTTTATAATCTCCACAAAATGTTTTATGAAAAGCAAATGCAGTCACTAAAACAGATCCCATATAGTACTACTAGTTTCTTTCGACTCAAATCTATTGACTGTCATAAATCCATATTCCAAATCTCCTTAAAAAAACTACATATTGCAGTTAATGATCTTTGATTTTATTCTATTCCCATTCCTCAACACCCTTGATGAGCCAACTCAGTCTCCCTTTTTTGCAATACATAGATGCATACTTCACGTCAACACTGCAAATTCAATTAAATAACCTGGAAGTGTACGAGCTACATAAACAAAGTCACAGAGAGAACGCGCTACTCAGTGATTCGCTATAGGGACAGAAGAAACAGTCTGTAATGGCTTCGTAATTAATCAGCCAAAGCGAGCGCCTGATGAATGCGATTAGGTAGCGGCACCTGCCTAGCAGAAACTAGAAACTGGTGCACACAATAATATACCAGTGTAAACTTTACTAAATACATAACTTACCTCTGAGTGTGAGCAGCATACTATTCAGATTATTTTTTTTTTACATTGTAGAATACAAACACATCAAATAATTAATACTCACCGAGCCCCGGAATCTCAACATCTAGCAGGTCGAGCAGGTCCTGCTCCCTGTCGATAATGTCGGCCCAGCGGTGCCTCAGCTGCTGGGTGGTAGGCCAAACCTCGCTGTGGAGCCACACACACCGGCGCACCGTCCCCCAGTGCTGCCGACGCTCCCGCAGGGAGTAGCCAGTACTGGGCCTGCTGCCTGGTGCCAGCACAGATGGGAGGTGGCGCTGCACAAAAAAAACTAGTGCTGCCACCACCTCCTCTCCAAAAATTGTCCGGGCTGCACACCTGGGTGGCAGCGCCCCCCGCATGGAAGCCGCCACTCGGCCGTGGTGCTGGGTGGGGAAATAATAAACTAATAAGGGAAAGGAAGGGAAAGTAAAGAAGAAAGAAATAAGGAAAGAAGTGTAAATAAACTATGTCAAAAAAGTCACAAAAACATTTAAACAAAAACATAAAATACACAAACACAAAGACGCACACTATAGTAAAAAGTAAAAATTAGGGGTAGAAAAGTAATAAAGGAGGAGGATGATAAACATTAACAATAGATTAAAAATTAGGCCCAGCACCATTACAGAGAGAAGAAAAACAAGATGGCCGTGCCCATGCGGACCGTGTGGTGCTGTTCGCATGTGATTTAGAATGCAAGCACACTTAGTGCTGTTCACGTGCGGTTTTGGAGCACCCGGATGCACTCAGCGTTCCCAATACAATGTGAATGGGCACCAGCAAACTCTGCCTGAACGTGGAACTCTGTGTAGCGAGGTGGAGTTTTTTTGCGACTCCACAGAATTCCGCTTAGTGGGACTCCGCGAACTACTCCCAGCCCTAATTTAGACACCCCAGGTAAAGGGCCCATTGGCCACTGCCTGTCACTCCCTTGTAACACCCCTAAATCTAGTATTTAGGTGGCCTCCAGACACTGAACTTCATTTGCTGACAACCTAAGAAGAGCCGGACACTACAGAGTTGCATCAGCAGAGAAGACTGCAGAGAACTACTGACTTGGCCCCAGCCCCACCGGCCTGTCTGCAGCCATTGACGATCCTGCAGCAAAAGATAACCTGTCCTGCAGCCCAGCGACCTCCAAAACCTTGAGAGGACTGCCTGCCTTCAACAAAGGCAAAAGGAACAATTGATGGACAGAATGCTGAAAAATGAAACATTCACCCTCAGTCACAAAGATCTGGGTTTAATCCATAGTTTTTTTTTTTTATTCTCTTTATTAATTTTCAAATCAGAAACACAGCAGCTACGCCATACTAGGCAGTACAGATACCAAACAATCAAACAAACATCATGTGATTGACCAATCCCTCATCCCGTAGCTTAGTGGGATACTAGTGGCTTTCATTGATTATGCTATTCCAAGGAACATACATGCATATTAACAGCAATCTTCATCGTTTAATGTCAATGGCTGGACTTGTAAGTTCAGATAGTGGCGCAGAGGTTCCCAAATGTCCTTAGGCTTGGAAGACAATGGCAGCTCTTCCGCATAGAGTTCGAGTTTTTCTTTACAATATACGAGGTCCTTTACCCAATGGTCCGGTCGTGGGGCCAGAGTACTCTTCCATGTCAGCGCCACCCAGCGTTTCGCCATCAGCAGTGCAATTCTTACAAATTTGCCCACAGCCCCCTTCAACTACAGTATACAGCACAGTAAACAAACCTTCGGTGTACATTGCACACATACCGTTGCCATAGCTTGTATGCTCCGCACCACTTCCTCCCAGAACACAGACACTAGCCTGCATTCCCAGGCCAAGTGCCAGAAATCTGCATCCAGCCTGCCGCATCTTTTGCATCTGCTATTATCCAGGAGCCCAAGCTTGTGTAGTTTAAGTGGTGTGTGATACACTTGATGAATATATTTGAAATGGATAATGCACAGATTTCCATTGGGCGTGAGGGCGCTGGTGATTTTTCAGCAATGCTCCCACTCTATTTGTGTTAGTGGAGGATTGAGTCTGTTGTTCCAGTGCGCAAGACTTTTATCAGCACGATTGACCTTTTCGTCCCTCACTGCTCTGTACAGCTTAGTGACTAGCTTGCGATGTGTGGGAGTAACCAGAAGCAATTGTAGAGAGTGCAAGGTGGCTGGCTCGCCTGGGAAAGTGCTATAATGCACCTTAATTGCCAACTTCAGTCTATGCAGTGTGAACCGAAATAGTGGCGCTGAGTTATGAATGTATTGCAGCTCCTCTGTTGTTATAAAACTCCCATTCGGGTATATGTCTTGCATTTTGTCTATGCCTGCCCTACTCAAGGAGCGCATAGGGCCTTCCTCCTGCGTCACCGAGAGTGCAGCGTGGTGAGCTAGGGGGAGCGCTGGAGCATAGAGAGGGAGTTTCGTCGCCAGCTTACCAATGGATTGCCAAGCGGCAATGGTGGTATCTATCGCATTGATTTCTTGTTCGGTGTGCCTCTCTGCGAGTGTGTAAGAATGTAGTTTAAGGGAATCGGGTGTGCATCCCCATCTTCCACCGCCACATGTGGAGTAAAGGCGTGAGGGTTGTACCAATAATGTGCGTACTGCGCCTGTGCGCAAAGATAATACATATATAGATCTGGCACGCAGAATCCTCCCTTGGCATAATCCAGGGTGAGTGTGTCCCATCCCACCCGAGCTTGTTTTCTTCCCCAGATTAAGCGCACTAATAGCGAGCGTACAGTGTTGAAAAAATGCTTAGTTAATGTAATTGGAATGTTACTAAACAGGTACAAAAAGCGAGGCAATACGATCATTTTAATGAGAGCGATACGATCAGCTAAGAATAGCGGCAGTGCCGTCCACCTGCCCATCTGTTGCTCCAGTGAAGCACATGCCCTACCATAATTTTCTTTGATCACAATCTCGGCATCGCGATGCACCCAAATTCCCAGGTATTTAACTGGATCAGTGGACCACACCAGTGGATATTCCAGGGTAGGGGACTCTGTTACTGTGGTTAGAGGTGTTATCACAGACTTATCCCAATTGATAGTCAATCCCGAAAAAAGGCCAAATCTGATGTATTCGCGCAATACAGGTGCTAGATATCGTTGTGGCTCTCTGATGAACAGCACCATGTCATCAGCATAGAGAGAGATGCCGACTGGTCGGTGCATAAAATTAAGAGCAGTTTCTCTATGCCGCTGTCTAATTATGCAAGCCAGTGGCTCCAGCATGAGAGAGAACAGCAATGGCGATAGGGGGCACCCCTGTCTGGTTCCTCTGCTGATATGAAATGGCTCCGATGTTAGACTCCCTACTCGAACCCGTGCAGAGGGGTCTGTGTACAACAATCGCACCCACCCAATAAAAACCTCGGGGAAACCCATTCGCCTCAGGATCTGAAACATATAGCTCCATTCGATGGAGTTGAATACTTTTGCTGCATCCAACATAACAGCAGCAGCAGGGAGGGCAGGATCTAGTACATAAAACATCGCAGATATAGTGCGTAGGTTGTGGGACGTGGACCTTTCCGGTATGAAACCAGATTGATCCGATAAGACCAACTTCGGCATTAAAGGTTGAAGCCTGGAGGCTAGAATTTTTGCCAGTATTTTTGCGTCCAGATTAATAAGTGACAAGGGGCGGTATGACTCGCAGTGCGAGGGTGTCTTATCTTTTTTTAATAAAGTTATTATCAGAGCTTGTCTGAGCGACGGTGGAAGCCTGCCCATCTTGTGTGCCTCACCATACATTTCCAGTAAATGCGGTATCAGGAGCTCTGCGTATTCTTTATAAAATTCTGCAGTGAGACCGTCCGGCCCTGGGGCCTTTTTATTCGGCAGAGCACATATTGCCTCCCGGATATCAGATGCTTCAATCGGCTGACTTAAGTAGTCTTGGTGTCCTTTAGCTAACCAAGCACATGCAACATCCGACAGATACTCATCCAGCGCTGGAGGGTCCACACTCCCACGCGATGTGTACACATCGGCATACAAGTCGCAAAATTGTTCAACTATGGCCTGTGCCGTGTAGTGCCCCTCGCCTTGCCCATCTGTGATTTTTGTAATGGTGTGGTGCTCTGTGCGATATTTAAGCTTAGACGCCAAATTGTGACCCGGTCTGCCACCCTCCCCATATGCACGGGCCACATGTCTCCGAGACAGATAGTTTATTTTGGTCTCCGCCATCTCCTCATGTTCTGATTGTAACTCTTTAATGTGAGACAGTGTGTGTGCACAGGGCAGTGATTCGTACTCTCTTTCAAGCCCAGACAGTGCCTGCTCAATTTTAGTGATTTGTCCCTTAATGTCTTTTAGAATACCCGCTGTAGTGCTAATTCACGTGCCACTGATAGTGGCCTTGAAGGCCTCCCACAAAGTTGCAGCACTGTCCACGGATCCCACATTTAAGTCAAAATACTGTACTATGGCTTCCCTAATAGCATTGGCATATATAGGATCTAGTAGAGCTTCCAAACGGAATCTCCACGTGAACTGGCGCGGAATATCCGTTGGAATATGTAAGGCGAGCTTAACCGGGTTGTGGTCAGATAACGTGCGAGGAAGTGGAATGACATCAGTTACCCAAGCATTCGCCCCTTCGCTTAACAGCCAATAATCCAAACGGGACCAACTCCCGTGCACCACAGAGGCGTGTGTACCTTCCAGTGTGTCGCTATTACGAAGCCGCCAAGCGTCTACCAGGCCGAGTTCGAGTATACCATCCCGAACGCATTGGGCGGTTCTAGGTGTGCGCCCACCTTGTTTACTGGAATTGTCCTTGCTAGGGTCTAAGCGCGTGTTGAAATCGCCCCACAAAACTTCGGCTTCAGGCCATTCGCGCAGTACATTAAGAATCCTTGCAAACAGTTCAGGTTCATCCGTGTTGGGCCCATACACATTAACAATGGTTAATAGTGAGATACCCAGCTTGCCATGCACAATAGCATAGTGCCCCTCCTCATCTGTGCACATTTTAATCGGAGTGAATACCAGACCCCTCTTAATAAGAGTTAGAACGCATAGGACGAATATGAAGAAGCGAGTTTATACCCTGCCCACTTGAGAGCAATCTTGGCCTCCGTTTGCTTGGTCAGGTGCGTCTCCTGGAGAAGAGCAATCTGAACACCATGCCTGTCCAGATAGGCAAAGACCTGTCTAATTTTCTTGGGGGAGTTCATCCCTCCAACATTCCAAGTTAAGCATGTAAACCTATCTCTATCTGTCGACATTATATGTGTTGAACGATAATATGCATAGTTCCCAACTGTGCAAAGCCAAACAGGTATATATGCACAATAGCCTTCGCGTCAAGCCAATCACATGCAACAAACCCCAGCTCCCATGTTTCATTTCACCACCCCCCACCCACTTTAGCATACCCAACTTGCCAAAGCCGTCCTGCGAACTAGCAAAAAAAACAAAAGTGGTAAACGTAGACATAGTGTAGTATGGGGAGCACCCATAGGAGAACACTGGAGCACAACATACTCCCTAGGTGAAAAGGGAGGTGGCCGAAAAGTGAGAAATAAGCTCCCAAGGCATCCCACCTCCTAGAACAGTAAAACAGTGAGTCCCAGAGCCACGCAACTTGTCCATATATGTCATCTCCCACCCCAAAGGCCACTACTATACAAAAGGATACAGGTATAGTGGTACAGTTCAGTAGGAGCACCCCGCCATGACATACATGATACCAAAGCGGTCATTGATGCTGTCAAATGTAGCTTCTGCGATTGTATCAGTCAGTTTAGAGAGTCTCTGATCCATGTTCCGCATAGCTTAGCCCTCCTCATCCGAAGCATCAGGGGCGGCCTGTGTCTTGCGCCGGAGAGTCTTTGCATATTCCATGGCCTGTTTGGGGTTGGTGAAGATCTTGGCCTTGTCGTCTGAACCAATGCGCAGCCGGGCCGGGTACAGCATGGCATACTGCACTTTTTCTGCGATCAACATTTTTTTACTTGCTGGTACTCTTTCCTCGCTGCTTGGACCGCGGCTGTGAAGTCAGGGTAGAATACCACCGTGTTACCCTGATAAGCAATGGTGCCTTTCTGACGAGACATACGCAGCACCGAGTCCCGGTCCCTATAATTCAGCAGGCGTGCAATAAACAGCCTGGGTGGTGCCTCCGGAGGAGAGCGAACCACCAGGGATTGATGGGCTCTCTCTACTATGAGCAGCTGAGATAGATTTTCAGCGCTGAATATCTCGCGGAGCATTTTTTCCACATACGTCTCCAGCCTGCCCACATTGGTCGATTTCGGCAAGCCCGTTATGTGCAGATTATTGTGCCGGGACCTGGCCTCCAGGTCCTCATTTTTGGCTTGGATGACAGCAAGTACTTTCTCCATATCCAATGTCTTGGAGGTCACATGCTGCAACCCGTCCTCCACATCCGATATACGTTGTTCTGCCTCGCCTAGTCTGGTAGCGTGCCTGTCTAGCTTGGCCGATATGTGGTCCATACTGCCACTGAGTGCCTCGATTTTATCATCTATGGATTGAAGACTAGCCTGTATGGCAGACAGTATCTTTTCCAGGGAGGATGAAGCGTCAGTAGGATTGTCCAGTTCAAAGTCAGAGGTGGCTCTCTGTTGTGGTCTGCCAGGCTTCCGCAAATCAAAAGTTAGGCGCGGTTGATTTTTATCCGGCTTACCCATGGTGATATTCTCCGTGTGGCGTAGTTGTGACCAGCACACATTGAGCAGCACACGTCTGATGAACTAGCCACTTGTTTCAGCTCTCTTTCACTGATGTCCTCTGTGTGCCCACGTCTCTCACCCCCCCTCTTATCTGTGGGTCGGAGGTGCAATATTCACAGTCCCGCGGCACAGGGCTGGCTCCAGGGCCAGAACAAGCCAGGGGGGCGAGCAGGACACCACGCGCCAACCCACTGCGCAGTGGGAGACACATCACTTGCGGCTGGGATGTAGTAAAAAGCAGGTTAGACTCAGCACCCTGCAGATCTCAGAGCACCCAAGCTGCTGTGTGCCTTATGATGTGAATAAGATCCTACAGTGCCAAAAGACACACTCCAGATGCTGTCCCAAGCGGTCTGTGTAGCCCTGCCATATAGCAGTTCAGCAGCAGGGAGCCGATGCAGCAATGGCGCGATGCACGCCTCTTTATCTTCGCACCTCCCGCCTGCATTTAATTGAGTTAGGCCGCTCACCTCTGTGCTCTCTTGCCCCAGAGTCACTTATGGCCTTGTGTGCAGCAAGGGTCCATGTACGCCATGTCATGCGGCCAGCGCGGGGTCGGGATCTGCCTGCGTCCCTGTCCTCAAGGCCGCTCGACGCTGTGTCCGGGGGCCCCACCCAGGGCATACAGAGGCCTCGCTTGCTCCGCTCCTCTCACGCCAGGGGCGAGTACATGTCCCCGCCACGGAGCTGCGTCTTGCACTCAGCTACAGCCCCGATTCACTACGCGCACTCTTCAACGGGCAGAGGTATTCACCCTGAGTACTGGCAGTGTGCACAGGGTCCAGCGACGACTTCCCAGGCGAGACGATAACCTGCAGGTGATCTCCGGGTCTCCGGCAGCTGCCACTCTCTTCACAGCCCCGTGACTCAAACTGCCAGCAAATTACTCAGTTGCAGACGATAGCTGCCAGAAAAGACACCTCACATAGCCGGCTGGTATTTACGCAACAATTGCCTCCACTCAGATAGCCCGGATGGCGCCTTGGGAGCAGGATAATGAACCGATTGGCAAGTCGGCCGGGTGGAGCTGCACTACGGCGCAGCCATCTTGCCGTGCACCCTCTAGCGCCCCCTGGGTTTAATCCATAGTTCTTTTGCTCACCACGCCACCCCAGTTTGGACCCAACCATATGCAAATCAGTCTTGACCCTGTTCCTCATGGGAATAGTTCAGTCTGAACTGCCAAGCCAGGTCCTCCCTGGACCGGAAACAAGCATCTTGGGACCGCTTTCGGGGCATCACCCCATATCAGCCAGGCTAGCTTGAATCCAGTGGCGCAGTGAGCATGGGACCCACATCCGGGCACATCCTTCACACTTAAGGTGACAAAAGCAAAAGGAACAATTGATGGATGGAATGCTGAAAAATGCAAACATTCATCCCCAGTCACAAAGATCTGGGTTTAATCCATCGTTCTTTTGCTCACCACGCCACCCCAGTTTGGATCCAGCCAACTGGAATGGCATGGGGACCAAAAAAACTATGGATTTAGGCCCAGATTGCTGTACTGGGGTGAATGCATGACATTGTTCAGCATTCTGTCTATCAATTGTTCTTTTTGCATTTGCCTTCAACAAAGACCAAGACCAAGATCTCCCGAGAACAGTGGACCTGTTCACAAAGAAACCACCTTCAAGTAAAAAACTCTGTGACCTAAAGAACTATGACCTAAAGAAATATGAAGACTGCCCCCAGTTCTACCTCTGCACCCTACATCTTTGGTCTGAGTCCTAGTGGCCCACCGGTTCCAGCGAGGTTCCCCAGGACTCCAGAGCCCGAGTTCACCGTGAGCTGATCTCTCTTGGGCTCCTTGATGCCGCCTGAAGCCTTTTCACAGAGACCCCCCCAACCGCGACCAGATCCGGTAAGCCGTTTCAGACACCAAAAGACACCCCTGCACCCGTCCGTACTGGGCCTTGGTAAAGAAGACCAAAGGTGTCTCTATGTCCCTGAGCATCACAACTGACCTCTGCAGCTGTTGGTTCCCTTTGGCCGGCCGGCCTCCTGGCCCGAGCCTGCATCCAGTTTCCGATTTTGGTTGTCTCCATTGCTTTGCATTGGACACCTAATGCTGTGTTGGCACCCTGTACCCAGCCACCCCTGTGCTGCTGGTTGTGTAGTGTTGGTGCTGCTTTGGGGCCTGTCCACTGCTTGCTTCAACCCCTGGAGACTGGCCCCACTACTTACCTTTCTACTTACCTGTGAGCATCCTCTGTCCAAGTGCCCCCAGTCCTCATTGATTTGTATTGGGCACTCAACCTCGAACTTTCCCCCTGCCCCCGGCTGGCGCTGTGCTGCTGGTGGTGCACTGTTGGTGCTGAACTGAACCTTGTCCAATACTGATCTTAACTTCCTAGGACTGGTCTTGTAAGTCGATGTTATCCCTATGTATGCTGAATGTTTTCTTTCTCCCATAGGTTAACATTGTAAAGTCTGAAAATTGCACTGTGTCCATTTTTGAAACTGAAAAGTATTTCTATGGAAAAATGCATTTACCTATGATGAAGTTCTGTGGTTCTGCAAAATAAATATAACCAAGTATACTTTTTATAAATTGGTCTCAGATTTATTAATTGAGTGTGTGTCTCATTTATTGCCATTGTGAATACAACAAATGCTTAACACTGCCGTCTGATAAGCCTATCTGCTAGGCCACACTACCACAAAAGAAAACATTAGTAATATCTATTTTAGCCTCTGTTAAGCCTATGGGGATCCACTGAACTATCTGCACACTATACCTCTTTTTGGTATAGGATATAGAGAGCCAACTTCCTACAAGAGGTGAGGTAGTGAGAGAAGTATAGAGCAATACAAGGTAGAGAAGTGTCAGATAGAGAGAGTGACAAAATGAGAAGAGGCAGAAAAATATAGTTGTGGCAAAAAGTGATGAGGCAGAGCGCGAGGCTTAGAGGTTGCAAGGGTACACTGAGATGAGGTGTGAAGAGAAAAGAGGTGAAGTAGAGATACAGAGATGAGTTAAACAAAGAAATGGAAGACAGGTAGAGAGAGGTTGTGATAGAAATAGAGAGGAGGGATAGAGAGTATTTAAGGACCAGATTTTGAGAGTGAGGCTAGGTAGATAGGGTGAATTGAAATATAGAAGAGGTTCAGAGAGAGATGAGCGAGACTAATAGTTAATGGTAGAGAACAAGAAGCTGAGGTCGAGAGTAAGATAGCAAGAAACAAATAAGGCAGTGAGAGAGATGAGATAAGAGCAGAGATAGACAGATCCAGAGGAAAGGTGGAGAGGTAAGGTAATGATGGGAAGGTGGGGTAAATAAAGAGGTTAGGGAGTGAGAGAGGAAGAGTGGTAGATTGGAGAGAAATGAGTTCATAAGCGAGATATAAGGCAGAGGAAAAATGAAGTAGTTAGGTAAGATAGGTAAGATAGAAATGTATGAGGTATTAAGAGGGTTCAATGAGAGGTAAGCAGAGCTGAAGAATAGCCAAATCGAGTTAAAGAGAGAGAGATGATGTAAAGAGGGAGATGAGATTGAGGAAAAGATTAAGTAGATGGGGTGAGATGCTGGGAGGTGAGATGGCACAGTGTAGTGAGGTGCAGACAGAGGGTGTAAGGTAAAGGGAGAGTTGACGTTGCAAGTGGCAACAGATTAAAAGCTGTAGAGATAGGTCCAAAAATTGGTATAAAAAGAGGTACGATGGTGAGAAAGAGGCGAGGTAGAAAGATAGGTGTATTGAGAGCGAAGCTGTCGGAAGCCATTTCAGAGGGCTATGGGAAAAGCAGGAGCTACTGGGCCCAACCATGGGGGTTGTTGTCTTTTACTCCTGATGTCCTGGGGACCACCTTACTATGGGTCCTGATTAATTGAACCGAGTACTGCCCCTTCAGCAGTCGACTCTCAGTGGCAGTGGCAGCGCTGGTGGAGGAGTTCAAGGCTTCTTTGGGGGAGAGGGCGTAGATGCAAAGTGTACACAGAGTCACAGCTTGAAACAAGCTTTGAAGCCCCAGTAAATGAATGTCCTTCCAGATACTCATTTCTATGGAAAAGTAGTATTTATATATAGACACAAAGGGAAATATGGCACACAACAAAAAATTCTCACAGTCTTCGTAAGGCCGGCATTATAGTGTTGTCCGAGTACGTCTGTAGGTTCCACTCCCTTATCTAAGGATGGTGATTTCCCATTTACGTGAGACAATCATTCAGGTTGGGTCCCGCTAGAAACTACTAGTCTTAGAAGCTTCACGATGGCTTCTTAAAAGTCAAAGTGTCCAAGTATAGTAGCGCTTTTAGTCAGAATAGCATTCAAAGAGGTTTGATGGCCCAGCAATCAGTCTTGCCCACTTTTTTTTTGAAGCTGCAGTTCTACAGGCCCGGGCGTGTGTCAGTGGCCTGATAGCAAGCAGAAGTCTGAATGCTGCGGAGAAGGCTACAGGCATCCATGGCGCTCCCACTATCATGAAGTAAGTCTTTCTGAGTCCAGTGGCCGGTCTCAAATGGAGTTCTCCAGGGTTTTGGTGACAGAATCAGTACTCTTCTCCTATGGGTCACAAGTTCAACCCGATACACTGCTCTAACACACACTGCGGTAGGGTGATAGCCCTCTTCTTCACCATCGCCCCCTCCAAGCAACAGGGGTCACGAACAGCACATTCTCTGTAATGGTGCCTTTGGGTCTCCCCTACATAGGAACAACGGCCCTCTTCTTACCACAGTGCTCACCAAAGCGATGGCCACCAGCTTCACCATGGCCCCTACCTGGCATATGGAGTTAGAAAGAGCGCATTCGGGCCAACAGTCCCTTAGGGTCATAACATTGAATAGGGGATAGCCCACTTCTTGTCACAGGACTGCACAAGGGTGACAGTCCATTTCTTTTCTGTGCACCTCACCTTGTATATGGGTGCACAAATAGCACACATAAGATGATGGGCCCTTCTGGTCTTAACACTGCAAGGGCGATGGCCCACTTCTTACCACAGAGCTGTAACTGGGCGAAGGCCATTATCTTCATCGCAGCCCCACCTGACAACAGGGATGTCACAAACAGCAGCACTCAGTTGGTTGGGCCAATCGGTGCAACAGTCCTCAATGCAGTCCCAGAATCTCACGCTCTGATTCAGAGATCTGCTTCAGGAATCCACTCAATCAGCCGCAGCCTGTGCAGGTAAGCGTGGTGGGGCATTAGGGCCAGGTGGGGGGGATTTTAACAGATGAAGATGAGGGAAAATTCATTGTTTATTTAATCTTCCCTCGTGGTCGTCTGTCGAAAACCCTCCCTCCCGGCCCTACCGCCCCACCGCTCTTACCTGCACGGGTCACGGCTGCACTCAACAGTATCCCCACTGGACCTCACTCCCTCCAGGTGCTCTTCTTTCCTCATAGGGTCCTTTAGTCATAGTGGGCAGGCAGATGCTGGTGCTCCAGGTTTCAGGGTGAGTGGATCCTGTAACATACACAAAACAAAAGCACATATATTATAGAACAAACAGACTATCACACAAGCACTCTAAAATGTTACATACTAACATGATGTAGGCAAAGGATGAGTTAGGTACACAGAAGCGGAATTTAGCATGAGTGAGGAGGCCTCACTCCAGGTAAAAAGACCTGTTTATTTTGTTGATCATTGTCACAAAAAACTGTGGGGTATATTCACAAGAACGTGTGATAACTACTGCAAGAGTAGCATAACGCAACTTTCAA
Source organism: Calotriton arnoldi (assembly GCA_963921515.1). Classification (NCBI taxonomy): domain Eukaryota; kingdom Metazoa; phylum Chordata; class Amphibia; order Caudata; family Salamandridae; genus Calotriton; species Calotriton arnoldi. The sequence continues at coordinate 356,224 of CAWUFW010010731.1, read as the reverse complement.
TAACGCAGCCTATCACGGGAAAATAACCCCGTGTCAACGTGGAATTCACAACAAGGCGGTACCATGCGATAGTCACCAGATAACGCGTCAAATGACAGCGTGAAAATCAACGCCATGCCGAAAAAATGCGAAACGCAAGAAATCATGCGATGATGACAATCGCGGTACAGAAATCAGCGAAAAGCAGCCACAGGCCTGTAAATCCCACGCGTCCGGCGGGAAAAAGCAACAAAAAAGAACGGAAAAAAAAAGCCCCTAAACAATTCAAACTGCGTAGCAACATGGATGCACCCGGAACAAGTGCAGAGGACAAGCCGAACACCACAAGCCCTATGGAGGACCATCCAGGAATCCCGCTGTCGGGGAAGGGCAAGGACAAGAGGAAGAGGAAGACCGGGTACAGTCCGCAGGAAGACCAGATCATCGTCTCGGGGGTGACCGAAAACCATCAACAACTGTTCGGCACCTCCACTGCGGCACTGGCAACCCAAACCCAAATATGGCAGGCCATCCTCACCAACGTCAATGCAGTCGGAGTGTCCAGGAGGTCACTGGAGGAGGTCAAGAGGCGCTGGCATGATCTGAAAAGGCAGACCAAACATGAGCTCGACGCCAACAAGGAGGCAGCAACAGCGACTGGAGGTGGGAGTCCTGCGACACAGGAGGAGCTGGATGAGCTGGAGCAAATGGTGGCCACAGTCAGCAGTGAGGAGACGGTGGCAGGATTGGGGGGTCTGGACACAGCATGATACGCCCTGACCCAACAGCAACAGGGTGAGTAACGACCAGGGACGGGGGGGACGGGGGAAGATGGGCACAATGGCACACATGCACAATTACGCGCAGCACACAGCACACCCACAATGACCTTGGAATATGTCCCTGAATGCGTTGGCACACTGCAGCACACATAGAAACGCCAAGTAGGCCCCCATCCACAATGTGCACAGAGTGCCCCCCCCTATCACCAATATCACAACCTACCCTTGCACATGTGCTGAATCCAGCAAACCAGCAGCTCCGTGACCCACACTGACAATGCAAGTAACACTGCATGTCGGATAGCATGGCAGCTGCCCAAAAAAAAGGACATGGCACACAAAGCGACATGGAGGGAGCCAAGTGCGGATCACATCCTCAAAGGAGCAGGTCACGCTCCGACGTGTCCACGTGCAACCACAACCCATGCCTTACAATACACGCAGCAGACCAACAATGCACCAGGCCACAAAAACAGTCCGCGAGCACACATGACCCAAGTCAAAAGCAAATCAGGCCCCGAAAAGCACACAATTCAAAGGCAACCCGCCTCAAAGGGAGAAGGCTACACGAAATCAGAGCTGCAGGAGCAACTCCCCACAATGCAGCACACACACATAGCAATCACAGAACATCAGCAATGAAGGCAATGTGGTACAAAGTGCAACACCAGCACCACAGGACAGAGCTCACAACAGGTTCCGCTCGTGCGTAGTAACTGTCCACCCACATCTGGCATTGCCTGACACTGTGTGATGATAATGTACGGGTACTACCACACATCCGTCATGTAGTCGAAAAACACACTGATTGCCATCAAATAGCCAGCTCCCCCCAAACAGTCACAATGTACATTGGCATGCTGTCTGAATGTAAACATCTGCAAATCATCATCATACATGTGAAACTCTGTTAACCTGCATCTCCCCCTTACATTGCAGAGGGACAAACAACACCCCCTGCAGAGCACACCACACATCCCACCATTGATGATGAAGAGGACAACCTGCACATATGTCAAGACACCCTCCAAGGGATGCTGGACAGCCTCTGCACCCCACCCCCAGGAGCAGGCCAGGCCAGCTGCCCCGAGGTGACCCCACCACCTGCACAGACCACACAGCAGGAAACACACACCACCAGGGTTGTCTCCCAGGACCCACCCGACCAATACATGGAATTCCAACGTTGTGTGTTGTGTTGTCAGGTGGAGTTGGCTCATCAGCTGCGGGTGGGTTTTGAGCTCGTGGCAGCCAAACCCGATGCCATACGTGGGTGTCTGAGTCCCATCAGGGACCACGTACAGTCCCTATCGGACACCCCCTGTACGCACCATGCTCCGCCACAGACCTTGGCTAACCTCGCTGGTGCCATGAGTCTAATACAAGCACTGTCTGGCAGACAGGCACCAGCCATGACAGCACAGAGTTGGCACAGATGCGGAGGGCAATGGACACCATGGAGCAGATGCAGGCCGGAAGTATGTCTGCCACTGCTGGACACCAGCGAGTAGTGGCTGGGAACTGCAACGCCCTGCAGTACTCCAACTTGCCATTGCTGCCACTGAGCCCTTCCCAGATGACTGCAGCGGGAACATCGACACGCACAGCTCCGAACCCTGATGTGTCCCTGGCACACTGTGATGTTGCCCCATCACCTATGCAGTCTGATGTGTCAGGGGCACACAGCCATGCAGCCATCACTCTGCCACACACACCGGACACAGAACCCGTATCAGGGGAGTGAGAAGGGGATGGGAACTACTGTGTGAGGAAGGAGGCAGTAGCATCCATCACCGCCATATGGCCTGTCCCTGCCTGGTCATGACCTATGCATCATGCCCTGGGAAATACCTCCTACTGACCTCCGGAACACCCTGGGACATTCACCCGGACTCCGACACGGACTGCCATTGCTTCACCGCTAGACAATCACACAGCAATCCTGCTGCGGACTGCACTCTCCCTCTTCCCAATCACTGTGCAATCCCCAAAGGACTCTGGTTGGGCCACCACTGGGCTTCCATGTGTTGTGGGATTGGATGGGCAGGTACAGCTCCAGCTCCGTCAATCACCTGAATGTGAATAAAACATTCTGAATCACACAGATGTATCATCACTATGTTCACTCACGTATGGAAGTATGGCTGGATGTGGGGACGATGATTGCACATGAAGGTACACCCTGCTAACTGACATCCATGCACATGTCTATCCCTGAGACACATGGCCAATTGGATGACTGCAAAGGTGAGTACTAGCTGTGACCCCATTGCACATCAACAGCAATCTCACAACACCCCAACTTAGGCACACGTCCATGTGTTGAATAGGGCCGTGTGTAGGAGTGACCAAAACGGTGGCAGGCCAGGAGTGGTATCCCACACCACGTGTGACAGCAGAACTTCACGTCGCATACCGACTTACACACATCTGTGTGGACACATTCTGTTGTGGTGTATTACATTGCTCCACATGGGCAGAGGTTGGACACCATACACACATAGCTGGAGTCATGTAAGTGCACATGTCGTCCAGCACCTATCCAAAAACAATGTCTGGCCCACAGAGGCAGAGCTTGCCAAAGGGACACACCCCCATTGCACATGCGTCAGTCAGTTCCTCCCTGTGTTGGGACGAGGCTCATTGTGGCACTCGAGTGGACAATCTAAACAACACACCTCACAGTTAGACACCAGTGGAGTGGCATAGGCTTTATTGGCATTTGCATGTCAGTACGGACGAGGCAACGGCCACAACAGGCAGGGACATGCTTAAGACACTTACACGCAGCATGGGTACATGTCGAGGGGCAGATAATGTTGGGGCTGAAATGGACAACATTCATCATGGATGGCAACGCTCACAGCCCACCTTGCCTTGCTGGACGAGTCATGTGTTGTTTAGTGTCTGCACAGTGCCCCGTGTGAGGGGGCACGACTCACTGCACATGGGGTCTGCATGGTGCTCTGCCTCCGGAGTGCGCCGATTGTCTGCTCTGCCGACAGTGATCAAGTGTGAGGGTCCGACAGGTTCACATGTCGTGCTACATTGCCAGGTGTGTGCTCTCACCCAGCAGTGTGTCCGAATTGGCAACGTTGCCAGACGACGCTGTGTTGCTCGGACCATGGACCTGCGTCGCCTTGCACAGGTGTGTGTGCACACGCGTTATTCCACGCACATGCATCCAGAGCCCAACCGAAGGCAGACGTGTCCTCTGTTTTGGTGGGATATGTGGGCAATCCCCACTGTGCAACAAGTTGTTGGGCCATTTGCTCTGGGTGGCAATCGGATGTGGCTGCAGGAACGTAGTTACTCGTCCATGAATGCCCGTGCAGCTTCATGTGCAATGTGTTCCAATAGTACGTCGTTGTCGTGTTCAAGGAACACCAGGGTGAGCCAATCCATTAGGTGGCCCGGGCAGGTGTGCTCAGCCCACGCCGTCTCACCGATCCGCACCACAGCCCAATAGGGGAGCGCCTCGATGTGGTCACTGCACACGAGAAATTGTGCAATCTCCCATGCACAACTACCAATACATACGCAGTATGTCAAGGCATCCCTTGCACGGCTGTCTCGGTTACACTCCTGTTCGTGATCCAACAGGGGGCGCAGACACAAGTCATAGTCCAATTCATCAACAGTTGTGTTGGATAGGCAGACATCCATGGGACACTCGAATGTGCATGTTCGGCAGTGGAAACAGGGCTGGACGCAGGTGACGTGGGCAATGCGGAAGCTGAGCCTGTAACTGATCCGCAGCACTGCCAGTGGCAGTGTGCCCAGTAAATGCAGCATACATGCACGGTACTGTTCCACGTGACGGGGGTTGTGCATGTGCCCGGTATGGCCTGCCATTGCGTTGGTGCGTCTCGTGAACAGGCACTCTTCTGGACTGCGGCAGTTGTGTGGAGGATATGCCACAGCTCTGAGCAATGATTCAAATGTGTGTGCAACATTGTGAGTTATGGGTTGCTGTTTCCGTGAGTGTAAAGGGCATCCCATCCACAGGCAGGGGCTTCTGTGTGTGGGCTGTGGATGAGTCGGATGGTTCATTTGCGGAATGCGTGGTGTGGGAGTCGTCCCCATCTGCCATTGCATCTCTATCAGGGTGTTCCAGGCGCGTTCTGGACCAAGGTCAGAGGTGCAGGTGTCCTCCCGCCTTCTGCATTGGGACAATGGTGCTTTCATCCCTGATGTTTGTCTGACTACTACTTTCGTTTTGGGAATGTGATGTGGCTTTGGCGCTGAGATTGGGACACGGCCTTGGGCTCATGGTGTACGGATGGCGATGCACACATACACATGTTGGCATGTGGAGCCAGGTGCCCGTGCGGCCTTGCGCTGCTTGTGCTATCTCACTCCGTCTCTCTCCCTCTCTTTCCTTTGTTGGGCGCATGGCACACCTTCTTCTCTTGGATTTCGTCTTCCGGGCTGTGTGCTACGGATTGTCCAGTGGGAGCAGCTAGGACTCATCCTAAGGGTTGTTTCTGCTATTGTTTGTATGGTGTTTTGTGTTGGTGGTTGCATTGCTGTATGACTGATTCTCCATTTTCTGGCCACGCATGTATGTTTATTTTCCTGCTTGTGCGACATCAGGCAAAATGTTTGTTTTGGGATTCGTGGTGTTGGTGTGCAATGTCTTAGTCCGAGGTTGGGGGTGGTCCCGGGGGGGGGGGTGTTCCGGGTGTGGGATGGGGTCCTGGGGTGGTGGCGGTGGGTGTTGTGGCCCTCTTGGGTGTCCGGGCCGCATGATGAGTTGCTCCATGGCATCTGTTGCCCTTCGGATGTGGCCCTGGGCTGTGCTCCCTTTTGTGGTGCTGGCTGCCATCCGACTTTACACCAGGTCAGAGCAGGTGTAAATTTCCTGGTGCTAACGCGCCTTATCGCCTGTTTTGTGTTTTTATCGCAGATGTGGCTGGTGGTTGTGAATGTTGAGGTGTGCTGTTGTCTCGGCTTTTGTCACGGGAACGCCTACTCTGCATCTCATTAGCGATATTTGGGATGGTCCTCTGTGGCGATGTTTTTTGCGGCTGCTATCGCGGGTAAACTGGTGCTGTGGGCTGTTAACACTGGCTTGTGAATGGGAGGGTAAATTTATCATGACTTTGGCTGCGATAAAGTGCCGTTAATTCGGCGATAGCTCCTTGTGAATATGCCCCTGTATGTTGTCATGATTCAGCCCAAATCCAATGAATTGATCAGGGATAAATATTCAATACCATCACATTCTTTGGCCCATACACATTCACCCAAATCCCTGATGCGCTGGGGTCAAGTTTGTTAATTTTATTTCAGTTTACTCTTGTTACTCCGACACAAAATTTAAACATCCTGCACTTTTGCGTATTGATCAGATGATAATCAACTTTTCATCTATTTGGTCGATGGACCAATTAGTTGAAGAGCTGATGGCAATGGTAATTCTCAAATACAATTTAATTTTAGAAACTGGCTAAAATAACCACAAACTCTTGGTGAGATTTAATAATTTTATCTAGTAATAATAAATGCTCAAAGCGATTACATTCATAATTTCAAATACTGGGAACCTCATGAGAGAGAGCAACAATCTAATCATAGCAACAACGGAACTATCATTTCAAATATACGTTGCAAAGAGTGGATAGATGAAGAGACATTAGATATAAGTAAAAATGTATCGATTTTAAGCCAACAATTCGGAGGGGATAGATGAAGAGACAAAAGTTACAAAGACAAGAATACAACCGCAAAATAATTTCTGCACAGTTAAGTTAGATTAGAATACAAACCCAAAGGATCTGTAAGGGAAAAACCAACACCCAGTCCTAGGCCGCAGTGGGGGACCCCTGAACCAAGAGTCAGGGATCAAAGACTCAAGAACCAGGACAGGGACAGGACAGGAACAGTTAGGCCTCTCTGCAAACCGACGAACAGCGACGCACACTCTCTCGGACACCTTCAGCCTAAGCGCACCCGACTAAACCACACCCCTAAAGTACCTATTCTTATACCCTAAAAGTACATGTCCGTCCCACAATAGTTGCTAAATTCACATTTTCTAGCTAAGGGATTGGTTGGGTTCTAGGGGTGGGATATCACCCCACTATGAAATCATCCGGTTTTGACTACACCATTGTTCTAAACCATTTTTTATACAGTCATCAATACGTCTTCTCTCTCATGAGTACACATGTAACATTTTATTGTACATTTTAATAAATTCAACAACTACAGGTTCCGTTTCCACGATGACACTGGCTTTGGCTGGCTTTCAATGTTCTGTCCTTCACCAGGTCAGGCTTTTTCAGCTTTGTACAGCAGTTCAGTCATGTGGTCACATGGTTCCTGCTCGCTCCTAATTGCACCCGCCCTCGGTTAAGCTAAGTTTAAAAGATGGAGGACTCGTCTTTTACTAAAAGAACAGGAAACGAACATTTATTAATTATGTGACAATGCAATTTTCACTGTTTACCACCCCCTTTAGCTCTTCTTCATGTTAACGATTAGCCTAGCATTAGCTCAAGCAGAAAAGCTGCATTATTTATTAGTTTAAAGCAACACACACCATACTTTTTACTAAATACACATGCGGCCTTGCCATGCAAACCTTCTTAATTTGTTCTAAACACAAGATTATTACATTTCCGGTTATTTACGTATTATTTAGGGTTATTTCATGCATACTGCAAAGCAAGCATCCCTTGTGTAGTGTAAATATGCACATTAGTTGATCTATCACTACTTACTGTTAGTACGTATTATAGGGGTGGTCAATTCAGCAGGTTTCTTTCGCGAAATCCTGCTCCATCAATCCCCCCTCTGATGGCTTTTAGGAGCCATCATAAATACTCACCATACCGAGTGCCACCTTTCATTTTGTCTAGAATTTACTTTCTTTCTCTCTTTTTATGGCACTCTCATCTAGCTCTTTCATCATATCATAGTTTTCTCCATTTATATCTTCTAACTCGATTTCTTCTCTCTTTCTCTTTCTTCCCTTTCTTTTATTCTTTTTGTCTGTTGCATCTTTTCTTTCTCTTGTGCACTTACAACACCTATACGCTGTTAATATCACTAGACCTACTATTGCTACTGAAAGTATTGGCATAATTATTTTTCCTAATAAACTACTTCCAAAGGTAGTAAACCATTTACTTACAGAGGAAAAACTCTTACCAAGTTTCTCCCAAACACCGTCATTCTCCAGTTGGGTTAAATCATTATGCAATTTTGTAATATTTCTACTATATCCTTCTATCCCTTTACTTTTATCCGGGATATAGGTACAGCAGTGTTGAATTTTCAACATGCCACAGACTCCACCCTCTTTTGCCAAAATAATATCAAGGTCAAGTCTATTTTGCAAAACCATTGATCTGATTGCCACCATTTCGGTATCAATCATCAAGAAACCACCAGCAGTATCAGTTGATAAACGATCAACCACTGTAGACAACTTTCGAATTTTGTGTGAATTTAAGACAACTCCAACTGAGGGTATCAGTGCACCAAAGATATCACCTACTATTTCCGAAAAACTTGCTCTCTTACTATGTATTAGTCCTTGTTTTACTTGATTGACAACATTGTCCTTACGGTCTACATGGTAGACTTTTGGAAAAACAATTCCAAAATAAAAGTTTCCATACCAATGTGCAGGTATAATATATTCCCGGGAAAACAGGATCAGTTCTACCCTTTAATCCCCATCCTCCACTAATTTGGAAAGTATGCTCACATTCACTAGTGCCAATAAAATAATTGTTATAGTTAGTCTTTGATCTAAACAAACATAGTTTCCCTTTCTGTGACCAGTCCAGGGACATTGCAGCGTATGTCTCAACCTTCTCATAATTTCCTTCTCTAAAACCCCAAGGTGGTGCCTGTGATTTCTGTTCATCAGCTTTCTTCTGGAAACTTGCTCTTCTATTTTCTACCATATCTAAGAATAATGTTTCTTCAACATGTAAGCTACAGGTTAAATTATTTTTGTAGGCATAATCTACATCTAATGTTTTAGTGATATGGAAGAATTCTCCCATATAGCATGCATTTTTATCACTTACTACTTTATTTAATTCCCTTACAATATGTACTTCTGAAAATACTAAATCTATATTAGTATACTGATACTCCAGCTTACCTGTCCCATAAAATAGGCTGCTGAGTACACTACATGACACACCATAGGTTAGGGAAAGTTGATGATAGGTTATACCTTCAGAGACAGACGAAGGTAATTTCATGCAGACATAATAATCACTCACATTCATAGTATTAGTATATTCATACAACAACTTGGTAAAAACATTTAACGAAAAATCACTAGTTGATTTGTCCTGATGGAGAATGCTTCCATCCATTTGTTCTATATTAGTATTCACAGATGGTTTAGTAACATCTTTCATTCTTTCAATTGACACATCATTAGTATTATTTCCAATGTTATTTACATTAAAAATGGGTATGACAACAATTAACAGGATCCATATAAGTGTTAATAGGAAAACACTACATAATCAGGTTTTAATACATCTAAGTGTTAGACTAGATTTTGGTTGTTCAGTCACTTCTGTTTTTGCCATTTTGATATACTATAAAAAATACCAAAATCTAACAATCTTCTAGTCTACAACCTAAAAATCGGGAAAAATCTATATGGACTCCATTCTAAAAATTTCTAAAAAAAATAGATTTTTGTGTAATCCTACACTTAATGACTTTCTTCTTCACCCCTTTCTTTTATTTCAGTCTTTTGGTCTTTCTTTAATTCAAATTCAACTGACAATCTTCACCTTAATCTCTTTACAGTTCCTTTTAAGGTGGTCTCATCTTCCTTTTCAGTATCACTACTGTCGTGTTCTTCACTTAGACCTAAACTTTCAAATTCTTCTAGTATGACGTAGGTCCATTCAGGAGCTTTCTACTTTCTACATGGAATTCTTGTTCTTTTTGATTTTCGGGTTGCTCTTCTTCTTGTATTATCTGGTTCTGTTTGGCTTGAGACTTCGTTACTTTGCTCTGGTCTTTTCCTCAATCTTCTCTTGACTATTCTATACTTTAGTCTTCTTGCTCCACTTGACCAATTGTCTCCTTTCCTAGGTCTCTTTCTCTGTACTATCTTTTCACCTTCTGTGTTTTATTCACCATTTCTTTTATTCAGTCTTCTTTCTATCTGTCTCTCACTGTTTCTTCGTATTTCTGTTTCTGTAGGTTCAACACTTGTTTCTGATTCATCAGTGAGTTCACCTTCTTCTAGCTCATTTGTGACCTCATTCTCCTCTGGTCCTAGTTCTGGCTCAACAGCTGTTTCACTTTCTTCTGTCTCAATGGCAGCCTCACCTTCTTCTGACTCAACAGCAGTCTTTTCAGTCCCAGTATTTGGTGCCCAGTTTACTTGACTTGTGCTTGGCTGTTCATCGTCAAAATGTTCAACAGAATCTGTCACTTCAGATTCTTCAGCTTCGTACACTTCAGCTGCTGGTTCTTGATTTTGATTTACCAGTTGCTGTTCTTCAGGTCTTTCAATTGGACTTGGGACTAGGCGGGTATGGCTTGCATGTATCCAATTTGGTAAGCCAAAACACTTCACTGCTGTGGTCATCACCAATATGATCTGGTAAGGGCCGCTCCAACGGGGTTCTAGGCACGTTTTCCTCATGTGCTTCTTGACTAGGACCCAATCACCAGGATTCAAATCATGTGCTTGGTTCCGCTGTGTCGTTGTGACATCTCCTCCAACCTGGCGAGACACAGAACGCACCAGGTCAGCCAGTCCTTTGCAATAATCTAGCACACGATCATCAGACATATTCATCAGTTTGTTCGCAGGTATGTATGCTTGTCTCATGGCTCTTCCCATCAACACTTCATGGGGGCTTAATCCAGTCTTTTTGTCAGGAATACTTCTAAGACTCATCAATACAAGGGGTAAAGCGTCAGGCCATTTCAGTGTTGTGGATGCACATACCTTCCCTAATATAGATTTTATTGTGCCATTTATCTGCTCAACAATACCAGATGCTTCTGGTCGATAGGCACAATGCAGCTTCTGCTCAATTTGTAATGCTGCACAAATCATCCGAATTATTTCATTATTGAAGTGCAATCCTCTATCTGATTCCAAAGTGACTGGAAAACCAAACCTAGGGATCAGTTCTCTCAACAACAGCTTAGCCACTGTAAGGCTATCATTCCTTCTCGTTGGAAAGGCCTCTACCCAGCGAGAAAACAAACAGACAATGACAAGGACGTACTTCAGCCCATTACTTGGTGGTAGCTCAATGAAATCTATCTGAAGTCTGGTAAAAGGACCTCCTGCTTTCCCAATTACACCCCAACTTACAACTGTCTTTCTTCCTGGATTTTGTTTTTGGCATATGCTACACCTTTGACATAAACTTTCTGCGATGACCCTGAACCTTGGATTATACCATGTCTGCTTGAACAATCTAACCATTGCATCTCTTTCAATATGGGTGAGTCCATGGTACATCCTGGCCATGTGAGAAAGTAAAGAATCTGGCAATACTGGTCTTCCATCGTGATAGACCCATACCTCATCTTCTGCATTTTTCCTACAACCTGTTCTATTCCACTCTTCCTTTTCCTCATCACTGGCTTCTTCCTGCATCTGCCTTACCTCATCCTAAGTCTCAAATGTGGTTGTGAACATAAGGTGGCATTCGGTATTTTCTCTTTCAATTGATCTGTTTATAGCCAATGTATTTTGTGCACAGTAACGCGCTAATTGATCCGCGTATCTGTTGCCCTTTGTCACATCATCATCTCCTGATTGACGTGCAGCACATTTTACAACTGCAATTCTTTTTGGTACCTGCAAAGCATCCAATATTTCCTTTACAGTTTTTCCATTCCGAATTGGGGAACCTGAGGAAGTTAGAAATCCTCTTTGCAACCATAACTGACCAAAGTCATGTACGACTCCAAATCCGTACTGACTGTCGGTGTAGATGGCTCTTTTAGACCTTTTGCCAATCTACATGCTCTATCAAGAGCAATCAACTCTGCGACTTGGGCGGAGTTTACCCCCTTCAAACAGGATGCTTCCAGTGCTCCTGATAAGGTGCAGACAGCATATCCAGCACACAATTCACCCTTTTCGTTTCTCAAACATGATCCATCCACAAACAATTCACAATATGATTCGTCCAAGGGTTCATCCTCTATATCTGGACGGGGCTTAGTACAGAGTTCTGTCACTTCCAGACAATCATGTTCTGCTTCCTCTCTCACCTCCTCACATCTTGAATTTGGTAACAAGGTAGCAGGGTTTACAGTAGTGCACCTCACCACTGTCACATTTTCAGCACCTAGAATCACTCTCTCATATTTAGTCAGCCGACTAGAGGTCAAATGTTTAGTCCAAGTGCGGGTTAAAAGGATCTCATCAGAATGTGGTAAATATACCTTAACTGGATAACCCATCACAATTGTTTCACTCTGTTCCAGACTTACACAAGTGGCAGCTACTGCTTTTAAACAGCCTGGTAATGCTGCAGCCACTGAATCCAGGGTAGCAGAAAAATATGCCATTGGACGTCGTGCCATTCCGTGTTTCTGAGTTAAGACTGCAAGTGCACATCCATCTCTCTCACAACAGTACAATGCAAATTCTTTAGAGTAATCTGGCATTCCCAAAGCAGGTGCTTGACAACGACTGTTTCGCAATCTTGAAAAAGACTCCATACTCTCTTCGTCCAACACAATCGGATCTTTCACATCTTTTCGTGTCAACCTCTGTAGAGGTTTTGCAATCAGTGAGAACCACAGATCCACTGTCTGCAGTATCCAACCATTCCCAAAAACATTTGCACTTCCTTTTGACTTCTGGGTGGATTCATTTTCTTGATCACACTGATTCTCTCTGGCGTCACCTTTCTGACCCCCTTTTCAATCTTGTGACCTAAATACTGAACTTCCTGTCTACAGTATTGCAATTTAGATGGTGACACTTTATGTCCTCCCTCTGCTAAATGGTTCAGTAAAGCAATTGTGTCTGTTACACATGCTTCTCGTGTTTTTGATGCCACCAGTAGGTCATCAATGTACTGAACCAAAACAGAGTTTCCAGGCATGACCAAAGTCTCCAAACATTTTTTCAAGATCTGATTAAAGATCGAAGGACTCTCAGTGTACCCTTGAGGAACTCGGCACCATGCCAAGACACGGTTTCCGAACCGGAATGCAAATAAATATTGACTTTCCGGGTGCAATGGAATGGAGAAAAATGCCTGACACAAATCAATAACGGTGTACCATTCAGCATCACAGGGAATTTGGTAAAGAATTTCTGCTGGATTTGGCACTACTGGACAACATGGTACTACAATTTTATTCACCTTTATCAAATCTTGAACTATTCTATATTTTCCATTAAGCTTTTTAATTCCAATAATGGGTGAATTACAGGGACTGCTCATTATTTCTTTTAAAATCCCCTGTTCAATCATTTGTTCAATCACAGGTGTGACTCCAGCAATTACTTCTGGACTCATTTTGTACTGTGGGGTATTTGGATATATAGCACCATCTTTTACTGTAATCTGAATTGGATCCATATTTGTCATTAACCCAATCTTTTTCCTGTGAAATCTCACACATCTGATCTCACTGTACTTTTTAATTCTTCAGGCAAATCTTCCTCAGTGACGAGTGAATATAATTCACGCACTTCTGATTCTCTTTGGGCCATCATTATTTTGTATTCAACATCCTGATCAGGTGTCATAAATGCAACACCATTCGGTGTACAATAAATGGTGCAATTCATTTTGCACAACAAATCTCTGCCCAAGAGATTAACAGGACTGGAATCACATACCACAAACCGATGCATGTCTTTGAAATTTTCAATATGCACTTCTATGGGGACTGTGACAGGAGTTCTAATATGTTTATTTGCAACGCCTACAACTTGGATAGTTTCTCCCGAAAGGGGTAGGTTTGCAATTTCTGCTGCTCTCACAGTAGAACGGGTAGCACCAGTGTCCAACAAGAAGGTGATATCTTTACCTTCTACCTTTCCATCAACAAATGGACCTGACTGATCTACTGCTAAAGATGCGCCAAGTAAGTACTCTTCCTCCCCCCTCAGGCACCGTCATTGAGATGAATCCGAATCACTCTCATTGCACCGCAACAAATACTGCGAAAACAAGAGGATTCTTATCAAACTGCTCTTCTCCGAGGACTCCAGTACTTGCACTGTACATCTGCATATGAGCATTCACATTACGGGGTATAGGAGGTTGTGGCACCTGCAATTGTGGAGTAACTACCTGCTGCTGCTGCTGTTGATTCCCAATCACCTCATTCTGCATCTGTGGATTTAAATTTTGATTTACTCCATTATCCTTTTGACCAGATCTACACTCATTCTTGCAATGTCCAAATTTTCCACACGCATGACAAGGAAATTTCTTTTTAGTTCTTCCTTACTCATTTTAAATTTTCCTTTACCTCCATTGGACACTTGACCAACCTGACTCTGACTTTGTTGCACATTACTATTTTCTTGTTGCTGTTCTGCCATCTTCACTTGTGCCCACATCATTTTCTCCTTTAACTTTTTAAGCCTTGAATCAGTTTCATCACTACAATACTTTGCATACCTCAAAATCTCATCTATTGACTTACTTTGCCAGCAGAGCATATGCTGCTGTATCATTGCACTAATCTCTGGTTTCAATCCATATACAAATCGATACACAAAATGTCCCATATCTTTATCTCCAATATTCTCAAACCCACTGTACTGCTTAAACACCTGTAACAATCTCTCATAATATGCATGTACTGACTCTTTAGGCTCCTGGGTCGTCCTATCAATCTTAACCCAATCTGTTTCTTTGGGGGAAATCTTCCCTTTCAAGAAAGTAATGACCTGATGGTACTTTTTCATCACCTCTTCAGATGGTGCACCTGTTTTTGCATCCCTGGGATATTCATCCTTAGGCCAGTCGACAGTCATTTACATTCTGTCCACAAATCAGCTGGAACCACTATTTCAAAAAGACCATTCAAATCTTTCAGCAACACCTTTGAAACCTTTACAAATCTATCTACTTGTTTATACCACTCAACTGGCTTTTCTCGCAATCTGGAAAAATCATTGGTAAATGATAATATATCCTGTCTAGTCCAAGGTACATGAACATATACACCACCTGGAACCTCTCTCATTGGACATGCCCTTTCAACTTGCTCGGTTTCCTTTAACGGAAACATGGAAGTTCCCTTACCAGTAGTTTCTTCCTTCTTTTTCATCCATTTACTCCTCCATAGTTCTACATTACCCCATTTCTTCAAAATATTCATTAATTCTTTTATCTGCAATCTTTTCCCTGACATAATCAAACTCTCTAAATCTTTGTCAGTAAAAGCCATTCTGTACGTTTTCTGCAGCACCTTCGACTTTTCTATATCTACTCCAAACTCACTAGCAACTTCCGATAGTTTCTCATGAAGATTCTTTGCTCTCCAAGTAATACTTTTACACAAAAACAGCAACTCTTCCTCACTATATGTCTCTAGTCTATCTGGACTTACTGTTCCAATAATCATCTCTTCTAAATCTACTTTCAATTGACTCACATTTATACTCTGTTGTTGAGCTTTTGGCTTGGTCATTTCTTTTATCCAATTAGTTAACTCTTCTGGAGATGGACCTGCTGAACTCCCTGCTACTGGAGTAATATTTGGCCCTATTTTCCTTGGGTCTAATTGAATACTTCTCCTCGGGGTTTCTGTTAATAAATCACCAACCAGTAGGTCTAACAGTGTGGTATTTTGGTCATCTTGTCTATTTTTATTTGTTACTGACACTATTTCACTCTTTACACTACTTCTTGGAACTGACAATGTGTGTACTTTTGGCAAGGTCGATTTTTCTCCAAATAATGGAACCACTGGACCAATTGTCACTGGTACCGTCAAAGCTTCTGCATTCAAATTTAACTGATTTAGTTTCTGTACCTGTTCCATTCTATCTATTTTGGTAACTTGGGGAGTTAATGGGGTTACCATTTGTGGGGCACTTGGAATCACCTCCCCTGATTATTCTTCATATGGCGGAGGTCTTTTAGTCATAATATCTTCTAACAGTTCATCATCAGATTCATCCAAGCCCTCTCCGGACGTTTCTATATTTTTCTTTTTCTCTTTACACTTAGTACCTGTCTGACTCCCTACTGTCAAAACTGGATATAGACCCTCGGTCACTACAGCTCTTCTCCACCTTTTCATTTGATCTTTTCACCTCTCAAATGGATATCTAGGCATAAAACCTCTGAATCTTCTATCACTTCTATCTTTTGCTCGCTCAAAAGCTTCTACTTCCTATTCTTCCAACGCTTCATACTGGGTAAGTCTAGGGTTTGGCTCCAATGAATTCATTCTATTTCTCAAATTTTGTAAAATTCTTACATTAAATGTACCAAACTCAAGGAAAGCTAACATCCCATCATCCTTCGTGTATTTCATCCAGTTCTCTAACCAAACACACGTATGGTACCCTCGCTCCATCATCATATAAGAGGCAGGCGTTTTTGGGGGTGGAATTGGAATTCCCTCTCTAGTCACAAATTTGTTTGTCTTTCTTAAGGAGATTCTTTATTGTCTTTAGCAAACCCATTTTCAAACTCTTCTTTGCTAATGTGTTTTCAACAATAACTCAAACAAAATTTCTCCGTAATTCTCTCTTCCCTATTCGTTAAGTCCTGTCCTATACCAGAGCGACTCACACCAACCAGCCAATCACAGCTCACTACGTAACTACAGTCTCCACCAATTTCAGCACGACTCACACCAACTAACCAATCGGAGCTTTGTTCACACCCGCTATCTGACCAATGCCAGCGCGGCCTTTTGTGACGTCAGTTTTTACTCCTTCTACTGACCCTCCCTTTACAATCTACTCTCGATACACGCCTGCTGCTTTGTCCAATACCAATGCAGCACTTTTGTGATGTCAGTATCACTCCTTCTACTGACCCCTCCTCCACAAAATCTTACAATAATATTTTTTAAAGTTTACTTAATCAAAAATCGGTTAATAACAACATAAAAAGACGATGCTACTTTGTCTACTCCACTAAATAAAGAGATAGGGGCATATCCCCAAGGAGCTATCGCCGAGTTATCGGCACATTATCGCAGCCAAAATCATGATAAATTCATCGCCCCATTCACAAGCTGGTGCAAACAGCCGATATCACCAGTTAACCTGCGATAGCAGCCGCAAAAAACATCGCCACAGATGACCCCGGCAACTAACGCTAATGATATGCAGAGTAGGCATTCCCGTGCAAAAATCTGCGACAACACCACTCCACAACATTCTCAACGACCAGCCAGATCCACGATAAGACCACAAAACATGCGATAAGGCGCGTTAGCAGCAGGGAATTAACACCTGCTCTGACCTGGTGCAAAGTCGGACGACAACCTGCACCAGAAAAGGGAGCCCAGCCCACAGCCACACCTGAAGAACAACAGATGCCATGGAGCTACTCATCATGCAGCTCGGAGCCCCAACAGGGCCACAACACCCACCGCCACCACACCCAGGTCCGCCACCCCCCCGGACCTCTCCCGCCCCCCCCCTGGACCTCCACGGAGGCAGCACAGACAAAGACAGCGGACCTTCAGGAAACGCACCAGCCTCACAGACTTGACACCAGAGAATGTCATTGCCCACTACAGACTCAAAAGATCAACCATCCTCCGCCTCCTGACCATCATTGCCCACAGGCTGACGGTACCAACACAGCGGACAATCAACATCCCACCTCAGACAAAGCTGCTGGTCGTGCTGCACCTGTTGGCCTCTGGGACATTCCAACCAACAACTGCCAGAGTCGGAGGAGTCTCACAGCCAGCCCTATCCAAGTTCCTCACACCTGTCCTGGATGCCATCACCAGCTTGGTACCCCAGAACCTATACTTCCTCCACACTGCGCAGGAACAACTGGAGACCAAGCAAGGCTTCTACGCCATAGCAGGCTTCCAGCACGTGTTGGGGGCAATTGACTGCACACATGTCCTACTTGTGCCCCCTGCCGACACTGCACACAATTACTGCAACAGAAAGCACACGCATTCCATCAATGTGCAGGCAATAGTCGACCACCGGGGACTATTCACCAATGTCGTCGCAAACTACCCAGGCAGTGTGCATGATTCATACATCTTCCGACAGTCCATCAACAACCGGCGCTTCCAGGATGGCACCTACGGAAATGCAGTGCTCGTTGGTAAGTACCAAATAAACACACCACACACCTCAAATCCACAATCATGCAACTCACAACCCTGGGAATGCACACGTTAAAAACACACATACAACATGTCCACCCACCAGTCACGACAGCACAACGTACTGCGGAAACCTGGGCTAGCCATGTACATGAGCCATCACCGGCATGGCACCTCAGCCACACAATAGCAGTATGCGGGGAGAGGTGGGAAGCAGGCATGTGCGAAGGAGGCAAGTGACCCATGAATGAGAATGCACACAATGCCAAGTGCTGGACAGACTGCAGTATGCAGACCACAGACATATCCATGTCGGCATATACTGCTGGTGGTGGTGGTGTTGTGGACAGTGGACGCAACCATGTCATCCCAGCCAGTGGGGAAGGTCTCGGAAATGTAGCCTGTGATGTCCCCCCCTGCAAGCGTGTGCGGAGTGGGCTGGCCCGGCGTACGCCAGGCCAGCGTAGGGGTGTGGTCATTCCACAGGTGGCTCTGGGCGAGGTTAAGGTTAGGCCTTGCCAAGGAAGAAACTAATGCGTGTGTCTCAGGTGTAGTGTCGGCGCCACACGTCACGCAAAATTCAATGTTGCCATGTAGCATGCGCCCGGAGTACGGGCTCGGCCGAGGGGTAGATGAGGGTGCGCAGGCCCGCTGGGGGTCAGGGATCAGACATGCCAACTGTTGTGTGTGTCGCTATTTCCGCTGCATGAGCCAAAGGTCTACCCTCAGCGGCATGGCGAGTTCAGCCAGGCATGAACTCTACTTCTGTGTCCGCCCTGTCTTTACCAATGCCCTACACACACGTGTCCGTCCAGTTTCAGCACAGGACATCACTGTGTCGTCGTCAGGCTTGTGGACATGTGCAGACAGGCATGACAATAGTGTGCCGTAGGGGTGCAAGTGATGCAACCACGCTGCGCACACTGATGAATATGCTCGGGGGAGGGAGAAGCGGCATTGAGGCTACGTAGTCCACATTGATGCCGCTCATTTGCAACACGCAGTACATGTCATGCAGGAATCACAAATTCACACATATCACACACCAATGAACCAGTGAGCCTGCCAACACATCATGCCGAACCAACTATTGACTCATGTTTCTCTGCACTGTCACAGGTGACCAAGGATATGCACTCTGCGCGTGGATGATGACACCCCTCCGAGCCCCGAACACACAGGCCCAGAGGCAGTACAATGTGGCCCACAAACGCACCAGGGGCATCGTGGAACGCACATTTGGCATGTTGAAGTCACGTTTCAGGTGCCTGGACGTCACAGGTTGAAGGCTCCTGCACAGCCCGGACATCATGTGCAAGATGATCGTTGCATGTTGTGTGTTGCACAACATATGTGTAAGCAGCAGGGCACCATGGATACATGTGCCAGATGCACCGGACGATGATGATGGGGATGAGGCAGGTGGACCACAGCCCACTGCAGCCGCAGCAGGAATAGCCCGTAGGAACACCATCATTGACAATTTATTCACATGAGCACGTCACATTGTGGCAGTCCTTGGCAGTATTGGGACAGTACATAATGACCACAGGCAAAGCATGTGCAAATAAATGCATTGGAAGAACACTATCCCTGAGTGCATGTCTCTCATCTGTACAGGCACATCACTCAGACAAGTGTGAGTGCGACATGTATTGCTGACATTTTTGTGATTTGTTCATGTGTGGTGGGTGTGTCACCTCTGTGCAGAGAGGCTGTTTAGGGTGTCACGTGTTCGAACTGCCAGTTCTGTGTGTCGCAGTTGGTAGGGAATCCCACTCTTCTGCGTTTCACATGTGTCCAGATTCATTCCATTTTGGCTGCCATTTGTGTCCTGCAGGTGACAACAGGGCTCCTTTTGGGCTCAGATATGTACCACCATGATGCAGGGATGCCCCCTGTGACTCAGGTCCCACAACATGGGCAACATGTACGTAAGCGGGAGTCACTGCCCCTACTTTCGTCCACACTCTCGTGATTTGTTAGTCTTGGTCATGACACGTCTGTGTGCAGGAGGGGATGCTTGTCCCTCTGCAATGTGAGGGGGAGATGCGGTTTCACTGTGTGTTACATGCATGTTTCAGCATTTGCGCAGTTTACATGCAGGCTGCATGGCAATGTACATTGTGACTGTGGGGAGATGCCTATTTGATGCGGGACGATGCTCATTTGTTCTACGTCACGGATGTGGGGTTGTGCTCGTACATTGTCATCTCACCATTTTTTTTCTCTGCTTTTATTGTGCATTTCCACGCAGGACGCGTGGGTATTGCAGGCCTCTCACTGGTTATCGCTGATTTTTGTATCGCGATTGGCCTCATCTCTACTATTTTCACGTTCGTGTTTCGCGTTTTTTCTGCGTTGCATTAGTTTTAACACGTTCATTTGACGCGTTATCTTGTGTCTATCGCATGGTGCCGCCATGTTGTGAATACCACGTTCACACAGAGTTGTTTTCCCACGATGGACTGCAATGTGAAGGGTTGTGTTAGGCTACACTTGCGGTAGTTATCACACGTTCTTGCGAATATGCCCCATAGTCTTCACCTTTCCCAAGAGATCCTTACACTGCAAGTAATAATAATGACCAGCGTTATCTCACTTCTCTAACAAGCTCCGGGGAGACCTGTTACTCCTCTAGGGATAAAGCCGAAGTTTCACAAGAGGACTTTCTTGGCATTAAAAAGGTGTCTTGTTACTCCCCCGGGGATACTGCTAGAGTTTCAAAAGTGGACCCTTCGCTATTTCAGACTCTCTACTTACATACACATTTTCCCTAATTATAACACTGACAGCCCTACATAGCTTTTCAGTATTATTACAACAGACAAAGTACTTCTGCAGTGTGATTTCTTTACCACACTCTTCTTCTGCCTACTTCAGGCAAATTCCTTCCCGGGATTCCTCAGGCAACTCCGTACCTGTACTTCTAGACAACATAGAACATGACACTAACTCTTCATGTTAAAACATATAATGAATAACCCTGGGCAAAGCACTATGCTACGCTCGCGTAGTTTGCGAAGTTTGCGCTACTTCGCGAATTGCACGTAGCACAGTGCAAACACGCGTAGCGTAGCGTAGTGCAGCGGTCATTTTTTGCTTGCTCGCGGTCCTCAACGTCAAGTTGGCGACCGCGAGCAAGCAAAATGACATCCCGGCGAGACTTTTTCTCGTTCGCGATCAGCAACATCAAGTTGCCGATCGCGAGCGTGGAAAATAAACCTCCTGGCGAGATTCTCAACGCTGGGAGGTCAGGTTTCTGATTACGAGTGGTCGCGTATGCTCGCGACCGCTCGCGATGAGAAACTACCAGTCCGCGTTGAGAAAGCTGCCGCTCGAGTAAAAATCTTTTCGAGCGGCAGTAAAAGACAGCTCGCACTGTGCAAGATGCCGTTTTCAATGATTGCACAGTGCGGACAAGCATCCGGCACTGTGCAATCATTGCGAACAGTGCACTACGCAGTTCGCGTAGTGCTACGCGTAGCTCGCGTAGTGCGAACTGCACTTTGCGTAGCTTCGCGTAGCGCTACTTCGCGAACTACGCCCAGGCTTAATAATGAAATGAAATGAAAAGACCATTTATTAAGCGCGATAGCTACCCTCAGGCGTCCTAGCGCTACGAACAACGCATATAGAAAGACAATTGAAGGTTATTCAGGTTTATTAAAAAGGAGGGTTTTTAAGTGTTTACGGAACAGAAGTGAGTTGGGCTCTGATGTGCTCTAATCAATATTCAATGACCATTACCAAACTAATCAATAATTAAACCATCCTCTGCTGCCAAGAAACTGATCCAGCGCGAACCCAATGAATTGATCAGGGATAAATATTCAATAACATCACATTCTTTGGCCCAAACACATTCACCCAAATCCCTGATGCGCTGGGGTCAAGTTTGTTAATTTTATTTCAGTTTACTCTTGTTACTCCGACACAAAATTTAAACATCCTGCACTTTTGCGTATTGATCAGACGATAATCGACTTTTCATCTATATGGTCGATGGACCAATTAGCTGAAGAGTTGATGGCAATGGTAGTTCTCAAATACAATTTAATTTTAGAAACTGGCTAAAATAACCACAAACTCTTGGTGAGATTTAATAATTGTATCTAGTAATAATAAATGCTCATAGCGATTACATTCATAATTTCAAATACTGAAAACCTCATGAGAGAGAGCAACAATCTAATCATAGCAACAACGGTACTATCATTTCAAATATACGTTGCAAAGAGTGGATAGATGAAGAGACATTAGATATAAGTAAAAATGTATCGATTTTAAGCCAACAATTCGGAGGGGATAGATGAAGAGACAAAAGTTACAAAGACAAGAATACAACCGCAAAATAATTTCTGCAATGTTAAGTTAGATTAGAACACAAACCCAAAGGATCTGTAAGGGAAAAACTACCACCCAGGCCTAGGCAGCAGTGGGGAACCCCTGAACCAAGAGTCAGGGATCAAAGACTCAAGAACCAGGACAGAGACAGGACAGGAACAGTTAGGCCTCTCTGCAAACCGACGAACAGCAACGCACCCTCTCTCGGACACCTTCACCCTAAGCGCACCCGACTAAACCACACCCCTAAAGTACCTATTCTTATACCCTAAAAGTACATGTCCGTCCCACAATAGTTGCTAAATTCACATTTTCTAGCTAAGGGATTGGTTGGGTTCTAGGGGTGGGATATCACCCCACTATGAAATCATCCGGTTTTGACTACACCATTGTTCTAAACCATTTTTCATACAGTCATCAATACCTCTTCTCTCTCATGAGTACACATGTAACATTTTATTGTACATTTTAATAAATTCAATACCTACAGGCTCCGTTCCCATGATGACACTGGCTTTGGCTGGCTTTCAATGTTCTGTCCTTCACCAGGTCAGCTTTTTCAGCTTTGCACAGCAGTTCAGTCACATGGTCACATGGTTCCTGCTCGCTCCTAATTCCACCCGCCCTCGGTTAAGCTAAGTTTAAAAGATGGAGGACTCGTCCGTTACTAAAAGAATGGGAAACAAACATTTATTAATGATGTGACAATGCAATTTTCACTGTTTAACACCCCCTTTAGCTCTACTTCATGTTAACGGTTAGCCTAGCATTAGCACAAGCAGAAAAGCTGCATTATTTATTAGTTTAAAGCAACACACACCACGCTTTTTACTAAATACACATGCAGCCTTGCCATGCAAACCTTCTTAATTCGTTCTAAACACAAGATTATTACATTTCCAGTTATTGACGTATTATTTAGGGTTATTTCATGCATATTGCAAAGCAATCATCCCTCGTGTAGTATAAATGTGCACATTAGTTGATCTATCACTACTTACTGTTAGTACGTATTATAGGGGTGTTCAATTGAGCATTTTTCTTTCGCGAAATCCTGCTTCATCAGTCACAACAACACTTGTGCTACTTAATTTGATGTAGACCAGTAGCCTTATAGTATTACCAGAGTAATGCTTTGTGCACCCCTTCCGGGCTGACAAGACCGCAATCCGTGAGAAAGGCCTAAGTCAAGGCACACATGCATATTCCATGTTCGCTCATGATGAAAACGTCAGTACCAAGGATCTAGATATCACTGCAGCTGTGGCACTCAGGGCAGGGGTGAACATAGAGCACCACACAGGGGACTTGTCCTTCCCAACAAAAGTGAAGTAGATATAAGTTGTATCTTAAGAGTTGAGCTAGAGAGAGGAATTAGGTACATAGAAATGTAGAGATTAATAGTGACAGAAGTAGAAAAGAGGGGTCAAATAGAAAAAGTGAGGTGAAGTAAGGACAGAGACACAAGTTAGAAAGATTATTCTTATCAATTGATTGCTACAATGTGCCTAAATGCATAAAAGTTGAGTTTGGACATATCAGACATGCTCCCTAAGCTTTTGTGAAGCATGAACGAACAACCCTTAAATGAATTAAGAATCTGTTTTTTTATGCTCAGTTTTATTATGGTGGGACTTTGTAGACTTCCTCACCACTTTGCCCGGTGGGCCCTTGGAAGGTGGCAGCCCTGGACAATTGCCAACTTTGCTCATGCCTCAAAACAGCTCTGTTGTTGTAGATCACATGCCACACACTCTCCTGCCATTTAGTGTTAAGCTCAAAATAGTACAGCTTCTTTTTCTTTAAAGTGTTTGGTTCAGTTTCAGACATGGATCTTAAGATGGCCATACCCCCTAAAAACCACACTGTACAGGCACACAGACTTCACCTTAGATCACTTTTTCTGCCATTTGGGATTTAGGATGCTTCATTACACTGACTATTGACCCCAGCACATCAGCAGCAAAGTACAATTGACAGAAGGTTTGAAACGCCAAGACTAGTGAACAGGATTTCTAAGCCAAGCTCTAACTTTCATCCCAAAAAAGTTAAAGTCATTAGAATGACTTGAAGAGGAGGATCAAGGTAACCATGTCCTTTAAATTATGTCGATAATAGCAAACCTGGCTGCTTTGGGGTACCAACTATAGAGTTTTTAATTTCTGTATGCCAATGGAGCACACGCTTGAACCACCAGTACCGGGGCCAGCGGGGAAGGCGACGCCAGCCAGGAGGGAGCAGATGCGGCAGCTGCAGGGGGTAAGCCTGCAGCAGTGGTGGGCGGTGG
This sequence comes from Calotriton arnoldi, assembly GCA_963921515.1. Lineage (NCBI taxonomy): Eukaryota > Metazoa > Chordata > Amphibia > Caudata > Salamandridae > Calotriton > Calotriton arnoldi. Next base: position 331,570 of record CAWUFW010010731.1, on the reverse strand, counting down.
CAAGTCTGATTCCTTGGTTATTGACAATCAAATTTATACACTCGCTGCAAGGGTGTACACTGAACGCTGTACTGTTGAGACTAAGTTCTGAACAGTTGAAGAAGACACCTTTACTTAGCATTAGCATAAGTGGGTGTTAGGTAACTAATGGCCTCTTCTATCTTCAACTCAGCAGAGAAAGTTTTATGAAGAAGACTAAGAGTCAGACTTGATGGGTTTATGAAAAAGGGAAAGAAGGATAGATGGAGGAAGGACGGGTAACATATAATATATGACTGGCAGAGAAGGATGCGTGTTGAAGGGGGCCCGGGACGCATATAGGTGGCTGATAGGATGTATGGGTGGTTGAAGGATGGGTGAAAGGTGAAAGAAAGGATGCTGCCTCAGTGGGTGAAACTGTATGGGTGAGAGGAATCCTCTGAGGGGTTTGATGGGTCAAACTCAAAGGCAAGCAAGGACGCATGGGTGGTTAAATGACAAATGATTGTTGGTGAAAGGTTTGTTGAGAATGATAGCCATGTTTGGATGGATGGATGCCTGGATGATATTCAATCATAGGTAGGACTCCCGGTTTTAAGGTATTTATTTTTGTAACATTTCCGTCTGTATTTATCCATATTTATTTTTTGGGCGATTTTATCTGTATTTATCCATATTTATTTTGTGTTTTGCATATAAATGAAGTTGAAAAACTGTACATTTCAATATTTATTTAACTAATAGACACACACTCATACTTTGATGTCTGTCATTTTTTAGCTATTTAAGCTGTGAAGTATTTCATAGCAATACATCCACTGGTAAATACTAGCAATATACCATAAATGTATGTTGACATATGCCGTGATTTAAAGAAATGTCATCCTGTCTTTTAATTTCCCATGCTGTCCATTTGCTCAGCTGCTGGCCTATAATTCATGAAAGACAGCACGGAGAGTCACTTAAAATAAGCACAATTTTCTGTATTTATCCACTTTTGAAAATAAATGCAGACAGAAAACACATTGTTTTCTGTCTGTATTTATCTGTAAAAATCCGTAAAAACACAAAACAGGGAGCCTTAACCCCTTCGGTGCTCTGGACGGCCGGGAGCCATCATGAGGCACGGTGGGCGTGTGCTCACGACGGCTCCCGGCCGTTCTGGCACCCACCCACTGGGGGAGAGCTGGTGCTCCCCCCGTGGACCGCCGATCTTGCTGCCCCCACCGGGGAGGACAGCGGAAGGCCTTCTGCTGCCCCCTCCTGACCCCCCCACCCCCTCCTCCACGTCATCTAATGACGTCAGCGCGCATTGCGCACCAACATCATTAGATGAAACTGGATGCGGTGGAAGCCATTTGCTTCCAGCGCGTCCAGGAGGAGAAGGTGAGTTTCTCCTCGGGGAGGGTTTTTTTTCCAAACAAAGAGGCATCGGGGGAAAGGAAAGGGTTTTCCTTTCCTCCGATGTCTCTTTGAGCATTCCTGCTGCACGATCGCTCGATTGTGCAGCAGGAATGCCCACTAGACACCAGGGATTTTTTATTTTAGTTTATTTTTTTTAAATTATGCTATCTATTCGGGGAGCGGCCCCTTGGGCAAGGGTCGCTCCCCTTGGGGGACATATTCTTTGGCCATTTCTGCCCCGTGGGGGGGGCAGATCGGCCCAAACATTTTTTTAGATTGCCCACTGGGCCACCAGGGATTTTTTTTGTTTTAGTTTGTTTTTTTATGTATGTAATGCATGCGGGGAGCGGCCCCTTGGGCAAGGGTCGCTCCCCTTTGGGGGATATATTGTTTGGCCGTTTCTGCCCCCATGGGGGGGCAGATCGGCGCAACTCATTTTTGTAGATGGCCCACTGGGTCGCCATAGATTTTTTTGTTTTCGTTTATTTTTTTGTAATGCATGCGGGGAGCGGCCCCTTGGGCAAGGGTCGACCCCCTTTGGGGGACATATTATTTGGCTGTTTCTGCCTCCCTAGGGGGCAGATCGGTCCAAATAATTTTTTAGCAGGCCCACTGGGCCACCATGGATTTTTTTGTTTTAGTTTATTTTTTTGTATTGCATGCGGGGAGCGGCCCCTTGGGCAAAGGTCGTTCCCCTTTGGGAGGACATATTATTTGGCTGTTTCTGCCCCCGGGGGGGGGGGGTGGCAGATCGGCCCAAATGAATTTTAGATGGACCACTGGGCCACCAGCAATTTTTTTTGTTCTAGTTTTTTGGGCCCCTTGGGCAAGGGAAATTTTGTCTGGCCGTTTCTGCCCCACTGAGGGGGGGGGGGTTTGGCCCAAAATGATTTCAAATGGCCCACTAGGCCACCAGGGATTTATTTTTTTATATAGATGATTGTGGGGAGCGGCCCGATGGACAAGGGTCGCTCCCCTTTATGGGGTTGAATATTTCAGTTGTTTCTAACCCCTTGGGGTCGGCCTTTTGCTTTTAGGCCCACCTACCCGCCATCTTGGCTGGTAGATTGTGTGTGGACTGGTTCATTATTTGCATATGTGATTGTAATGTTTTATTTCTCCTTTTTTTCTAGTGCTTTTTGTCCTTGTTTGCGGTTTCTGCAGTTTTGCGTAGTTGCATTTATTTGGTAAGAAAAACTTTTTTTGTTACGTTTACTCCAAATGAGTATTATTGACATGCACGAGTGAATTTTTAGTAAGTGGTATCAAAACAGCAGCATATTTAGTTTGTTTTTGGAGCGTGAAATTCTTTGCGATGTCTTTTGCGTTGTCTTATGTGTAATTTTCTTTTCTTTTTCTTTTTTAGTGGGATATTGTTGGTCCTTGCTGTGTCTGTGCAGAGTAGGTGGTGAGTCTATCTGCTTCTGACAAGTGAGTGGTATAGTTTTGGAGTATATAGGTCTTTGTGATAAAGCCACATTTTGTTTATTAGTTTTTCTACAAAGTGTTTATTGTTGTTGACTTGTTTGACACGTTACCTTTGTTAGTAAGGATTATGGCTAGCCGCAGAATTACTGCTCAGCAGGTGGTTGGTATGCTTTTTGAATCTTCCTCTGAGCAGGATTATGAGACTGACAGTGCGTCTGAGGGAGAGGAGGGAGGGGAAGATTCAGGCAGTGAGTTGTCTCTCCACATGGAATCATCGGATGATGAATCTACTCTCAGTGCGGATGAAGCTACTCTCAGTGCGGATGAAGTGCCTGTTTTAGAGGAGGACACTGATGTTCCGATGGTTCAGCAAGAGGCATCTGGATTGCAGCCTGAGGCTGCTAGGCTTCCTACTGGAAGTGCTGGACTCTGGGTTGATTCAAACATAGTGCAGCCGGTGTTGCCTGCCTTTACTGGTGATGCAGGGTGTAGAGTGAATTGTGAATTTTTTTTGCCTATACAGTTTTTTCAGTTGTTTATGGATGATGTATTTTTGGCTGAGATTGTTGAGCAGACTAATTTGTATGCAGAACAGTATTTGAGGGACAACAGTGAAAGACTTAGGCCCTACTGTAGAATTACTCGGTGGACTCCCACAAATCTGGATGAGATGAAGAAGTTTTGGGGTTTTACTTTTTTGATGGATTTGATAAGGAAGCCGTCCATTGCTTCATATTGGTCTACTAGTCCAGTGATGGCAACGGCCATATTTCCTACAATTATGAGTCGTGATCGGTATTTGCTTCTGCTTCGGATGCTGCATTTTGTTGATAATGCTTCGGCGTTGCCACGAGATCACCCTGAGTGTGACCGTCTTTTTAAAATTCGACCTGTTCTTGATCACTTTGTAGATCGATTTTCAGAGATCTATATTCCAGGGAAAGAAATAGCTATTGATGAGTCTTTGGTCCTGTTCAAGGGTCGTTTGGTTTATAGACAGTACATTCCTAGCAAGAGGGCATGATATGGAATTAAGCTGTATATGTTGTCTGAGAGTAGGACAGGATATGTCTATAATTTCTATAATGTACACTGGTAGGGATTCCGCTATTGACCCCCCTGGTTGTCCGTCCACTTTTGGAGTTTCAGAGAAAATTGTGTGGGATCTTGCTAGAGGACTGTTTAACAGAGGCCACCATTTGTACCTTGATAACTTCTACACTGCTGTGCAATTGTTTAAGGAATTGTTCAAAGTGGACACTTTTGCTTGTGGCACAATCCGCTCTAACCGTAAAGGTTATCCAAAAGGGCTTGTTTGCAAAAAGCTTCAGAGGGGACAGTGCAGTTCCTTGCGTAGTGATGAACCACTAGCTGTGAAATTTGTGGACAGGAGGGATGTGTACATGCTGACTACCATCCATGATGAGAGTGCTTCACCTGTGGCAGTTTGGGGTCAGATTGCAGAAGTGCGCAAACCTGTGTGCATTTTAGACTACAATAAGCACATGGGTGGTGTCGATAGAGTAGATCAGAGGTTGGAACCTTACACTGCTATTCGTAAGGCTTACATTTGGTATAAGAAGTTGGCCATCCATCTCTTCAATTTAGCAACTTTCAATGCTTTTGTTGTGTACAAGGAGTGTTCTCCTGCGTCAAAGTTGACTTTTGTTCAGTTTCAGGAGTCTGTGATAGGCAGCCTTGTTGTTGTGGAACAGGCAAGTGTTCCTAGAGTTGGAGTGGTGGAGGATGTGGCTAGATTGAAAGATCGCCACTTTCCTGATTTAATTCCTCCCACGCCCAAAAAAAACAATCCCTGTAAGAGATGTAGAGTCTGCTTACGAAGAGGTGTGCGGAAGGAGAGTCGTATGCACTGTGCCGATTGTCCTTCTACTCCTGGGCTGTGTGTGCCCACATATTTCAGATTGTATCACACTCAAAAGAGTTTTTGGGAGCAACCGTGAGTCTAACAGTGTACTGCCTGGTCTGTTTGGTTTTATATAGTTGTTCAGCTTAACGTTTGGCAATAGAATGATGTCTTTAGTTACTGCTGTTGTTTTTGTAGTTATAGTTTTGTATTTAGTTGCAATTGGTTTGTGTTTTCTTTCTTGTTTAAAAAAAATTTATGACGGTGTGCGTGGACTGGCGCTTGGCTGGAGGTGTGCGTGGACTGGTGCTTGGCTGGCGGTGAGTGGACTGGCGCTTGGCTGGCGGTGTGCGTGGATTGGTGCTTGGCTGGCGGTGTGTGTGGATTGGCGCTTGGCAGGCGGTGTGCGTGGACTGGAGCTTGGCTGGCGGTGTGCGTGGATTGGCGCTTGGCTGGCAGTGTGCGTGGACTGGCGCTTGGCTGGCAGTGTGCGTGGACTGGTGCTTGGCTGGCGGTGAGTGGACTGGCGCTTGGTGGGCGGTGTGCGTGGATTGGCGCTTGGCTGGCGGTGTGCGTGGACTGGCGCTTGGCTGGCGGTGTGCGTGGACTGGCGCTTGGCTGGCGGTGTACGTGGACTGGCGCTTGGCTGGTGGTGTGCGTGGACGGGCGCTTGGCTGGCGGTGTGTGAGTAGTGACTTGCTGCTGGTCACTACACACACTGCTAGCTAAACGCCACTTCATGCAATCCGTGAGCTGGTGTGGTTGCTGTGTCAGGAATGTGGGTGTGTGAAAGTGATGGGCCCTTGAATGGCGCTGTCTGCTGGTGTGAGTGTTGTAATGTGCTGGGCCCGCGGCTGGCGGTGTGAATAGTTTTGTATGTGTCACACGTATGAAAGGTGTATGAATGGCCTGTAAAGCGGTTGGTGCCTTGTCGTGGCTTTACAGCTCACGAGCTGTGAGTCAATGGTTCAGTTTCTCGTCCTTTCAATTATTAACAGTGCGTTTCATTTTTGTGAAATCTCTAGTTAATACAACTGTATATACTGAACCATCACTCACCCTCGTGCCAAATCCAACCAGTATGTCTGTGTGCTTGAAGAATAGGTGGTTGTGCAGAAATCTTTGTCTTTTCTGTCTTTCTCAAGCAGGGTGTACCTTGTCCCTTTTTGTGAATGTTGTAATGTGTTGGTTTCGTGCCTGGTGGTGTGAATAGTCTTGTGTGTATTACGTATGAAAGGTGTGTGCATGGCCTGTAAAGCGGTTGGGGCCTTGACGTGGCTTTACAGCTCACGAGCTGCGAGTCACTGGTTCAGTTTTTTGTCCTTTCAATTATTGACAGTGCATTTCATTTTTGTGAAATCTCTTGTTAATAACATTGTATATACTGAACCATCACTCGCCTCGTGCCAAATCCAACCAGTATGTGTGTGTGCTTGAGGAATAGATGGCTGTGCAGTAATCTTTGTCTTTTTAGTCTCTCTGCCAAGGTGTACATTCCATCTAAGAATAACCTACCAACTGTAGATATTGTCGTAAACTAAACACCCATGGGAGTACATGGTGATGTCTCTCTTGTGGATCCCAACAAGTTATCTTACCCACAATGTCCTGCAAACCTCAAAATGTCTGTCACATTTTCCTTGCATTATTGTGCCAAAATTTTCACGCTGCAGAAAGAAACAACAAATTTCCTACCCCCTGTCTTTCTCCAAGTATCCCAATAGAAATGGTACCTCACTCGCGTGGGTGGGTCAAGGACCCGTGACAGACAAGGGCCCAAAACCTACTGAGGCGACATCAAAATTGCCTATCACAAAACAACCTGGTTTTGCAAGGGGGGTCACCTGGGTTTTTGGCCCCGTGCTCGGCGGCCAGCAAGGGAAACCTACCAAACCCATACATTTCTGAAAACTAGACACCCGGGGGATGCTAGAGAGGTATGGCTTGTGTGGATCCCCCAACGTTTTCTTACCCAGAATCCCCTGCAAACCTCAAATTTAGCTGAAAAAAATCACTTTTAACACACTTTTTTGTGTGGGAAAGTTGTGGCATCACCGGACTGACACAAATTTCCTACCACCCAGCATTTCCCCGGGTCTCTCGATAAAAATGGTGCATCACTCATGTGGGAGGCCCAAGTACCCGCGACAGGCAAGGTCCCAAAACGTATTGAGGCGATATCAAAATTGCCTATCACAAAACGACCTGGTTTTGCAAGGGGGTAACCTAGGTTTTTGGCCACGTGCTCGGCGGCCAGCTAGGGAAACCTACCAAACCCACACATTTCTGAAAACTAGACACCCGGGGGATTCCAGTGAGGTATGGCTTGTGTGGATCCCCCAACGTTTTCTTACCCAGAATCCCCTGCAAATCTCAAATTTAGCTGAAGAAATCACTTTTTCCACACATTTTTGTGTGGGAAAGTTGTGGCATCACCGGGCTGACACAAATTTCCTACCACCCAGCGTTCCCCCGGGTCTCCCGATAAAAATGGTGCCTCACTTGTGTGGGAGGCCCAAGTGCTTGCGACAGGCAAGGGCCCAAAACGTATTGAGGCGACATCAAAATTGCCTATCACAAAACAACCTGGTTTTGCAAGGGGGGTCATCTGGGTTTTTGGCCACGTTCTCGGCGGCCATCTAGGGAAACCTACCAAACCCACACATTTCTGAAAACTAGACACCCGGGGAATTCCAGGGAGGTATGGCTTGCGTGGATCCCCCAACGTTTTCTTACCCAGAATGCCCTGCAAACCTCAAATTTAGCTGAAAAAAATCACTTTTTCCACACATTTTTGTGTGGGAAAGTTGTGGCATCACCGGGCTGACACAAAATTCCTACCACCCAGCGTTCCCCCAGGTCTCCCGATAAAAATGGTGCCTCACTCGTGTGGGAGGCCCAAGTACCCGCGACAGGCAAGGGTCCAAAACATATTGAGGCAACATCAAAATTGCCTATCACAAAACGACCTGGTTTTGCAAGAGGGGTCACCTGGGTTATTGGCCCTGTGCTCGGCAGCCACCTAGGGAAACCTACCAAACCCACACATTTCTGAAAACTAGACACCCGGGGAATTCCAGGGAGGTATGGCTTGCGTGGATCTCCCAACGTTTTCTTACCCAGAATCCCCTGTAAACCTCAAATTTAGCTGAAAAATTCACTTTTTCCAGACATTTTTGTGTGGGAAAGTTGTGGCATCACCGGGCTGACACAAATGTCCTACCACCCAGTGTTTCCCCTGGTCTCCCGATAAAAATGGTGCCTCACTCGTGTGGGAGGCTCAAGTACCCACGACAGGCAAGGGCCCAAAACGTATTGAGGCGACATTAAAGTTGCCAATCACAAAACGACCTGGTTTTGCAAGGGGGGTCACCTGGGTTTTTGGCCCCTCGCTCGGCGGCCAGCTAGGGAAACCTACCAAACCCACACATTTCTGAAAACTAGACACCCGGGGGATTCCAGGGAGGTATGGCTTGCGTGGATCCCCCAACGTGTTCTTACCCAGAATCCCCTGCAAACCTCAAATTTAGCTGAAAAAGTCACTTTTTCCACACATTTTTGTGTGGGAAAGTTGTGGCATCACCGGGCTGACACAAATTTCCTACCACCCAGTGTTCCCCCAGGTCTCCCGATAAAAATGGTGCCTCACTCGTGTGGGAGGCCCAAGTACCCACGACAGGCAAGGGCCCAAAACGTATTGAGGCGACATCAAAATTGCCTATCACAAAACGACCTGGTTTTGCAATGGGGGTCACCTGGGTTTTTGGCCCCGTGCTCGGCGGCCAGCTAGGGAAACCTACCAAACCCACACATTTCTGAAAACGAGACACCCGGGGGATTCCAGGGAGGTATGGCTTGCGTGGATCCCTGTAGGAAAGTGGGTTTCTGTTGCAGTAACCCCCCCACTTTTTGCCTGATAACTGATGCACTTTTCCTTGGTGTGCCCTGGATCCCTGCCAATCAGGTACCCAGGGCCTGTGTTCCTTCCCTAAAAACTGTACTAAGCCTAAACCCCATTGGCATCTCTGGCCACAGGTAAGCCCCTGGTAAATGGTACCCTAGGTACCCAGGGCACTGTGACCAGAGAAGACCCCTAAGGGCTGCAGCACTTATTGTGCCACCCTTTGAGGCCCTGTACCCTGACACACACACACACTGCCCTTGCAGGCTCAGTGTCTCGGTGCAGAACAAAACAGAGAGTCGACATGGCACACATCCCTGTGTGCCATGCCCACTAAACACACTGCCCTGGCATACCTCAGTCACCCCTCTAGCTGGGTGCCCTATGCCAGTGGTGAGGGTACAGGTCCATGAGCCCTGTGCCCCTACAGTACCCAGGTCCATTCCTGGGCACTGTAAGTGCAGTGCTGCCATTCCGAGTATATGGTGCTGGGAGGTCGTCAGCACGAACTCCACAGCACCATGATGGCTGCACTGAAGACTGAGAAGTTTGGTATCAAACTCCTCCGCACAGTAAACCCACACTGATGCCAGTGTGGGATTTACTGTAAAATGCACGACAGAGGGCAATTTAGAGTTGCCCCCTGAACCTAACCTACAATCTACGTCTTGTCTGAGGGGCTGCCTAGGCTGCCACACAGCAGACATGTTGCTGGACCCCTGGGTAGAGAGCCATCCGCTCTCCCGGGCCTGCAACAATGCACGTCCTGGGCGAGGTGCTAGGCCTCCTCCCCAGGATGGGCAGAGGGAAGCTTCAAAGGCATTCCGCCTTTTGAGCTTCCCCAGACCACTTGCTGTACTCAGCAACTGGCCCCCACCGGTTCTTCCCCCATCCTGGCGGGAAGACTGGCGGGAAACAACAAGGGAGGAAAGGGGGTGTGCCAGCCTCTGCCAACCCCACCCCTCAGGTGGGGGAGGCGAGGTGAAGCACATCTCCGGGCTCTCGCCATCTTGAAGATGGGGAGCCCTGCCCAATCAGGACTAGGCTCCTGCCCCCTCCCACAGGAGAGTGGCAGGATAGGAGTGTACCCACCCCCAGGGCAGGGACCCATTGGTCCCTGCCCTTTACCTACCTGTAACGCCCCTAAATCTAGTATTTAGGGGCACCCTGAACCTTCCCTTCGTCAGATTCCCGCAACCTAAGAAGAAAAAGGACGAAAGAAGACGCCCAGCAGAGGAGACTGCAGAGAACAACTGACTTGGCCCCAGCCCTACCGGCCCGTCTGCAGTTTCCAGAGATCCTGCGCCAAAAATAGTCTTGTCCTGCAGCCAGCGACCTCCAGAACCCCAGGGAGGACTGACTGCCTTCAACAAAGACCGGATCTCCTGTGAACAGCAGCTCTGTTCAAAAGAAACACCAAACAAAGACTCCGAGCCTGCTGAGGAGAAAGAAACCCGACGCCTGGAACCACCAGTCGCCTACAGCCCGAGTTCAAGTGGCCCACTGGTCCCAGCGAGGTCCCCCAGCTCTCCAAAGTCCGAGTCCACCGTGGGTTGACCCCTCCAGGACTCCCCGACGTCGCCTGCAGCCTCTGCACGGAGACCCCCCAACCGCGAGTGGCCCGGTAAGGTGAAATCCGACCTCAAAGACACCCCTGCATCCAGCCGCCCTGCGCCCTGGAGAAAGGAACCCGAGGTGCACCTACGTCCCTGAGCCCTCCAACTTACCTGCCCAGCTGTTGGTTCCTCCTGGAAGTCTTCCTGGACCGAGCCTGCAGCTGAAAACCAAAACCGAAAATCTCCATTGAAATCAACAGGGCACCCGACCTCAAAACAGCACTCTGCACCCGGCCGCCCTAGTGCCGCTGAGGGTGCCTCTTTGAGTGCTAACTTGGTCCCCAACGTGCCCTGAGCTTAACCCTAGGAGCTTTGCTCCCACAACCCCGTGGCCTGCTTGCCAGCCGCCACCAACCGGAGTCCCCCTATCCTCCATAGGATAACATTGGGCCTCAACACTCTGCACCCGGCCGCCCTAGTGCCGCTGAGGGTGCAACAACAGTGCATCACTGACCCTGGGAGACCCCCGAGTCTAACCCCAGAACCCTAACTCAAAAGACCGATTACTTACCTCAAAACCGATAACTCATTTTTCCTCATAGGATAACATGGACACTTTTTCTTCCAAAAAGTTTCTAAGTGAACATGGACACTTTTTCTTCCAAAAAGTTTCTAAGTGTCGACTTTTGAAAACTAAGAATATTCCTTAGAAATCGCACAAATAACCTAACCGAATTTTCTCAACTGTTTGCAGGAAAGGTCCCAGTGCTGAACCTAGGTGTCCAGCACTGAGTAACAAAAGTAATTAAAAAGTAACTTACCTGTGAATTGAATTTCCTTCCATAGGATAACATTGGTGGTTCTTTGTGAAAAAGTTTCTAAGTGTCAACTTTTGAAATACAAGAATATTCTTTAAAAATCGTACAGACTACCAAAACGTAATTACTTACCTGTTTTAAGTAAATGTCCCAGGGCTGAACCTAGGAGTCCAGCACTGGATTACAAAAGTAACGTTAAAAGTAACTTACCGGTGAATTGAATTTTCTTACATAGGGATCCATTGACTGGTTTTCTGTGAAATTTCTTGTGTCCACTTTTGAAATACCAAAATATTGCTTAAAAATCACAACAGTAACGAATTCCGAATTACTCACCTACTATCAGGAGAGACCTCAGTACTGCATCTTTTAGTCCAGTACCGACCATGAAAAGTAATTTTTACCGTACTTACCAGTAAATGGAAATTCCTCTCATAGGATATCATTGCCTGCTTTTTGTTGAAAAAGTTTCTAAGTGTCGATTTATGAATCTTACAAATATTCTTTAAAAATCGTACAAACTACAAAAACGTAATTACTTACCTGTTTTAAGTAAATGTCCCAGTGCTGAACCTAGGAGTCCAGCACTGGATTACAAAAGTAACGTAAACATACTTTGCTTGCAAACTGTATTTCCTTCCATAGGATAACATTGGTAATTTTACCCAGAAAAGTTTCTAAGTGTCAACTTTTGAAATACAGTAATATTCCTCAAAAATCACTACTATAACCAAAACGCTTTTTCTCACCTGTTTACAGGAAGTGTCCCGGGACTGAATCCAAGATCCAGTCCTGTGGTTAGAAAAGTAATCCAAAAAGTAATCTATTGCATTTAACCAGAAATTTCCATTGAGCTCAATGTATAATTGTGTTTAAAATTGTGTTGCATATTGCAACAACTGTAACTATTGCATTCAAAAGTCTATTGCCTATTGAACAGTATTTAACTAAAGCATCTCATTCTGAGAAAGTATATTTTGACACCTATTGTTGGTTCTAAAATAAAACAACTATATTTTTATATACAAACCATTGGCCTAGAGTTCAGTTCTTGAGTGTGTGGCTTCATTTGCTGACTGAGTGTGTACAACAAATGCTTTACACTGTCCTCTGATACTGCCTTACTGCTCGACCAAGCTACCACTTTAGAGAGTAAGGTTATATCTAACTTTAGCCTCTGCCAAACCTCTGGGGACTGTGGACTCTGTGCACACTGAACCTTACTTTGGTGCAGTATATACAGAGCCACTTTCTTACAATCCCCCAATGTTTTCTTACCCAGAATCCCCTGCAAACCTCAAATTTAGCTGAAAACAATCACTTTTTCCACACATTTTTGTGTGGGAAAGTTGTGGCATCACCGGGCTGACACAAATTTCATTCCACCCAGCGTTCCCCCAGGTCTCCCGATAAAAATGGAGCTTCACTCGTGTGGGAGGCCCAAGTACCCGCGACAAGCAAGGGCCCAAAACGTATTGAGGCGACATCAAAATTGCCTATCACAAAAATACCTGGTTTTGCAAGGGGGGTCACCTGGGTTTATGGCCCCGTGCTCGTTGGCCACCTAGGGAAACCTACCAAACCCACACATTTGTGAAAACTACACACCAGGGGGATTCCAGGGAGGTATGGCTTGCGTGGATCCCCCAACGTTTTCCTACCCAGAATCCCCTGCAAACCTCAAATTTAGCTGAAAAAAACACTTTTCTCACACATTTTTGTGTGGGAAAGTTGTGGCATCACCGGGCTGACACAAATTTCCTATCACCCAGCGTTCCCCCAAGTCTCCCGATAAAAATGGTACCTCACTCGTGTGGGAGGCCCAAGTACCCGCGACAGGCAAGGGCCCAAAACATTTTTTGATTGGCAATTTTGATGTCGCCTCAATACGTTTTGGGCCCTTGCCTGTCGCGGGTACTTGGGCCTCCCACACGAGTGAGGCACCATTTTTATCGGGAGACCTGGGGGAACGCTGGGTGGTAGGAAATTTGTGTCAGCCCGGTGATGCCACAATTTTCCCACACAAAAATGTGTGGAAAAAGTGATTTGTTCAGCTAAATTTGAGGTTTGCAGTGGATTCTGGGTAAGAAAACGTTGGGGGATCCACGCAAGCTATACCTCCCTGGAATCCCCCGGGTGTCTAGTTTTCAGAAATGTGTGGGTTTGGTAGGTTTCCCTAGCTGGCCGCCGAGCACAGGGCCAAAAACCCAGGTGACCCCCCTTGCAAAACCAGGTCATTTTTTGATAGGCAATTTTGATGTCGCCTCAATACGTTTTGGGCCCTTGCCTGTCGCAGGTACTTGGGCCTCCCACACGAGTGAGGCACCATTTTTATCGGGTGGCCTGGATGAACGCTGGGTGGTAGGAAATTTGTGTCAGCCCGGTGATCCCACAATTTTCCCACACAAAATGTGTGGAAAAAGTGATTTGTTCAGCTAAATTTGAGGTTTGCAGTGGATTCTGGGTAAGAAAACGTTGGGGGATCCACGCAAGCTATACCTCCTGGAATCCCCCGGGTGTCTAGTTTTCAGAAATGTGTGGGTTTGGTAGGTTTCCCTAGCTGGCCGCCGAGCACAGGGGCAAAAACCCAGGTGACCCCCCTTGCAAAACCAGGTCGTTTTGTGATCGGCAATTTTGATGTCGCCTCAATACGTTTTGGGGCCTTGCCTGTCACGGGTACTTGGGCCTCCCACACGAGTGAGGCACCATTTTTATCGGGAGAACTGGGGGAACGCTGGGTGGTAGGAAATTTGTGTCAGCCCGGTGATGCCGCAACTTTCCCACACAAAAATGTGTGGGAAAAGTGATTTTTTTTCAGCTAAATTTGAGGTTTGCAGGGGATTCTGGGTAAGAAAACATTGGGGGATCCACGCAAGCCATACCTCCCTGGAATCCCCCGGGTGTCTAGTTTTCAGAAATGTGTGGGTTTGGTAGGTTTCCCTAGGTGGCCGCCGATCACGGGGCCAAAAACCCAGGTGACCCCCCTTGCAAAACAAGGTCGTTTTGTGATAGGCAATTTTGATGTCGCCTCAATAAGTTTTGGGCCCTTGCCTGTCGCGGGCACTAGGCCTACCCACACAAGTGAGGTACCATTTTTCTCAGGAGACTTTGGGGAACGCGGGGTATGTGGAATTTTGTGGATCCACGCAGATTCCAGAACTTTCCACCACAGAAATATGAGGAAAATGTGGTTTTTTTAACTATTTTTCAGGTTTGCAAGGGATTCTGGGTAACAGATCCTGGTGAGAGCCAGTCAAGTCACCCCATCCTGGATTTCCCTGGGTGTCTAGTTTTCAAAAATGTATGGGTTTGCTAGGTTTCCCTAGGTGCCGGCAGAGCTAGCGTTCAAAAACTACAGCTAGGCACTTTGGAAAAAAAGGGTCATTTTTCACTGTGAAAATGTGGTGTGTCCACCTTGCGTTTTGGGCCATTTCCTGTCGCGGGCACTAGGCCTACCCACACAAGTGAGGTACCATTTTTTTCGGAAGACTTTGGGGAACGCGGGGTGGGTGGAATTTTGTGGATCCACGCAAATTCCAGAACTTTCCACCACAGAAATGTGAGGAAAATGTGTTTTCTTTTGACAATTTTTCAGGTTTGCAAGGGATTCTGGGTAACAGAACCTGGTGAGAGCCAGTCAAGTCACCCCATCCTGGATTTCCCTAGGTGTCTAGTTTTCAAAAATGTATAGGTTTGCTAGGTTTCCCTAGGTGCTGGCAGAGCTAGGGTTCAAAAACTACAGCTAGGCACTTTGCAAAAAAAGGGTCATTTTTTGCTGTGAAAATGTGGTGTGTCCACCTTGCGTTTTGGGCCGTTTCCTGCTGCAGGCACTAGGCCTACCCACACAAGTAAGGTACCATTTTTCTCTGAAGACTTTGGGGAACGCGGGGTGGGTGGAATTTTGTGGATCCACACAGATTCCAGAACTTTCCACCACAGAAATGTGAGGAAAATGTGTTTATTTGTACAATTTTTCAGGTTTGCAAGGGATTCTGGGTAACAGAACCTGGTGAGAGCCAGTCATGTCACCCCATCCTGGATTCCCCTGGGTGTCTAGTTTTCAAAAATGTATGGGTTTGCTAGGTTTCCTTAGGTGCCGGCAGAGCTAGGGTTAAAAAACTACAGCTAGGCACTTTGCAAACAAGCATTGGCATAGCCAATAGGTCTCGCCTTTGGGGCCTTATAAGTGTTTAGCCAGAGCTATTGACTTTGCCAATGTCTTCAAGCTGTGCTGTAGAGAAGTGTGGCTGCTGTGCGGCATGCTGAAAAGTTATAATAAAAAAAAGTGTCAGAAGCATTTTTGTTACTTTATATATGACCAAGAAGGCATTATGTAAAACTGAACGACAATATTAAAAAAAGTATTTACAATAAAAAATTTCCTCAGTTTTCTTTTGTTCTTGCAATGCTGGCAACTTGTTTCTGCCTATTGCAATGGTTGTTTGTTAAAGCTTTTTTGTTGTTGAGGGGGCATAAACAATCGGAGGGTGAAGGTTGGGAACTAGTACCTGTATTATAACACTAGCAGCGGCCAGACGTTTGGGGAGAAACAACAGATACCAGATTCCGAGAGCAGGCTGAGGTGGTGCTGAGTGATGCTGAGGTGGTAGTGGTGGTGGTGGTGACTGTTGCGGAGACGATGCTGAGGTGATGCTGAATGATACTCAGGTGTTGCTGAGTGATGCTGCTGTGGTGCTGAGTGATGCTGCTGTGGTGCTGAGTGATGCTGCGGTGGTGCTGAGTGATGCTGCGGTGGTGCTGAGTGATGCTGCGGTGGCGCTGAGTGATGCTGCGGTGGCGCTGAGTGATGCTGCGGCGGCGCTGAGTGATGCTGCGGCGGCGCTGAGAGATGCTGCGCGGCGCTGAGCGATGCTGCGGCGGCGGTGAGCGATGCTGCGGCGGCGCTGAGCGATGCTGCGGCGGCGCTGAGCGATGCTGTGGCGGTGCTGAGCGATGCTGTGGCGGCGCTGAGCGATGCTGTGGTGGCGCTGAGCGATGCTGTGGTGGCGCTGAGTGATGCTGTGGTGGCGCTGAGTGATGCTGTGGTGGCGCTGAGTGATGCTGTGGTGGCACTGAGTGATGCTGTGGTTATGCTGAGTGATGCTGTGGTGGCGCTGAGTGATGCTGTGGTGGCGCTGAGCGATGCTGTGGTGGCGCTGAGCGATGCTGTGGTGGTGCTGAGTCATCCTGTGGTGGTGCTGAGTCATCCTGTGGTGGTGCTGAGTGATGCAGTGTTGGCCCTGAGTGATGATGTGGTGTCGCTGAGTAAAGCTATGGTGGTGCTGAGTGATGCTATGGTGGTGCTGAGTGATGTTGTGGTGGCGCGGAGTGATGTTGTGGTGGCGCGGAGTGATGCTGTTGTGGCGCTAAGTGATGCTGTGGTTGTGCTGAGTAATGCTGTGGTTGTGCTGAGTGATGCTGTGGTTGCACTGAGTGATGCTGTGGTTGCACTGAGTGATGCTGTGATGGCGTTGAGTGATGCTGTGATAGCGTTGAGAGATGTGTTGGTGCTGAGTGATGCTGTGCTGGCTCTGATTGATGCTGTGCTGGCTCTGATTGATGCTGTGGTTGCGCTGAGTGATGCTGTGGTGTTGCCGAGTGAGAGATAGAGTGAAGATATAATGCCCAATTAGAGAGGGTGGTGAGAGAGAAAGGGTGTACATAGAATAAAGAGTGGAGCGGGATAGAGATAGAGAAAGAAGGGGAGAAAGAGTGAATGAAGGAGTTTGAAAGAGAAACAGATAAAGGGGTGAGAGAGAATGAAAGGCTAAAAAAGATAGAGAGGGGAGAGTTAATTAAGTAGAGAGAGAATTAGAGAGGGGAGAGGGAGAGAAGGAGTAAGACAATAAGAGTGGGGGTGTGGAGTTTAAATAGAGTGAAGAAGTGACGCAGAAAAAGTAACCTTAAATATAGCTTTGTGCTTTGCGCGAATAAATATAAAAAAAAAAGAGTGAGAGACAAAAATACTGGTAATTAGGCTGTGACTCCCAATATAAAACAAATAGCGATATAAGGTGAAATCAACCCACCGAAGCAATATTTCTAACTAGACAAAAAAAAAGCTTGCATTTCAATGCTAATCGCTGTTGTTTTTCATGTGACTGTAGTCCAGGGCCCTCAGTTGGTAATGTGAGCTGCTGCTGCGATTGAAACATCAGAGTCCAGAGAGTTAATGAGCCATGACGAGGAAATGAGGAAGAGATAGGAAACAACAGATGGCAGCTGCGCGTTGCACGCCATCGTGAACTCAAGCTAGTCGCCAGCCGAAAGCCAGTGTTTGCACTTCCAAAACCCGCTTACTAAAACTCTCGGCCAGACCAGCGCAAGCGCTGGTGCAGGCCGAGACCTAAAAAAGGGTCATTTTTCACTGTGAAAATGTGGTGTGTCCACCTTGCGTTTTGGGCCTTTTCCTGTCGCGGGCACTAGGCCAACCCACACAAGTGAGGTACCATTTTTCTTGGAAGACTTTGGGGAACGTGGGGTGGGTGGAATTTTGTGGCTCCACACAGATTCCAGAACTTTCCACCACAGAAATGTGAGGAAAATTTGTTTTTTTTGATAATTTTTCAGGTTTGCAAGGGATTCTGGGTAACAGAACCTGGTGAGAGCCAGTCAAGTCATCCCATCCTGGATTCCCCTGGGTGTCTAGTTTTCTAAAATGTGTAGGTTTGCTAGGTTTCCCTAGGTGCCGGCAGAGCTAGGGTTCAAAAACTACAGCTAGGCACTTTGCAAAAAAAGTTTCATTTTTCACTGTGAAAATGTGGTGTGTCCACCTTGCGTTTTGGGCCATTTCCTGTCGCGGGCACTAGGCCTACCCACACAAGTGAGGTACCATTTTTCTCGTAAGACTTTGGGGAATGCGGGGTGCATGGAATTTTGTGGATCTGCGCGGATTCCAGAACTTTCCACCACAGAAATGTGAGAAAAATGTGGGTTTTTTTTACAATTTTTCAGGTTTGCAAGGGATTCTGGGTAACATAACCTGGTGAGAGCCAGTCAAGTCACCCCATCCTTGATTTCCCTCGGTGTCTAGTTTTCAAAAATGTATAGGTTTGCTAGGTTTCCCTAGGTGCCGGCAGAGCTAGGGTTAAAAAACTACAGCTAGGCACTTTGCAAAAAAAGGGTCATTTTTTGCTTTGAAAATGTGGTGTGTCCACCTTGCGTTTTGGGTCGTTTCCTGTCGCGGGCACTAGGCCTACCCACACAAGTAAGGTACCATTTTTCTTGGAAAACTTTGGGGAATGCGGGGTGAATGGAATTTTGTGGATCCACGCAGATTCCAAAACTTTCCACCACAGAAATGTGAGGAAAACGTGTTTTTTTGACAATTTTTCAGGTTTGCAAGGGATTCTGGGTAACAGAACCTGGTGAGAGCCAGTCAAGTCACCCCATCCTGGATTCCCCTGCGTGTCTAGTTTTCAAAAATGTATGGTTTTGCTAGGTTTTCCTAGGTGCCGGCAGAGCTAGGGTTCAAAAACTACAGCTAGGCACTTTTCAAAAAAAGGGTCATTTTTCACTGTGAAAATGTGGTGTGTCCACCTTACGTTTTGGGCCGTTTCCTGTTGCGGGCACTAGGCCTACCCCCACAAGTGAGGTACCATTTTTCTCGGAAGACTTTGGGGAAAGCGGGGTGGGTGGAATTTTGGGGATCCACGCAGATTCCAGAACTTTCCACCACAGAAATGTGAGGAAAATGGGTTTTCTTTGACAATTTTTCAGGTTTGCAAGGGATTCTGGGTAACAGAACCTGGTGAGAGCCAGTCAAGTCACCCCATCCGGGATTCCCCTGGGTGTCTAGTTTTAAAAAATGTATGGGTTTGCTAGGTTTCCCTAGGTGCCGGCAGAGCTAGGGTTCAAAAACTACAGCGAGGCACTATGCAAAAAAAGTGTCATTTTTCACTGTGAAAATGTGATGTGTCCACCTTGCGTTTTGGGCCGTTTCCTGTCGCGGGCACTAGGCCTACCCACACAAGTGAGTTACAATTTTTCTCTGAAGACTTTGGGGAACGTGGGGTGGGTGGAATTTTGCGGATCATCGCAGATTCCAGAACTATCCACCACAGAAATGTGAGGAAAATGTGCTTTTTTTGACAATTTTTCAGGTTTGCAAGGGATTCTGGGTAACAGAACCTGGTGAGAGCCAGTCAAGTCACCCCATCCTGGATTCCCCTGGGTCTCTAGTTTTCAAAAATGTATAGGTTTGCTAGGTTTCCCTAGGTGCCGGCACTTTGCAAAAAAAGGGTCATTTTTCACTCTGAAAATGTGGTGTGTCCACCTTGCGTTTTGGGCCGTTTCCTGTCGCGGGCACTAGGCCTACCCACACAAGTGAGGTATCATTTTTCTCGGAAGACTTTGAGGAACGCGGGGTGGGTGGTATTTTGTGGATCCACGCAGATTCCAGAACTTTCCACCACAGAAATGTGAGGAAAATGTGGGTTTTTTGACAATTGTTTAGGTTTGCAAGGGATTCTGGGTAACAGAACCTGGTAAGAGCCAGTCAAGTCACCCCATCCTAGATTCCCCCGGGTGTCTAGTTTTCAAAAATGTATAGGTTTGCTAGGTTTCCCTAGATGCCGGCAGAGCTAGGGTTCAAAAACTACAGCTAGGCACTTTGCAAAAAAAGGGTCATTATTCACTCTGAAAATGTGGTGTGTCCACCTTGCGTTTTGGGCCGTTTCCTGTCGCGGGCACTAGACCTACCCACACAAGTGAGGTACCATTTTTCTCGGAAGACTTTGGGGAACGCGGGGTGGGTGGAATTTTGTGGATCCACGCAGATTCCAGAACTTTCCACCACAGAAATGTGTGGAAAATGTGGGTTTTTTGACAATTTTTTAGGTTTGCAAGGGATTCTGGGTAACAGAACCTGGTGAGAGCCAGTCAAGTCACCCCATCCTGGATTTACCTGGGTGTCTAGTTTTCAAAAATGTATAGGTTTGCTAGGTTTCCCTAGGTGCCGGCAGAGCTAGGGTTAAAAAACTACAGCTAGACACTTTGCAAAACAAGCATTTGCAATGCAATAGGTCTCGCATTATTAAAGTTTGAGCTATTGGTGTTGCATTTGCAAGAGTTTGAGCTACTGCCATTGTAAACGACAATGCCTTTTATTTATGTGTTTCGAAAAGCTGTATGCGGTGCATAAACACGCCCTTTGTACTTATAGTCCTTGCTTACGAAAAGGAAGGCTGGCAGTAAAAGAGGCATAGTTACTGCCAGCGTTGCTTCTCGTAAGCAACGACTGCAAGTACAAAGTGCCTGTTTATGCACCGCTTGCAGGCTTTTAAAATACAGAAATAAAAGGCATTGGTATTTACAATGCCAATAGCTCAAACTCTGCAAATGCGACACCTATTGCATAGCAAATGCTCGTTTTCTTATTGCGTAGCAGAACCACTCTTTGCGGAAAACAACAATTATGCCATGCCAGATAGTCTTACAGGCATTCACAGATATACAAACCTACAATAAGTTTCCTATATTGAGGTTTTGGAATGTTCCGTTTTTTTAAAGCACAATAAAGATGGGGGGCTGTTGGTGGGGGTTGAGAGGTAACTCCCACCTTTAACTTGTGAGGGCCTGAGCCTGGTGAGGTAGCCTGTCTGCTTTGTTTCACTGTTCTACCAAGGTTTTAGGAACTGTAAGATTCCTATCAACAACAGCAAGTGATGGATGATATGTGGCTCAAAACCTAATCCCAAGTAGTAATTGTAATAATTTATTATTATTATTTAGACCGGACTAAATATTGATAATGAATCATTACAATTATTACTTGAGATTCGCTTTGGTTTGCCCACAGATGAGTGCAAACATCCTTTTGTGTGAATATTAATCCAAAATGAGGGATGAATACTAGCCACTAAAAAACAAAAGTGTCTGTCCATCCCCTATTTCTCCTTGCTATTTTTCCAGATGTGGTCTGGATGAGATGCCCACAGATTTGCCCGAGCAGCCGGGAGTGCACATCTGTTTGGTGGGAAGGGATAGCAAAAGATGGTGAGAGCGAGGAAGGAAGTAGGGGAAAAGTAAGAGTAATAAAGTCTGTCGCAAGCCGCACATTAGCAGCACCTAAGGGGCAGGTCTGGTAGAAAGCATAGCCAATAGGTATCGGCAATGAGAGAACTATTGGTTTTGCCAATGGTAATGTCTTTTCGCCAAATTATGGTAGGATCCTATGCAGCATATGCGGAAAACCAATGAAATTGACACCTAAGAATATTTTTTATCACCAACTCGTCCTGCTGATTCTCTTCTTCCAGATTAATCTGTTATTCCTTTTCTGATACTTTCTCATAAATTGTCTGAAAATGAAATAGTTTATATGTTGGAATTTAGAGTTTTACAAATGTTGTAAAATAAATAGAAATAAAGAGCCTCTTTATTAAAAAAGCATTTGCAATGCAACAGGTCTCGCATTTGGGAGATTTAGAGCTACTGGTGTTGTAAATTACAATGTCTTTTACCTATGTGTTTTGGTTTGGAGTGTAGTGGATGTATGCGGTGTGGAGTGGAAATATGTGGGCTGTATTGGAATTGTTAGTTGTGGAATTGTGTGGTGCAGAGTGTATTTGTGAGGTGGAATTATGTGGCATGGTGAATAGATAGTGGTGAGAGCTGCACGGAATAGATAGAAAGGAAGATAGAGAGGGATAGGTAGTTTGTGTAGGAAGTGGTGAATGAACTCGAGACAGAGGAGCACAAACTGTGTGTGAGAAAGAGAGAAAGAAGGGGAGAGCTGGCCACAGACTCATAAAAGGGAGCACCTGTGTACGCAGAAGACCCCATAAGAAGAGGAGGAGAGAGTGGGTTTGAGGGATGGAAACCTTGAAAAGGCATGTGAAAGAAACTGTGCTTAGAGAGGAGATAGATAGGTTGAGGGATGAGAGGGGACTGTGGGATTGTGAGATGAGTGGGGCAGTGGGTGTGCGGAGGAGAGTTGACAGGGTTGGTGGAAGAGCAAGGGAGAGATGTGTTGGATTGGAATTATTTGTTGTGGAAGTGAGTGGTGTGGAATTGTGTAGTATGGTGTGAAGTTGCGTAGTGAAAATATGTGGTATGTCAGTGACATACCTTTTGAATGTTGATGAGAATTTGCTTCTGGATGATGTTGGCTTTTCTTCTACACAAAACATTTAAAGGATGCTTTAAACAACAAGAACTGCCATTGCATTAATCAGCAGCCAATATAATGCAAAGACCAACCACCATTTTAAAATAGCACACAATTCGGTGCCAGTAGCAGCCCCTGGCTCAACACAGTATCCCCAAAATAGCGTCAAGATTAACCACTAGTTTAAAACGGCATCAAATACGTGGAGCCATTGTAGCTTCAATAGTTATAAAGAGTACAATACTGTGCCAGGATCAATAGTATTTAGCAGTGACCAAACGCAGCCGTATATTGAAACACCTCTAGCAACTAGTGGCAGGAAAACACCTCTAATGCAGCCAGTGTCCGAAAACTGGGCCGGGTGCAGTGCCAGGTACAGTCCTATTTAAAATGCGCCAAAGAATGCAACTGCTGAAAAAAAAAAAAAGAGTTTGAGCTATTGGCATTGTAAATGACAATGCCTTTTATTTATGTTTTGGTTTTTGAAACATAAATAAAACGCATTGTCATTTACAATGCCAATAGCTTAAACTTGTGTAAATACGAGACCTATTGTAAATGCTTGTTTTCTCTGGTATTACACAAATATTGCCTGCAGCAAGCTCAAATGCATGCAGTCGCCCGTGTGTTAATAAAAAAAAAACTTACACAGCTTGCTTTTAAAAGTTCAAACCCTGATTTGCACACGTGGGTCACTTTCTTTAGCCAGCTGGGTAAGGGCCACTTTTATTTTGGAATCCGGCCCTTGTTTCTGTCCCTGTCCGACATTGCATACCATGACATTGGGCAATAGTCATGCTTGTTATTTAAAGCGCTTAGAAACGTTAAGAGTGAGCTAGCACGCGCTATGCAACAAGAATTTATTATCAACAGGGAAAGAAACAGCGTTGCTACACATTACTTACTGAAACGGCTCGGGCTGTCAGACTTAAACAATGAAAAGTGTGAGGTTTGCGTTCAGTTTTCGTCCAAATGCTTTGAAGCAGGCGAAGCTGTTTAAGTCCCAGCAGGGCTCTGTCCGAGCCATTCAGAGGCTGGAGCTAGGAGTTCTGCAGTCGGAAGCAATGTTGAAGCTGAGGCGGAATTTGTTTGCCGTTACTCTTGGTTACCGGACTGGTTTCTTTTCAAATTCACGCTGTTGCATACCCGCGTTTCGCCACGCCTCACTGTGGCAGAGCTGAGTATTTTCCGCGTTTTGGTCGTCTGATAAACGGGCATATCCGAGGAGAGGGTACACTCTGCGCCATTTTGGCGGTTGGAACGTTCTCCACGAGTTTCGAGATCCGCCATCTCACGGGCAAAAGTGTTTTATAACAACCTCCACCTTCGAGACAAAAGTCGATCTTAAAAAACACCATCGGCTTCCTTACAACAGTTGTCACGGAAGCGAAAACGACGTTAGACATATGCGAAGAGAATACTTGGATTTACCAAGCTACTATGGAGCTGCGCAGAAAGAAGTGCTAACCCGATACATTAAAGCATGGAAAACAGTTTTAAAAAAAATAAAAAACACGTGTAGACTAGCAGTATCAATAGCACTTGAGTACGGATTGCGTGTAGGGTTAAGGATAATTTCACACATATTTAGACGGAGCTTTTAAATGCGGATCCGATTACCGAGAGCAAAGTGAGAAAAGTAATAAATAAAACATTCTAAACGAAAATCACATTGCGCGTTGGAGACGCGCGTTACCATAAAAACGAATAAAACCAATCAAAAGTTTGGACGGGATCAATTCACACGAGTGAGCTTTTGCGATCGTTGAAAAAAGTAAATATGTTATTCCGAATTATTAATAAAATTAACAAGCACGGAATCGAAACCTGTGGTGCGCGCGCACCACAGACGAGCGGGGGGAGGGAGCGCGGCAGCAGACGAACGCGCGCTGCTGCGCGTTCTGGCCACCGTCGGGAATGGGCGCGGCAAAGGCGGGACATGCGCCCGCCTTTGACCAATCGCGTGCCGTCCCCGTAAAAAAACGGACGCACCAGCCAATGTGGGCTTCTGAAAACAAAACCACACGCACGAGCGTGTAGGTCGCTTTCAGAAGCCCTTTCTAAAGGTCTCGCGCTGTGCAAGCAGCGTTGCGCACTGCAACGCTAGGCGCGAGACCTAAAAAGGGTCATTTTTCATTGTGAAAATGTGGTGTGTTCACGTTGCGTTTTGAGCCGTTTCCTGTCGTGGGCACTAGGCCTACCCACACAAGTGAGGTACCATTTTTCTCGGGAGACTTAGAGTAACACAGAATTGTAGAGCAACTGTTATTACCTATTGACTTTCGATGCATTTCTGCCTTCAAAATGAAAGACAATGTGTAAAAAAGAAGTCATTTTGAAAAATGACCTATAATTCTCATGCTAGTATGGGTACTCCCAATTTCTGAAATGTGCAAATATCTACTGTTTCTAAACTCTATATTTTGTTCCCATTTCAGAAATACATAGGTGTCTTTCATACCAATTTTTCCATGTATACATTTTCCCAAAATAATTGCTATATACCCGGTACATAATAAAAAACCATTGCAAGACGCTGCTCAGTTATTGGCTCTGGGTTCGTCGGGTTCTTGGTGAACCTACAAGTCCTATATATCCCCACAACCAGAAAGGTCCAGCAAATGTAACGGAATATTGCTTTCATACAGCTGTCATAATTAGAAGAAGTTACAGGTGAAAACGTTGACACAAATGGCTGTTTTTTTCAACTAATTTTCAATTTTTCCTATATTTAACTGTTAGTTTCTATGAAGAAACCTTGAAGGATCTACACAAATGACCCCTTGCTGAATTTAGAATTGTATCTATTTTTTTCAAATGTATAGCTCTCCAGGATCCATTATTGCTTTCATACCCATTTCTACCATTAACTGGAAGGAGGTTGAAAGCACAAAAAATAGCAAAAATAGGCTATGTCCCAGAAAAATGCCAAAACTGTGTAAAAAATGTTTGGTTTTCTGACAAAAGTCTGCTTGTTCCTGAAAGCTGGGAAGATGTTGATTTCAGCACCACAACCCCTTTTTTGATACCATTGTCAGGGGGAAAAACCAGACGCTTTCATCTGGAGCCCTTTTTTCCCATTTTTCCAAAAAAATAAAAAATTTAGCAGTATTTTGGCTAATTTCTGGGTCCCCTCCAGGGGAATCCACAAACCCTTGGTACCTTTAGAATCCCCATGATGTTGGAAAAAAAGGACGCAAATTTGGCATGGATACCTTATGTGCTCAAAAAGTTACAGAGGCCTAAGCGCAAACTACCCCATATAGCCAAAAAAAGGCTTAGCACAGGGGGTGGGGGGGGGGGAAGGCCTAGCAGCGAAGGGGTTAATCCAGGCCTGCCAAGTATCACGCATCAGGAGTGACACTACCGCATTTCAGTGTGGTGATCCGCATCACCGCACTGAAATGCAAAGTCACGCATTTGTAGCGCCTCCTGGGCTGTGAAGCGCCCAGAAAGCTGGCTGCTAACCCACCATTTTTTTACTGTGAACAAAGTGCAGAGCGAAAGTGCTGAGCGGCAGCGCTCACTCTATGCTGGTCCCGACAGGCTTGGGGGCTGTCTGAGCTCGAGGGAAGCTACTACTATTTACAATGTAACAGACAGTCATTAGGATTGGGTTCACCGCGCGGCCATTTCACTGATCACGTGGGAGGAGTCGGCGAGTGCCCAGTGTGATAGGCGGTGAGTCATGCTGCAGTTGCCCGCCCGCCAGGGCCGTTTCTACCATTATGCAGGACTAGGCGGCCGACTAGGGCGGCAAAAGGGGGAGGGCGGCACTGCGGCAGAAAACATGCGTCCTCTCGGGTTTGCAGTGCACGAGGCTTTTAATCGGATTGTCGGCCTGTAACTTGATGTTCTATTGGGCGCTCTGCTCTCATAACACGCCAAACTGGCGATCCAGCTCTCTCTCTTAGCATTCTAATTGCCATAAACAGTTTGTTGTTTCCTGCCCTGTGGTTTGAGGAACAAAGCTCTTGTGTTTGCGCTGGGAGAGACGGAGCATTTTGCGATTTGGCAGCATCCCGTCGAAGAGTGCGCGGTGGTTAGCATGCCGGCTGCAGAGGCACGGATTTGAATTCTGCAAAGGCAGACTCAGTATCGATACATTAGGATCTGTAGAGGAGGTTATTAAATCTGTAATAGTAAATTCTTTCTTTCTGTGTAAAGGTTCGGAATTCTCGAGTGCACCGCAGTAATTATTTTCTCGCACTCTTTATTTCCTTTAAACTTCCAGCACCCTTTCTATCGCTGGCCCTTTTCTCTCCTTTGCGCCCCCTATCGTATCTCGCCCTGCTACTCCTACCCTTTCAGTGGTCTGTATTATATGGGATGACCACTAAGGGATCGTGAAATGGGTGAAAGGATGGCCTTTGGGGTTTTTACTCGTTGTTATAGTCAACGTTTCTACATTTCTGTCCGCATTGCATTGTGGCCCTCCTATCCGAGAAATGCGTGAAGCCCTGTCACAGGGCTCCTGTGACCCAGGAGCAGGCAGGGTACTAAACCCCTAAACAATGGACCTAACACAGTTGCACTCTTTCACCGGCTTTGGAAAAAGTGTAAATTATATACAGATCTCGGCAGCAGGAACGTTAACCACTAAAGCTGCATTTTCGCTTTTGCCCGGGTCAGTGTCTTGCTGTGTGCCCTGCTAAATAGACTGACTGGACCAATTGCGGCCTTTCCTAGAAAGATGTCGTCAATTTCCCAGAAGGGTCTGGTACTTTTGACCTCACTCCGATCCGCATCTTTCTACTTTATTGCTGAACATGGCTGGGGGTGTCATGTCACCTAACCCTGCCAGATCCCCTGTTTTACTGTGTCCCGCCCCAGGAAGTGCTGATGAGCTCCAATCCGGGGTCAGTGGTACTGTGCCACAGTCTGTGCGTGGTGGTTGCCGTTAAGAAGCCGAAACAAGCATTGGCATAGCCAATAGGTCTCGCCTTTGGGACCTTATAAGTATTTAGTTATGCAGCACAACTGTTGCATGGCTAAACACTTATAAGGTCCCAAAGGCGAGACCTATTGGCTATGCCAATGCTTGTTTTTAGCATGAAGTATTCTGATTGGCCGCGCGAAACCAATGTATTTGCTTCAGAGCGAATCTGCCTGGATAATATGATGCCAAGGGAGAAGCCGACAGAGGGCAGAAGGCTTTCTTCTGGGTCCTAACTGCTGCCAGCTATAAAGACCGTGGCTCGGGTAGCAGAGTCAGTGCAGGAAAGAGCAGGGGAATGTAAAGAGAGAGGGAGAAGAGCACTTTTCAGGAAAGAGCAGCGGCTCTTCCAGGCGATTTTAAAAGGGAAGATGAGGATTTGGCAGTGCGAAGGTGTGGCGTAAACACCAGAGCTGCCGAGTTTAGAACCAGGGAACCGGGTTCGTGTCTCGGCGTCGGCTCAACAGCGTGTGATTCTAGGCAAATCACTTAATCTCTCCGTGGCTCCCAAAAAATGAATGCGTCCTTGTGTAATGTAACTGGTTCTCATGTAAAGCATTCTAGTACCCTCCGCTCGAGTTCGCTCTAATAAACATTAAACAAAAAAAAGATGGAACTGCAGGAGAGAGAAAACCGTGCTGCAGCAACATGTTCAATTCAGGAGAGAGAAATAAAAATGCAGGAGTAGCAAGAAAGAACAGAAGCAGGGGCGAGAGGGGGAGGACTGAAACGCGCAGAAATCAGAACGTTTTTGCAAGAATGAGCATGGGCCCGACGGTGAGGGAGACTAGGAAATGGGCAAGAGAAGTGCCAACATACTGCACCAGAGGGCGACAGTCAAAGAACCTCAAGAGTAGGAACCACATAGGACGCCGGAGGAGGGGAAAACTGAAAATGCACACATAGGACGCTGGAGGAGGGGAAAACTGAAAATGCAACAGTGAGGGGGTTCACCTTGGAAGGAGCGGGGAGTCACCTCAACGGGGTGCCCAAAATGCAGGAGTGAAAAGTGCTCCTTGCATGTGGGAGCAGGGACTCTGGAAGAAAACACTGAAGTTGGAACCAGAGAGTGACGCGATTTGTGGTGGGGGAGGGGAGGGAATTGAAGCAGGCTGGCAGTCCAGATGGCGCCTGATCGGGCGCTGAAAGCTGGCGGCTGCGCGCGTGCACGCTCGCGTGAACGCAAGCGCTAGGCGAGCAAAAGCGTGTGGCAGCACCTTTAAAAGCCACTTACTAAATGTCTTGCAGAGCGAGCAGCGCATTCGCGCTGCAACGCAGGTCTGCGAGACCTAAAAAGAGCCAGTGAGAGCCGAGCGTCACAAGCCTCTGGAGCGGAGGTTTGTACGTAGCATGCAGGTGAGCGGTTTTACTCCTCCCTCCCCCCTTCCGGAGATGGTGAGGGAAGCACCGTTTAGAAGTAACCACTCTTTTAACACTTTGACCCGATAGCGTTTTGACCTGTGGACTGTTTGAATGGTCGGCATTTAATGGTGTACTGAGCAGATGCCTGCGCAGGTCCTTTACCCCCTTCTTCTCGACTTCTTTCTGGGTATTAAGGATTTTTTTTTTAATTAGTTTTATTTAGCGCGAACTAGACCCGAAGATATCAGGTATCATAGCGCTTTACATGAGCACCAGTTTTGTTACAGACGGACACATTCGTTTTTGTTAGGCACGGGGAGGTTAAGTGATTTGCGACAGAATCACTGGATGTTGAGCATCGTTGCCGAGACTCAAACCCGGTTCCCCAGCTTCGAGGTCACTGCTCTAGCCATAAGGCTACATCTCTCCCCAAAAGGCTTAACTGCAGGATGTTCTCCTTGGGTGTGGCATGTCTGCCCCTGAACCGGATTTTTTGTGGCTTGGCTGGTGTGATCAAGTGAACCTGGAGAGGTGGGAGAATGAGTGAAAGGTGTAGTATGTGGGTTGAAATCTTTCATACGGATTTGACAGTCCAGACTAGATAGAGAGGCACCAAAGTAGGCCTCTATTTCCCAACACCTGGATGAAAGGGGAGAGAGTGATGGTAGTAAAAGGAGAGGGCAGCATTTTTCAATTCTTGCCTAGGGCGGTAAAACACCTAGAAACGGCCCTGCCGCCCGCCGCAGTTGAATTGGAAGTTTGCATCCTCAGCTGGCAGCAGACATTTAGGCTGCTGATTGAACCACGAACCGGAGTGGTTTGCAGTGCCCAGAAAACTTTCCTGACTGTGCAGCAGCTATGTAGCTGAGCCGCCACCTCATGCCCCCGGCAGCCGGCGTTGCTCAATGCTGCGAGCGGGGTCCGAGTTGGGTTGCTGGAGGCCGGCCAGCACTGCCTCTCGCCGGCCCTCGACGCAGGAAGTGCCCAGCGTAGCCCAGGTATCATGATTTTAGAATTTTACGGTCGAATGTGCTAGCACGCAGAGCCCGTGTGGCACAATACATTCCTCTTTAATTACGCGCCTGACTGTTTCACAGCTGATCATTATAGGCACACCACGTACCTGCTTGCTTGCAGATAATTCAGTTAATTATAGGCGAACATTGCCGTTATGGCCATGCTGCACTGCTGTGTTTTGCTGCTGTTTTTTGTTTTTTTTTAAATGTGACGATTTTGAGCAAGCAGAGGGAAAAGGCAGCCGGCGCTGCCGTGACCCTCACTGGCAGGGCCCGGTACCACAAGGCAGTGAAGCGAGGGAGCCCCACTGTACTCCGAAAGCGGAAACTCCGCACCTGCAGCCTGGCTCCAAAAAGGAAGGGCAGTTTAGGCCAAGCAGAGGCTCGTGACAGCGCGCCAGCCCAACTGGGACATTCGCCTGCATTGCTCAGTTTCCAGAGGGCAGGCTGTTGGCCTCTCAGGGCAACTTTGGGGCAGCCTGGACTGTAAACAAACCCAGGTGGAAGAAGTCATCACTCACCTTCTTGTTGACGGGGTGCCAGCTTCGGCCTAATGAGCCACTCTCTCCTCACCCCGCCTGAGAGGAGTCTGGGGCAAAGGTCTGCAGGCCTCATTCAAGTGCTCTCAGCTGGAAAAGCATTGCATTTTAAGCAAAACTTGGATTTTCAAAGCGCCCGGACACATTTCTTTGTCAGAGAGGAACGTAAAACTACAGCTTTTTACAGTAGCTGTCAACTTACATGACCCAAGCATGTTTGCACAACTCTATTTTTTCACGAGGATTAGCTGTGAGTAACTCCTTTTTACTAGGTTAGTGCCCTTCCATTTCTGTTGCTTTACAACAGTTTTAAGATATTAGAGTTTCTAGTTCCTCAAAAGAATGTAATTTCTTATATTTAAATGTTTCCCTCATCTTCATTGCTTGATTTTGTTTGCGAGAAAATGTCACACATAATTGTTGAAATGTCACTCATAATTACACTGAAATTATGAAAACGTCACACATGGCAATCTGAAACCTTGGGAGCTATGTTAATCTTGACGTGTCTTTAATGTCAGTTTTAGGCTGAGCGTAAAATAAAGCAACAGTACAGAAAAATAAAACATTGTAACAGAAAAAGTATTATAACACAAGCAAATTTTTGTGCATTCCGTAAAAACGGTTTCTGCGCAAATACACGGACTACAACATGCAACAGTATATTAAAAGTAAACAATTCATTAAAATACTCTTTCCCAACTGCAGTACCGCTGTGTCATCATAATGAAATGACTTCTCTTGATTAAAGCTGGAAATTTTACCAATTGTAGAAAACAGAACTGCGACACAAACGTTATTTTAAAAAATACTCTGTGTATTGAAATGTTATATTAACAAAGAAAACACACACCCAATTGCTGTGACTCGGTTTCGAACCGAGGTTGCTGCGGCCACAATGCAGAGTACTAACCACTATACAATCACGGCGAGCTACTTGGGGTTTGTGGTATGTGGTTGTACTTGTATTTTATAGCTGAATCCTGTCTGATTTCAAAACCAAGTATAATGGTCCAGATGGTAATTCTACAAATGTATTATTCAACACTTTATATGAACTTACATAAAGTGGTACTGTAAACCGGACGAGGCCTCCAGAACGGGGCACAGCCCCCAGAAGTGACCAACAGAAATGTGTGCAATGAAATACGTGGCCCCCAGAATAGAGCACAATGCTCCAGAGGATGCCCAGAGAACTGACTAAGAATTACGGATATGTTATTCAAACTTTCGAAGAGCAGCATCAAACCTCTAGGTCAGGCATCGAGAACCGGATATGACTTTTCATATGAGGTGTGCGACGCTTGACAATGCTCCGTATGAGCCTCCCAAGGCAGACACAATATTTCAGAAGAGGCCTCCAGAACTCGATAGAAAACTTCAGGTGAAGCCTCCCTAAGTGAACACAATATCACAGATGTGGCCTTCACAACTTGACACGGTGATATGGGTACAGCATTTTTAGATAAACACAGCACACCATGTCATTATCCAAGCACTCACAATACTTCAGACAAAGCCTTCAGAACAGAACACCACGCCCCAGATGCAGCATCCAGAAATAGAGACAGTCTCCAGGTTTGGGTCCGAAAGTGAAAACAACACTGCAAATCTGGGCTCCTAAATCAGCAAAATATACCAGGTGAGACATCTACAACAGGTCACAATACTGCAGACACGGCTTCAGTAATACGACGACATCTGCAGCACTGGACACATTCCGACAGTGGTGGCCTCAGGACAAGAGAAAAGACTTCAGATGTTGCCACTAGAACTGGGTACAAAACGCCAGACATGACTGTGATATCAGGCACAGTACTCTAGATGAACCCTCCAGTACCAGAGACCTTACACTGCAGGCGACCTCCAGATCAGGAGACAATGTGCCAGATGTGGTTTTTAAAAGTAGTAACAATCCTCCTGGAGAGGTTTTGAAAACTTTACCAGAACTCCAGGTGGAACTTTGTGTACTTGACACAATACCCCCAAGAGGACTATGCAGAACTAGACACAACACTTCAGGGGTTGCAAGCTTGGGACACAATATGCTAAACTAGTCTCTACAGTGGGTAGTAACTGTTCAGACACATTATTCTAAAGGAGCCCTTTGGAAATGTACTCAGCTCTCCACACAAGGCCTGTAAAAGTGCTTCCATTTCATGATGGTTTTATTACCGCTCCCTCTGCACCCCAACACTACTTTTGGCCTACTCACAGCCTTATCATGTAAGTGAAGCTTGCAACGCCGCTGCCTGTGCTGTAACCATCTGTACTCTAAAGCTACGTTTACACTGCTGCTGCCTGTGCTGTGCCTGTTCTTGAGGCTCTGAAGCTTGAACCTCTTCTGCCTGTTCAGTAGCAGTGTCAGTAATGGAAGGTTACTCTGGTGCTGCCTGTGCTGCACCTGTTGTTTGAAACTTGCATTACTGCTGCCTAGCTTGTACTTTGATGCGAGTGCAGCTGAAAAACATCTTTTCACTTCACAAAACCAAACTGACTGGTTTTGAAAATTAAAGATACTGGTGGTTGGTGGTACAATACATTGGCATCTAAACACAAAAAACATCTTTAGCTTCGAAGGAGGAGCATTGTGTACATGTGGATAATTATAAAAGGAGCAACTGTGTTTGCAGACAATGAGTCTTTTATCAAACAATACGTCTTCTATGAGGTTGTGTAAAACAAAAGGCACTGCTGGGAATTGAACTCAGGACTTCCTGTTCACTAGACAGGCGCTGTAACTAACTAAGCCACAGCACCTCCTTTAGCTCTGTTTCCGCACTGTGCCTGCTGTCCTAGTGTAACGGAGACTCTGTGCATATTTTTCTGTCTCTAAAGCTGTGATATTTTCCAGTTCCTACCAACAAGATATTGCAGAAGAAAACCTGATATTGGAATGGAAAAATTACAAAGAGGGTCACGAAAAACGTATATCATTATATGTACATATTTGTATTCAAATAAAAGGGTTCAAAGGGAGCCGTAATAAAACCAGGCTGAAATGGAAGCACTTTTACAGGTGGACAGTGTGCACAGCACAAGTAAGGCCTTGTGTGGAGAGCTGGGTACATTTCCATAGGGTTCCTTTAGAACTATTTGTATTCATTTTGCAATGTTTACACTGGTGGATGAAGTGTGCAATACATATGTTAAACTAAACGAGAGCGCAGCGATTATAAAGGGCACCAATATATACCAGATCATTTCATGATGCCTACAGCCAGGGACGGTTTTAGGATTTTGGCGGCCCGGGGCAGAAATGCAATGTGCGAGGCCCCTCTAATTTGCATACATCTTACACATGCAGGGCTGTTTGCCTCTCAGTAGATTACCCTGGTCCTGACACTTTTTTGTACAGACCCCCCCTGGGTTGCAGCCCCTCCCTCTCAGCCACCTCTTAGCAGCTGGTAAAGGGCTGAATGTGTGAAAGTTGCTTTTCATCAGAAAGGTTTAAGACTGCTGCCGGACAATGGGCGTCCTGTGGTGCCTCTGAATGGACAGCAGGGCAGGAGGCCTGTTTGCAGGACAAACCTGCAGAAGGGCCAATAGGAGGGCCCGTCCCCAAGGTCTAGCCTCGCTATACCATGGCTGTGATGAGATGGGGTCACGAGAGGGCCCGTGTGCTGTGTGTGGCCTGGCTGTGACACACTGGTGTGCGGCCCTGTGTTCGTGGGCTGAGAGCGGGCACTGGGCAGCTGCCTACACTGCCCATGCCTAGAGCCGAACTGCCTACATAACATGTGCTCTTTCCTTCACCTCTCGTGACCTCTGGACATCTTACCAAAAAGCCGAGGGAACGCCACTCTCAGAGAGAAAGTGTCATCTTTAGGCGCGGTGCCCCCTGTTCAACAGAGACAGCCATGAAAACATGGCGGAGGCGGGTATCACAGAAAGAGGGGGGGCTGTTAGCCTGCAGTGCCCTTTACATGGCTCTAGCAATACCCACCCTGGTCCTGGTACAAACATCAGCCAGCAGAGCTCAGTAAATTACCAGAACAAACAACAACCCTATACGGAGTTTTTAACCACCTTGTCCTGCAATTCATGACTTTTCTATTTTATTGATGAAAAATACAGGGATCAAACCCACGACCATCGAGCTAGTAGCAACACGCTCTGCCCAACTAAGCTAACTGTCAGTTTCGAAAGCATACATAAATGGCCATTATAACGAGCAGACACACACCTAAGACAGTCTAATTGAGAATGGACAGGCTGTCACTGTAGACAGACGCATACAGACAGGCCATTACTGACACATCATAGTTTCCGGCCAAGACATTGAGGGGCTCAGATACTCCTGCACCAACTCGCACATACCAGATGCATCACCGAAGAACACGCACAATTATTTAATGAGCTGCACTGAACGCACTTCACTAACGAGCTGCACGACCATCACTCTCCAGAAAAGATGGATTGAAGGCTAGAATCACTCCACAGACCCCTCCCCCATCTCACACTCATCCAGAAAGGTACTGGTCTCGCTCAGCAGCACTGCACATGCTCATTTTTCTGCAGGTTCTTCTCACACCCGCGCTTAATCCATACCACACACTATCACTAATTAGGCTGTCAGTCCTTACCCCTTCCATTCCTGTACCCTTTTCTCTGTACTCCTTCCTCAATCACTCACTCCTCCCTCCACTTTCATTGACCTTGAACATATGTTGCACCTTTCTAGGTGGTTCTCTCGAGTACACAGCTTATCACTTCCCAAACCGAATGATGTGCTTATTATTCTCTGCACCTCCCCATCCTAAACTAACTTCTTTATGCCCATACTATGGACCGCACTACAGCTAATTTATAATTGTTGAGTGCACAGCAAGCAGGGCGTAGTCGTGGCCCAGTGGTTAAGTCGATGGACTAGAAATCCTTTGGGGTCTCCCCCCTCAATTTCCAATCCTGCCCATTACAAGTTTATTTTTAATCATTGCATTTCATTTTGACAAGGAAACTGATTATGTGGTTCGGAAACATCTGCATTTTTGCATAATTGTGTCTTTACTGCTCCTGTGACGTAAACCACCATCTGCTGCACAATTTGATTGCAACAATAAAAATCCTCTCGGTCAAACAAATCAAACATACTTTAAAAAGTGCGCCATGTGGTAGACCTTTACGTTTAACTGGTCACCTTTCAGTTGTGCATTGCTGTATTCATATGGTAAGCTAGCACTGAGAGGTGATACTGTTTCCCAAATAGCATAATGTGTGTTAAAATGTGCAAATAACGAAATAAGACTCCAACACATCTGTCTGCATTAAGTTGCAAAACGTGTCCTTTCTTGCTGCATAATTTAGCAAACCGTGCTGTATACTTTGCTCCTCTTTTGCCACATTTTTACAGTGGTGCTTACCTAGGTGTAAGACCTTCACAATTCTATCAACCAATTAGAAGTGTTTAGAACAAGTTTAGCCGGTGGAAGTGCATTAGAATTGGTGAGATATGATCACATTTTGTGTTTCCTGCAACAAGTAGTGCCGCTGGAGTGCGTAAGGATTAAGAGGTGCTGTGGGTGATTCTGTTTGTCCAGGTTGTCCAATCAAGATGGAAAGAATCTTTGCTTAAACAACTGTTCTGGAGACTGAGGGCGGAATGGAAGGTTTTAGCCTCCTTAAGAGAAGGAGTCGGATGTAGGCAGCTTTTTCAGTCTGCAAATATGGAGAGACAAATTTCTTTTCCTATCAATACCATAATCAATCAGTTTTTACAATGGGAACAAGGCGGCAACAATATCAAGTTCTGTGAGAGTTTCAACTCATTCCTGAGCAGGAAGAACTGAGTCGTTGGAGGAGGAGGGACTCACTGTCTTTAGGTTTCACTTCAAGAAGAGGTTGTTTTTTGATTTTTAAGGGAAATTTGTAGGTCTAGTTTGTCTGCAGTATTTGAGATTTTGAGGTACAGTTATGTATCCTGGGGATATACTTATATTGAAGTTTTGGGCCACGCGGGTCCCTACACAGGTCAAAGAAGTGATGGTGAAAGTATGGAAACTTTGGGAGTAACTTGTTTAATCAGTAAGGAGGGAGATATGAAAGATTCTATGATGAAAGGAAGGAAGATAACCACAAATGAGACAGAGTTCTGATCCAGCGCAACCCCTAAATTCTGAAACCAGGGACCAAGAGAAATCTCATCACACATAAATTGCTTTACCAAACAACGGGGCCCATCACACATTACCCATAAATGATCCCTGAAGACAGGCGCTGGATTTGGGGGTTTATTTTGTCAGTTTTATTAAGTACAACACTATACTTCACATTAATAACATTTGTATATAATTCTATCTATTCGTAATATCAACTTTTTTCTTCCTTTGGTCGATGGACCATTAGTTGAAGAGTTGATGGTGACTATGATTAACTAAGCAGTTTAATACTTAACTAATAACCACAAAATCACTTTTTCTGTTAATGATTTTATATTATTAAATGCTCTTAAATTGATCATCAGTGCATACACAAGATTGCATATAAGAGAACAAATTATCAAGCAATGTAATCAAATGAATCATTTGCATTGATAAGAAGGCGCGCATCAGGAATGGGGAAGAGAAGGTACAGCGTAAAACTTGCAGAAATATACTTGCAAATTAAAGCAATCAAGGAGGGTAATACCCACCAAAGAATCAGGAAACCCACTTCCTTGGCCGAGGGTGTGGCAAGAGGTCCTCAGAGATAGGCTCAGAGAACAAAGTTAAAAGGACAGATGCAGCTAAACTTGCCATACACTACTAAATTAATCTCCCAATTAATCTACCTCCTCGGTCGCAGTCTCCTCCCAAGCACTCCCGCAACGTTCTCGTACCTAAAGTTCTCTTTCTCTATGCAGGGCTGCTTTTCTGTCTTGGATCTTCTCTCTGATCTGTCACACCGGACTGCACTGCTATACCGGACCGCACTGCTTCGCCATACTGCCTTGCCACACCCCTATTGGGATATCAATTATACTCTTCTCTCCAGCCCGCTATCTTACAATGTTGCAATATCAGTAAAAACTCGGACTATGATTGGTTGTCGTAAATCATGCTAGGGTCGCCTCATCTAGTTCTCCCCACAAATCCATCCTATACCGGTTCTAACAAAGGATGGATTTAAGACCATTGCATTCATATAAGTCTAACATTCATAATAATACTTTTAGCAACAATGTTCATTATATCGTCCACTTTCACATTCGCATTGCACGTAGTGATGGCTGTTCCCACAGTCGCTGTCACATCTTGGCACATAAACAATAAGACACAGGTCAACATGGCCTTCTCACGGATTGCATCATCGGGTACACTCTGTAGTCTGCGAGCAGGCAACCCATCTTGGCACATGCGCACTCCGCACCGACTAGGCCAGCCACATGCTGGTTTCAACGAGAGGCCATTTTCATGCAGGCCCAATCCCGTACTAAAATAAACAAACACAAAAGAATATTAATTCATGAAAATAAACCCATTATGTTTACCTCCCACCATACTAATGCCCTGTATTAATTAAATCCTAGCAAAAAGCTATTAGTTTAAAGCAACCTTTTCGTTATTTGTGCACAACATGCAAAATGTGCAATGTACAACACAGCATAAACATGCAGTAGTACGGTTTTCAATGCGCAAACAATTAATACGTACTCATGCCAACATGGTTTAGTATATTATATAAAATGCATTTGCCCCTTATGTAAGTGTGCATTCAGTGTTGATTAATTCATGCAGTCAATACGTTATTATGGGGTTACTTAATTTTGTGAGGATGTACTTTACAAACCTCACTCCATCAGTACCCTGTGCACTAAACCCCAAATTCACCCACTCTTCTTAGTATCCAGTAAAGTACCATATTTCCCTGGAGTAGCCCCCGCTTGCTCTGCTGGTGGAAACCTTCAACTGTTGGCCCAGCTCGCATCCGACCGCCATTCACAGTACATCAGACCATCTGTTGTATGTAGGACAGAAACTCTGACAAATTTTTTACACTTTGTTTGAACCACCACAACAAGCATGCCTGTCACACACAGAAAAAGAAGTAAATGTTGCCCATGCATGGGGAGAAAACTCCCAGTGTGTCAGGGGCATTTATTTAATTACATTTTTTAAAGCTCTCAAAGCGTGAACATAGCGCCCATGCAGCAGTGCTTCAGTGCCTTCAGAGGGGCCACCAGCAGCTCCTCTGATGGCACAGTGATCTTTGGCAGGGAGCCAGAGATTTTTGACTACAGGAGGCTCTAGGCCACCAGGCTGCAGAGTACACGCCTCCGCTGCCCTGGTGGAAACAATTTTCAATTTTGGCCCGTCAATGGCTAAATAAGTCTAAAAATCCAGATTGGAAGGGTTTAGTGGGCGAATAATTTTAATATAAGAGAGCCCTTCAACAAAAAAGCATTGGAATATTTTCAGTTAACTTGTGTATGATACATACGTGTTTGAGGAGTGGTTATGTATGAAATTGTCATGTTTATGTGGGACATTCTACACATCACTGATCACTCCCAATGTCAATGTTGTAACATGTTGCTGAACACACATTCAATTGCTTTCAGTAATTAATCCCTTTAAACCAAGTCCTCAGGTATGATACATGCACTCTGAGCCCTGGCAGTATATACATCAGTGCCCCAAAGAACTTGCTGCGCTAATAGCACCAGGCTGGAAAAAAGCATTAACAACCACGGGCAGTACAGTGGGGATGACATGTCTAACCCCGAGGATAGAGATACCCTATCACTCATACTATCACTCATAGAACAAGCATTTGCAATTCAATCGGTCTCGCCTTTGGGACCTTATATGTATTTACATATGCAGCACATTATTGTGGGTACAGCAACATTTACTGTTCTAATGTGCACGAAGCAGGGAAAGGGTGCAGTACCACAGGCTCCCATCCTGTGATTCTGGATAAATCACTTAAGCTCCCCGTGCCTACAAAAACAAAATAAAGGTGACCTTGTGTAATGCAACTGGTGCACATATATAGCGCTCCAAAAACCTTTGGGTGAGTTTGTGCTATATTTTTAAAAACTGCAAAAAATTATAATGTATGAGGTATTTATAAAACAAATCTGCCAACTATCTGTTTTTGTCTTCATTTAATTTATTCACGTTTACATATTGGGTGTAGAACACAACCCTTTGGCATTTTACAATTGGTTACTGTCCACTGACCAGCTGACCAAATCCATCCAAGCAAGTGGAAAGGAATCTGTGATTTTATGTTAATCTCTTAAATGTGCAGTGAAGTATGGGAATGGAAGCCTGAGTTGCTTTATTGGTTGCGTGGCACAGGGAAAAGATGTGTTTACTAGATGTGACAACGGTTGTGTCAATGGTGGTACCTTCGTTTCATACTGTGGAAATATCGCCTGCTTTTGATGATCTGTAGTATGCTAATTGTTCACTCATAGCCCGTGTGCATGTTCATTCCTCTTTAATTATAGGCATGTTTCACAGCTGATCATTATACACGTCGCCGCCTGCTTGTTTGCAGGGAATGCTGTGTTTTGCTGGCGTGTTTCTTTTTATTTATTTTTTAACGTGACACTTTGCAGCAGGCAGAAGAGGCAGCCGACACTGCAGTGTCTCACAGGCAGGGTCCGTACCACAAAGCGGTGAAGCGAGGGAGCCCGGCTGTAGGCCGGAAGTGTGCAGCCCTTAGTTTGCAGACTCCAGGAGTTCACACCGCATCTGCAAACTGGCTCCAAAAAAGAAGGGGCAGTGCGGAGGGCGGTTAGGGCCACGCAGAGGCTTGCGGCAGTTTGCCATCCCAGCTGGGGCACATCCGTCCTGCACTGCCGTTTGTTGGCCTTTTCGGGGCTGCCTTGGGACAGTCTGGGCTGCAAACGGCACACGCCTCCCATGTCTGCTGCCCAGGCAATAAAAAAACAAAACTCATGAACAGCATATATTAAAATAAACTTGGCAAGCGCATGAGCTGCCTACGCGCACTTAAATTACCAATCACCTGCATAGAGCTGCTTTTATCTGGAGCTGTGTAAGGCGACGCTGCCAGTAACTAGAGCGGAGGGAAGGAAGCCGGTGTGCGACGTTAGATGGGCCAAGTTTCCCGAAGACGTTGTGAGTTTTCTGATGAGAACAGCGCACTGCTCTCATCACGCACCCAGGAAGGGGAGAGGAGGAGGGACAAGGGAGGGGGCGGGAGAAAAAAAACAACACGGACAACTGGTAGCACTCGTGCTTGGAGCAGATAATAGATATGCACAAAAAGAATGAGAGCAGCAGCTGGCAGGCAAGAAACAGTGCAGGACCACTAAATGCTAAAGAAAAAAGCACTGGCAAAGCCAAAAAGTCGGACTTTCACTGCCAGCTATTTGCACTGCCAAGGCTTGTTCTGCTCTTCTATCAAAAAATAAGCCCAATCCTCCGTAAAACAAAGCCCAAACCCAAACTACCATCCTACTAAAAAGAAGCCCAAATGACGGTCGAAAGCGAAAATTGCTTAAAAGCCTAAAAAATATAACCACGAAGAGGGAGGCATGGCGAAAAATGTACCCCCAATAAAACTGTGGAATTAGGAGGAGGTTGGAGGGAGGAAAACTATATTTAAATGTAATCAGCAATGGTGCCGAAACTACACACAGGCAAACAGAAACAGAGCAGGAAACAAAGAAATAAAGTAGTCCCCCAGAGAACAGACAAAGAACTGTATTGTGATGAGACAGTACTTAGTCCCTGCTGCATGGGAGGAACGGAAGAGAGAAAGGAGGGACAAAGAGGTAGGACTGACCACTGGCAAGCAAGGATTTTTGAGGGACACTGAAACAAACAAATCAAAAGCTGGGGGATGGCTTTAACCCAACATAAGAAATTACAATAGGTCTCGAATTCTCGACCTAAAAAGGGGTTTTAACCCAGTTTGCCTAAGGCAGGAACACCCAGAGCCACCTTTTGGGTTCTACACTCATATTACCTACTCCCTCTTATCTTCCTTCTCTAGGGTTCTAGGTTGGTGGATCCAGACTCGAGGTTCTTTAAAGCTCAAGGAGTTACCTAGAGCCAGTCTTATCTCAGTGACGGTCTCCCATCAAATGCTTCAAGCCCATGTAGATCCCCACACAAGAGCCATCCCTACGTAGCCTTTGGCTGTCCATACACCTTTACTGTGTCCATCTGTCCCCTGCTGCCACCAGTACACTGACTGCCTCCTGCACTGGATCTGTTCCTGCCTAGCCTGTAGCTCACCACAATCCCTGACAACTCAGTGGACCATGAACCTCTTCCATACCAGGACTCAAGCAGGCCATGACTGTCCCACTGCTCGCTCATCTCTCAGTGTTGGCTCTACAGATTATCTATATCAGGATGTGCCAAGATTCAAGATTTTTCATTCATTCAGCTTAGTAATAAAACCATACAATAATTAGACATAAAATGTACACATTGCAAAATACCTAGATGCATTTGCTGCGTTAAAAAATACATACTGCATGTAATACGACATTTTAGAAGATGTTCCCATAAGCATGTTCCCTTATTACTGACATGCCTCCCTCCTGCATTTCCCTGGATATGAATTACAGCCTACATAGGTTGTACACCTCAATGGGTTCACAACCAAGTCACATAGCTTCCCTTGATGCCATATGTTCAAGATGTGCCAGAGATGGGACCTTCATCCCACCAGAAAATGTGCCTAGCAGCAGGCTGGAGAAGCAGAGTCAGTTCACTTCCTGTGTAGATGTGCGAAGTGGGTAATTGTTGCTTGGCTTCACTGATGCACAGTTTCTGACGTTGTATAATATTTGTTTGTTATAACATTATTTGTCTACACACAGCCCTAGTGAGAATCTTGCACTCTGTTGCTGCAACAAGTTATTTAATTATTCTTTGTGCTCAGGAAGCTTGCCACTTTTGTGATTTACATCTGTTTTACGATTTTGTTTTTTCTATAGGGGAAGAGGCTATTGTTTTTTTATTTATTTAAAAATAAAACGCAAATACACATAAACATTACAAAACGTAAATAGAAAAATATTTCAGTATATAATTTTCTTTTGTTCTTTGAAGTGTTTGTATCAAAGTTCTAATTGACCATTCACATGAATCAAAAACAATGAGCCTTCATTACCCAATCACCTTTTATGTGTTACTTTACAACCCCAGCTATATTCAACCAGTCAGATATTACTCACAGCCTCCTTTGTTAATAAAAGTAGTACGGGGGACTGAATATCAAAGCTCCAGAAACCAGGTGACTTTTGGATGAGCTCCGAACATTCTCGTTTTTAGGTCGAGCCTGAGCCAGCACGCAAGCACTGCTCTGGCGATGATCTGTTGTAGTTCAGTATGGGAGAGAAGCCCCGCCCAATCCCCCACCCATATTTTTCATTGGCTTGTGTTTT
The DNA here is from genome assembly GCA_963921515.1 of Calotriton arnoldi. Taxonomy (NCBI): domain Eukaryota; kingdom Metazoa; phylum Chordata; class Amphibia; order Caudata; family Salamandridae; genus Calotriton; species Calotriton arnoldi. The sequence goes on along the minus strand of CAWUFW010010731.1, from coordinate 289,299 downwards.
TGTCCTTCATAAATGCTGGCTTCTGAATTTGTAATGAGCTTGTTAGTCCCTCCTTAGTACCGCCATGTCATCATTTGTAACCTCCCATGGCTACTGGACCCTTTACTTGGTTGTTACATGGTGCGTGTTCTATTTTCTTTGATGAGTTTCTCCTACTGCAAGCACGATGACACGCTTCGCTTACATTCAGCGCGATGTGTGCACTTTCACTTTTAAAGCAGCTGGGACAAAAAAAATTTCAGTCCGTCCTCCGGCGTCAATCTTGACAGAAAGAAGCTTACGGTGTAGGGTTGGAACGGACTAAGCCAGCAGTACTTTCTGCTGATGTTTTTTATCCCTCTTGTTTGAGAATGTGTCGAAAATCTGAAGCATACATAACCCAACAAGTAGCTCTGGAGCACTGGGGAGCCGTCTTCCGTCGCCAGCTATCCTCTTAGCGGCATGTGAAGTGCGCTGCGGCCTCTGGGCGCCTTCGGGTCTTGCACACTCAGGCTCTTGTTCTGATGTGTCTTGGTGTTTTACAAAGGCAGTTTGTTCCTTCCTTGCTTGACAACGACTTTGGGGGTTTAAACAAGTTTACTGGCTGAATGTGTGACGCTGATCCGTCTTCTGTAACAGAGTTGCGCCGCTGGCACGTAACCTTCAATGGAAATATAAAACGTCAGAATCTTTAATTAAAAAAAGAAATAGCTGTGGAATAACCATGCACCAGCCACTCCCATCTGCATCATTAGATGTGTTGACAGCACCGAGATGGCCTTCTAGAGGACACGAGGGCGTGATAAAATAGGACTCTTCGAATCACACGTTTTTGCTTGCAGACTACATTCATGCAGATTTAAAGTGTAGCGGTCAACCCTATTGGTGACCTGATAAATATAGGCAGCTTCAAGGTGTGTTACAGAATAGCCTTTTTATTCCAGTTTGAAGACAATCTGGTACCAAGTACCAGACACCAACATTCAGACACTGGATATTCCAGCATAGCTCACTCAATACAGGCACACCAGAATACAACACACCTCCTTACACATCAGTACAAATGCAAGGTAGGTCACGTCTCTCTTCATTCACCAAAGAAAAGGACAATTAATCCAGCAGCCTCACACTACACAGCAGAGCAAACCCTCACACAACGGAGCTGATCAATATATTGATATTGGAGGAACATAAACTATTCTGTTTATATCTCGACGTCGCAACCCCATGTTTGATCTTACTAAGGGCCTACTTACTGTACAGGAACCACATTAGCGGGTGCCTCGAAGCCCCACCTTGACATAGCTGCGCAGCTCAGGATCACGCGGGTCTCTTCAGCCTTTTCTTCCATGCTGCAGCGCAGCTCTAGAACAGTTATTTTCTGCACGAGCAGGAAAGGCATAATTCCGAATAATAGTGGAGCTACTTAAACTGTCGGTGGGGTAGTGAATTCAGAAACACTGACAACTTAGCAGACACCCACACGGGAACACATCATGACAACTGTTCCCCCAAACTGAGAATCCAATATAAGCTTGACGAACCCCACCCTGTGAAGCGTCAGACATAGGTGGTCACTGATCAGGGTTCCCGGGTTGTGCATCCTGAAGGGTGACACTTGTACTGTCGCATGGGCTGGTGGTAATGCCAACAAATGTTAGGCTTCATAGATAGGATATGTTTGCGTTGGGAAGATGGAGGTAAATGGAAATGAAATACCAACAATGGAGCACAGGATTGGATGACTGATAATAGCGAAGCAGTGATGTAGTTGGGTAAATATAATTGACATTTAAATACTTATTTTCTTTTTAACTTTTCTCAGGTGGAAAATGTTCTTGTGTCACGGAGTAAGCCCACATAATGCATTTACTAATGATTGGTAACGATTTCCCGGTTGTGTGCTCTTCTGTTGTATTGACTCAGTACAGTGTGTTCTTATTCCGTGTTTGTGAGAAGCAGCTGGTGTTTCTCTTTTAAGATGTTGATATTTTTGTCCACACTGTGAGTCATTCCTGAATCTAAAGCATACGTGCATTCGTGTGCGTGAAAGATGCTGTGAATGAATCTCGTTGTCGGGTGCACAAACGCCCCTTTCTGACTGCGCCAGTAGGTGCACGTGCGACCAGACCCTGGTCTACTCCAGGCTGTTGCCGCCGCCACTTGTCAGCGAGCAGACACTGTTTGGAATAGACCGCTGTCTGCAGCTATTCATTATCACCTGCACCACACAGGGAATTCATTGTTAATTGGATCTCGTGAGGCAGAGCGGAAGACACAATTGTGCACAATTCTATTTGAAATCCTGAGCTGTCATTTTTAGGTTGAGCCTAGCGGCAGCGGGCATGCGCTGCTCGCTCTGCCAGGCATGCGGTATTAGGGTATCCCCTGGAAGCCCCGCCCACTCTCCGCCCATATTTGTCATTGGCTTCTGTCATTGTCAATGATAATGTGTTTTATTTATGTTTCAAAACCAAAACATAAATAAAAGGCATTGTCATTTACAATGCCAATAGCTCAAACTCGCGTAAATGCGAGACCTATTTCATAGCAAATGCTTGTTCCATAGGGCCGCTGCCTCGCCCTTCTCATGTTACATTGCTGTTCTTCCACCAGGAAACCGTCGGTATCAGTGCGCTTTATAAATAAAACTAATATTAATAACTCCTGGTACACTTTGGTTTCTGATCATACTTGATAATGTTTACTTCACTGAAGAACTCCCTCCTCTATTCATCGTTACTTTGACTTCACATTATCGGATGGGTGACATTAGGGGACACTTTGCTTTGTGTGAATGAGGTGCAGGGTTTCTTATAAACCCTTCTGCTGTCTAAGGGCGGACATTCAACAGGTCTCAGCTGGTGACCAGAGCTGCCTAGAACACATCACGGAGCCTCTCTGTAAATGTAACATGTTTTATATGTGCTTCACAACACCTCCCTGCTGTTTCTAAGCAAGACAACTGACCCAATTCCTCGAAGAGAACAACACCCTGGACTCGTCCCAATCCGGATTCCGCAGCAACCACAGCACCAAAACCACCCTCATCGCCGCCACCGACGACATCAGGGCCCTGCTGGACATCGGCGAAACCGCGGCCCTCATCCTCCTGGACCTCTCGGCCGCCTTCGACACCGTCTGCCACCACACCCTGCGCACATGACTCTACAACGCGGGGATCCACGACAAAGCCCTGGACTGGATCACCTCCTTCCTCACCGACAGAACCCAGAGAGTCCGCCTCCCTCCATTCCGATCCAAAGCCACCAAGATCACCTGCGGCGTACTCCAAGGATCATCCCTCAGCCCGACCCTCTTCAACGTCTACATGACACCGCTCGCCAACATCGTCCGATCACACGACCTCAACATAGTCTCATACGCCGACGACACCCAGCTGATCCTCTCCCTCACCAAAGACCCCGCCACCGCCAAAACCAACTTCCACGCAGGGATGAAGGCCGTCGCCGAATGGATGAAGAGCAGTCGCCTGAAACTGAACTCGGACAAAACGGAGGTCCTCATCCTCGGCTCCACCCCTTCCGCCTGGGACGATTCCTGGTGGCCAGCCTCGCTGGGAACTGCGCCGACACCCACCGACCACGCACGCAACCTGGGGTGCATCCTGGACTCAACGCTCTCAATGACCCAACAAGTCAATGCTGTCTCCTCCTCCTGCTTCAACACCCTCTGTATGCTTCGTAAGATCTACAGATGGATCCCCACCGAAACCAGAAGGACGGTCACCCAAGCCCTCGTCACCAGCAGGCTGGACTATGGCAACGCCCTCTACGTGGGAACCATGGCCAAACTCCAGAAGAGACTCCAACGCATACAAAACGCCTCTGCACGCCTCATCCTCGACATCCCCCGCCACAGCCACATCACCGCCCACCTGAAGGACCTACACTGGCTTCCCGTCAACAAGAGGATCACCTTCAAGCTCCTCACCCACGCTCACAAAGCACTCCACAACGCAGGACCAGCATACCTCAACAAGCGACTCACCTTTTACACCCCCAACCGCCAGCTCCGCTCCGCTGACCTAGCCCTCGCCACCGTTCCACGCATCCACCGAACAACCACCGGTGGCAGATCCTTCTCCCACCTCGCCGCCAAGACATGGAACACCCTCCCCATCCACCTACGACAGACCCAGGACCTGCTGACCTTCAGGAGACTCCTCAAGACCTGGCTGTTTGATCAGTAGCTGCTCCCCCCCCCTCCCCCCAGCGCCTTGAGACCCTCACGGGTGAGTAGAGCGCTTTACAAATGTTTGATTGATTGATTGTAAATGCAAGGCGCTACTCTCACCCCATACAATGGTACTCTGTAGGCACACAGGCTCATTTAGAAATGGCTCTTTGTTCAGGGAAATATAAAAACCATTGCATGCATACACAAAGAATAAAAACAACCAAAGAGCCTGAATACTTAAATATATTATAAGCACCATTAATTAAAATGAAAGCACATGAAGGTAAAAGTTAGCAGAGGATGGTTTCGATCCATAGACCTCTGGGTTATGGGCCCAGCACCTTCCGCTGCGCCACTTTGCTGCTGAGCAAGGGGTTGTATGTCCTCTATATGACGCTACACTGCAGCGCAGACGTCAGCAACCTTTCAGAGAATAGCCAATGAGGAGCGTGAGTTTCATTGCCTCTCCGAACAAACCGAGGGCGGAGTTGTGCGTCTGGATCTCCTGGTCTGACTTACCTGCTGCTTCATCCCCTCCGGGAATATGGGGGATCCCGTGAGTGTGAAAGATGGGAAGGCGACTCACACTCGTTTTCCTTTCTCCACTTTAATAAATGCTCTCCGGCTCGCGCTACCCCTCGCCGGCGTCTGACACATTCAGGATACACAAAACTCTTTTATTTCCTTCCTCTCCTTTTTTAACCTTTTTGTCATTTGTCAATCTGTGCTCTGATACTTCCCTCTGCTAAGAAATCCACAGCATGTGTTCTATAGAAGAATAATTCAAAGGTGGGTGAGGGGGCGCCGTTCAGCATTCTGCTGGTTTGTCCTGAGACCTCCTCTGCGCAGGCGCTGTCGCACGGAGACACTGTGGGGCCCCCACTGTCCCACACTTTGCTTCCCGCTTTTTAGGTCTCGGCCTGCACCAGCGCTTGCGCTGGTCTGGCCGAGAGTTTTAGTAAGCGGGTTTTGGAAGTGCAAACCCACTGGCTTTCGGCTGGCGACCAGCTTGCGTTCACGTGAGCGTGCACGCGCGCCATCTGCCTTTCCTCCCCCACCCCTCCCTCACCAGAGCGCGCGTTTCTTGGCCGGGCGTCTTGTTCTTCTTATAAAAGAGAGCGCGAGCACGTGCAAAGCGCTAACGAGCACAGGCGATAAACTGGAAAGACAAACATACACCACAACGTAAGGAACTGTGATAATATTGTTTTAGAAACCCGAGTACATACTGCCTTTCATGGTATCTAAGTGATACCCAGGCCATGAGATGTTTACACCCGCCTCAGTCCTGTCTCGCAACGATCCTTACTTTTATTGAGTGGTAACATCCTCCCCCCATCCCCCCCCCCTGGAAAACCGGCACCCACCTTAAACTTTTGCTCGCAGGCTCCGCCTACTCACCAGGGGGGCAAAAACATGGAAGAGTCGGTGGCCACGTCACGGCCTGATTTAATTCGCTCCCCTTCCCATCAGCGGCTTCACGGGCCCTTTTCATTTTCCGAAATAATGTAGCGGGCTTCGCCGTAAACCCCTCTGTTTTCGTGCATGTTGAGTTGGACAGGAATGGGGCTCCCTTCACGTGGGGTGGGCACGGAATACCATATTAGGTTTGCAATATATTATAGCGCTTACTCGGATAAAGGGCATTCGAGCGCTTTGTAGGAGCAGCTCATTACGTTACATAGGCCAGATTGTGTTTTTATCGGCAGGGGGGGAGTTTAAGTGGTCTGCCCAGAACCACAGAATGCCGAGCCACGGCTGGCGCTCGAACCTTTCATCTCCGTCCCAAGGTCAGCAGCTCAGGCGCTAGGCCACATCCCCTCCCCATATCGGGCCGGGGCTGTAGGTGGCGAATTACCTGTTGGGACAGTGGAGAGGGCAGCAGGGGTATTGCCATTGTGGCCTTCAAGGGCAGGCGAGCGGGACCCTACTAATTCTAAGCCAGATCCTGAACTGGCTCCTAGGGGCACGTTTGTTTAAAGATCAGAATTATTCTTAATTTTAAAGTATTTTGACAGAAACTCTTCAGCTGAACTTTGAGACTATTCAGCCCCCAGAGATGTTTTTTTTGTTCATCTGTCAAAAGGAACACGTTTATACGGCCCTGGGTTCCTGCAGAAAGGACATAAGCTGTACATATTGGACACTGTGCTCACGTGGACGATGAATGACGCTGAATGCAGCATCAGTAGAAAGCATGCAGATCTGGTCAAGAGGTGGATGGACTGAGCCATTAACAGCGGAAGGGTCTAGGTAGTGGCTAGCAAGGGGGCGACACACGAGTTCCCCGCTTGTACCTGCGCTCGTCACGAGGCAGGAGACGAGACGCGAGAGAATCGCCGCCCCCCTCCTCCGGCCGTGGCGGGAATCCGCCAGAACCCCTCTCCCCTTACCTTACAGGCGGCCAAGGGTTTAGCTACGCCACTGGTTTTATGGATTGCCACATAAAGGCTGGGCTTCCAGCAGGCCGGGTCTCACCAGTGCTGAGCACCCGCAGTTTTTTAAAGGGTGCCTCGAAACGGGTCTCTATCGGCTCCGTTTTGTGCCCTGGCACAGGTGGTCCGTTTGTTTCCCCTACTGCAGTGACAGCAGGCACATGGATGTGGTGTGCTCACACTTCTCACTAGTGGAGAAGTTACGGCATGAGGTCACGCCAGGTGAGCGTTGGAGGGGAAGGGAAATCCTTTAAAGAGACTCATTTTCTCTCTGGATTTCCCTTCTCTTTTTGAAACTAAGGAGCAGCAACATTGTCGTGGTGTCACCAGGGCTTTAAGGGGAAGCTTTTTCAATATTATATACAAGCCATAGTTGCTGCTTATTTCTCTTATGCAACTAACAACCATTGACAAAGCCAATTGCCCTGACTGGTTGTAGGTATGATGTTACTTGTTGTATCATATATCTGGATGCAATGATAGAAACAGCAAAATACAAGTCGGGCGGCATACTATGCTAAGCACAGATTTTTAGCTTATGTGTTTTTAAGCCACGCCTTTCATTACATTGGCCACGCCCCTTTGAGAGAGCCGCCAGCTTTTTCATTCCACTTAAAGCCCTGCGTAGAGGGAACACCCCCCCCCCTCATTTAACATCTCCCACAGTGAGCAGAAGGTCACAGGCTGCTTGGCATACCTCCCCCCCCCACCTCCCAAGCCTTTGTGGGGAGCTTTTCTTCAGGGAGGTGTGCGGTGGGCGCATGATGCACTCAAGGGGCAGGCGTAGGTAATTGAGCCCATTAGCAAAGCAAATGGCTTTAACTTCATGAAAGGCGAGACCTATTGCATTTTTAATGCTTGTTTAAACTTCTCAGAGGACAAGCATCGCTCACTCGTTCAGCTCTTTATGATCAGTGAAAGATGCGCCTGTCGGTGCTGCAGGTATCGAGATGTTTGCAGCAAACCACCAATGACCATTCCCTCCTCTCCCATAAGCCCCTCCCCCATCCTCTCCCCTCCCCACCTCAACAATGAGGGGCGTCAAAGCCAAGGGCGACGCCTTCATCAAATTCCACATCACAAAAAAAAAAATACAAGATTCAATTAAATTAAATATTTGGTACTTTAGAAAAAAGAGGCTTGATCAGTAAAAGCAGCTGTTTTGGGAAGTGGGATTTTTCTGCCAGGGTAATCTTCGGAAAGAGCTGCACTAGAATGTGAGGCTTCTAGGCGGGGTGTGTGTGTGGCGGCGGGGGAGCTTTAAAAGCTTTATTGCATTTTTCAGTCTGCTCGATGCTGTCCTTTACACTTTCTCACCAGGTCTCTTTATTTTTCCCCTAACGGGTCTCAGATTCGTGGCCAGCAGTAGCATTGTCCAAAGTGTTGGGATTGGTAGGGACACACATTGTCCCTTGCACAGTGACAAGGAGGGCATCTCCGCCCACCAGTACTACGGAGTGGCAGTCAATTGGTGACAGTAGTGTTGGACTTGGCCCTTTTTGCAGGGTCATCCCTAAACTTTTTGCCTTCCTCCTATATTTTTTCTGACCTGTTGTTGGCTGTTTTATGACTCTGGGCACTTTACCACTGCTGATCAGTGCTAAAGTGCATATGCTCTCCCTATGATAAATTGCGTTATGTATTAGTGACTCCATGATTGGATGATTGGTTTACTTGTCAGTCCCTAGTACAGTGCACTGAGTGTGCCCAGGGCTTGTAAATCCAATACCGCTGGTGGGCTCGCAGCACTGGTTGTGCCACCCACAGAAGCGGCTTGTAAAATGTGCCTCAGGCCTGCCATTGCAGAGCCTGTGTGCAGCCTAGGGCTGCCATGTCGACTTGGTGAGTACACCCACTTACCAGTCCCTAAACCTTCCCTTTACTGCATGTTGGTCACCCCTAAAGTAGGCCCTAGGGCAGGGTGCATTGTAAGTATAAGGTAGGACATGCCCTGGTGTGTGTGGCATGTCCTAATAGTGAATTACAGCCATTTTCGTTTTTCACTATTGCAAGGCTACCTGCTCCCCATAGGCCAGAATGGGCAGACTGACTATTACACCGTATAGTCAGAACTGACCCAGGGAACATGGTAGAAAAACGAATTTAGTATGCCTGAACTCAGAATGATAAAATACATCTTTTAGTGAAGTTGGTTTTAACATTCTGTGTTTGAAAATACCACTTTTAGAAAGTGGGTATTTTCTTGCCTAAACTTCAAGCCTGCCTCTGCTAGGTTGTGTATTCCTTGTCTGGAGATTGAGTGACAGGGGCTGGGGGTGGCTACAGGAGACAGGGTGAGTCAGCACAGGGCTGAATAGAAAGATCTGCATCCAGAGTGGAGGGAGGAGTTGCACCTGGGTCTGAATAGGGCTGTGCCTGCCTTCCACAATGCTGGCTCCACCTCCTGCCGGGCGGCTGAGCACCCTGCCCCACATTCTGAAAGGAAAGAAGGAGACAGAAAAACAAAGTGCTCCAGGACTGACCAGAACTGGTTTTGGGCTGGGCAGAGGCCTCTCTGCCTTCAGAGAACAAAGGAAAACTGTGTATAAAAGGGGACCCAGACCCCTAGGAAATTAGATCACTTTGGGAAAACAAGAAGAAACCTTTGCTGAGGAGCGGAACCAAGAAGGAACTGAGGAGAAGACTATCCCTAAGCTAGAGGGATCTGCCTGCAGTGGTTGCCTGACTGCCAAAGGAAGGAGAAAGGACTTTGTGTGCACTTTTATTCAACTTGTAAAGTATCTCCAAGGGCTTGAGAAAAGAGCTTGCCTCCTGCTGAAGTCTCAGGGACAACAGACTTCAACCACCAGCTCCCCAAGAATCCTTTGGAAGTGCCTGCTGCTGTTTTGGGCCTTCTGAAGGGACTGCGTGTCGCAAGGAGCTGAAAGCGCGACTCAAGAGGAAGAAGCGTGTCGCCGTCGCTGCTGCTGCCGTCGCAACTCCGAAGGAGGGTGTCGCCGCTGTAGCTGTCGTATTGCACCGCATCGAGAGAAGCGTCCCGCAACGAAGAGGAAGCGTGTCGCCGTCGCTGCTGCTGCCGTCGCAACTCCGAAGGAGGGTGTCGCCGCTGTAGCTGTCGCATTGCACCGCATCAAGAGAAGAGTCTCGCATCGAGGAAGAAGCGTGTCGCCGTCGCAGCCGCTGCCGTCGCAACTCCGAAGGAGGGTGTCGCCGCTGTAGCTGTCGCATTGCACCGCATCAAGAGAAGCGCCTCGCATCCACGGAGAAGCGTGCCGCCGTCGGAGCTGCTGCCGTCGCATCACGAAACAAGGGTGTCGCCGCTGCAGTTGTCGCATCGAGCGGAAGCGTCTCGCCACGTCGGAGAAGAGGGTCGCCGCCAAAGCCGCTGTCGTCGCATCGCTGAACAAGGGTGTCGCCGCTGTAGCTGACGCATCGAGTCGAGACTTCTCGCAACCTCGGAGAAGCGTGCCGCATCAGGAAGAACTTGACGTCTTTATTTCTTTGCACCAGAACTTTGTCGCATTTCCATCGCTGCAACATTGCTTGTTGTGGAAGCGTCCCGCATCGTAAGGTACATTGACTTAAAGTGTCGCATCGTAAGAACTGAACTGAACTAAGCTAAAACTACCATTTTTAAGTACAGTATTGTGGATTTTTGTCGTTATGGTCTTGTGTTAAAACTATATAAAGAATACTTATTTTTGATATAAACCTTGTGTGGTGTCCATCTGTAGTGTGTCCCTAGATTACTGTATGTGTTCACAAATGCTTTACACACTGCCTCTGAGATAAGCCTGTCTGCTCGTGCCAAGCTACCAAGGGGGTGAGCAGGGGTTATTTTAGGAGTGTACCCCTTTACCCTGACTAGAGGCGAGGGTCCCTATTTGTCACAAGTACCTACCTGTGCCAACTAGAGACCCCCAATTCTAACATTGGTGGTCAGCGGTGAGGATTCTGGACTTGCATTTGTGACTCATGTACAGTGATTGGTGAACACTACTAGTGAGTGCAGACCAAACGCAACCACATACTGTTTTTCTGTTTTATGGTGTCCTCCTGGAGGTATTTTTGATACTAGGACTCTGGTTAGTTGTTGCAAAATGGAACTCGACTTCTGGCACATGTTTGTCTACACAATGAAGGAACTACGTGTGTTTTGCAAGGAAAGGGGGCTGCCTGTGAAAAGAAGGTCCAGGGAGGATCTAGAGGCATCCCTATTTCAGTATGAGTTACCCAGCTGGAAGGCAACACTACCAGTTGAGTCTGAGAAGGAGGAATTCCCTAGAAGTGGGGGAGAAACAGAAAAAGATAGCTGGCTTCTGGCTCATGAGCAGAAGCTGAAAGAGATTGATGAAGAGCTGAGAGAGATTGATGAGGCTCAGAGGGCCTTAGCCCAAGAAGAGGAAATTTGGGCAGCTCAGGAAGTGAGCTTTGCTGAGTTGGAGGTGGAGTCCAGCTCAGATGGTGGCAGCAAAATTAAGTTATTCAGTGCTGAGAGAGTAGTGCACACACCCAGAGAGGTGGCACCTGACTTGGAGGGGGTTAACATACACCAGGAGGTTCAAGGACATGAGGTAGCTCCAGTAGTGCGCAGTGTCCCTGAGAGGAATAGGGAAACTGACGCAGGGATTCATGGTCCTAGTGGTGGGAGGGACACTCTACTGACTCTAGATGAGAAGTGCAGGGAGAGGGTTCCCCCATGGTTGAAGTCCTGGTATGTGAGTGTGAAGACCGCCCAGAAGAGTGTGGGTTGAATGACAGAGACAGTCAGTTACTGTCTTGCCAATCTCAGGAGAGTGGTGTGGAGTACGTGTGCGAGGCACTGGATGGTGAGGTGAAGGATAGTTTGGTTAACCCCTGTAGGGAGCTGTGTGATCCAATTGTGGGAGAGCATATTGTAAGTCCCTGTTTTCCAGAGCTATGCCAACACCTGTTGGAGAGTGAGTTCTCTGACCCCAGGGAGCTCACATTGGAGGCAGACCTTTTGGTGGATTCCAGAGGGTCTGAAGAGGCATTGGGGAGTGACCCTAACAGGAGTGGCTCAGGTGTCTTCCAACCCAGAGTGGTGGGAGAGGTTCAGTGTAGCCCAGCTAGGTCCCGTGGTAATGGGAGGGGTGCAGGGACTCACGTCCTGTCTCAGTGGAGAAGGAGTGAGTGTGGGGCTGCGTGTCCCAAGGTGCCCGAAACCCAGTCTCAGAGCCTGGATGGTTCTTTAAGGGAACACCAGGTAGGGAGCCTAGGCTGTCCTGATGGGCCGCCTGTTGAGGAGGATCTCCTAGCGTCTAGAGAACCTGGAGCGTCTGTAAATGGAGCTCCAGTGTTTCTGGTGTCTGGCAGTGCCGCTCCAGTTGAGAGGGGAGAGAGTCCCCAGTGGAAGAACCAGTGGGTCAGGGACCAGCCAGAAGGGCTGAGTCACCAGTGAATGACCATGGTAACACCACTTCTGTCCTGGGGGATCTCCCCGCGCTGTCAGATGGACAGGCGTCGGGAGATCTGCGCCAGGCGGACTGTCACACAACACATGAGAGATGTGTTACCCTCTGGGGGGCATGCGTGCTCCCCAGGAAGTCCTGGTGCGCCAGGCAGATTATTACACAACTCTAAAGGAGTGTGTTTCCCTTGGGGGGTTGGTGTACCCTCCCGGAAGTCCTGGGTTGCCAGGCACAGGTCCAGCCTAAGGGTACAGACCCTGTGCTGGAATCCCAGTTGCAGGATAGAACCCCTGAACTGGTGGGCGGGTGTGCAGGACACCTGCCACAGGGGCCCTGACAATTCTGGTAGGGGGTACCGCTCCTGATGGGAGGGGCAGTACTCTGGAAGGGGTTGCAGAGGGAGGAGTCCTCGCCTCTGACCCCGGTTCAACTGGAGGGTTTAGACCCTAGATTGGAGGACCAGGTTCAGGGTGTCCCCCTGACCTGGACGCCCAGTTGCAGGATAGAACCCCTGAACTGGTGGGCGAGTTGTGCAGGACACCTGCCGCAGGTGCCCTGACAATTCTGGAAGGGGGTACCGCTCCAGGTGGGAGGGTACAGAGCCCCAAGGAGGAGGACCGGGTGTGGGAAAGCCCACCCCAGTCTCCAGTCCAGCCGCCGGGTATAGGCCCGGGGCTGGTGGGTCAGCGCCAGGATGTCATACCTGACCTGACAGGAGGGAGAGTGGACAAAGGGTGCCAAGCACCTGGGGCTACTGCCCCCCGCCCTCTGACGCCACAGAGGTTTGAGAGCCCTGAGAGGCATAAGGCCTGGGTCTCATCCTGACCACTGTCAGTGGCCACTGTGGCGTGCTGTCTGTCTGTTGGGACACACCAGTGAGCAAGTTAAGGTTAGGTGCTGCACAGGTGGTGTCCACAGGTGAGGAGAAGGGTTCCCCATGGATTAGCTTGGTGGGCCCTGAGAGTATGGACAGAGGGATCCAAATAGGTTCAGATTGGCGTAGAACTAGAGTATGCCCCTGCTGTTGCGGGCCAGGGTCCAGGTTCTATCGCCCAAAGCAGGAAGCCCATCAGGGTAGTGATTGGTCTCCCCTGCGTTTTGGCTGGAAAGGGGTTGTGTTGGACTTGGCCCTTTTGCAGGGTCATCCCTAAACTTTTGCCTTCCTCCTATATTTTTTCTGACCTGTTGTTGGCTGTTTTATGACTCTGGGCACTTTACCACTGCTGATCAGTGCTAAAGTGCATATGCTCTCCCTATGATAAATTGCGTTATGTATTAGTGACTCCATGATTGGATGATTGGTTTACTTGTCAGTCCCTAGTACAGTGCACTGAGTGTGCCCAGGGCTTGTAAATCCAATACCGCTGGTGGGCTCGCAGCACTGGTTGTGCCACCCACAGAAGCGGCTTGTAAAATGTGCCTCAGGCCTGCCATTGCAGAGCCTGTGTGCAGCCTAGGGCTGCCATGTCGACTTGGTGAGTACACCCACTTACCAGTCCCTAAACCTTCCCTTTACTGCATGTTGGTCACCCCTAAAGTAGGCCCTAGGGCAGGGTGCATTGTAAGTATAAGGTAGGACATGCCCTGGTGTGTGTGGCATGTCCTAATAGTGAATTACAGCCATTTTCGTTTTTCACTATTGCAAGGCTACCTGCTCCCCATAGGCCAGAATGGGCAGACTGACTATTACACCGTATAGTCAGAACTGACCCAGGGAACATGGTAGAAAAACGAATTTAGTATGCCTGAACTCAGAATGATAAAATACATCTTTTAGTGAAGTTGGTTTTAACATTCTGTGTTTGAAAATACCACTTTTAGAAAGTGGGTATTTTCTTGCCTAAACTTCCAAGCCTGCCTCTGCTAGGTTGTGTATTCCTTGTCTGGAGATTGAGTGACAGGGGCTGGGGGTGGCTACAGGAGACAGGGTGAGTCAGCACAGGGCTGAATAGAAAGATCTGCATCCAGAGTGGAGGGAGGAGTTGCACCTGGGTCTGAATAGGGCTGTGCCTGCCTTCCACAATGCTGGCTCCACCTCCTGCCGGGCGGCTGAGCACCCTGCCCCACATTCTGAAAGGAAAGAAGGAGACAGAAAAACAAAGTGCTCCAGGACTGACCAGAACTGGTTTTGGGCTGGGCAGAGGCCTCTCTGCCTTCAGAGAACAAAGGAAAACTGTGTATAAAAGGGGACCCAGACCCCTAGGAAATTAGATCACTTTGGGAAAACAAGAAGAAACCTTTGCTGAGGAGCGGAACCAAGAAGGAACTGAGGAGAAGACTATCCCTAAGCTAGAGGGATCTGCCTGCAGTGGTTGCCTGACTGCCAAAGGAAGGAGAAAGGACTTTGTGTGCACTTTTATTCAACTTGTAAAGTATCTCCAAGGGCTTGAGAAAAGAGCTTGCCTCCTGCTGAAGTCTCAGGGACAACAGACTTCAACCACCAGCTCCCCAAGAATCCTTTGGAAGTGCCTGCTGCTGTTTTGGGCCTTCTGAAGGGACTGCGTGTCGCAAGGAGCTGAAAGCGCGACTCAAGAGGAAGAAGCGTGTCGCCGTCGCTGCTGCTGCCGTCGCAACTCCGAAGGAGGGTGTCGCCGCTGTAGCTGTCGTGTTGCACCGCATCGAGAGAAGCGTCCCGCAACGAAGAGGAAGCGTGTCGCCGTCGCTGCTGCTGCCGTCGCAACTCCGAAGGAGGGTGTCGCCGCTGTAGCTGTCGCATTGCACCGCATCAAGAGAAGAGTCTCGCATCGAGGAAGAAGCGTGTCGCCGTCGCAGCCGCTGCCGTCGCAACTCCGAAGGAGGGTGTCGCCGCTGTAGCTGTCGCATTGCACCGCATCAAGAGAAGCGCCTCGCATCCACGGAGAAGCGTGCCGCCGTCGGAGCTGCTGCCGTCGCATCACGAAACAAGGGTGTCGCCGCTGCAGTTGTCGCATCGAGCGGAAGCGTCTCGCCACGTCGGAGAAGAGGGTCGCCGCCAAAGCCGCTGTCGTCGCATCGCTGAACAAGGGTGTCGCCGCTGTAGCTGACGCATCGAGTCGAGACTTCTCGCAACCTCGGAGAAGCGTGCCGCATCAGGAAGAACTTGACGTCTTTATTTCTTTGCACCAGAACTTTGTCGCATTTCCATCGCTGCAACATTGCTTGTTGTGGAAGCGTCCCGCATCGTAAGGTACATTGACTTAAAGTGTCGCATCGTAAGAACTGAACTGAACTAAGCTAAAACTACCATTTTTAAGTACAGTATTGTGGATTTTTGTCGTTATGGTCTTGTGTTAAAACTATATAAAGAATACTTATTTTTGATATAAACCTTGTGTGGTGTCCATCTGTAGTGTGTCCCTAGATTACTGTATGTGTTCACAAATGCTTTACACACTGCCTCTGAGATAAGCCTGTCTGCTCGTGCCAAGCTACCAAGGGGGTGAGCAGGGGTTATTTTAGGAGTGTACCCCTTTACCCTGACTAGAGGCGAGGGTCCCTATTTGTCACAAGTACCTACCTGTGCCAACTAGAGACCCCCAATTCTAACAAGTAGTATTTGTGAAGTTGGGGGACTTATTTTTTTTTAAGAAGTCTACTAAACCACCTGTGTACAGACTGCACAGTATTCGTTATCTTCACATCCACACACACACACATAAACACACACACACACACACAATTCATTCTGTGTGCATGTCAGAGCATATGTGTGTCCTTGTGTCAGTGCTCATGTGTGTGTGTCCTTGTGTCAAAGCACATATGGGTGTATCCATGTTTCAGAGTGCGTATTTGTCCTTCTGTCAGAGCGTGGGTGTATGTGTGTGTTTGTGTCAGAGCATGTGTGTCATAGCGTGTGTGTCAGAGCATGTGTGTCATAGCGTGTGTGTCAGCGTGTGTGTCACAGCGCATGTGTGTTTAATTCTCTCTGTAGCTGCCTGGTAACAGTACTGACACACTGTTATTGCTTCAATCGTTTATTAGGTGAAAGGGGTGAACAATGCTTTTTACTCCCCACCACTTATAAACTTCACCAGCCACCACTGCAGGAGGGCAGACGAACTCACCAATGCGTGACTGATTGGCCTCATCTGGATTTTAAAGGAGGCCCCCTCATGAGCAGGCCCCGGACCCCTGCACATCTTTTTGAAAGCAGAATGAATGCTTGACTTGTGGGACCAGAACATCACTAAGCGCCTCACAAGTGGGTCAGTCATGGGGTACTCAGGAGGATGCAGCTCTTTAGCTACCCATCTCCATCCCAGCTGGGACCTCGCTAGCCTCCTGCTACCTGTCTGCTGAGGAACCACCTGCAGGAAATAGACGAACAGCCCACTCCAAGCAAATGAAGGAAGCAAGAGTCAATAAAGCTACCTTCTCTGCTCCACCAGAGGCTGTTGGTGCTCTTCGGCACCAAAGACGGGCTACAGAGGAGAAGCAACACCAGGAGCTCAAACAAGAGCAGCTGTGATGGCTGAAGTGCATGTGAGGCGGCAGTCGTGAGCTGTGACCTTGCTGGGGGCAGCAGGCTTGCTCGACTGCTACCCACTACAAAGAGAGCTTGTATCTTCCCCAGAGGAACCATAGTCCCATTCCGGACCCTACTTAATGGTGGCTTCTCACATTAAATGGAGGCCCGGTGTCCATACATGTCCTGTTAGGCCTTAAAGGTGTCTAGAGTAAGAGGGGCACCCTGGCTACCTAAGACTTTAATACTCACGGGTTCCTTCGAGTACCTCCCATTTCCTTTGTCCATGAAGGTTTCTTACCATCCCATACAGATTCTGAAGACTGTATGGACCCGGTGGTTAAAGGATTCTTAGATTGTGCTTCTGTGAAGAATCAGTAACCTGGGGCACCAAAAGAATTAATTGCAACCAAGATCACACAAGTCAGAGATGCTGGTCCTTGAGTGTGTCCTGGTCGCCCACTGTTATTGACAAGAGCCAAAGAAAGCTCTGGGGCACTGAGAAGAGTCATAGAAACATTCTTCAGCAGACCTTGCAAAGAACACAGTCCCAATGCTTCTAGTAAATGTCCCATCCAACGAACCTAAGTGGACTGTTAACTTGTGCTTGGTGGTAGGAGCCTAAACCCATTGAGTTTCCTGACCTAAAGAACCACTCAGACTGTAGTATCAGAGTTTGCTCATCTTATGTTATATTGTAGTAATTAACTCACTGACTGGATGAGAGGAGGTTTACTGTTGGTCAAAGTTCCAGTACGGGTGACATTGCAGATTCTGAGGACAGCTAACACTTTCAAAACATTGTGAGCAAATTTCCACTGCAAAACATTCCCCCCTTCCTGGAATTATATCTCTGCTCAGTAAGTGCTAGATACTTCACTATTCATTTTGTTGGGTGCATTTTTCATTGCACTGTTCTACACCTTTAACTTTTTATTTACTTTTTGTATTATTTTTTAAGAGCTATCGATGTCTGGATGCTGATTCTTAGTGCATGTAAATACTTCTGACTAGCTGTACCTGGACCAAAGCCCGTACTCACCTCCTAAAAACAGCCTTCGTTTATTGACCACCGCTACGAGTCACTGTAGATTTATTTTACATCATAAAATCTAGGGCCAGAGAAGCCAAATTATACATTTCTGAGTGTACGGATGGTGGAGTGGTAGAAGTGGACTGCCTTGACCTTTGACCCCTGTGTCTTCTCAGTAAATGGCACCATGAGAAACAGCACCACTACAAGTGACACAACAAAAAGCAGCACATTATATGTATCACTTAGGAAGCCACTGAACAGATAGAAAAAAAGAGTTTAAAGGGTGAGGGCACTTTACCCAAGAATGTAAGTTTCTCATGTACCTGCATGTGTGGTTCATCCAGTCCAGTCTTTTATCCATTCTTGGGTGTTTTTATTATCCAATTTTAAATTCAGGATCACAGCACCAGATTTCTAAGGAAAAAAATTGACTGACACAAAGGCGGTATATCATCAACCAGTAGCAGGAAAGAGCATGTATGTCCCTGGTGCATCAAGATAAAAACAGAACATAAGCATACTTGTGCTGCCTTGTATGTTCTATTTATGCCTGGCTGTGAAAGTAATTCAATTCAATTTAAAAAATGTATTCGATCTAACAACAAAAGGCCATAAAAATAAATAGAAACATTGCACATAGCTGTAATCACACGTAAGAGTTTAAAAATGATCATAAGTTAAAAAAAGTTTAAAAAATGCACAATGGACTTTTGGGGTTCAGGAAAAACCGTCAGTTAATGCATCAGATATCAATGCTTACGGAACGAAGTCAGATTTCAGTGCGCCATTACAGAGTTAAAAGAAGAAGCTGCAACTAAAAGGGGCATGAAGGGGCGATAGTGAGAGAACAAAAACCTCAAATAGGGTCCGCCATGCGCTCCTACTATCCCCTGTTAGTGAACCCAACATGCCTGCCATGTTCTGTGTCATCAGCCATTCTGCGCATTGGGTACTGATGGACTTACCCAACATGGTATGTCCAGGCCTAAGTGCTGCTTTCAGAAAGGCACAGACAGTAAAAACAATTTCTGGTGAACACAAAGATTGTAAGAGGAGAAGGGCAGGTCTGCACCGACGAAGGCCTACCCACCTTAAAAGGGGCCTCAGAAAGTGCTTTCGTGCTAAGCTATGCAAATTGCAAAAAAACATAAAGTGCAATAGAGATTGGGCAGAATGATTATCACAGGGGCAGCAGGAGACTGTGTTCCCCTCTGAATCTAAAAAATGTTTAAAAAAGAGAGACCAATAAATTGTCCCAGCTCTGAAGGGAAAAGTAGGGAACGCTCCCACCTTGACAGATTCAGCGACAAGTACAAAGGGGAATTGTCAGTATATAGAAAACTATAATACAGCAACACCGAGGGTTTTTATAACTCAGAAGTCAGCCTACTATCTGCTCGGTGGGCCCTGAATAATGTTTTCACCTCTGTCTTGGCATTTTTGGGGATGCGACTAGATACGGTACACCACCAGGATATGCAGAGGGAACCAAGAGTATCTCGTATATAACTCAGCCAGGGTATGGAAGTAGCCTTGTCCAACATCAGGCAATCAGATATAATGTCCTTACAAAGTTTAGTGGCTGGGTTTGACCAGATACTGACCCATTGTAAGATCGCCACCAGCTGGATCGAATCCTCGATGAAACCCTGGTTTAGCTCAAGATGGGTAATGAGGGTAGGGGTGGAAGGCGGTGTACTTAATATCCTTTGCAAGAAACGGTTTTCCTCTTCCTGAATAGAACCGCATTTACAGAAGCTCCATACTCCCGCTCCGTAGGTAGCCGCACTGATACATTGGGAGTTATAAACTTTCAGAGGTGGAGACACAGTCCCCCTGATTTGCGATCTAATAAGGTTACAGACTATGCCCGCAGTTTTGCTTAATTTGCCACAGACCTGAGCACAATGGGGATTCCTTGACCCTGTAGAACTAAAATGTAATCCTAAATAACAAAAATTCTCAACAGTCGTCAAAACCCATTGATACTGATTTTGTTTAGCATCAGTTTACCCCGGGCCGCAGGACACGGTATGCGACTTGGAATAATTAGTATTAAGGTTCAATTTATGCATAAAGGAAGCAAAACAATCCACCTGATGTCTCAGGGCTTTTGGGCTGAGGGCTAACAATACCGCATCGCCCGCATATAGGAAGGCGGGAATTGGGGAGCCTGCAATTCTAGGTATATCTGTGCGGGAAGAAGCTTGGTGAGCTCTTAAACCATTAATGTATAAAATAAATAATAAAGGTGCCAATATGCATCCCTGCCTCACCCCACTCTTTAAAGAAAATTCAGAAGTGAAAGTAAAAAATGGCACCACAAATCTAGTGTGATATTTACTTCTAGGGCAAGGAGGGTAGAATTTGAGGGAAAGTCAGTGAAGTTTGGAGTGCACATTTTGGACTTCACTTGAAAAGGCAAAATGTAAAAAAAAAAAGGGCATCAAGTAAATGAAGTAATATATGATACCGGTGACCCTGCAGCGATTAAATTACGGATTTGTGCAATTGTAGCAATTTGTAGCTGTGTTTTGTTGAATGACTTTTTCATATAAATTACTTGATTTTACTTTCTTTGACTGCTTGGAACTAAGAAGCCTTTTTGACCTGAGAACTACAACTACATTATGAGAAACAAAGAGACTTCCCTGCAGTGCTTTGGTTGCCCAGGGCCACACATGGAGACTGCTTCAATATGTGGAGGCTTTATTAAGGTTGACATGAATCCTTCATTTTCAAAGATATATCTTTTGTGTTATTATTGCTTACTAACACTTTGTGAGGCATAATCCTCTGCCCACAAGCCTTTGTTACACTTTCCTGCTGTCTGAGATTCGTTGCACTTTCCTTTTGTGAGAGCCTTTGTTATTGTTTAATCTTGTCAAGAAGATGCTGTTTTCAGTTTCTTGTTGTGTGAGCCTTTGTAGAATTTCCTCTTGTATGAGATGTTGTTTCTTGTTGTGTGAGCCTTTGTTACAGTTTCCTCTTGTCTGAGATTTTGTTTCTTATTGTGTGAGCCTTTGTTATTGTTTAGTCCCGTCAAGAAGCTGCAGTTGCAGTTTCTTGTTGTGTGAGCCTTTGTTACAGTTTCCTCTTGTCTGAGATCTTGTTTCTTGTTGTGTGAGCCTTTGTTACAGTTTCCTCTTATCTGAGATGTTGTCTCTTGTTGTGTGACTCTTTGCTACAGTTGCTTCTTGTCGGAGATGTTGATGCAGTTTCTTGTTGTGTGAGCCTTTGTTACAGTTTCCTCTTGTCTGAGATCTTGTTTCTTGTCGTGTGAGCCTTTGTTACAGTTCCCTGTTGCCTGAGATGTTGTTTCTTGTTCTGTGACCCTTTGTTACAGTATCCTCTTGCCTGAGATGTTGTTTCTTGTTGTGTGAGCCTTTGTTACAGTTTCCTCTTGTCTGAGATGTTGTTTCTTGTTGTGTGACTCTTTGCTACAGTTGCTTCTTGTCTGAGATGTTGATGCAGTTCCTTGTCGTGTGAGCCTTTGTTACAGTTCCCTGGTGCGTAAGATGTTGTTTCTTGTTGTGTGAGCCTTTGTTACAGTTTCCTGTTGCCTGAGATGCTGTTTTTTTGTTGTGTGAGCCTTTGTTACAGTTTCCTCTTGCCTGAGATGTTATTTCTTGTTGTGTGAGCCTTTGTTACAGTTTCCTCTTGCCCGAGATGTTGTTTCTTGTTGTGTGTTCCTTTGTTACAGTTTCATCTTGTCTGAGATGTTGATGCCACTTCCTCTAGCTGAATATTTGTTGCAGTTTTCCATTCTTCGGCACTTTGTGAAGTTTACTGTTGTGTGAACCTTTGTTACAGTTTCCTCTTGTCTGAGATGTTGTTTCTTGTTGTGTGAGCCTTTGTTACAGTTTCATCTTGTCTGAGATGTTGTTTCTTGAAGTGTGAGGCTTTGTTACAGTTTCCTTTAGCTGAAACGCTGTTGCAGTTTTCCACTCTCTGACACTGTTGCATTTTCCTCTTGTCTGAGATGTTGTTTCTTGTTGTGCGAGCCTTTGTTACAGTTCCCTTTTATCTGAGTTGTTTCTTGCTGTGTGACTCTTTGCTACAGTTGCTTCTTGTCTGAGATGTTGATGAAGTTCCTTGTTGTGTAAGCCTTTTGTTACAGTTTCCTCTTGCCTGGGATATTTTTTCTTGGTTTGTGAGCCTTTGTTACAGTTTCCTCTGTCTGAGATGTTGTTGCAGTTTCCTGTTGTGTAAGCCTTTGTTACAATTTCCTCATATCTGAGATGTTGTTTCTTGTCGTGTGAGCCTTTGTTACAGTTTCCTTTAGCTGAAACGCTGTTGCATTTTCCTCTTGTCTGAGATGAGGTTGCAGTCCCCTCTACCCTGACATGTTCTTGAGTTTTTCTCTCGAGTGTGTCACTGTTGCAGGGCTCCTTGTCCATGTCTGGTCCTTGACCGACCAATAGACTTTGGCAGAAAACTAAGCCCGAATTAAAGCCCTGTACTGCTGAAAAGAGAGTGAATGAAGTGACGTCGCTAGTGTGTCATTAGTTCTAGTGCAAGGAAGGAAATGGTCCCTGGCGGCAGTTTGAACAGTGAAATGCAGCAATAATGAGGCATCTGTGGACCCTCAGGCCCCTGGCTCCAGTGCCACTGCACCTGCTGCACCAGTGGGAGCCACGCCCCCAAGCGAGTGAAAGGTGCGCCGAGAAGCGCGAGAGGGAGCTAATGGACAACACAGCAACGAGGCAGCGGAGGGGGGAGCGACCGCGGAGAATGGAAGAGAAATGTGTCTTCCCCGTTCATCTTACTTTGTTTTACTAACACGGTACTCGCAATCCCCGTGTATATAACCTCTCCAGCTATGGAACATTTCATGTACATAGAGGTTTGATGATTGAAGATCTTTATGATCAGTGCATACTTGTCTCTGTGGCGCAATCGGTTAGCGCGTTCGGCTGTTAACCGAAAGGTTGGTGGTTCGAGCCCACCCAGGGACGCTCAGTTTTATTGTATCAGTAACATAATCTGCGAAAATTACAAATTTTGCATAACATTAAGGACTACACTGGAAGATTCTCACCCATTATAACTCCCAGCCTTATAAACTCTGTCAGTCACGTGAAACCCTGTTCGTGCTGTCTGTGCTCCCGCCTCCCAGATGCCGGTGGCTGCGTGGGGCACACAGCTGTAAAAAGACGCGTCATGCAATATTACTGCGGTAGGGGGCACCCTAGGGGCTGCGACGTCAACTTCCTATCTGGGGCTGGCCTTGGAGGGGCTGGGTCATGATAGTACATGAGCTTTCACCCCAGTGACATCACAGGAAACGACTTTAACATTGTGATTTGAGTAGAAATCTTGATCAGATCGGCACCGAGGAGGCCTTTGGATAGATTGAACAGGGATATGTAAGTGTTTTTTGCCCTCATCACAAGTGGCCTGTGATACTCTATTTCACCACTTACAAGAGGTGCAGCAATCCCTCACTCCTGGTGCTTCCCGCCCGCAGCAATCCCTCACTCCTGGTGTTTCCCGCCCGCAGCAATCCCTCACTCCTGGTGCTTCCCACCCGCAGCAATCCCTCACTCCTGGTGCTTCCCGCCCATGCAGATTGTCTGCTGAAAGCTCGAGACTGAGAGCTCTGCGCATCCTTCCTGTCTTTAAGCTCCATCGCATATTTGCGAAGCTTTAATGCCCAGTCCCCCTTCGCGAAGGGTCTTCCACTGCATCGTGATGCTCTTTTAGTAACTTGTGATCTGTTTGAGTTTGAATTTTTGTTTTGTTCAAACCCGCGAATGATGCAGCAGATGATGGATTATGTGGCCCGTACAGCAAATCCATAGTTATGCGGAAAACGACGTGGCTTCAGAATCGCATAATTTCCAGGGAACGAGGCCCACACATGTTACAATGCCTAAATGTTAAACTGACCCCATTCCATTGCCCAGCCAAGAAAAGTACAAAGTTAGTCCAGAGTTTTGCAATGAAATGCAGGAACAGATAGTCGGAAAGAGGACCCCCTCCCCCGTCAATCCCCCCTTCAAAAAATTAACACGATGCCAGGGCGTGAAGAGCAGCGGGAAGGAGAGTGATGAAGGAAGAAAATAGGAGAACTCGGAGGGAGGGGTGGAAAGTCCTAGCAACCGAGAACCAGACCCAGGTCTTGTGCCCACTACTCTGTCCTTGGTGCCCTATAAGTCTCCAGATGTTGATTGTGACTCCCAGGAGCAGGGGAGGTAAAAAAAACATTCCCCAGACCAGTGAACCGTGCCTCCAGTCTCCTCTTCCTTAGACGATCAGCAGGCACTGTAATAGAACTAACCATCCCACAGAGCTGCACATTCCCATTACGTGCCTGGTAAATAGAGTATGTGCCCTACCGATGCTCGGTGCCCGGCTAGCTCAGTCGGTAGAGCATGAGACTCTTAATCTCAGGGTCGTGGGTTCGAGCCCCACGTTGGGCGCAGCACATTTTTTTTGCAGTTTATTGTATTTTTTTAAATATATATTTTTCGGTTTTAATGTAATCTAAATTAGATTGGCATACCTTCATACTTTGAAACACAATGACATCTTAAAATGGGAAATGTTAAACACGAAGAATGAAAACAGCATGCAGCTGGGCACATTGGACAGGTCGTTTATAAAGGAAGGGATTGCTTGTCCAGACAGCCTGTTGGTTGATTTAGGGTTGTAAATTGCAGGTCTCCGCTTCTATTCAGTTACATAGAGTGACAGTTAAATGCTTTTTGTCATAAACCAGCTGTGAAAGTGCTCAGTATGAACCCCGGCGAGTCACAGAAAACGGAAGTGAAAGGGGGTGAAGGTCCGTCACCGCGGATGCTGGGGTAGTTGGTTGTTAGTGGGGAGCATGCGTCGTGGCAGTGAGCTCCTCTCTAGATGGTGCAAGTGGGGGGCGAGAGGCGGGAAACACATGCCATTCCTGAAGTTGTTGGGGAGTCAAGTAAAATATAATACTGGATCCACCGTGTATGGGTTTTCACCTCTTGATCTGGTTCATATACACGTAGTAGAACATGGCCGGTTAGCTCAGTTGGTTAGAGCGTGGTGCTAATAACGCCAAGGTCGCGGGTTCGATCCCCGTACTGGCCATATTCATTTTCCTACTTTCAATTACATTTTACTGCACAGGAATCCCATGAAGCATATTGACACATTTAATACAGAGGTAGGGAAGCGAATAAATCAATTAAAAGGCAAGACAGAGGTGAACCATAGGCTTTATTTGTTCTCAAATAATGTAAATCGTAGATGATAGGTCATATATAAATATTAAAAAAACTCAAACTTTTTAGGTCTCGCCTGAGCCAGCGCGCATGCGCTGAACTGGCGAGACTTTTAGTAAGCGGGTTTTGGAAGTGCAAACAGTGGCTTTTGCTGGCGACTAGCCTGCGTTCACGCGAGCGTGCACGCGCGATCAGGCGCCATATGGCTTCCCTTGCCATCTGGACGCTCGCGTGAACGCAATCTGGTCGCCAGCAAAAGCCACTGTTTGCACTTCCAAACCCGCTTGACTTCACGGCCGCGCGGCCGTATCAGTTTCACGGCCGCGCGGCCAATGCTTGTTCTGGGTGCCAGCTGCATACCTCGCATTCCTTTCGCGGCCGTGTGGCCGCGCTTGTTTTGAAGATGTTAGCAGCGTGTAGTTATAATTAGCCCTTTGCCTCAAACTAATTCGCACCCGACTTATAAACGGGTCCGCTTGTTTTCCTTCGTTGTTTATCAGCCTCAGCCTCGCATACCAATGCCTCACAAATTGATGCCTACCCGATTCTGACATGGGTCCTCGCATTTGATTCAAAGAGATCTTCGCGGTATATCCCATTTAGCCGCGCTTGTAAAAAAAACCTTTATTTCTTACATGACGAGCAAATGAACACTACTGTGTTCAAACGGCATGAACCAAAGACTCGTACCCGTTTCACATACGGGTCCATCTACATTAGCCGTGAGGGACGCTGCAATAATTCCACTTGCGTTGCTCTGGTTAACTCTTCAAACAATTCCTGCTCACGCGGTAGTAAAAATATGTGCTAGTTATTGATTTAACTTGCAGCACCCTCGCACATCGTGCCACAGCTTAGGAACATTTAACTGCAACACTGAGACAGATACCCCTTCTAAACACAGATGGCAGTTTTTTATTTCCCCAGCAATGTTTTTAGCTCTTTTCCGTTTCCACTCCTCCCAGCACATTGCGCACATTCCCTGTAAGCAGCACTTCCAGCGCCGCTGCTTTCCCCTATAATCAAGACGTGTTGTGTTTTGTGTGTTTTGGACAATTCTTGACATCACACCTCCCTTACTCCAGTAAGGCGATCTCTTTTAATCCCTCCGCCCCGCCCCCTGAGCTCTTTCTGTGAATTATTTTCATTCATTGCAGACGCTTGGCTTGCCCTGGATCTGCCTTCTGCACTGCATTCCACTGAGCCGAGGTCAGTGGGTTAATACTTCATTTGCTTGTTTTTGTAAGCAGGAGGAGAGCCGACGCTGAGACTCCAACCCAGTACCAAAGTCGACAGCTGTATATGTTACTCCGCATCCTAATTGTTTACAGCCCTGCCTCATCTCTCACACTTCTTCCACTGCCCCCCACTTCGCCCTGCCCTCCCCAGTCTCTCAGCAGTCTCCGCTGGACTCGCCCGCCCTCAACATTGGTATGCACAGCACCCTCTCCCCCAAGTCTCTCCTCCTGTCCGCCTCTCTCCCTCCTCCCTGCTTCTCTCCCATGAAGTCTGGCAAGTTTGGGTTTCAAACACTTCGTGTCAATGCCCGGGGGTAGACAGACAGACAGGCGCACTGAATGCCTCCTTCCGTGCTTTGAGTGCAAGCTCCGTTACATTTATGCTAATTGATTTGGTGTTTTTACATGTTGGTTGTTACCTTTTGTCCTGGCACTCAAAGAATGTTTCATTTTGATAACGGCTTCCCTCACAATGCTTTGTGGGTGACTCGTGCTTCCTGCACTCGGCAGATAATTACTGTGCAAGTTCCGGGCTCTGCAGGAGGCACAGTGATTAGAGCTGCCTTGAAAGTTTCCAAAGGTGTCAGAAGCAGACCTCCTGGCTGAGACACTCTTGGTTACTTAGCGAGTCTGTTTCATTTTTGCAACATTTCGTCTTTCAGCCTGTTAATTCGTAAATGCATGAAGACAAGGAGGGATGTAAGATTCTTCTGGTTTCTAATACTATGGCCGGCTCTACCCTCCCCCTCCTCCAATGTCCGGCCCATGGCTTACAAGAGAAACAGAAAGAATCTTACCTTCCCCTGTCTTCATGCATTTACAAATTAACAGACTGGCGGAAGAAATGTTGCAAAAATGAAACAGGCTCTCTGAGTAACCAAGAGGGTCTCAGCCAGCAGGTCTGCTTCTGTCACCTCTGGAAAAAAATTAACAGGACGGGGCTGCTTTCAGCTGCATGATATCTCTCAGAACAAGCATTGGCATAGCCAATAGGTCTCGCCTTTGGGACCTTATAAGTGTTTACCCATGCAACAGTTGATGTTGTTGCACCAAGGATATTGTGCTGCATAACTAAATACTTATAAGGTCCCAAAGGCGAGACCTATTGGCTATGCCAATGCTTGTTTTATCCTGTGTTTGGTTTTAGCACAGTAGAATATTTACTCCATTATGTAACATTTCTTAGAACTTTGTCTTTCTAAACATGAAATTGAAAACATTTATGAACTCAACATGATGATGCCATAATGTAGATTGTTCTAGTAATTTGAAGGAAAGTCTTAATTTTATTAAAGACGCAGAGGTGAGTATTCTGCTTCGCTAATCTTGCATTTTATTAATAGCAGCAGTCAAGAAACTCAAATGAAACTACACATCCCATAGTGCATAGGGAAGACTAGCCAATTGGATAAGGAACAAAACGACTTCCAACCAATGAGGTAACAGTATCCAGATCAGTTCTTTGACTGCGAACAGCTCTCTTTTCTTTTGCGAGAAGTCAATGATCCGTGAACAAAGGAAAAGCAGATAAAGCAATGACACAGGCCACAGTAAAGGTGAACATTTCTTGGCAGAAGTCTTTGAATCTGAGTTCCACAGAGGAAACCGGAACACCAGGGAAGAGCACTCCAGGAAGGTCCAAACCAGTAGAAGTGGAAGATGAAGAACCAGACCCAACTGGAACATCCTTAAGATAAAGGTGGTAATGCCGGAGCAACTATTGGAGGGAGAGGAAACACCGGTTAATACAGTTTTGAGGTGGGCTAATACTTGCCTCTGTGTCTAATAAAATGAAGACTTTATACATTAATGGAAAGTCTACATTTTATTGCAAGACTGGAGGCTCATATTATGCGTGTTCAAAATAAATCAATTACAACAGAAGATGCAGTGTGAACAGGTTTGCAATAAAACGTTCTATATATATTATTATTGGACCAGTCAGCTGATCTCAGAATGTCCTCAAGCCGGAAACCAGCCCAAAATAAGCTTTAGAAGCCCTAGCCCCTCTGGAGGAAAGGGCCCCAAAAATAGAGGTATCAATGCCAGTGAGGGACATGACCCATCTGACCCAGTAAGCCAGAGTAGGAGAAGGAACAGGTTTGTGGGGTTTTCTGAAGGGAATAAGGAACTGGGAGTGAAAGGACATTCTGAGATCAAGTGTTCTGTGCTCGCACAGCTTAAGACATTGCCCAACACAAAGTTTTGGTTGATTAGGAAAGTAAGGGTAAAACACAGTAGTTAAATTTATCTTTGTAAGTTAATGAACTGAAAAGAGAACATCTGTAGGAGTAAATTGACGAGAAGTAATGTCCAGCGCTTTGAGATCAGAAAGACGATTTATAGAAATAAGGCGTAACAGCATCGTAAGTTTGGGGGGCGCAGCTAACCGCCGATGTAGGTAGAAGCGGGCTATGGAGCTCGGCAAGGAGAATCCCCCATCCGACACGATCCTGGGCCCCAGCCTCACTAAAAATTGGCTGGACCCGCGGGGGAACCGGTCTGGAGTAATTTTCTACCAATTTGGACGAGTCACGAACTGTGGCTTAAACGCGGCAGGAGAAGTAAGGCCTCGGGGCGCCGAGAGCAAAATGGCGACCGATCAGTCCAATGGGAACTGAAACAAGGAGAGAGATCGGCAGGAACGTTTGACAGCAGGGCAAAGCGGAGGAAGGAGGACGGGCAATTTCATCTCAGGGAAGCGGCGATTGGCTTGGGAGGTGAGATTTGAGGCTGACAGAACGGAGCGGATGTGGCCGGGAGGCAGAGGCGAGCGGCCCAGATGGCAGTGACGCGGCCGCAGATGACCAAGATGGTGGCAAAACACGGGAGAAGAAGGTAGGCCACGGGGGGCGCCCCACAAAACTGAGTACTGGCGCAGTGTGGATTGAGGGGGCCCCGGGGTCCCCCCACGGCCGCTGTGAGCGAGAGGAGGTGGGAGGCCTGCCGAGGTGACACCCTACTGGGGAACGGCCCAAGGGAAGAGACACTGCAGAGAGAGGGGAGAAGGCCCTGAGGTGGCGTGAGCGGCGGACCGGCAAGGCCGCGCTGAGAGCAACACTTATTAGAAGTAATTGCAGAGACGATCCGCCTGAACGGGGCAGTAAGAGATGAGCTGCAGATACCAGTTATAACACAGCAGAGAACACCACAGGAGAGGACTGACGGCAGAGTTTCAGGGGCTCCGGGCATCTCAGAATGTGCGGTAAAGAGCGACCTGAGAGAACTATGGGGGGGAGCCCAGGACAACTGACCACACACGCAGGAAGGAGAGGAGGCACCTGGAGAGAGAAGACTGAGCTGAGAGGACACCACACAGGTTGTAGTATAAAAATAAGTATTTTTATATAGACTTAACACAAGACCCAAAACGACAAAAATCCACAATACAATACGAAAAATATAACTGTCAAATGGTAGAAAATAGCTCAGTTCAATAAAGATGATAAATGCAACACTTTACTCTCAATGTACCTTTGGATGAGGAACGCAAAACAAACAAAAGGGTCGCAGGGAAGGTGATGCTTCGATTCCTTACACGCAGAAAGGAGGATGCGTCGGTTTCTTACTGCGGCCCGGTTCCGATGCGATGATGATCCGGTGCGATGTGAGAAAATGGCGTCTTGCTTACGGTGCGACAACGTAGACGGGATGCGTGCACGCCCGACGGCCGTGGGGCGACTCAGTGATCTTCTGAGCCACGACAGGCCCGCGACACTCTTCTCCGGTGATACGCTGGCGTCCTCTGTGGCGGCGGCATGCTTCTCCGGTGATGCGAGGCGCTTCGGTGATGCGATGGCGGCAGCGGCGGCACGCTTACTCTGTGATGCGACGACAACTGCTTCGGTGATGCGATGGCAACAGCGGCAGCGGTGGCACGCTTACTCTGCGATGCGACGACAACTGCTGCGGCGGCACGCTTCTCCGGTGATGCGGGGCACTTCGGTGATGCGGCAGCGGCGGCACGCTTACTCCGCGATGCGACGACAACTGCTGCGGCGGCGATACGCTTCCTCTTCGTTGCGTCGCACTTCCAGCTCCCAGCGACACGCAGTCCCTCAGAAGGCCCAACAGCAGTAGGCACTTCAATTCCCAGCAAGGGAATTCAGGAGGGGAGCTGGGGGTGAAGTCTTGTATCCCTGAGACTTCAGGCAGGAGGCAAGCTCAATGTTCAAGCCCTTGGAGATCTTCTTCAAGATGATGAAAGCACACTCAGGCCTTTTCTCCTTTCTTTGGCAATAAAGTAACCACTGCAGGCCAACCCCAACAACACGCAGCATAGGGGTAGTCTCCTCCTTCAGCTTCCTGGTTCTTCTCCTCAGCAAAGGTTCGTCTTGATTCCCAGAAGTGATCTAAAGTCTTGGGGTCTGGGCCCCAATATTTATACTAGCAAATCCTTTGTCCTCTGAAGGCAGAGGTTCCTGGGCCTAGTCCAAACCAGTTCTGGGTGCATTCTGTCAGTGCACAACTTCTTCCTTTGTCAGTGTGGGCCAGGGTCATCAGACACACCACAGGAGGTGGAGCCAGCATTGTGGAAGGCAGGCACAGCCCTATTCAGGCTCAGGTGCTACTCCTCCCACCACTCCTCATGCAGATAGGTCTATTCAGCCTAGTGCTGACTCACCATGTCTCCTGGAGTCCCCCAGCCCCTGTCACTCACAAACCCAGACATACAATACACAAGCTAGCAGAGGCAGGCTGGATGGTTAGGCAAGAAAATACCTACTTTCTAAAAGTGGTATTTTCAAACACAGAATGTTAAAACCAACTTGTAAGTAAAAATGTAAGTCCGTTTTTATATAGCGCAGCTACTCACCCTTACGGGTCTCAAGGCGCTGGGGGCCGTAGTGGAAATTAAGTGAGCTATTGCCCAGAGTCACATGGTGCTGAGCTGAGCTGCCGCCGGAGTTCGAACCTTGAACCCTGTGCTCCGAAGACAGCTGCCCTGGCCGCTGCACCACACCTCTCCACTAAAAGATGTATTTTATCATTCTGAGTTCAGGCATACTAAATTCGTTTTTCTACCATGTTCCCCGGGTCAGTTAGGATTATAAGATGTTATAATCAAACTGCCCATTCTGGCCTATGGGGACAGGTAGTCTTGCAATAGTGAAAAACAAAATTGGCTGTAATTCACTATCAGGACATGCCACACACACCAGGGCATGTCTTACCTCTTACATACAATGCACCCTGCCCGCAGGCCTACCTGAGGGGTGACTAACCTGCAGAAAAGGGAAGGTTTGGGGACTGGTAAGTGGGTGCACTTACCAAGTCGATATGGCAGTACCAGACAATGGCAGGCCTGAGACACGCTTTCCAAGCTGCTCCGGTAGGTGGCACAACCAGTGCTGCAAGCCCACCAGCAGCATTTGATTTACAGGCCCTGGGCACACGCGGTGCACTATACTAGGGTCTGACAGTAAGTCAAATAAGCCAATCATGGAGTCACTAATCCATACATCATTTTATCATAGGGAGCACTTGCACTTTGGCACTGATTAGCAGTGGCAAAGTGCCCAAAGCATCTAAACCAGCAAAAACATGTCAACAACAGAGGAGGCATAGTGAAAAAAATGGAAGGGAGACCTCCAGCTGAAATGTGGGGAGAACTACCCTACCTCCTGGGAGTTCTCATCACTAAGGTGGAAAAATCTGGACAGACCATCAGCATTGGCGTGTTCTGTATCAGGATGGTGTTCCACCATAAAGTCCATCCCCTGTAGGGAAATGGACCACCTCAACAGCTTTGGATTCTCACCCCTCATCTGCATCAACCATCTGAGGGGCCTGTGGTCCGTCTGAACCCGGAAGTGAGTCCCAAACAGGTATGGTCTCAACTTCTTCAGCGCCCAGACCACAGCAAATGCCTCACGCTCAATAGCACTCCACCTCTGTTCCCGTGGAAGTAACCTCCTACTGATGAAGGCTACAGGTTGGTCTAGGCCCTCCTCATTTAACTGTGCCAGAACAGCCCCTACACCATGCTCTGAAGCATCTGTTTGAACAACAAATTCTTTTGAGAAGTTGGGCGCCTGGAGCACGGGGGCCGTGCACATTGCAGTCTTCAAGGTGTCAAAAGCTCTCTGACAGGTGTCAGTCCAAATCACTCTCTTGGGCTGCTTCCTGGAAGTCAGCTCTGTCAAGGGTGCAACGATGCTGCCATACCCCTTGACAAATCTCCTGTAATACCCGGTGAGTCCTAGAAAGGCTCTCACCTCTGTCTGGGTCTTGGGGGGTTCCCAAGCCAGAATGGTATCAATCTTGGGCTGTAGGGGCGCCACCTGGCCGCTCCCAACCTGGTGTCCCAAGTACACCACGGAACCCTGCTCGATCTGGCACTTACTCGCCTTGATCGTGAGGCCTGGCCTCCGCAGCACCATCAACACTTCCCAGAGGTGGCGCAGATGTTCTTCCCAACTGGCGCTGAACACTGCAATGTCATCCATGTAGGCGGCACTGAAATCTTCCAGTCCAACCAACACCTGGTTGACCAACCTCTGAAAGGTGGCAGGGGCATTCTTCATCCCAAAAGGCATAACCCGGAATTGGTAGTGCCCATCTGGTGTGGAGAATGCGGACCTCTCTTTGGCCCCATCAGTCAAAGCGATCTGCCAGTACCCAGACGTTAAGTCAAACGTGCTGAGGTACCGGGCAGCCCCTAACCAATCAATGAGCTCATTAGCTCTGGGGATGGGGTGCGCGTCAGTCCTGGTGACTGAATTGAGTCCTCAGTAGTCCACACAGAACCGGAGTTCGGGCATTGCACCAGGCACGGCAGCCTTTGGGACCAAGACCACTGGGCGGGACCAAGGGCTGTGAGAGGACTCAATCACCCCCAATGCAAACATCTTGGAGACCTCCTCCTTGATGCAAGCTCTCACCCTGTCAGTCACTCTGTAAGCCTTGTGCTTGACAGGAGGACTGTCCCCAGTGTCCACATCATGGACGCACCAATCAGTGACACTAGGAGTCAGGGAAAACAGGTCAGGAAACTGTCCCAACAGTTGGCGACAGTCTTCCTGCTGCTCAGGTGTCAGGGAGTTAGAGAGGTTCACACCCTCCACTGACCCATCTTGCTCTGTTGCAGACAGGAGGTCAGGAAGAGGTTCTGTCTCCTCTTCCATTCCATCATCTGTTGCTAGGAGCATGCTCACTTCGGACCCCTCAAAATGGGGCTTTAGGCGGTTGACATGAGGACCCGCAAAGGGTTCCTGGGAGATCGCAAGACCACCAGGTAGGTGACCTCACTCTTGCGCTCCACCACCTCAAATGGTCCGGTCCACTTATCCTGGAGCGCGCAAGGCTCCACAGGGGCCATGACCCACACTTTCTGCCCAGGCTGAAACTCGATCAGAGTGGCATTCTGATCATACTGATCCAGTGGTGTACTAACAACAGATACTCCACTACCATATACACACATGGGCCCATATAACTACTTCCACAATGACAGCAAGTAGACCGCCGGACTTTTTAGTTTATGTTTCTCATACTTCAAGGTCTAGTTATTTCTTTCCCTAACTAAACCTTTCACTGATCAATTAGTTCTTTCCTCTGGTCAATGGACCATTAGTTGGAACTAGTTGATGGTGATAATTAACATAACTTATAAAACATTTCTTGATTAAAAATGAAATAATCACAGACTCGGGAAGTTTTAAAATCTTTATCTAAATTAGTTGCTTGTGAACCATCTCAATCGTTTCAGTACAAACACCCTCATTCGCAAGAGTGTCAATTCAATCAAGTTTCAAATATGCATTTAGTAATTCAGATCCACACAATAACTATGCTCAGAAGGAAGAGGACAGAGAGAGAAGAGCATCTAGCAATACGATGAGTTTTATAATTACCAAGTATGGTGTGAAGACCAAACCCTCTGGCCAAAGGGCTGGTAAGGGTCCCCCGGGATAGATCAGGAGACAAAGACTTCAGGACAGGAATCAGGACAGGATACTTCACCTCTCTAAATACCGACATCTGCGTCGCACCCCTCTCTGACACTCTCTTCCTCCTCGTGGTTCTACCGCGATCTTCTTTCTAACCCAATTAAATTAAGTAGATGGTTCTGCATTCGATTTTCTTCATCAGCGTCTCACTGCATCAGCACCACCCCAACACCGACAGCATCCCGAGCTCTGCAATGCTTCCGCCAAAAGTCACTCCCAGCATCGCGCTCTTAACTCCCTCTAACTAACTATCCTACCTCAATTATACCTTTTCTATACTCATGTACCACTCATTAATGTTTCAATTTTACAGACTACTAACTCTGATTGGACAGGCAAGGGGGGATGATCATCACACCATGCTTACATTTCACTTATTTCTTTAAACCATTGTTTCAAAACTCCTCCCCTCAAACTTTATTCCCCACTTCCTTTCCCATACATCTCCAAACTTTATTAATACAATTGTTGCGATCTCTTGAATAAAGTTCCTTCATATGAACTCTTCACCCTCATGTTCCCAGGGCACATCTTCGCTGGCCTTGGACGCGTGACAAGTCCTTAGTCATCTTTCATACTTTCTCGCCAGGGCGCATGCGTGGCGCAACGTCAGTCTGCTCGACTCAGACAAATTTGACAGGCCCAAATACGCACTAATAATAAAGTCAAAAGGAAAAATGTTATTCTCAAAAATAAATGATTTTACTGTATACCACCAACCTCTACTCTAACCCACTTCATTTATTATTACCCTTTCTGCATTTGCGTTAGTATAAAACTTATATTCTATTTCAGCTAAGCAGGTGCCATGCATGTGAGCTTTCAAGCAGCCATTTTATGGTTCTTTGCGCAGGCGCAAGAATTTCCCTCCCAGCGTTAGTACGTCATACTACGTAGATGCAGTAGACGCATGCGCAGTAAAGATCCCGCGTTAGAATGCATCTTAGTCCTTTGTTCATGTTATTGCAGTTAGTAAACACATAGGCAAGCTTCATTTTCTTCCGCGTGTAAAGGAAATGCGTATTATTAATCACAAAACACAATGTTAATAATTCGTTAGTGAGTTAAACGAGAGGATTGCTTCCGAGCAAGTCTCATTTACGAGTCCTTGCTCCATCAATCCCCTCTCTGATGGCATATTAAGCCATCACAAAATTACCCATTCATCCCAGATACCGACTTTAACATTTCTCAGTTTTCTCTATTTCTCCTCTCAAATTTTCATCAATAAACTCGTTTCCTTCTAAATCTCGCATCTTCTTATATAACCTGCCTTTCATTTCTTCAAGCTGTATTTCATCATATTTTCTCTTTTGTTTCTGTCCCTTTCCTTTTCTTTCAAAATGTACTTTCTCTTTCGTACCTCTTCTACAACACTTATATGTAATCATTATCATCACTACTGTTATTATCATAACTAATGGTATTATTATTTGACCTAGGAAACCCTTCCCAAAATCAGTAAACCATTTCCCTACTGATGTTATACTTTTTGTTAGTCTTGCCCATACACTGTCAACCTCCAGTTGGTTCAGGTCTTTATGCATTCTTGTAATGTTTTCAATATATCCTTTAATTTCTCTGCTCTTGTCCGGAATACAAGTGCAACAGTGTTGAATTTTCAACATGCCACAGACTCCACCTTCTTTTGCTAATAATATATCAAGAGCAAGACGGTTCTGTAAAACCATAGACCTAATTGCAACCATTTCTGTGTTAATCATTAAGAATCCTCCTGCAGTGTCTGTAGAAAGACGATCAGCTATGGTTGATAACTTACAAAGTTTCTGTGAATTCAGAATGACTCCAACTGAGGGTATCAATGCACTAAAGATGTCTCCTACAACTTCAGAAAAACTAGCTCTTCTTCTACGTGTTAATCCATTAGAATTTCCATTGGTTCCACTGATTTTATCTACATGATAAATTTTTGGAAACACTATTCCAAAGTAGCAGCTCCCGTACCATCTTGCAGGTAACCTATAATAGGCATTGCTCCCACAAACATAATAAACTCCTGGAAACACAGGATCAGTTACCCCTTTTAGTCCCCACCCTCCTAAAATTAGGAAGTTGTGTTCGCATTCACTGGAACCAATGTAATTGTTGTTATAATCTGTCTTTAATCTATGGAGGCAGAATTTTCCCCTTTTCACAAAATCCAGGGACATCGCAGCATGAGCCTTGACACTTGCATAGATTCCCTCTTTCCCAACCCATGGAGGTACATGGGTTTTCTGTTCAGTCGCTTTCTTTATTAAATCCTTTCTCCTTTCTTCTACCAAATCCCAAAAATCTTTTTCTTCTTTTCTTAATGTACATGTTAGATTATCTCTATGTGCCTGAACTAAGTCTATTGAACTCATTGTTATGAAAAATTCACCCATAAACTGTGCATTCTTACTACTACCTACTGGATTCATATTCTTTCTAATAGGCAACTCAGAAAATACTACATTTATATCTGAATAAAAATATTTAAGTCTCCCTGTAGCATAAAATAAACTTGACAAAATACTACATGATACACCATACGTTAAAGGTATATGGTGATACGTCATCCCTTCTGATACTGATGAGGGTAACTTCATACACACGTAACAATTATATAATCTCCATGGTGCTAACATATTGAAATAACAACTTAATAAGCACATTAGAAGACGTATTATAGTCTGATTCATTATGATAGTTTGCTTCATCTTCTACCCCTATTTCTAATTCGATTTATCTTATTCTATCCACCTTAACGTTAGTATCTGTATTATTCTTGTCACTTGTTTTCATTAACAAAGGTACTCCTACTGTTAGGAATAATCATGCTAGTGCTGCTAATAAAATACTACAAAAACAAAATCTAAAACACTTTCTTTTTAATCCACGTTTTGGTTTCCCGGTCACTTCAATTTCTGCCATTTTATTTCTGAGAAAATGTCTTTCTTTTCTCTTATCTTTTCTTTGTCAGTTTGCTTTTTCTTTTCGTTTTAAGGAGGCCTCAATTTGCTTTAATCAATCTGGACAATATGAATTTCTTCTGTATCATCAGTTAGATCTAAGGATTAAAACTCTTCGAGTATGACGTAAGTCCACTCAGGAGCCTTGTATCTCCTGTTTAAGTTTCTCAATCTTGGACTTCTTCGAGTTATTTTTGCCAAGGTTTGTTTAGATTGTGTTTGACTTGTGACTTCGTTTACTTGTTCTGGTTTCTTTTCAGATTTTCTCAGGTGATATTTTAGTTTCTTTACTCCACTTGGCCAATTGTCTCCCTTTCTGATTCTTTTGATTTGCACTGCTTTTTCACCTTCTTTATCTCTTTGTAAAGTTCTTTTTATTTCATTTATTCTAGGTTCAATCTGTTCTGATTCTTTATTTTCTGTGCTTGTACCTGCCTTTGCTTCCACCTGCTCAGGTTCTACCATGTTTTGTTCTTCTTCTTCCTGAGCTTGTTCTTCTAATTCTATCTGACCCTGTTCAGGTCTTACTTCAAACCTTTCTTCTTCTGCCTGAACCTGTTCTTCTAACTCTATCTGTTCCTGTTCAGGTCTTATTTCAAACCTTTCTTCTTCTGCCTGAACGTGTTCTTCTATTTTTCCCTCCTCAGGTTCATGAAAGTCTTTTTTATTTTCCACCTGAGTGTGTTCTTTTTCCCCTGTCTCTTCCTGACTACTTTCCTGTCTTTTCAGTTCTGTTCTTCTTCTTCTAGTTTCAATGACATCATCAATTATTTCAATCACTGGTATCCAGTCTTCCTGACTTGTACTTGGCTGTTCATCATATGGTTGTCTTTCAGAATCTATCACTCTAGATTCTTCAATTTCACAGTTTACAACTCCTGATGCTTCAGCCTGTTCAGTCAGTGGTTGCTCTTGTTGTTCTGAGGTTTCGGAACACTTCTGGTATGGCTGGCATGAATCCAATTGGGCAAACCTTCACACTTCACTGCTGTGGTAGTGACTAGTATGAGTTTCCGCGGTCTGTCCCACCTTGGTGCTAGGCACGACTTTCTTGCGTGTTTCTTCACTAGCACCCAATCTACAGGATTCAAATCATGTGCTTGGTCTGGCTGTCTTTCAACTGCGTCTTCTCCAACCTGATGAAAGATAGAACGCATCATTTCAGCCAATCCTTTGCAATAGTCCAATACCAGATCATCAGTTATTCTCATTAGTTTATTCCTAGGAATAAATGCCTGTCTCATGGCTCTTCCCATGAGAACCTCATGTGAGCTCATTCCTGTTTTTCTGTCTGGAATACTTCTGAGACCCATCAGCACAAGAGGTAATGCATCTGGCCATTTCAGTTTTGTGGATGCACACACCTTTCCCAATCTTGACTTGATTGTGCCATTCATTTGCTCAACAATTCCAGAAGCCTCTGGACGATAAGCACAGTGCAGTTTCTGTTCAATGTTAAATGCAGCACAGATTAATCGAATTATTTCATTATTAAAATGAGGGCCTCTATCTTATTCCAATGTGACTGGAAAACCAAATCGTGGAACCAACTCCCTCAACAACAATTTGGCAACTGTAAGTCTGTCATTTCTTCGAGTGGGATAGGCTTCCACCCATCTTGAGAAAAGGCATACTATGACTAGTATATATTTCAGTCCATTGCATGGGGGTAATTCAATAAAATCTAACTGTAGTCTGGTGAAGGGCCCTTCTGCCTTTCCGATCTTTCCCCAGCTTACCACTGTCTTTCTACCTGCGTTCTGCTGTTGACAGGTTAAGCATCTTTGGCAAAGGCTCTCTGCAATTACCCTGAACTTCGGATTATACCAACTCTGTCTGAATAGCCTGATCATTGAATCTCTCCCTATGTGTGTTGCTCCATGATACACTCTTGCCATTTTTGAAAGTAAACAATCTGGCATGACTGGTCTTCCATCTAGATACACCCATACCTCATCATGTGGTCTTTTTGTACAAGCTGCCTTTATCCAAATTTCTTTTTCTTTTTCCTCAACCTCTTCCTGCAATTGTATAATCTCATCCCATGTTTCTGGTACTGAGAAAAGCATAAGTTGGCATCTGGTTTCACCCGTTTCAATTTTTCGGTTTATGGCCACTGTATTTTTAGCACAGTATTTAGCCACTTGGTCAGCATAATTATTGCCAGCAGTCACATAGTCATTTCCTGACCGATGTGCAGCACATTTTACAACTGCTATCTATTTCGGCAATTGTAATGCTTCCAATAGATCCTTCACATTTTTGCTATTTCTGATAGGGGATCCTGAAGAAGTCAGAAATCCCGTCTACATCCAGAGCTGGCCAAAGTCAAGCACAACCCCGAACCCATATTGGCTGTCCGTGAATATGGTTACTCTCCAATTTTTCCCCTTTTTACATGCATTTATTGTTAAGGCGACCAATTCAGCTACTTGTGCAGACTTGACCCCAGGTAAACAGGATGCTTCAATTACCCCAGATATTTTATAAACAGCAAATGCAGCACTTAGTCCTCCTTCTTGTGTCCTAAGGCAGGAACCATCTACAAATAACTCATGGT
Source organism: Calotriton arnoldi (assembly GCA_963921515.1). NCBI lineage: Eukaryota > Metazoa > Chordata > Amphibia > Caudata > Salamandridae > Calotriton > Calotriton arnoldi. The sequence goes on along the minus strand of CAWUFW010010731.1, from coordinate 249,900 downwards.
CAGCCTCTTTCAAAGGTGACTCTTTTATGTCCGGGCGGGGCTTTGTGCATAACTCAGTCACGTCCAAACAATCATGATCACTTTCATCTTTCACTTCTTCATCGACGGGGTTTGGCAATAGGGTGGCTGGGTTCATGATTGTACACCTTATCACAGTCACGTTCTCAGCTCCCAAAATCACTCTTTCATACTTTTTCAAACGACTAGGGGTGAGTTGCTGTGTTCTTGTTCTTGTCAAAAGAATCTCGACTGAGTGTGGAACAAAAACTTTTACCGGATGTCCCATCACTATCGATTCACTTTGCTCCAGACTCATACAAGTAGCAGCTACTGCTTTAAAGCAGCCAGGCAATGCTGAAGCCACTGGGTCCAATGTGGTTGAAAAATATGCCACTGGACGTCGACTCAATCCATGTCTCTGTGTTAAGACTGAAAGTGCACAATTTTCTCTCTCACAACAGAACAAAGCAAAATCTTTTGATTAATCAGGCATGCCCAAAGCAGGAGCCTCACACAAACAATTTCTTAGTTTCACAAATGCCTCTATGCAGTCATCATTCCAATCAATCTGATCTTTTGCTCTTTTCCGGATCATCTGTATTAATGGTTTTGCTAACATCGAAAAACCATTAATCCATTGCCTACAGTATCCACCCACTCCAAGAAACATTCTCATCTCTCTTTGAGTCTGTGGCAATTGCAATTCTTTGATTATTTTTATTCTTTCCGGTGTTACTTTTCTAACTCCTCTTTCTATTCTATGCCCTAAATATCTAACTGCTCGTTGACAAAATTGCAACTTTTCTGGAGACACCTTGTGTCCTCCTTCAGCCAAATGATTCAGCAATGCAATTGTGTCTGTGACACAATCTTCGCGTGTTTTTGATGCCACCAGTAGGTCATCAATGTACTAGACCAAAAGTAAACAGATTTTCCAGGCATAATCAATGATTCTAACCACTTTTTCAAAATCTGATTAAAAATTGAAGGACTCTCTGTATACCCTTGAGGAACTCGACACCATGCGTAAATATGATCCTCAAACTTAAACGTAAAAAGATACTGGCTGTCTGGGTGCAAAGGAATAGAAAAGAACGCTTGGCACAAATCAATTACTGTAAACCAACCTGCATTCTAGGGTATCTGATAAAGGATCACTGCTGGATTTGGCACTATTGGGCAACATGGCACCACAATTTTATTTATTTTCCATAAATCTTGCACTATTCTATATTTTCCGCTAGGCTTTTTCAGTCCCATTATTGGCGACTTGCAGGGACTACCCATCACTTCTTTTAAAATACCTTGTTTAACCATTCGTTCAATTTCTGGAATAATTCCTGCTTTTACTTCTGGACTCATTTTGTACTGTCGGGTGTTTGGATACACTGCACCTTCTTTCACTGTCACTTTAACTGGGTCTTTATTTGTCATCAACCCAATGTCTTTTCCTGTAAAATCCCACACTTCTGGATTAACTGTGGTTCTTAACTCTTCTGGCAATTCATTTTCAGTCATTAATGAAAACATTTCATCTACTTCTGTTCGTTGTTTGTCCAACATCATCTTGTAAACAACGTCTTCATCAGGGGTTTGGAAAGCAACACCATCCGGTGTACAATAGATCTCTTCCCAACAGATTTACTGGAATTGAATCGCAAACTACAAATCGATGCATTTCAATACCCACCCGTTCAAAGGGGGTGCTGACCACAGGGAAAGGCTGGAGGGGAGCCTTGTGCTTCCTCCCACTTTTTCCACTTGCCTGGCAAGTCTGACATGTCCTGCAATGAGTGTCTGAACTCTTGCGCATCTGGGGCCAATAAAAGTGGGTGACAAGCCTTTCAAAGGTCTTGCCCTGCCCCAGATGTCCTGCTAAAGGCACATCATGAGCCAAACCCAGTAGGAAGGCTCTGAAGCACTGGGGTACCACCAGCACACGGGCTGACCCAGGCTCAGCAACCTTAGGCTCGCTATACAGGAGACCATTCTCCCAGTAGATCCAATGTGATCCAGACTGATCACCTGCTGCCTGGTTTGTGGCCTGTTGCCGCAAACCCACAAGAGAAGGGCACTTGTTCTGCTCCTCGCAGAACTCCTCCTTGGAGGGTCCTCCTTCTTGCTGCCAATGGGTCAGCTCAGGCAGGTCCCCCAGTTCGGCCACTTGCTCCCCTGTAGTTTCCAGAGCATCCCCCTCAGGTTCTGCTTCCTCCTGGACTGTGGGAACTACGGGGGCCAGTTTCCCATGCCCCCTGCCTCTTCTCTTCAAGGCAGGCACCTGGGCCACCCTCTCAGGCTCCAGGTCCTTTTGAACACCTCTACTGGCTGCCATAGACCGAGTGGTAGCGCACGCCCACTCAGGCAGACCCAAGATCTCTAGATGAGACCTTCTCTCCACCTCTGCCCAAGGTGAACTTTCTAAATCGTTGCCCAACAGACAGTCTACAGGCATGGCTGGCCTCACAGCTACTTGAAAGGTACTTGAGACCCCCCCACTCAAAGGGAACCTGAGCCACTCTGCAGTGGCTCTCTGAGTTGTCCGTGGCAACTACCGGGCAGAATGAATTGGGGATCACCTGCTCTTCAGACACCAGCCAACAACTGACAGCTGTCACACTGGCTCCGGTGTCTCTCAGAGCCTCCACCCTTTGGCCATTGATGGTCACCCACTGCCTGTATTTTTTAGTGTTATCAGGCAGTTAGGTCCTGGGGACCACCTCACTGTCTCCTAAAGAGACCAAGGACATCGCTACAGGACCCCACCCACCTTGGGCACCCATCTCCTCCCCCAGGGCTACACTAGCCACCTGCCGGGGTGGTGCACCAGTGGGTGCTGTCTTCCCATACAAGGGACATTTGGAATCATAGGAGCAGTGGCCCACTTGACCACACTTAAAGCAGTTCCTGGGCCCCCTGTGAACAGGCTTATCTGTCGGGGCCCCTGGCTTCTTCTCAGGGGGAGGCTGGGAACCTTTCCCTTGGTTCCCTTGGGGATTACTTTGGGACCCTTTCTGGAACTCCCTCTGTTTACCCTTGTCCCCCCCACTCCTCTGCTGGGGACCCTGCCCACCTTTGCCAGAGTCTCCCACGTGACCCTTGTGGACCCGGGTGCTCACCCAGTGGTCCGCCTCATCAGCAAGCTTCCTAGGGATAGTCAGCCTACTATCAATAAGGTGCTGGCGTAGCTCTGGAAAACAATTTCCTGACAAGTGCTCCCATGCAATCAAATCAAAGAGCGCGTCAAAATCATTCACTTTGCTACCCTTCACCCAACCATCCAATGCTCTGCAAAAAAAAAGTCACATATTCCACCCAAGTACTGGACTCCAACTTTTTGCAATTTCTGAACCTCTGCCTATACAGTTCAGGAGTCAACCCATACCTAGACATCAATGCTTCCTTCATATGGCTATAAGAATTGTGGACTTCAGAGGGCAAGTCTAACAAGGTATCCCTCCCCTCACTAAGGAACCATCCCCACAACCCCACTCCCCAATCCTTCTCAGGGACCCGGTGGGAGGACATAGCTACCTCATAGGCCTTGAACCACTGACCAATATCATCATTCTTATAAAACTCTTTCACCACATCTTTAGGTATATACACCCTGGCTTCAGCAGGCATGGATGGTGTGCTGCCACCAGAGGGAGTGATCTCTAAGCTCCTAGCTTTCAACTCCAACTCCCTCAAACTTCTCTCATGCTCCATTTGCATCCTCTTTTCCTCTAGGGCCAATTTCTTAATTTCCAATTCCAATTGCCCACCCATCTTAAGCTTGGTCAGCTCCATTTCATGCATCCTACTTCTCTCCCTATCCTCCAGCTCTCCTGGGGACAGGCCCTTGGAAGAAACACTGCTACCTGCTGGGGAAGGTGCTTTCCTCCCCCTGGACCCAATGGCCCATCTAGCTGCCCTTCTGCATTCTCAGCCCTCCTCATGCTCTTCCACATGCTCAGGGGTACTTCTTGCTTCCACCCAGGCCCTCAGCGCCTTTTGGTACTCATCCTTCTTGGTGAGACCTGTAGTAGCAACTTTCAATTTCCTGCAGAAGTACTTTAGCAGTTTCATATTGTAACTTTCCAGCTTTTCTTCTTCAAAATCTAAATCCACAGATGCGATGGATGCTGTTTTGCTCATGCTGACTAAACTTGGCAGTTCTTGGCAAAAAATAGAAATCCCAGGAAAAACAATCTACCAGAAATGTATGTGGTTGCGTTTGGTGCACTCACTAGTAGTGTACACCAATTACTGTATATGAGTCACAAATGCAAGTCCAGAATCCTCACCACTGACCACCAATGTTAGAACTGGGGGTCTCTAGTTGGCAGAGGTAGGTACCTTTGTCCAAATAGGGACCCTTGCTTCTAGTCAGGGTAAGGGGGATACACTACTAAAATAACCCCTGCTCACCGCCTTGGTAGCTTGGCACGAGCAGGCAGGCTTATCTCAGAGGCAGTGTGTAAAGCATTTGTGAACACATACAGTAATCCAGTGACAACACTTCAGATGGACACCACACAGGTTGTAGTATAAAAATAAGTATTTTTATATAGACTTAACACAAGACCCAAAACGACAAAAATCCACAATGCAATACGAAAAATATGACTGTCAAATGGTAGAAAATAGCTCAGTTCAATAAAGATGATAAATGCAACACTTTACTCTCAATGTACCTTTGGATGCGTAACGCAAAACAAACAAAAGGGTCGCAGGGAAGGTGATGCTTCGATTCCTTACACGCAGAAAGGAGGATGCGTCGGTTTCTTACTGCGGCCCAGTTCCGATGCGATGATGATCCGGTGCGATGCGAGAAAATGGCGTCGTGCTTACGGTGCAACAACGTAGATGGGATGCGTGCATGCCCGACGGCCGTGCGGCGACTCGGCGATCTTCTGAGCCGCGACAGGCCCTGCGACACGCTTCTCCGGTGATGCGCCGGCATCCTCTGTGGCGGCGGCACGCTTCTCCGGTGATGCGAGGCGCTTCGGTGATGCGATGGCGGCAGCGGCGGCACGCTTACTCTGTGATGCGACGACAACTGCTGCGGCGGCATGCTTCTCTGGTGATGCGGGGCGCTTCGGTGATGCGACAGCGGCAGCACGCTTACTCCGCGATGCGACGACAACTGCTGCGGCGGCGACACGCTTCCTCTTCGTTGCGTCGCGCTTCCAGCTCCCAGCGACACGTAGTCTCTGAGAAGGCCCAACAGCAGTAGGCACTTCAATTCCCAGCAAAGGAATTCAGGAGGGGAGCTGGGGGTGAAGTCTTGTATCCCTGAGACTTCAGGCAGGAGGCAAGCTCAATGTTCAAGCCCTTGGAGATGTTCTTCAAGATGATGAAAGCACACTCAGTCCTTTTCTCCTTTCTTTGGCAATAAAGTAACCACTGCAGGCCAACCCCAACAACACGCAGCATAGGGGTAGTCTCCTCCTTCAGCTTCCTGGTTCTTCTCCTCAGCAAAGGTTCGTCTTGATTCCCAGAAGTGATCTAAAGTCTTGGGGTCTGGGCCCCAATATTTATACTAGCAAATCCTTTGTCCTCTGACGGCAGAGGGTCCTGTACCTAGTCCAAACCAGTTCTGGGTGAATTCTGCCAGTGCACAACTTCTTCCTTTGTCAGTGTGGGCCAGGGTCATCAGACACACCACAGGAGGTGGAGCCAGCATTGTGGAAGGCAGGCACAGCCCTATTCAGGCCCAGGTGCTACTCCTCCCACCACTCCTCATGCAGATAGGTCTATTCAGCCTAGTGCTGACTCACCCTGTCTCCTGGAGTACCGAAGCCCCTGTCACTCACAAACCCAGACATACAATACACAAGCTAGAAGAGGCAGGCTGGATGGTTAGGCAAGAAAATACCTACTTTCTAAAAGTGGTATTTTCAAACACAGAATGTTAAAACCAACTTCACTAAAATATGTATTTTATCATTCTGAGTTCAGGCATACTAAATTCGTTTTTCTACCATGTTCCCTGGGTCAGTTAGGATTATAAGATGTTATAATCAAACTGCCCATTCTGGCCTATGGGGACAGGTAGCCTTGCAATAGTGAAAAACGAAATTGGCTGTAATTCACTATCAGGACATGCCACACACACCAGGGCATGTCCTACCTCTTACATACAATGCACCCTGCCCACAGGCCTACTTTAGGGGTGACTAACATGCAGAAAAGGGAAGGTTTGGGGACTGGTAAGTGGGTGCACTTACCAAGTCGACATGGCAGTACCAGACTGCACACAGGCTCTGCAATGGCAGGCCTGAGACACGCTTTCCAAGCTGCTCCGGTGGGTGGCACAACCAGTGCTGCAAGCCCACCAGCAGCATTTGATTTACAGGCCCTGGGCACACGCGGTGCACTGTACTAGGGTCTGACAGTAAATCAAATAAGCCAATCATGGAGTCACTAATCCATACATCAATTTATCATAGGGAGCACTTGCACTTTGGCACTGATTAGCAGTGGCAAAGTGCCCAAAGCATCTAAACCAGCAAAAACATGTCAACAACAGAGGAGGCATAGCGAAAAAAATGGAAGGGAGACCCACGCCAATGGTACCAGGTCTAATAAAGACCAAGCAGGGTTTATACTGTCTTGTAATACCGCGATGAACGTCCAGAGACTATTGCGTCGACTTGAAGCTGACTCATACTGTAAGGAGGAAGCTGTAATCTTTGCAGCATTCTGTCCATCAACTGTTGTTTTTGCATTTGTCACCCCGAGTGGGACGGGTATGCCCAGACGTGGGTCCCGTGCTCTCCATGCCACTGGAATCAAGCTATCCTGGCTGAAGAGGGGTGAAACCCCGAAACCGGTCCTAGGATGCTTGTTTCCAGTCCAGGGAGAACCTGGCTTGGCAGTTCGGGCTGGACTGTTCCCATGAGGCACAGGGTCAAGACTGATTTGCATATGGCTGGGTTCAAACTGGAATGGCATGGTGAGCAAAAAAACGATGGATTTAGGCCCAGATCTCTGTACTGGGGTGAATGTATGACTTTGTTCTGCATTCTGTCCATCAACTGTTGTTTTTGCATTTGTCACCCCGAGTGGGACGGGTATGCCCAGACGTGGGTCCTGTGCTCTCCATGCCACTGGAATCAAGCTATCCTGGCTGAAGAGGGGTGAAACCCCGAAACCGGTCCTAGGATGCTTGTTTCCAGTCCAGGGAGAACCTGGCTTGGCAGTTCGGGCTGGACTGTTCCCATGAGGCACAGGGTCAAGACTGATTTGCATATGGCTGGGTTCAAACTGGAATGGCATGGTGAGCAAAAAAACGATGGATTTAGGCCCAGATCTCTGTACTGGGGTGAATGTATGACATTGTTCTGCATTCTGGCCATCAACTGTTGTTTTTGCATTTGTCACCCCGAGGGGGACGGGTATGCCCAGACGTGGGTCCCGTGCTCTCCATGCCACTGGAATCAAGCTATCCTGGCTGAAGAGGAGTGAAACCCCGAAACCGGTCCTAGGATGCTTGTTTCCAGTCCAGGGAGGACCTGGCTTGGCAGTTCGGGCTGGACTGTTCCCATGAGGCACAGGGTCAAGACTAAGCCTGGGCGGTGAACTACGCTATGCTCGCGGAGCTTGCGTAGTTTCGGCAACTTCGCGATTCGCGTAGAACGCGAAGTTACCGTGCACTACGCAATTTGCGGCGTAGCGTAGCTGTTTTCCTTCTTCGCGCGCTCAATATACGTTCTCGCGTGCGCGGTAACGACCTACCGTGATTCTGCGTTCGCCGACGCGACTTCCTATCCGTTCGCGGGCGCCACGAGATTTGGAATCCAGCCGCACGATCCCGCGAGAGTGTGCGAACGCGAACACGTCATTCGGACGCGCGATCTGACTTCCGGCGGCAGTGTTGGTAAGATCGCGATCCCGAACATGAAGAAACTACAATCTGGCGAAGAATATCTCTCGAGCATCATAAATCCTTCTCGAAAATGATGATTTTGCTCTAAAAACTCCTCAGATTGTGATTTGTCTGTAGTTTTTGTGCAAGGAGTCCTTTTCTTTTTTTACTTTTTTTTCCAAGAGGAAGGAAGTGCCCCTGATTCTCAAACTTCCTGTTCCTGTCCAGCAGGCTCCTCCCAGTGCTTTGTCCATGTGCAGTTCATTTTCATTTGGATTTGGAGCTGGAAGGATCACTTTTTGTGTCTGTCTGCTGCATCATATCATTGGATTGGATTTGAGGACTTTTGGATTTGAGATTTTACAAGTAAGTTGGAGAATTGGTGTACTTGTTTGTTTGATTGGGGCTTGTTTGTACCTACATTTTTGGGGGATTTCCATCGTTTTTAAAATTTATTGTTGTGGCCTCTAGTTTCAGTGGGGGCCTAGTTGTTTTTATTTGATTGGAATTTCAGCCAGTAGGCCCAGACTAGAGCCAGAGGTACCCATGGGTGCATGTTTCTGTGGTGTCTGTTGAATTTAAACATCATGTAGGGCATGCATGGATGTCATTGGATTGAATTGTTAAATGTGGTTTTTGGGGTGTATTTCACTTTTTGGGTGTAATATATATACCTTTGTTGGATGTGTGTGTGTGCTTGTTGTGTAACTTTCCAACCTTTTGTAGCCCTGTGGATTTTCGTTTTTGCATTTTTGTATTAAAGCTGTGTTGTTTAGCACTGCAGGCCTCCTTTGTCTGGTCATATTATTATAGGCCTGCTTGAGTTCATTGTTTTCCATGGCCTGTTGTGACTGTGAGTGACAACGTGGCTTGGGGCCATTTTGTGGTGGTAGTTTAGTAGTGTGCTGCTTTTTCCATATAGGCCTGCATGTCTTTTCTTTGTTCCTCTTGGCTTATGCTTGTTGTGAACTTGTGGGTGGCCTGGCCATGTGGTAGCGGCCATTTTGTGGGACCAGCCACTGTGCTTTTGCCATAGGCCTCCAAGCTTGCGGCCTAGTCTGCCAGTAGGCCCAGAGGTAGTCATCCTCATGGGTGCATAAAAACTGTTTCTGTGTTGTCTGTTGGATTGTTGTAAGTGTAACATCATTTTGGCCATGGATGGCATTGGATTGAATTGCAAAATGTGGGTTTTGTCGTGGTATTTCAGTTTTTGGGTGTGTGTTACATCAATAGGCCTTTTCAGCCACTAGGTAACCCTGTGCGTTCAGCTTGCGGACTTTCGGCACCTCCGCACTGCGCGACAACGCGGACTTACACTTTTTCTCTTCTTCGCGCGCTCAATATACGTTTCCGCACGCGCGATAACGACTTTTTGTGACGATCGCGATGCCGAACACGCAGAATTGACAATCTGGCGAAGAATATCTCTTGAGCGCATAAAACCTTCTCGAAAATGATGATTTAGTTCATTTTGCACAAAAAACTCCTCAGGTTGTCATTTAGATGTAGTTTGGTGAGCAAGGAGTCACTTATTTTTTGTTTTACAATTTTTTTCACAAGGAAGGAAGTTGCCCAGAGTCTCCAACTGCCTGGTCATGTCCTTTGTCTTCACTTTCTTGTTATTTTGGGTGGCCTGGCCATGTGGGTGGCGGCCATTTTGTAAAGCCAGGCATTGTGCTTTTGCCATAGGCCTGCATTGTCTGTCTTGTGTTCCTTTTCTTGTTGTTGTGGCTGGCCTGGCCATGTGGTGGCGGCCATTTTGTGGGACCAGCCACTGTGCTTTTGCCATAGGCCTCCAAGCTTGCGGCCTAGTCTGCCAGTAGGCCCGGAGGTAGTCATCCTCATGGGTGCATACAAACTGTTTCTGTGTTGTCTGTTGAATTTTGCCATCATTTAGGCCATGGATGGCATTGGATTTATTTGCAAAATGTGGGTTTTGGGGTGGTATTTCAGTTTTTGTGTGTGTGTTAAATAAATAGGCCTTTTCAGCCACTAGGTAACCCTGCCCATTCAGCTCGGGACTTTGGGCAACTCCGCACTGCGCGACAACGCGGACTTACACTTTTTATCTTCTTCGCTCGCTCAATATACGTTTTCGCGCGCGCGATAACGACTTTTTGTGACGATCGCGATGCCGAACACGCAGAATTTACAATCTGGCGAAGAATATCTCTCGAGCAGTATAAAACCTTCTCGAAAATGATGATTTAGTTCATTTTGCACCAAAAACTCCTCAGGTTGTCATTTAGATGTAGTTTGGTGAGCAAGGAGTCACTTTGTTTTTGTTTTACAATTTTTTTCACGAGGAAGGAAGTTGTTGGGTGGCCTGGCCATGTGGTGGCGGCAATTTTGTGGGACCAGCCACTGTGCTTTTGCCATAGGCCTCTAAGCTTGTGGCCTAGTCTGCCAGTAAAGTAGGCCCAGAGGTAGTCATCAAGGGTGCATAACAACTGTTTCTGTGTTGTCTGTTGAATTTTGCCATCATTTAGGCCATGGATGGCATTGGATTGAATTGCAAAATGTGGGGGTTTTTGGGAGGGTCTATTTCACTTTTTGGGTGTGTTAAATAAATGCCTTTTTTGCGTGTGTAATTATAATTATGTGTTGTTGTTGTAGTGGCTGTCTAACTTTCCAAACTGTTTTTAGCCATGTGGATTTTAGTTTTTGCATTAAAGCTGTGTGTGTTTTATCAGGCATCCTTTGTCTGCCCATATATAGTAGGCCTGCTTGAGTTCATTGTTTGCCGTGCCTTGTGCCTGTGAGTCACCATGTTGCTGGGGGCCATTTTGTGGTGGTAGTTAGTGGTGTGCTGTTTTTGCCACATAGGCCTGCATGTCACTCTTTCCATTGTTCCTCTTGTCTTACTGCTTCCAAATCCATCCCCATTGCCAGCTGCAGCTCCCTGATGCTGCATACATCCCAAGTGATGCACAAATTTAGGCCAAACATGCTCCACTACATTTTAGTTTTTGTTCTTTACTATTCTTATTCTTCCAGAGTGTACACACTACACAGTAGCCAGGAAAGCCCTGGCCTTGTTGTCAAAGTCTCATAAATGGCTACACTGTGTGTTGTTGTTCACTGAGTTTCTAAAATTTAATAATTGAGGCCACCACCACACACTAAGTTCTATATTATATTTGTTTGATTTGTGCTATCGTCGTTTGACTGATGTTGTTCTGGCTTTTTTGCTTTTAGGTGCACAAAGACTGAGGAGGAGGTGTGTCATCATTGCCCGTTGAACTGCAAGACAGACATCCTGCTGCTGTACACAACGTGACATGTGACCTGACCAGACATCTCTGCAACTGAGTGCTGCTGACATCTGAAGAAGAAGATGGGCCCAAAGAAAGCAGGTACCAGGTCCTCCAGTGCCAAGAAAGTTGCTATTGAGAAGAAGGAACAGAAGAAGGAAGTGACACTTAAGTCTGGTGTGCCGCCCAGTACCTTTTGGGAAAAAAAGGTTACGCCTGCAGCAACGGTGTCCGGGGGCAAGCTGGGGGCAGCACCTCCGCATCAGTGGGCCCAACCCACCAACCCAGGCCCAAGCACATGAGTGTGGAAGAGGTAGCCAGCCTAATGGTGGAAAGCAGTGATGCTGAGCCTGAGATAAACTTATCGCTATCTCAAAGTAGTACCCAATCAACGCAGGAGGAAACACAGCAGATAAGTGGTCAACAACAACAGCCGCAACCACCGCCCGCAATAGTAGTTGTTGTTCCTCCCGAAGTAGGGGCAGTTCAGGAAATTGAGCCTCATGCAGAGGTAGAAGAAGAAGCCACTCATTCGGAAGATCCATTGTCTTCCAAATCTCCAGCAAGGAAAAGGAGGGGTAGTCCATCAAGTTCTTCGCCAAGCCCCCTTCTGATGATCTAGATGCCACTTGGAAGCCACAAACTGAGTCTGAGAGGGAGCCACGTCCCAAGACCAAGCTAGGGAAAAGGAAGGTTCCAGAAAGCCTTACACTTATGGAGGTCGATGTAGAACAGCAGGATGATGATGATGAGACAGTCATCACGAACATCACTCCCGGCCCCGAGGAGATGGAGACCAACATTATTACCCTATCCAAAATCGCTGCAAGGGATGTAGCACGCATACCTCCACAGGTAACACCACCAACACGACCTACAGCTTCCATATTTGCATTAGCAAAGGCCCGGCAGCGACCTACATCCACCAGCACAACCACCACCTCAGTAGAAGTAGGTAGTGGTACAGCAGCAGCACAGAGTCAAATTCAACACACACCCTCCAGTTCATCCGCCATTGGAAGTGGCAGGTCCTCCAGCAGGAGGCCAAAGTTAAGCTCCCCAGTTTGGGACTTCTTTACGGTTAGCGAAAAGGAGGAGAACATTGCTATATGCTCCATTTGTAATACCTCTGTTAGTCGTGGTAAGCTTGGTACAAACTATGGTACCGGAGGCCAAATGACCCATCTGAAAAAACACCACTTGATCAGCTGGGAGGACCACCTTCGCGACATAAAAAAACTGCAACCATTGGTGTTGGTGGGGATAAAGGAGTAGAAGATCCGATCACGGTGGAAGAGGAAGGACAGGGAGACATTCTCTCTGGTAGTGGTACACAAGGTGTCCCTGACCCCAGCAGTGCAGTGTTGTTAACGTCGCACACATCTTCAGCAACATCTCAGTGGCACAAGAGTAAGAGTCAGCCTGAAACACCAAGGACAAGGAGTACCGCAATCCAAAAAAGTGCGTTGAGCATAAGAGAAAGGAAAACCATGCAGCCTACCATTATCAGCATGTTTGGTGGGGAGGGTCAGTACGAACGCAACCACCCAATAGCACGTTTGTACAATGCGAAGCTGGCTAAAATGTTAGCACTGGACCTTCTCCCTTTTTCTTTTGTTGAAGGGGTGGGTTTTCTGGAATTTGTGTCAACCATCTGCCCAAAATTGCATGTTCCCAGCCGCTACTATTTTGCCAGAGTTGCTGTTCCAGCACTACATCACGACGTGCTGGAATTGCTTGGAAAAGCCTTGAAGCAGAGTGCTGTTCAGAGTATCCACCTGACAACAGACATGTGGACCAGTTGCCAAGCCACTGATTACATGTGCATCACTGCACACTGGATCTCTTTTGCGGGGTTAGAGAACAGATATCTGCTGGTGTTGACGCTGCTGAGATTTTTCATGCCACTCGCAAACATGCAACTGTAGCCATGTTTGCCATGGAGAAATCTCATACTGCTGCAAACATTTTGGAAGAGTTTAACAGCAAGGTCTTTGAGTGGCTGCGCCCAAGAGGGCTTAACATTGGTTTTGTTGCCACGGACAATGGCAGTAATGTAGTTAGGGCCATGGAAAATGGTCGCTATTTCAGGGTCCCATGTTTGGCACACTGCATTAACATTGTTGTTCAAGACTTTTTGAAAAATGAATCCAAAGTCAGCAACTTACTGGCCACCTGCAGAAGAATATGCACACATTTCAGCCATTCTTTTAAAGCCCGGAAGCAGCTGAGGGTCATTCAACGTGAGCATAAAATGCCAGTCAAAGCGCTCATCCAGGAGGTGCAAACATGTTGGAACTCAACTTATTATATGCTTGATCGTCTGTTTGAACTGTACATACCACTCAATGCTTATGTCATGCAAAGATTAGGGGAACCTACTGTGAGAGGCATGACCGTTGAGATGGGTCAATGGGACCTCATTAAATGCCTGACTGAGATTCTACTTCCTTTTGAGATATTCACACGTGAAGTCAGCAGGGAGGACTGTACTATGGGCCAAGCTATCCCATTGTTGCACATGCTAGAGCAACAGCTGAAGGAGGTGTCTGAAACGTACGCAGGTGTGGATAACAAACAAGACGCATATCATTTGGCGGAGACCTTAGCCGCTCGCTTATCTGAAAATACAAGGATTCAAAATAAAATTTTGTCACAACCACATTACATTAGTGCCACAATTTTGGATCCACGGTACAAAGTATTTCTGAACAGCAAGGCAGTAATTCCTTTTTCGGAAGTGGATGTTGCCAACTACAAAACTTTGATAGCTAAGGAAGCCACTATTTTCGAAAACGAACGGCTGTTAATTGCAGGCCCCCCACCCCAGGCCATAACAACAAGTACTAGAGGGCAACCAGAGTCAAGTTCTACTTCGGAGCCTGAGGGCAGTGCGTTTGCCTCTCAGCAGTCACCTACACCAACCATAACATCAACAACAGCAAGAACAGGATCATCCACAGTACAATGTGCAACTGATTGGTTTCTACGGCAGGGGTATGGTAAGTCCAGTGCTGATGCAAAGGCAAAAGAGGCCGAGCACATCGGAGCACCCCTGAACATTGAGCGGACGGTCCAGGCCTATCTGGATGACCCAACAGAGGTCTTCATGGATCGAAACCCATTGGTGTATTGGTATGGGAAAAGAAGCCAATGGACAGTGCTCAGCAGGCTGGCGATAAAGTATCTGGCTTCCCCTGTCGCAAGTGTCTCTTCAGAGCATGTTTTCAGTGCTGCTGGTGCCATTGTAACTTCGAAAAGGACCAGTCTCTCGGCCAAAAGCGTGGAGAGGTTAACCATGATCAAAATGAATCAGCACTTTATACCACCGGATTACAAAATACGTGAATCACAGCAGGAAGAGGAGAGCGACTTGGATGACGTAAATAGTGCATTACAGGACCTACTTCTGTGCGAACCACCAGAGTTTGAGGACGAGCTCCTCTTCCCTGACAACTAGGCTTTCAAATTGTTACTTTCTTCCTTCCTTTATGTGTCTGTGTATCTGTCTTTCTGGTTCAAATCAAATCACAACAAATCCATCACCACCGTCTTCTCTTTTTATTTCCCTATTGGAGTTGCACGTCTGTGCATTTAACTGTCCACTCTTCAGAGTCCTGCTTCATCTTCCTGTCTCGCCCTAGTACATTTCCATCAAGCCAGACATTGGAGTACAAGAAATGTTGCCTTTTACATTAACAGTCCCTCCATAAGAAGTGAAACGTGACTATAGCTATCCTCCGTTTTGTTTCCGAGCCGAAACTCATCATCACTGTCCGAAGGCTACAGCCTCGGCAGGCATCCAAAGCTCCTCACTGTCAGAACTTGGACAGGCATCCAAAAGTAAACTCATCACTGTCCGAAGGCTACAGCCTCGGCAGACATCCAAAGCTCCTCACTGTCAGGACAGAAGGTACCTGGCAGAGAAAGACAAGACTCTTCGAAGAAACTTGCTGACATTTGTGCAAACTCAATTGACCACCAATGAGCGCTACCCAGGCCACGGCCCATCATCACAGTGCTGACCATGTGAAGCAACTTAAACTGTGACAAAGTGACACAGATGAATAAGACGGAAACCGAAACAGCGACTAACACTCGAAATGAATGTGGAGTGGAGTAATGATGAGGCTACTGCCCCGTAAAAAAATAAAACACACACCTGTCAGAACTAGGCATCTGATGATCTGACAGCCAAAGAGAAGAGCAAGACAGGTAATGATGGAATGCATTGGATGCTTGCTGACTCTGAGCGATTGCTGTTGTTTGTTGTGTTGATGTTGTGTTGTGCATGAAGTCAAACTCTACTCTACTAGTTAATCTACAAAGTGACTCAAGTGACACTCAATGTTTCCCTTCTTGTTGTTTAATAACCAGATTGTGCTCCTACTACTGCAGGTGCAGGCCAATATCTGTTGCAATTTTTTAATATGGAATATGGACTTAATCGGAGTCACTACAGACTGAGTTGGAGTTGGACAACATGTACCACAACATGATGATGACCATACTATCTTTGCACGCAGTCAGTCAGTTGGATCGGAGATGATTCAAGGAATAACTGCGTTTCATGAAGTGGCATAAGGTAAACATAAACACAACAATTCAACAAGAAAGTAAACACAGCAGACCTACATGTCCATGTAGTGGTGGAGTCGAGTCAGTGTAGTTATGACTGACAGCGGCGCATTGATTTTGTCACTTAATTTTGAAAATGCTAAGTTGCTGTATATATGCCTTTTGACTGGCTCTGTCAAAAATTAAGGTAAATGGAGGTTGGGTCACAGGCTAGTGCTGTGGTGGGCCTGTTCTGTCCTGTTGTTGTTGTAGCTTAATGCTGTAAACGGAATATACACAATATATCCAAGCCGCCTCAGTCTAAAAGTGTTCTCTCTTCTCTTCTTGGACTCCACCGTAATTGATGCTTTTTTATATTCATTGATTTTTCAATACCCCTTTTGTTTTTCCATCTAGACGTTACAGGCCGGCTTTTACCCTGTGCTATACTGGGAGACTCAACTCACATTTACGTTACCAATCCGCATCAGGAAGGCAACCAAGATTGATGTGCGGAGCGTCCATGGAAGATAGGACCAAGAGGAAGGACGAGATTCAACTCCACAATTTGACCAGGATAATACAGTAACTTTAGTATCCTTCATCTTTTAATTAATTGGAATCCTTTTTTCTCTTCAATCATTATGACTGTGTGTTGTGTGTTGTTGTTTGTTTGCTAATTGATCCCTACAACAATTTTTTACTTTTCTTTGCTATCTTTAAAAGTAAGCCCAGTACAACATGGAATTTGGGTCTCTGTCTGAGGGCATATATTACAGGCAAGGCAAATTGCATAGAATATACTGCTGCCCTGTACTGTCTTGTCTAGTAGGAGTTAGTAAGTACTACTCATTAACCGTCAAGTTATCTTCATCATGCATGCATTGCCTTTTTCTCCCTTTATAGATTTTTTTGCTAAGATCATGGTCGTCTGCCAAGATTGCGCTTTGCTTTTGTTGTCCATGCGTACTGTTTTTCTTTCTCAAACCTTTCCCCAAACTCCCCTTCCCATCCATTCATCAAACCCTAACCCTCTTCCCCGGGCTGTGATTTATATTGAGGTGTGATGTGACTACATAAAATGTACACCAATTGATCACACGCTTGCTGGGGCAGATGTGGTAAAAGCAACACTAATTAAATTTCAAGGCAGGGCGAGGAGCTTCTTCTGCTTGCCCACCCATGCTCAGTCTATGTGCAAGCAGTCATCGGCTAATAGTACATCATAATTAATTGCCAGCATTGATTGGATTCATCATCAAACTCCTACCACACAGCAGTAAAGGTTACGAATTACGATTGTGTTAAGTTAAGTGACTCACTCGACACAACTACAGTTTGTAACTTCTTGTACTAGGCTGTCCCCGCCAACATTATGTTTTATTTGACTTTAGCAGTTGCAAATGCAATATTGTTTGTTTGGCAGTCTTCTTCTGTACTGTATTTGACTTTGTTCTACTACTCCTCCCACAGTCGCTTTCAGGCAAGTGACTGTCTCTTTTTAATTTTTTTAGCAAATGCTGCTGGCAGTGTCTACTCTACTACTACCACCAAACCATGGCATCTTCTCCATTCTCTTGGGAAACCATGCAGCCATCGCTGTGCTGAACGTAATCATCATCAATCACAGGTAAGATAAGTTTGGTGGGAGGTCTAATGGACTAGGAGGAGAGACTGACAGTACTAGTAGGACAAATCACTCAGTGAGGGGTACCGCATCTATCTGTTTGTGTTACATCATCGGCAGATTATTTAAATCAAACACTGGCTGCGGCCCTGCAGCAGCAATGAAAGAAACCATGTGACGTTAATTTGTAAAACAGTAACCCCCACAAA
Organism: Calotriton arnoldi; assembly: GCA_963921515.1. Taxonomy (NCBI): domain Eukaryota; kingdom Metazoa; phylum Chordata; class Amphibia; order Caudata; family Salamandridae; genus Calotriton; species Calotriton arnoldi. The sequence goes on along the minus strand of CAWUFW010010731.1, from coordinate 232,401 downwards.
ACATTAACATTGTATGTTGAAGTATAAATATAATTTATTACCCTAACAAAAATAAACTATCCCACACCTGACCCACCCCTCTCCCTAACCCCAACCAATGTCCAAAACGAAAAAAGTCCAAAGAATGTCCAAAGTCCAAACCCCAACGCCCAATTCCCACCCACCAACAAAACGAATAAAAAAGGGGCAATGCAACAGGGTCCTATTATATTCGGCGGGCTTTAAGGTGTTTGTCCACCAGAATTTTAACCCGCTCCTCGAGTTGCTCCTCTAGCCATGCCACCCGGAGGAGAATCTTGCGTCGAAATGCCCTGCAGTGGCATCCAGGGTGGGGGACAGCAGTGCTGGTTGCAATCGATTTGCGGCGGGCGGCTGCCAGACTGCGGCGCCGTACCACTGGAGGTCTGGCCTGGCTGGGGCCCGGGGCATCGGACGAGGCTGTTGCTGCTGCCGCCTCCTCCTCCTCCGCCTAAGCCACCAGCCGCCGGTACTCGGCACAGATGGCCTCCAGTTTCCGGTGCCGGGCCCTGGCTGCCAACTCCTTCCGGGATGGTTTGCCTTGGGAAGGAGTACTATCTATATCAAGAAAGAAAAAGAATATTGTTGTAACCAGTACTCTTAGCAAAACAGTAACACAAAATTAATTCAACACATAATGGCACAGTAGCACTAGCAAGAAGCACAGTACATAACATTTCTGGTATAATAATCTATCTATCCTCCCACTTCCTCGGCCTGTAACATTTGTGGGAGTTTCAGGCATTATACTAGCACTATGGACTCCAGTACACCAGTCTTCTTCTTATCTCTACTAGTTTAGCGAAATGACATAACCTGGTTGTAGCCGGCATGCCAGCTCGGTCATCTATGCTTGCACCCAAGACAAACATACGAGTCATCATGACGCAGACTCACGTTAGTTTGATTTACTACTGTATGCAGGTGGGGAAGCTCGTATTTATTTTTCTATTACGGGTGGCACTGGCCATACTCTCTCTGTTACATGAAGCAGGGCAATTGGTCAATTTCACTTTAACAGTGCCCTGGCTACTACAAAAAGGCAGATTATATATCTGATCCAATGATCATTGCTTTTATGGGACGACGACATAAGGTCAGTAGCGGTCGGTGGTGGGACTCGGGGAGTGCTGCCGGGCGGTGACGTAGGGAGGAGGGGTAGTAAACTATGGATTACGGCCAATTACAGGTAAGTAAACATATAAAGAAATAAAAGTAATTTTGTTGCGCCCACTGCATCGCTTTTGGCGGTGCAGTGCGCACAATGAAATTCGCTTTATTTATTTTTATGTTTACAGTAAACTTACCTGTATTTGGCCGCGTAATACATTGTTTACTGCTACCCCCACCCTGCCCCTACCCACATCGGCTTTGCTACTGTGGCGCGGTTTCTTTTACATTCCCTTAAAACTAAAACTGTGCATCCTGTGACAGTCTCCACCTATGCTGTCTATGATGAATACATACAGGCATCCATCCATTCTAAGTAAATGTCAATCATTCTTCTTAATCTCTCCACAAACCTTACTTTGTTTCGCCAACAACAACCCATGCGTCCACTCACTCCATTGCTTGCCTTGGCTTAGAGTTTCACCCAAACACCGCTGATGGTTCTTGCTATCCACAGTATCCACCCATACTGTGTCGCCCACCCAGGCAGGCATCCGTTCTTCTTTCACCTTCCACCCATCCTTCAACAACACATGCATCTGATTCCTATCAGCCACCTATATCCATGCTTCCAACGTATCCTTCTCTGCCAGTCATCAATCATATTAAATCTCGCCCATCCTTCCTCCTTCCACCCTTCTTTCCCTTTTTATTCAACACATCCATCAAGGTCATCTGATCTGACTTTTAGTCTCCTCCATAAAACTTTCACAGCTGAGTTGGAGTCAGATAGAAGAGGCCATTGGTTAATCAAGTCACGCTGGTAATGCTATTGCTACTGCATTGCTAATGCTAAGTAAAGGGTGTCTTCTCTTCTTCAACCGTTGTATAATGTTCACTACAACTTCATACCTAATAAGTCTCAACAACAGTACAGTGAGTGAAGTCACTCATCACCCTTCCAGCTAGTGCAATGTCAATACGTAATGAATATAACTTACCATCGCCCGCCACTGCTGCTGGCTCACCCCCTGTAGCAAAAGAAAAACACGTAAGAGAGGAAAGAGGATAAGTCCCTGGCCACCCTCCTCTAGACTATGAAAACATATAAGGAGGTAGGGTTTTTATCCATGCTGGGATTGTTCAGGTGAAAGTCCTGAAGAAAGACGGGGTAGTAGTTTGATCCGGCTGAAACATGTCGACATCTTAGCAGAGTGGGGGGGTAGGGCTCTGGTATTTAGTAGCCATTACCTTCACCCACTGGCCCGAGAGGGACCATCTTCTACATTTGGACAGTGTGCCCACCATTAAAGATAGAATAGGGATACACTGTTACCAGTTTTTAATTATTCTCTGCCACATTTTTTCACCTCTTAGATCCCACACAAATTGTTCACTTTTTTGTGTTGTGTTTGTTTTTCCCCTCCCTATTGCTCCACCCCCAGCGTTGGCTAGCGCGGGGGTGTGTTTAGCAGGCCCTATGATGAAGCATGACACAGCTTGCTGTGTGTGAGGGCAGTTTTACACACACTGTTCGTGCCCTATCTTACACTTTTCAACTTCTGTACCTATTACCCATCACGAATTATGATTCTATCAGTTCCTGGTCTATGTTGTGTGTTTTCACCCCCTGTAGCTCCTGCAGGTGCCGCATCTCCTTCCCCCTCCGGAATGGCCGAATCGCCGCTGGCCCCGCCGGCACTGGTGGTCGCTACTACGCCTAGATAAAAACATGACACATTTTTAGATGCCTGTGTACACCTCCCCCTATTTATATTTCTTCTTTTTCACTAGCAAGATTGAAAAAAAAGTTAATACATACATATTATTATACATCACATTCAGTAGTCCAAATCGGGTACTAGAGTCAGTAGACACTAGTAGTGTTATGGTCCCTAGGGTCATTATTTATTATACTATACTCTACTCTTTGCAAAGTTAGCCTGAGCAATGCAACCATTTTTCGCTTCATGTCTTTTGCACATGTTACCTCGCAGCTTGTTGTGCAGTAACAGTAAGACGCCTTTTTTAGCCCCCATGAGCACATACAGCTACTGTCTGAGCGTTGCGTATAAGAGGTTGAAAAACAAGCCACTTTGTTATGGAGTTCGGTTAGTCCGTATTGCTTAGCCATAAGTAACATGTTACACTTTTTTGGCAGGACTGACAAATGCTTGCATTATACTATCTAACGCGCACCATTTTTCTCAGGCAGAAGATTTCCTTCTACGAACCAGAGATTTGCAGAGCTTATGAATGTTGCATGTAACCAGTAATTCTACGTTCTACGGTGAGGAGTCTCACAGAATTCTCACAGATCTTTTGTCTTCTAAGTTCTATCATCAATCATCATGCCCTTGTTGTAACAATGTTTATTGTTTTAATCTTATGCATTTAGCTGTTGGAGCTGGCTGGAGTACACTGAATTTTATAGAACAACATACAGAGCTTGTTAGTTGAAAATAAACCTTTTAAACTTAAACATAGACTCTGTGGTATTTGGTGTGGTGGTGGTGGAGGTGGTGGACTTACACGAGTAAGTGAGCGAAAGGGTGTTATATTATGTTCTGGGTTGTGTAATCTCATTGGGTATCTTCGGGTGGGGGTTCGGGGACCTAATGAGAGTGAGACACTACACTATAGCTAGTCGTTCAGGGGATTGTGGGTTCACTTCTGACTGAGGTGTGAGGAACGTCCAAGTTCCAAACTCCCATCACCAACATCCTATTTCCTTGTGCATAGTTCTGCATGGGGCTGTACAGAATCCACACATCAGTAGTAGTATGTACTATATCCTATCAAAAATAGTCAAATATCTGGTTGGGCATTTTGTTTGTGGTAATTGTCAAAGCCTCAAGATTAAGAAGCCTAGAAGAGGACAACCGAAAGGACTGGACTCCGCTATTGGTAAATCGGAGTTTTATTCAAAACCGTACAATAAAGAGTGGCAATGCAAACTGGGCAAGCTTAGCGACAGACTAATAATAGTAGTAGTACAGACATTCATAGCAGAGGCAGTTAGAACTTAGAGGCAGGGATAACCAGAATTTAGAAACAGATAGTCAAGTCAAGATCAAAGAATCTTTTGTAAAAAATAGAATTAGGGAGTGGAACCATAATTAATAGTTCTGGAAAAATAAGGTGCAGTAAAAGTTAGGGCAATATAACTGTTAATATTAACCACTGGAGGACTTACTGGGACCAGCAGCAGGGCCCTCGGTAGAGGAGCGGTCCTCTGGTGGTTGTCCCGCCGACTCGGACCCCGTCTTCTTGCCCCTGGGTGCTGCAGATCAGTGATCATGTAAGATATAATAAAGAAAGAAACAAACAAACATGATTGCTGTGAAACAAATAAATTATCTAAAAAAAACGCTCAAAACGTTTTAGGAACCAAAAATTGCAATAAAATTGACCTATCTAATCCGATCGACTACTGGCTTGCGGGATTCACGGTCATGGACAGTCTACTTATTTGGGAACACTAATTCAGTGTTTCATTCGGATTGATTCAAATAAAATCCAGAACACTAACTAAGCCTAAGTACCACCTGACCTAGCCCACCTATTCCAGGCGGGCCAATTGTTCATTAAGTCTGCATTTCCATTTTTTTATTGCCCTCATAAATGCATATATGAGAAGGAGGACACATGCATAAATTGGTGCATAATGCATACACCAAATTGTTGGTTGGTTAAGTCTGATGTTCTGCAGCTGACTGACACTGCTAAGCTTACCACTCACTAAACAAACTACAAAAGGTTCTACTAGTAAGGACTGGGGTAAGCAGCACTCAGTGATAGAGGATGCGTCACGCAGACCGCTCAAAAATTATCAACTAATAGCTAAACCTACTAACAAACTATCAATCCATCCACCACTATTTGACAGGAGGACAAAGGAAGGACTAGAGTCTCTCTAGAAATAGCATTACCTAACTGAAGTTCTCTAAAGTAAACTCTTACATAATAATAAGGACAAGCTAGCGCAAAGTTGCAAACAAGTAAGAGTAGCGCCCAGCACCTGTGTCCTACAATCACAGAAGATTTTGAAACGTAATTTACCTGCAATGTAAGCAGCAGTATTCTTGTTATTTGTAAAAAATGTATACACAAATCACAATACTTATACTACTATATATGCTACTCACCAAGCCCCACGACCTCGACACCTAGCAGGTCCAACAGGTCCTGCTCCCGGTCGAGGATGTCTGACCACCGGTGGGCCAGCTGGTTATGGGTGCGCCGGACCCCTGAGCAGCGAAACACTGCCCGGCGAACCTTCGCCCACCGGCGGTGACGCTCCTGGGTCGGGTACCCGGAGCCTGGCCTGCCGCCTGCTGCCAAGGTCAAGGGAGGTGGCGCTGAAGAAAAAAAAACAAGGGCGGCCACCTCCGCCTCAGTAAAAAGCTGGCGGGCTTGCACCCCTGCAGGGCGCAGTCTGCCGCAAGGCAGGCGGCGGCTCTTGGGCGCACGCGCCTTGCCCTTCGAGCCGTCACTGCTGCCCTTCGCCATGGTTCTGGGGTGAGACTGGGAGGAGGCGGAAAAGAAAAGTTTGAAGGGAAAAATAAAGTTAGGGGAAGAAGTAGGAGCTTAAAGAAGAAAGTTATATAAAACAGTCGAAAAGTTAAAAAAACACAGTAAAAAGTAGAAAAAAAATGCAAAATATAGACTTAGGCAGAGAGAGAGATAGATAAGAAATAAAGAAAAATTGAAAAACAGTGTAAAAAACTAAGGATTGCAAAGATTGAGGGAGGATAGAAAAGCAGGCCCAGAACCATAGCATAGAGTGAAAAACAAGATGGCTGCGCCCATCACGACCGCGTGGGTAAGTTTGCGCGATATTTCTCCCCGAGCACGCAAAAAGCGTCGCGAAAAAGTACGACGCGTTCCCGAACATGAAATGCGCATCGCGAGCACGCTATACGCGACCCGGAACAGGAAATAAGGCATCACGAACGGGCGGGACAAGTGAAAAACAAGATGGCCGCGCCCATAGGCGACCGAATGGGTAAGTTCGTGCCCCCGAGCATGCAAACAGCGTCCCGAACACGCACAACGCATTCCCGAGGAAGAAAAACGCATCGCGAACGGGCGCGACAAGCAGCTACGCACGCTCGCGAAGCTATGCGTAGCTCGCGTAGCACTCCGACGTCTTCGCGTAGCTTCGCGTAGCGCGACTACGCGAACTACGCCCAGGGTTAGTCAAGACTGATTTGCATATGGCTGGGTTCAAACTGGAATGGCATGGTGAGCAAAAAAACAATGGATTTAGGCCCAGATCTCTGTACTGGGGTGAATGTATGACATTGTTCTGCATTCTGTCCATCAACTGTTGTTTTTGTAGATATAGAGAAGGCCTTCAACAGCCTTGAATGGTCGTACCTGTTCCGGGTGATGTGAAGATTCGGTTTGGGGGCTGAATTTGTGGCATGGACCGCCTTACTTTACACGGAGTCTACGGCCAGAGTTAGGACAGGCAAGCTCATTTCGGACCGCTACAAGGTGGAATGGGGAACACGGCAGGGGTGCACAATATCACACCTGCTGTTTGCCTTGGCCATGGAACCCCTGGCGGCTAGAGCTAGGAAAGGATGCTGCTACCATGGGCTGGAGGCGTGAGGATAAATGCACCACATATCACTGTACGTAGATGACCTACTACTATTCCTTAGCAACACGGGGGAGGACCTTCATGGAGCCCGAGAACTGTTGGCAACACTGGAGAGAGTGGCAGGCTTTAGGGTAAATTGGACGAAGTTGTGCCTCTTCCCCGCCATGGAGGGTAGAGAATGACCACTGGCTGTGGAGGGAATCTTATGGGAGAATAGATGCCTGCCATACCTGGGGTCCAGATCAATCATGACCAGGCGGACCTGCTAGAGGGAAATGTGAGCATTATGGGAAGTGAAAGCATGTTTTGATTTTTGTGGGACCCTTCCCCTATCAGTAGCAGGCAGGGTAGCCTTGCTGAAGATGGTGACCTTGCTGAGACTATTGTATTTTTTCTTGGTACTGCCGGTTTGGATCCTGGCGGGGATGTTCCAGAATCTGTGAGAGCTCACCTAGGTTTACTGCAGGGACGGCATGGACGAACACGAGGCTAGACCCCAACTTCCCTCACCCACCTCCTTTACCCAACTTAGTCAAAGCAAATGAGGGAAGGTGGGGAAGAAGGGAAACAAAACAAGGGAAGGAAGAAGGGGTAGACGTCCGCTGGATCTTCTGAGAGAGTCTTCTAGAATCCTAAAGGAGAAAGCACAAGGTGAGTAATAAGTATACACACAAGCAACTATCTATATACCCCACCTTATTCTTAAGGGATACCGTGGATGAAAGAAGCTAACTTGTACCAAGAAACAGCTCCTAGGGACGCCAGAACACCCCACTACCTAGAAGGATGGACAAAGGTCAATAAGTAATAGGACTGCAGCAGTTAGCATATGCAACCAGGAAGAAAGAAAACAAATAGAGCACTAACTTAGGGTAGAATCACCATAGGAATGGAGGACCCCAAGACAAAATATATCCGTACTCCTATACGCAGGGAAAAACCCAAAAACTAATTTCCCTTCGCAGGAGGAGGTACGGGGCATAAAAAAATAAAAAATAAACCAGGGGTCTAATTATGCAAATAACCTCGACGAAGAGTTGGACTCTTTTATAATGCCAATATCTCTTCTTTTTTATAGTGACTGGAAAACAAAAGAATCACCAGAATTGTTCAAAGGAACACTGGACCATCAGATAAGTACTGTTCCTATATTCTAAAAAAATAAATTTGAAATTCCAAAACAAAACAAAGATGCTGCGATGCTTTAAAACCCTTTGCTATTTTCTATGTCTTGCAAGACCAGAATGCCAAGGGTTAACACTAACTGGAACTCTCTAGCAACTATGTAACATCACCAGAGAAGAGCAGCAAGCAACTAGCTCTGGAAGAAACCCCCGAGGACCCAGGAAGCGGAAGAGCCCTTCAGGAAATCAACAGCAGGCAAGAAACCAACACGAAAACCGCAGGTCCAGGACAGAAGCAGGTAAGCAGGAAAAAATGCTGCGAGTGGTGGGAGGCCAGGCGGGATCCGAACTGGAACGTGAAGCGCATTTCCAGCGTGGATCCCGTCCTTAAGTATCCCTTAAGCGCCAACCCCGGCTGCTGACAGGGAATGGCGGGTGGGGCTCTCTGCTCCGTGTGTGAGCGCGGGTGTCATTAAAGGCAGCTCGTACCATGGAGTCTGACAGTACACCCCACCAAGCCCCCCCAACAGGCTTGGGTTTGTGTGGATATCGGCAATGGAACAAACAAACCAAATGGGGAGCATGCACATTAGAAGCTGGTTCCCACGACCGTTCATCAGTCCCGTAGCCCTTACAGTGAATCAGGTATTGCAACCAACGACGCACTCTACGGGAGTCCACGATATATGCTACCTCATACTCAGGACCATCATCAAGCGAAACAGGGGAAGGATGCACAGGAACAACAGTACCAGGGGTGACAGGCTTCAATAAAGACACATGAAAGACGGGATGTAACCGCAAGGAGGCAGGCAATTCAAGTTTCAGAGCCACAGGGTTCACTACTTTGGTAACAACATAGGGACCAATAAAGCGAGGCTTGAATTTGGTTGTACCCTTAAGCTGGATGTTCTGAGTGGACAACCATACCCTGTCTCCTATAGTATAAACAGGCGATTTTCAACGATGCCGCTCTGCTCCTCCCTTATACTTTTTTTCTGCCTCATCTAAAGATTTCTTAGCAGAAGCATGAACATTCTGGAGGTGAGATACCATTTCCTGAGCTGCTGGGGAAGTAGAAGGCGTTAAAGGCGAGACCAGACCACAACGAGGGTGAAACCCATAGGTACAAAAAAAGGTGAAACCCCGATAGACACATGCTCATTGTTATTATATGCAAACTCTGCAGTCCATAAGACCGAGTCCCAATCCTTCTCTCCCTGTAGGAGGTGACACCGCAAATATTGCTCTAGACACTGGTTGACCCTTTCTGTCTGACCATCGGTTTGAGGATGGTGAGCGGTAGAGAGACGTACATCTATCCCCATCATGCTATTCAGCCCTTTCCAGAAATGGGACACAAATTGACGGCTCCTGTCTGAGACAATGACGGAGGGTAAGCCATGAAGATGCACTATCTGTTGGAGAAACACACAAGCTAGTTCTTTGGAGGAAGGTAGCTTCTTCAAGGGTGTAAAATGAGAAATCTTGGATAGCATATTGACAACGACAAATATGACAGTGTGCCCTTGTTTAGTAGGAGGCAGTTCCACCATAAAGTCCATAGAAATGGAGTGACATGGTGTAGGGGGTGTAGGTAGCGGAGTTAAGAGACCGACTGGTACTTGATGAGTGCTTTTGCTTTGTGCGCAGAAATAACAATCTTGTACATACAAACGGGCATCTTGGTTCATGGATGGCCACCAAAATTACCTTTTGAGCAGGGCAAGGGTTTTTTTGTATCCAGGGTGGCCTGCTAGAGCATGTGTATGACACCAACCCAGTGCTTGTGCCTGAAGAGACTGAGTAGGGAGGACTAAGCCGCCTTGAACAAAGACCACATTCTTAATCCTGACCCCGTTGTGTTTAGTTTCAATGTTCCTTAGTTCATCTGATTCGTGTGCAAGGGCCACTTCTTTCATAAAAGATTCTTCCGAGAAGGTACCCCCTAATACATGATCAGGATTCAAGATGAAAGATGGTTCTTGTGCACACAGTACGTCAGGAAGGTCATAGCCAAAACGGGATAGGGTATCTGCCTTGCCATGTTTGGTGCCAGCCTGGTACTGGATGACATAATCAAAATCACACAAAAAATGGGTCCATCTCAACTGTCTCATAGATAAGGCCTTGGCTGCCTTCAAGAACTGCAAATTTCTGTGATCGGTGATGATAGTTACTGTGTGCAAAGCCCCAAGCAGATAGTGACGCCATTCTTCGAAGGCCCTTTTTATGGCCTATAACTCCTTATCCCCTATTGAGTAGTTTACTTCAGCAGGCGTTAACTTATGGGAATAGTATGCTATGGGATGTAGATGTCCTGTCTGTCTGTCCCTTTGAGACAACACTCCTCCTATAGCAACTTGGGATGCGTCTGTTTTCAATAAAAATGGCTGTGAAGTGTCATGATGCGCCAGAAAAGGGGCGGTAACAAAGGCCTCTTTTAAACAGGAAAAAGCCTTTTCAGCCTCAGGTGTCCAACAGAACAGCATCCCTTTCTTCAGGAGTCTGGTGATGGGAGTTGTGAGAGCAGCAAATCCTTGTATGAATCGTCTATAAAAATTGGTAAAGCCCAGAAAGCTCTGCACTTCTTTTACAGAACAAGGAGAGGGCCACTTAGTAATAGCAGCAACCTTTTGGGGGTCCATAGTCACCCCTCGTGCTGATAAGATAAAACCTAAGAAGGTGACCGCAGGGACATGAAACTCACATTTGTCTACTTTAACGTACAGGTGGTTATCTCTGAGACGGGTTAGAACACTCTTGACATGTCTGACATGATCCTCCACAGAGGAAGAGTAGATCAGGATATCATCGATGTACGCAATAGTGTTTAAGTCCAAGGTCTCTCTTAATACATCATCGATAAAGAATTGGAAGGCCGCGGGGGTGTTGCAAAGCCCAAAAGGCATTACCAAGTACTCGTACAGCCCGAATTTGGTTCGAAAGGCCATCTTCCATTCATCTCCTGCTCTTACTCGAACCAAGTGATACGCACCTCTCAAATCCAATTTAGTGAATATACAGGCTGTTTTGACTTGGTCGAGCGGAGATTGTAGCAGAGGCAATGGATATCGGTTTTTAATAGTTAGGCCATTAAGGGCTCTATAGTCGATGCAACATCTAAGACCCCCTTCCCGTTTTGGTATAAAGAAAAGAGGGGAGGACGCGGCAGATCGAGAAGGGCGAATGAAACCTTTTTGTAGCATGTCGTCCAAGTACTCCCTCAAATCGATGTTCTCTTTTTCAGTTAGGGCATATATGCGACTACATGGGATTTTGGCACCGGGTACCAGGTCTATATGACAGTCATACGACCGATGAGGTGGCAGAGCCGAAGCTTTCTCTTGGTCGAACACGTCTTTGAACTCGTCATAACATTCCGGTAATACAGGTACCAAACAGTCGGTACTGCCAGACACCTGTTGCACTGTTATAGAAGGCTCCAGACAATGGTTCTTACAGTACTCTGAAGCAAAATCTATAGTATTATTTTCCCAGTTGATGTTGGGGTTATGTTTCATCAACCAAGGGAGACCAATGATGGCTTGGAACTGAGGTGAGGAGATGATATCAAAATGAATAGTTTCATGGTGTTGATTTAAAAGTTACACATGTAATTGTGTGGTAGTATGTGTTATAGGCCCAGACTTTATAGGACTACCATCAATTGTCTTAACAATGTCCACAGTACTTTTCTATTCTGTAGGGATACACATGTTCTCTACCCAGGCTGAATCTATAAAGTTCCCTGTGGCACCCGAATCTAGCATAAGTTTAATGTCAATTCTTTGATCACCCCAACTCAGTTGAGCAGAGAGGAAAAAGTGTTGTAGAGGATACGATGTGGGTCCTAACCCTACCACGTGGGAGACCGGTAAGCCTGTCCCACCTGAGCGATTCATCTCCACCATGCTCAGGTGAATCAGTTTCCCAACTCCATACGTTTCTGGGGTTTAACTCGGCAATCCCTCAAAAAGTGCCCTGATTTGCCACAGTAAAGACACAAATTGTTGGCTCGTCGTCTCTGCCTCTCTTCCTGACTCAGGGGCCCTTTAATGCTGCCTATTTGCATGGGTTCTGACTCCTCAACGGGTTTTTCCATTTCTGGTTTCCTTTCTCTCACAGCAAAATACTTGGAGTCAGTGCGTCCTTTCTTCCTTTTTCTCTCATGTAGGCAGTGATCTAACTTTACGAACAAATCAATTATTGCATCACAGGATTCGGGAGGGTCAACCACCTGTGCCAACATGTCTTTTAAGTAGTACCTTAAGTCTTTGTAAAAGAGAGCACTACGTTTGGATTCCGGCCTACCAGCTTCGGCCACCAACCTGTTAAAACAGGAAATGCAAGTCATAAGATCCTTAGATCCTTGTTTAAGGTTTAACAACTCAGTATCCACAGACTGCATGAAAGAATGTCTGTCGAATAAATGTCTTAACTCCTCTTTGAAAGCTCGGTAATCGTATAACAGGGTATCGTTTCTGTCCACTAAGGGAATTGACCAAGTGGCGGCTGTCCCACCCAAGTATGAAAAAACAAAAGCCACCTTGGATTGTTCTGTGGGAAAGCAGGAAGCCTTGCACATAAAGTGCAGCTGGCACTAATTGATAAAAGTGGCAAACTTAGCTGGGTCACCCATAAATCTTTCTGGGGGTGCTAAAGGGATAGAAGAAGGTGTTGTGATGTGATATACTGGAGGAGTAGTGCTCAAAGATGGAGGAGAGGAGGTAAACGTAGAAGCATAGGGGCCTGTAGGTAGGTCAGAAGAGTGCACAGTCCGAGAGGCTTGTTGTAGGGAATCGACTCTAAGAGACAGGGCCTGGGTTTCCTTCTGTAGGTTCCCTATCATGCTCGCCACATCTGCTAACATTATTGGATGTTCCTCCATGTCGCCCGGGCAGCAAGGTAAACGTGGGCTTCGCGTTCTGTGAGAGCTCACCTGGGTTTACTGCAGGGACGCAAAACACACAAGATGATGGACGGAATGTTGCACATTGGCAAACATTCACCCCCAGTCACAGATCTGGGTTTAATCCATCGTTATTTTGCTTCACCACGCCACCCCAGTTCAGACATAGCCATATGCAAATCAGTCTTGACCCTGTGCCTCATGGGAACAGTCCAGACCGAACTGCCAAGCCATGTCTTCCCTGGACCGGAATCAAGCATCCTAGGACCGGTTTCGGGCTTTCAGCCCTCATCAGCCAGGATAGCTTGACTCCAGTGGCGTAGTGAGCACGGGACCCACGTCTGGGCATACCCTTCCCACTTAGGGCGAAATGCAAAACACACAAGACTGCAGGGACGGCATGGATGAACACGAGGCTAGACCCCAACTTCCCCCACCCACCTCCTTTGCCCACTTAGTCAAAGCAAATGAGGGAAGGTGGGGAAGAAGGGAAACAAAACAAGGGAAGGAAGAAGGGGTAGACGTCCTCTGGATCTTCCGAGAGAGTCTTCTAGAATCCTAAAGGAGAAAGCACAAGATGAGTACTAAGTATACACACAAGCAACTAGCTTTATACCCCACCTTATTCTTAAGGGATACCTTGGATGGAAGAAGCTAACTTGTACGAAGAAACAGCTCCTAGGGATGCCAGAACGCCCCACTACCTAGAAGGACGGACAAGGGTCAATAAGTAATAGGACTGCAGCAGTTAGCATATGCAACCAGGAAGAAAGAAAACAAATAGAGCACTAACCTAGGTTAGAATCACCATAGGAATGGAGGCCCGCAAGACAAAATATATCCGTACTCCTATACGCAGGGAAAAACCAAAAAACTAATTTCCCTTCGCAGGAGGAGATACGGGGCATAAAAAAATAAAAATAAACCAGGGGTCTAATTATGCAAATAACCTCGACGAAGAGTTGGACTCTTTTATAATGCCAATATCTCTTCTTTTTTATAGTGACTGGAAAACAAAAGAATCACCAGAATTGCTCATAGGAACACTGGACCATCAGATAAGTACTGTTCCTATATTCTAAAAAAAAAATTGAAATTACACAACAAAACAATGATGCTGCGATGCTTTAAAACCCTTTGCTATTTTCTATGTCTTGCAGGACCAGAATGCCAAGGGTTAACACTAACTGGAACTCTCTAGCAACTATGTAACATCACCAGAGAAGAGCAGCAAGCAACTAGCTCCGGAAGAAACCTCCGAGGACCCAGGAAGCGGAAGAGCCCTTCAGGAAATCAACAGCAGGCAAGAAACTAACACGAAAACCGGAGGTCCAGGACAGAAGCAGGTAAGCAGGAAAAATTGCTGCGAGCGGTGGGAGGCCAGACGGGATCCGAACTGGAACACGAAGAGCGTTTCCAGCGTGGATCCTGTCCTTAAGTATCCCTTGCGTGCCGCCCCTGGCTGCTGACAGGGAATGCCGGGCGGGGCTCTCTGCTCCGTGTGCGAGCGCGTGTGCCGTTAAAGGCAGCTCGCGCCACGGAGCCTGACAGAATCTCCAAGCATTGATGACGGGATTTCTATGGGGAACGGGGAGACGCAGAGTAGCATTCACAAGACTAATGAGACCAAAGGCAGCGGGAGGATGGGCGGTGCCAGACTTTGAATATTATTAAATAGCTGCCCAGCTGCAATGGCTTACAAAATGGATAGCAAGCCGAATGAGAGGGACGGCGCAACAAGGGATCACTGTACCAAGTCTGAGTCTCCTCTCGCGAGTGGTGCTGCGGCTTCCCATCCAGGAGAGAGATATCACCACTGAATTAAAAGTAATTCACAAATGTTGGAATAGAAGCCTGCAAAGATCCAAGACTAAGTGCCCATATGCCCCAGATATCCCGTTATCTATTTGTGAGGCACTCCCACGGGGGAGACTGGCGAGGCCTAGAGGGCTGGATAGAAGCAGGAGTGACTACTGTTGGGATGCTGTATGAAGAGGGAACCTTCCTACCCTTTAATGATTTCAGGGAGAGGTATGATGTACTCCGAGGAGACTTCCTATTGCACACTGCCTTCACGGCGGCAATACGCAAACAATGGGGAAGGTGAATTTCAGAACCACCTACATCAGAAGGATGTCAATATGTGGTATCTGCTGCCGGGACATATAAAGCAGTCACCTGCTCATACAGGAGGCTCGGCCATATGACACTACCAGACCTTAGTGAGTTACAACAGAAAGGGGAGGAGGATTTGGGGGAACCAATTGCTGAAAAAGTATGGGGGGAACTGGTAGAACGAGCAAGCAGGAGCACCAGAAACACCAGATTTCAACTTGTTCACTTCTACGTCCTTCATAGAGGTTACCTAACGCCAGGTCGCATCAATAGGTATTTCAATATAAGAACAGCAGTATGCCCGCGCTGTAATGAGGAGGGGCGGAATTCCTTCATATGTTCTGGAGTTGCCCAAATATAGGTGACTTCTTGGGCATGGTGACAACAGCGCTGGCTGAAGTGACGGAAAGGGAAGTAGCAACAACTCTGAAATACTGTCTTTTGCATTGGTTCCCCCACACTGCTAAAAATAAGGTGACAAGTAAGTTTCAGGACTTGGGCCTTATATTGGCAAAGAGGGATATCACAAGCCACTAGAAAGCATGGGGGGCCCCAGTGTAAATAGGTGGAAGAGGGAGTTTATACAGTGGGCGAACTGTGAGGGAGCAGTAAGGCTACGGATAGCCAAGAAGACTGGGAGTGAGAAATCACTAGATGCAGCGAGAGTGTTGGCAGCTCTGGTGGAAGTGCTAAAGAATCCAGAGGCTTAGCCAGAGGGAATACCGCAGGGAGAAGCACAAGAACAAGAGGCAGGAGATAATCGTCCATAAACCATTAAGGATAGAGATGAGGAGAAGAGGGCGAGGAAGGCAGAGAACCCACCGCATACACATATATGAGGGCTAGACTGCAGCACTACGTCCTGTGGGTACAAGTGCACGTAATACTCCTTGAGGGAGAACTGATACTTGCTACATATGACACGCCTGGCTGGGGGAGGGATGGTAGGCGGGTAGTTATTGGCCTCTTGCAGGAGGCAAGCAAGTTGATGCAGCAAGGTAGAGCTCGCATCCCAATGAGGAATATCGCCGCTAATAGGCGAAATGTGGGGCAGTGGGGAGCACTAACAGAAGCAGGGTACTATATGGATTGTGCTGCCAATACAAGAGAGCTATCAGTAGAAGGGAATATGGGATGCGAGCAGACACCAATAATGTTTGTCTAGAACTGTATTTGCATTGCTGATTGTAAGACGCCAAGAGCAACTGTTCAATAAAATCTGTTTAAAAAAACAAACCAGAATCATAAGTTTTGCAGACAACATTTTCAGAGAGAGATCAAAGTTTTCAGGCTAAGAAATAAACAAATTCAAAACCACATTTACATTCCACAGCTTATTGTATTTTGGTACAAGAGGATTTAAAATGTATACTCCTTTTAAAAGTCGACGTATGAGCGGATGCTCCAACAGCTTTTTCATTGATATAAGGATGATTGATGGAAATGGCAGATCTGTATACATTAATGGTATGATAAGTCTTACCTCCACTAGCTTGAGCTGCCAAGAAGTTTACAATGTAAGCTACATCTGCTAAAAAGGGATCAATAGATTTCCCTGTACACCAGATTGCCCAAAGAGACCAGGCTGATTTGTAAGCCTCTGTGGTACCAGGGGCTCAGGACTTGTTAATGTATTCTGAAGCTTCTAGAGAAATGAAAGGGCATGGCTGGGAGATCCCGCTATTTTTCAAGCTGAAAGAGTGAGAGAGTTGTCTAATATCAGCTTGTGAGGCTGCCTCAGTGGATCTAGAAGAAGGTTTGGAAGCTATGGCAGGAGAACTGGATAGTCTATCGCTAGCTCTAGGAGAGGAAGGAACCAAACCTGAGACTGACAGAAAGGAACTACTATATTTAGAAGGAACAAGGGAACCCAATTCGAGTCAGCCAGGGACCTTGGGTGCTTATCTATTATAAGGAACAGTGGTCCCTAGGAATTCTACAGTTGTAAGACATTGAATACAAATATAGACCCAATCAGTACTATATCGGTAAGTGACATGTCCAGCCGGACAGAGGCCCAATATTTAATAACAAAGCAATTAAATGAATAAATTTGTAACAATACAAGTGAGTGAGGCACAGGCCTGTGACCTCACTACATAACGACAAGGGAAGAAGTGAACAACATATACACTTTAACAACAAGTTCAGGCAGGGCTATTGATTTGTTAAATGTATACACAATGGGACCAACAAATCATATTAATACACCTTACACAACAGTAAACACTTCAAAGTAGTGCATAAGGTGTTTGTGTGTCGACGGCGTTTCGATCCATACATTAAATACATGGATCATCATCAGGACTAAAACATGGCTAGCCTGAAAATAATGCCTGGATTTAAAACATAAGGAAAGGAAGAAAAGCAGGAAAAACACTGGTTAGATATTCAGATATGCAACACAAGGGGTAAATTATTTCATGTAATCATTGTCCTAAACACCTGTAATTAACACGAGAAATGAGTGACCTGTGGGAAGGGAAAAGGTGCTGTGAAAATAAACAGAGGTGAAAAGGTGGAAACGAGTCATTCGAAGTCTTGGTCCATCACTGATAGAAGAATTACTGAAAAGGAAATTTGGCATAGAAAAGGAGTAGAAAGAACCATGGGAGGGAATTAAACAATTGTATATACTATATAATATATAATAGCGCTGGGGTGAGGTTCTACAACAAAGTGGAAGGGGTGGTGGCGTAGACTAAAAGAACCAGCAATTGCGACTTACCGGTCTCTCAAGAATGGGAGACCCCGGTTTCAGCGTCAGGCGCGTGTGTCTGAGCAATTGAAGGGAAGCTGCCGAAAAATAGAAGAGTTTAGAAGGAATAGGAATAGAAGAACAGGAAGAAGGATGTGGGAAGTTGGCTTACCAATTGGAGAGGGAAAACCGGAGGTGTCCTCTAGGATGTGGGATAATAGGTGGATAACCTGGATAGAAGGGAAAAAATTGAGTGGAGGAAAGGTTGAAGGAAAGAGGAGAGATATAGCGTGCAATGAGCGAGGCTCACCGGTATAAGGGAGCGTACGCCGGGCCTGAAGGAACCAGGCAACGTGTTTGCCAGTTGACCACGGCGGTCATTCAGGATCCGCTCGGGAATTCCTGTCAAGGAAGCAATTAGGAAGAACCTCAGGGTATGTGCAGGAATATGAAAGGGAAAGATATTGCGTGCAGATAAAGGAGGCTCACCGGTAACAAGTTGCCTGTACTCTTCAGCCCGATGCACGGCTTTTTATGTTACCGGTGAGCCTCCTTTATCTGCACGCAATATCTTTCCCTTTCATATTCCCTGCACATACCCTGAGGTTCTTCCTAATTGCTTCCTTGACAGGAATTCCCGAGCGGATCCTGAATGACCGCCGTGGTCTAACTGGCAAACACGTTGCCTGGTTCCTTCAGCCCGGCGTACGGCTCCCCTTATACCGGTGAGCCTCGCTTCATTGCACGCTATATCTCTCCCTCTTTTCCTTCAACCTTTCCTCCACTCAATTTTTTCCCTTCTATCCAGGTTATCCACCTATTATCCCACATCCTAGAGGACACCTCCGGTTTTTCCCTCTCCAATTGGTAAGCCCAACTTCCCCACATCCTTCTTTCCTGTTCTTTCTTATTCCTATTCCTTCTAAACTCTTCTATTTTTCGGCAGCTTCCCTTCAATTGCTCAGACACACGCGCCTGACGCTTGAAACCGGGGTCTCCCATTCTTGAGAGACCGGTAAGTCGCTAATTGCTGGTTCTTTTTTAGTCTACGCCACCACCCCCTTCCACTTTGTTGTAGAACCTCACCCCAGCGCTATTATATATTATATAGTATATACAATTGTTTAATTCCCTCCCATGGTTCTTTCTACTCCTTTTCTATGCCAAATTTCCTTTTCAGTAATTCTTCTATCAGTGATGGACCAAGACTTCGAATGACTCCGTTTCCACCTTTTCACCTCTGTTTATTTTCACAGCACCTTTCCCTTCCCACAGGTCACTCATTTCTCGTGTTAATTACAGGTGTTTAGGACAATGATTACATGAAATAATTTACCCCTTGTGTTGCATATCTGAATATCTAACCAGTGTTTTTCCTGCTTTTCTTCCTTCCCCTTATGTTTTAAATCCAGGCATTATTTTCAGGCTAGCTTATGTTTTAGTCCTGATGATGATCCATGTATTTAATGTATGGATCGAAACGCCGTCGACACACAAAACACCTTATACACTACTTTGAAGTGTTTACTGTTGTGTAAAGGTGTATTAATATGATTTGTTGGTCCCATTGTGTATACATTTAACAAATCAATAGCCCTGCCTGAACTTGTTGTTAAAGTGTATATGTTGTTCACTTCTTCCCTTGTCGTTTATGTAGTGAGGTCACAGGCCTGTGCCTCACTCACTTGTATTGTTACAAATTTATTCATTTAATTGCTTTGTTATTAAATATTGGGCCTCTGTCCGGCTGGACATGTCACTTACCGATATAGTACTGATTGGGTCTATATTTGTATTCAATGTCTTACAACTGTAGAATTCCTAGGGACCACTGTTCCTTATAATAGAAAGGAACTACTAGCACTAGAGCTGCCAACTGACGTCTGGTCTGGGCTAAAACCCTGTTGACCATCAGGAAAGGGGGAAGGCGTAGTTGGTGGAGTTGGCCCAATCCTGTAAGAAAGCATCTGTAGCTAAAGAAGAGGGATCTGGCTGACAACTGAAGAAGCGTGGTATTTGGGAATTGAGTCTGGAGGTGAATAAATCTATGTGGAAAAGACCCTATTTGTGCATCAGTGGCATGAAAACGGAAGGATGAAGTCTCTCATCGCTTGAGCCACGGAGATTGCAGGAGTGCCAGTCTGCTGTGATTTTGAGGTTTCCTGGTAAGTATTCTGCACAAATCAAGATTTTGTTGAGAAGACAGAATTCCCAAAAGCTCTTTTCCAGTTCTGCGAGCAGCCTGGATCTTGTGCCGACCAGATGATTGATGTACTGGACCGCAGAAATGTTGTCCACTCACAGAAAGGTGGAACATTGCACTCTGTTTTTTTGCTAGGTTTTTGATTGCAAATGACCCTGCAAGCATTTCTATACAGTTGATATGCAACTTTCACTCCTCTGGAGACCATGTATCCCCAGTCCACATCAGGCGGCCCAGCCCGTCATGCTTGCATCAATTCTAATACAAGATAGGGGGCTGACGCGAAGATAGTCCTGCCGTTCCAGGCGTTTAAATGGTCTATCCACCACTGAAGTTCTAGCCGAGAATCTGGATCTAGGGTGATTACTTCTGAGTATGCAAGACCTCTGCATTAGTGCTGCATTTTCAGTTTTTGAAGGGCCTGATAGTGGAGGGGACCCAGAAAGATTGCCTTTATGGAGGAAGACAGAAGACCTACAATTCTTGCTAGGGCTCTGAGAGAAATTAGGGAGCTTTGAAGAGTTTGAAGAATCTCAGACTTTATGGCTTTGACTTTTGACAAAGAACGGTGAAGAGTGGCGCTTGCAGAATTTATTAGAAATCCTAAGAATTCTATCTGCATTGATGGAGATAGTATTAACTTTTCTTTGTTGATAAGAAAACCCAATGCTGACAGAATGAAACAAGTGAACTGCAGATGGGATTGAAGAGTCTGAAGGTTTTGACGCATCAGAAATATAGCGACTCAATAGATAAGACGGATCCCTTGAGATCTGAGGTATGCAACTACTGGTTTCATTCATTTGTTAAAGCACCATGGTGCTGAAGAAAGACCAAAAGGAAGAGAGGAGAAACAATATGTCTGGCCCTGCCATTGAAATTGAAGACATTTTCCGCAGCTGTAATGGATCGGAATTGTAAGGTATGCAAGCTAGAGAACTAACCTGACCATCCAGTCATGCTGAAGTAAGGAATCCCTGCTGTGAAGAATAGTTTCCATTTTGAAATGACAGTATACCACAAAGTGATTGAATAGTCTGAGATTGATGACGGGTCTCACCTTTTTCTTTTTCTTTTTAACTAAAATGATGGAACTGAAGAACCCGAAGGGTTTGGGGAGAAGTGTTGTTTCGCATGTTTTTGTAGTAAAGACTATGGGGCATATTAGCAAGACCCACGTTAAAATTATCGCCGTTTTAGCGGCAGGAAACTGCCGCTAAAACGGCGATAATGGGCTTGCTAATATGCGTTATAGAATTCCAATAGAAGCCCAGGTTAGATGTGCAGGACATCTAACCTGGGCTTCTATTGAATTCCATAACGCATATTAGCAAGCCCATTATCGCCGCTTTAGCGGCAGTTTCCTGCCGCTAAAACGGCGATAATTTTAACGTGGGTCTTGCTAATATGCCCCTATATTTCTTGTGAGATCATGTTAGACAATTCAGTGGAAAACTTTGGAGGAGGAGGAAACATAGTTTGTAAAGGCTTTGCTTAGAGGTCTACAACATAACCATGTATTGTGTTTAGAACCCAAGGGTCTGATGTTAACGTTTTCCACTTTGTTAGATAATATAACAGGTGACCTCCTTCCGGAGGTTGGACAGAACAAAGACTTACCTGTCTGTGCATTAACTCTGAAGTTCGTCTGTCTCCGACCTCGAAAACCTCTGCCTCTTTTGGGGATAGAATTGAGGCTTGTTGTCTTAATAGGAGAAGTAGTAGGAGTTATTGTTGTTTTAGGGGCCTCTGTAACCCTGGTGGCGGTACTTACGGCTGGTAAAGTGGCTCCTGCTTCTACCTGCCCTTGCAAAAACCCATTGGAAAAATACTTTTTTAAGGGATTCATGTGACTTATCAATAGAAGTAAAAGCTGTAACATATTTAGTGAGCTCTTTAATAAAAGAGTCACAAAAACAAAAGTTCTTCCGCCTTGATGCCTGGGTTTAAAGAAGCCAAACTAGCAAACTTAGGATCCATGTTGAGTAGAATGCCCTTCCTCCTTTCATGGGTAATGGTGGAGTTTGCATTTTCTAAAAGGCAAAGGTTCTCTGAATCCATTAGGATACTTCCGGATCAACAGAATCATTTTCCAATCTAGCTGCTTCTGCTATATCAAAGATGCTTGCCACTGACCCAATAACATCAAGCAGCTTGTCCTGGCAGGTAGACCAGGCTTTGTCCACACCTTTGCGGTGACGTTTTCCAAAGTTGGTAAAGAAAGTGAGTAAGGAAGGGTCAATTGTGGGAGTGGAAGTAATATTAGAGGGTAAAGAAGCCCTAGGACATTCTGATTTCAGTTTGGTCCTGGTTTGTTTGTCTAAGGCCAAGCACAGTCTAGAAGAAATGTAATTTCTAATATGTTCAGCGGGAGACCATTCAGCTGCGTTAGGATGGAGTATAAGACCAGGATCAAACATAGGGATGCCTTCTGCATCTAAGATATTTTTTGCCACAGTGGGATCGGAGGGAGAGGACAGAAGTTTGGGTTTTTTGGAAGGGGGGAAGAAAAAGGATCAAAGGTCTCAAAATTATCTTTATTGTCATCAGTGTCCTTATCCCCCATATCGTCATCTGAATACATAATTTGAGAAATAATAATATTTGATTAGTTTTCTTGTGTATTTTTGTTTTAACTTGGCTTTAGAAGGTGTCTTAGAATTCCCCTCCTTGATAGAGGCTGCCACAGCCTATTCAACAGAGGAATGGATACATTCATTCAAATAATTTTTAAAAGTTTCCACATCCTCTTCATTATCCTGGTAAATGGGAGAACTATCAAGCTCCATGTTAAGAGAACAACCAAAACCACCAGATAAATAAAGAAACCAGAAAGAAGGGGGTTAAAACTGAAGGGGTGATTGGAACCTGTCGGTCGCTCCCAAAGGGCGTGTATGTACAGGAACAAAGTGCGGGAGCCTCGAGCATCTGAGAGAAAGCCACGCCCCCAGGGAGTGGCTAACAGGCAGTGAGAGGAGACCTCGGACCGAAGCTGCAGACAGGTCCATGTCTCAGCAGATATCATAATTACCAGCACTAAGAATCCCACAGTAGGTGGCGCAAACAGCACCGGAGGCTGTAAACAGCAGGGCAGCACAGCAATGGAACGTTGCAGAAGCAAAGCGAAGAGTGACACAAATTAATGACTGCACCACAGATATTGCACACGTGTGCTGCGTGCAGCACGGAACTCTGTTGAGGGTGCACGAGGCGCCTGAAAGGACAGAAATGACAATGGGCCAAAATAGTAAGGCTAGGAACTATACACATACTATTTAAGGCAATATGATATAAAAATAATGATAAGCAACATATCAAGTAACGGAAATATAATTAAGGTACTTATCTTGACTGCGAGCAGCAAGAATAGAGAGGGCTGTTCTCAGTCAAATGGACTGATATGGATGTTACTGTTACCCCATTGGTCGGAAGTCATTCTGTTTGTTATCCCATTGGCTAGTCTTCCCTATGCCCTATCGGATTTGTAGTTTTGTTTGAGTTTCTTGAATGCTGCTATTAATAAAATGCAAGATTAGACAAGCATAATAGGAGCCTCTGGTCTTGCAATAAGATTGAACCTAGAGACATATCACTTGTATCTTATCCCGTGTTGTGAAAAAGCACATGTATGGAGTAGGTGGTCATCCTGGCTAGTTCAGTTAGTAGAGTACGAGGCTCTTAATGTCAGGCTCATGGGTTGGGCACATGGACTTTATTTTTTACAGTTTACATATAGTTTTGATATTTCTTGTTTTTCATTGTTTAATAATGCATGCATGACTCCAAGATTTATGAGGTTATGGCATCTCAAAATGGAGAATCTTAAATATGAGGAATTAGAAAAGTAATGTCAGAGAGCAGATGGAATCTGTGGGCAAAGCAGAATGGATTCCCAGTACATACAGCCTTCACTCCGTGTCACCACTGCTTGCTGCTTGACTTAAAGGTATGAAATGAAGCCCTTTGTCTTCCAGGCACAGACACAGAATAGAAAGTAAACCTTGCACTATTCAAGGAGAGCTGGAGAGGTAAAGATGACAATAATAGTGTATTTATACCTGAGCTTAGTAGCACTGCTGAACATTGATCCCTGTTTACGAGTATGTAATGTCGAGAAGAACATCGATGGAAAATGGGTGAAGGACTGTGGGTACAGATAGAGCCTGATGGAAACAAGGCATAGAAGAGAAATCCCAAAATGTGTTAAAAGCAATTAACTGGAAATATAAAGGCAGACATGACACTGAGCTGTGGACTGGCCTCTTATGTTGGTGGAATAGAAGCAGGCACGTAGCAAGAAGTATATTTTTAGGGGGGCATGGCCCCCAGCTATTAACAAACATTAAAACTGTTCTCTTTTGGTGCATTCTTTCCCAAATACTGGTTGCACTCCTAAATACCAACCCTGAGAATATCGGGACAAAGTTTATCAAGTTATTATTTATAATTTTTTTTAAATAAGAATAAACTGACCTCTGCTCAGAACCCTCCCTCCCGCACCTCTTATCTCAGGTGGTGAACGTCCAACCTCCAAACTCAATTCTTTTTTGCTGAAGCTTGTCCTAGATGAGACATTTTGCATCAGGAAATCATCACACCTGAAAGGCCCAAAAAGATATACCTTTCCTCACATAAAATTAGTAAACTTCGTCTGCTTCTTAAGAATGGAGTTTGAAAATTCTGAACAACTTTGTAAGTGAGGTTTTAGTTTGACTCACCACTAGTTTAAAAGAACCTTACAGACAGCTGAGTTCAATAACATTTCATCAAAAGCACCAATCAAAACTACATAGTCTTAAAGCAGGCTCCGGCATTGGCATACACACCTCATAGTTAAAGGCAAGTTGTGCAAAAAGTGTGGTACAAAAGGAGACCATTGTTAGAAATTGACCTTTAAGACAGGTAGGCATGGGAAAGTATAGATGATTGTGCGAGCCTGGGATGGATCCATTTGAGGCCTGTGGCCTGACTAAGGACACTAGCAGCAGCACTGCCTCTAATGCTTTTAGTGGTGGTTTCACAGTTTGCAACTAGGACCCTACTCTGTGATAATATCTCTGTTTGATGCTGCTTGCATGGTTCCTCCTATTTGGATGGTGCAGAGTCCTCCACTTCGGGAATTATGGACATTTTCCACTCTTTGACATGCAGTAGACGTCTTGCATAGAATCCTCAAGGAGGCACCCTCTATGCGGCTAGCACATCTTGGATGAGCATGGGCATTTTGAGTGGTGAATATAGAAAACATTTAAGCCTGCCATGTGTACTAGAAATAGAAAATATTTACTTGCAGAGTGAATGTTTGGTATGAGGCCTGCATGGATTTTGTGGAGTTCCGCTACGCAGAACTCCGCAAAGTGACAAAAAAACTCTGCTGCGCTACGCGGAGTTCCACAACTGGCGGAGTGCGTTCCAATTCCTGTCTCTCCTGCTCTCTCTTGCTTTATCTATCTACTCTCCTTTCTCTTAATCTTCTCTCTTTTTCTAGAACATCTGCTCTCTATATTCTCTTCTATCTTCTTTGTACTTCTCAATATCGTTTATTCTCTCTCTAGCCCTCTTCTCCATAGACCATGTATGATAACTGAAACTTTCTTTGGCTGTGCATGGCCAGTAGCAGCACCGTACACATTTCTTTGACCACATGGCTTTTTGCTGTTTTCCAGACCCTGAAGTCTACGATCCTGGGGTCCCCTTGGAACTGGAGAAGTCCCCTACGATCATGGAACAAAGAAGTTAGTGCAATGTTACCATCACATCCCTGCAGCTTGTTGTCAATTCTCGTTGGACAGGACATCAGGCTGGATTTGGTGAGTTTTAACTGCTTTAGGGCAGAGAATGACCTGTTGACATCCACCACACTACTTTCACAGTGGACTTCAATCGGTCATCCACAGTACTGGAAAAGAAAATTGTTTCTGGTAAAAACACCAGAAATATTTTTTTTCCCCAAAATCAACATCATAAATGGTAAATGCTTCCCACGAGTCCCAAGTTTGATTTTTTACTTTGCTATATTGCACAGCATGCTGGGTAAAGTGATGTTACACAGTGAAGGAAACATGATACCAGATCATGCTAATTAAATCTGCGGAGATCCACAAATTTCCTACCACACAACACTCCTACAGTTCTCCTGATAACAGTAGTACCCCTCTTATGTGTCAGACCTATCGCCCGTGAAAGGAAAAGCTCCCTAAGACAAAAGGAAAGATTAAGAATTTTATAACCACAAGAAACCCCAGAAAGGATCTAGGGAAGGGAACCAGAGGCACAGGGCACTAGGAGCAGGCAGCCTCCAACATACAATGTTTAGCACAAAAAGAGCCGCTCCCAGTCTAGTGACCTAAGTGCTACAGTGTTATTTTGTGAGTGCAGGCATCTCACAAAAAGTGAAAGACTGGTCTCACACACCACCTGGTGTAATGCTTCATCATGTGGGCCCTGTGGAAATCCAAAACCTGGCGGGTAGTAAGGTTGCTGCCATAATCCAAACTGTGGCATTGGTGGCTGCATCATTGGGTGGTGGTAATTTTGCTGTCGTCTTCCTTGGTGACCCTCAGTGCTCTCATCACTACTACTTCTGCTTGTGCTTCTCTCTTCTCCAGAGCTGAAGGTCCAATTCTGCGGAGTTGGCCTAAAGCGTTGTTGTTTCCAACTTTGTTGTTGTTGGGGGGCTTTTTCATAATATTCATCAGTAGTGTATGGATATACCGTCTCACGGCTGAATTTTTGCACGTCTTTCTAAAGTTTCGTGAGTTTAGACTGGGTGAGATACTCTTTATACTCAGTATGATCTTTGTTTATCTCATCCAGTTTTTTCTTAAATACGGTTATATGCACCATAGTTTTTAGTCTACTTTCACTCTGTTGGATCTCTATCAGAAGTGCGTCAGCCAATTCCCTGGCTGTATTTATGATAAGGACTAGCCAGTCCTTGGTGCATTTCCATGCAATCCTTGACCAATTGGTCCGGAATTCTTTATTGTTAAGGAATAGTCTCGGTTCATTTATAACCACAAGGCCCCTTGGGGCACTGTTCTTCCGCAGATATTCCGTCATAAACGCTCCATGCAGGGCCGTTCGGATCTGTTCTTTCTTCTTTGAAGTCAGTGCTTCCCATTCATCCGAGTTTTGGACTACTTGTGCTACCTCCGTTTCTGCTAGTAAAGACGGTGTCCTAAGTATTTCTGCATAATTCTCCTCATTGAACGCTAGTTCAGTATCCATATTTATAATGAACTTGGTCTGGTTTATTTGTTCCAAACTCAGTGTAAAACCCACACTTGGGTGAGTGATTTACCCCAATTAGTGTTCCCACAGCTATCTGCTGTACATAAATGTATAACCACAAGATACCCCAGAAAGGATCTAGGGAAGGGAACCAGAGGCACGGGGCACTAGGAGCAGGCAACCTCCAACATACAATGTTTAGCACAAAAAGAGCCGCTCCCAGTCTAGTGACCTAAGTGCTACAGTGTTATTTTGTGAGTGCAGGCATCTCACAAAAAGTGAAAGACTGGTCTCACACACCACCTGGTGTCATGCTTCATCATTGACCAGTCCTCGCCCTCTAAAAACTTGGTTTGGTAGAGGGCGGGCATACACCTGAAGACAAGGATGCACTTCTAAAGCTAAGTGGGGGCCCTTGCAAAAAAATGTGAGATTTAAAAGGCCATTACAGATGTCAAACTCATTTTAATGTAACTGGCATCTGTATGGTAATTAAAATAAATAGTCGGTGTGTTGAGTATACTATTGTCCCCCTACCGTGATGTGAGTGGTCGACATGTTTCTGCCAATTGGCCCAGTCGGGTCCGTGGCATTCATCAGGACCTATAATAAACAGAAAACGGGCTCCACCCTTACCGGACTGTGGTGACAGGGTTCCACTGAGTGGGGTGATCTATATCACGATCCACTGTAAAGCGGCTAATATATTCAAGCCTGTGAAAGAGAAAACAGACAAAGTGAAAAATGCAAACTAGCACCATGGTCACAGTTTTGATGAAGATTGTCCAGGCAGCCACAAACACATGCAAAAATTATATAGTGGGTGGCTATAAGTGCAGCAAACGTGTCATTCATCTGTGCACTTATTTGTTTTTGTGAACTATAATCCACGTTGCTTACCCTAAAAAAGGGACCTACTAGCCCATAGGAAGGTGAGGAAGGAAGACCCCTTCAGTGAGGAGCTGTGTGTTTGAGGAGAGAAAGGAGAAAAATTCAGGAAACTTCCAGGTGAGGACTCTGGAAAAAGCAATCTATTATACTCAAAGATTTGGTGTAACGCGAAGAGCTCAAGAGCCAAATGACAAAACAAACATAAACACTCATAGCAACTCTCTCATACTCTTACTGTTCAAAGGTGTGTCTCCCGCTTCTACACCAATGTCTGTGCTCCTCGCCTCCTTGATGATGAGTGAGGGGAGCGAGTGTGGGCTATTTATAGTGTTCGCGCAAAATAGCCGGTGTTAATAAGTGTGTTAATTAAGTGTAATTGGCTCTTGTTGCATGAAGATCCGGTGTCGCCAAATAGCGCTACTAAACGGTGCCTGCCTTGCCTGAGATGCAATTTATTTAGTGTACAGGCCTTAGAAGGACTTCCGATGTCGGCTCCGGTAATTGCCTGACATCTGAGTCACGGTGGAGCGGGCGTGGTGTCATCTTCGCTCCGTGTGGAAGGGAGCGGATGGTGAGGAAGTGTATTGAGATGTCATGAGTGATGTCATCAGTGATGTCACTGACCATGTCATGAGTGATGTAATATGTGACGTCATCAGCAGTGCATTGCGGGGGCGCGAGTTATAGTTAGCTGAACTAACTATAACGGGGGAAATTCACGGGTTTTGTACGAGTGCAATGTCCAACTAACTATAACTGTCCCTAAAACCTATGGTTTTTTCAGTGAATTTCAAAGGTTTTTAAATGCTAATTTCTAACTATAACGTGTCTGAAACCTATGGTTTTTTCAGTGAATTTCAAAGGTTTTTTAAATGCTAATTTCTAACTATAACTGTCCCTAAAACCTATGGTTTTTTCAGTGAATTTCAAAGGTTTTTAAATGCTAATTCCTAACTATAACATGTCTGAAACCTATGTTTTTTTCAGTGAATTCCAAAGGTTTTGTAAATGACAATTTTTAAATGTATTAATTGTTATATTTATTTTTTGGATACTGATTTACTACATTTTTTTAAACTATTTATTTTTACATATTTTATTTTTTAAATTACATTGTAATTACATTATACATTACATTACAAAATATACTTTCTCTGAATGAATTACTTTAGTTTAAATACTTTGCAAATAGGCAATAGACTTTTAAGTACAGTAGTTACAGTTGTTGCAATGGGCAACACAATTTCAAACACAATGCAACATTGAGCTCAATGTGAATTTCTAGTTAAATGCAATTAGTTACTTTATGGATTACTTTTCTAACCACAGGACTGGATCCTAGATTCAGTCCTGGGACCTCTCCTGTAAACAGTTGAGTAAAAGCGTTTTGGTTATAGTAGTGATTTTTAAGGAATATTATTGTATTTTAAAAGTTGACACTTAGAAACTTTTTCACATAGAATCACCAATGTTATCCTATGGGAGGAAATTCACTTAGCAGGTAAGTAGTGTTATCGTTACTTTTTCTTACTCAGTGTTGGATCCTGGATCCAGCACTGGTGCATCTCCTGTAAACAGTTGAAAGAATGCGTTTAAGTCATACAGGCGATTTTTAAGGAATATTTGTAGTTTGTGAAAATCGACACTTTGAAACTTTTCTGCTGAAAACCAGACAATGGATTCCTATGGAAGGAAATATAAGTTACTGGTAGAGTACGGTTAGAATTACTTTTCAGGGTCAGTGCTGGGCTAAAAGATGCAGCACTGGGTTCTCTCCTGATAACAGGTGAGTAAATCGGAATTCGTAGTTCGGTTGATTTTAGAGGAATATTATAAAGTTCCAAAACTCCACACTTAGAAGAATTTCCAAGTGAAACCAGTCAATGTTAGCCTATGGAAGGAAATTCAAGTTGCTGGTAAGTACGGTTAAAATTACTTTTCAGGATCAGTACTGGGCTGAAAGATGCAGCACTGAGGTCTCTCCTGATAACAGGTGAGTAAATCGGAATTCGTATTTCGGCTGATTTTAGAGGAATATTTGTATGTTTCAAAAATCGACACTTAGAAACTTTTTCAGCAAAAAGCAGGCAATGATATCCTATGGAAGGAAATTCAAGTTACTGGTAAGTACGGTTAAAATTACTTTTTAGGATCAGTACTGGGCTGAAAGATGCAGCACTGAGGTCTCTCCTGATAACAGGTGAGTAAATCGGAATTCGTAGTTCGGCTGATCTTAGAGGAATATTTGCACAATGGTGAAGGAAGGGGGTGGGGCCTGAGGTGACATGTCTGCAAACACACCCAGTGGCGCGTTTTAAGTTGGAGAATTAATTCCTTCTCAATCCCGAGGGTCCCTAGGGGCCAACTAGCCCACCAGATACCTCTAGTATGCCCCAGACAGCTGTGTTGCAGAGAGGTGTTCAGAGGCCACGCCCTTTTTACAACACTCTGCAACGCAGCTCCGTGGCGCTTACTGGAGGTACCTGGTGGGCTAGTTGGCCCCAGGGACCCTCAGGATTGAAGGGGATTTAATTCCCCATCTTAAAACGCGCCACGGGGCCTGTTTGCACACATGTCACCTGAAGCCCCGCCCCTCCCTTCACCACTGTGCAAACGCGCCCGTGGCGCGTTTTAAGTTGGGGGATTAAGTCCCCTTGAATCCTGAGGGTCCCTGGGGGCCAACTAGCTCACCATGTACCTCCAAAAGCGCCACAGAGCTGCGTTGCAGAGAGGTGTAAAAGGGGCGTGGCCTCTGTACACCTCTCTGCAACGCAGCCTGGCGCATACTGGAGGTTCCTGGTGGGCTAGTTGGCCCCCAGGTACCCCCAGTATTGAAGGGGAATTCGTTCCCCAACTGCAAACGCGCCAGGGGGCGCGTTTGAAGAGTGGTAAAGGAAGGGGGCGGTGCCTGAGGCCCGATCGTTTTTTTTTTTGTTTTTTTGTTTTTTTTCCCCAAGGGGGGCTGTGTGGCCCCCCTTACTTTTTCCTATTTTTGGGCCCTGGGTACCCCATCCCCCAGGGCCTTATCCCTTTTTTTTTTTTTATTAAACGGGAAGGGGGCCGCGTGGCTCCCTCCCATGGCCGAATCCGGCCCCGGGGACCCCATCCCCGGGGCATGGCCACACTTTTAAATACATTTTTAAGGAGGGGGGCTGCGTGGCCCCCCTCCTCAGGCCTCATTTTGCCCCGGGGACCCCATCCCCCGGGGCAGGCCTTTATTTATTATTATTATTTATTTTATTTTTTTTAATTTTGGGGGAGGGGGCCGCGTGGCTCCCTCCCAGGCCACTACTTGCCCCGGGACCCCATCCCCCGGGCTGGCCCTCTCTGTTGGGGACTGTGGGGGGTCCCCAATCCCCCACAGTCCCGCCGGCTCCCCGCGTCCCTTTGGAGCCGGCATTGCTTTTCCACATGGGGAGCTGCTAACATGCAGCTCCCCATGTGGAAAAGCAATTTGCTTTGGATATTGGAAGCGAGAGCAGGTTTCCTATGCAGCCGCGAGGCTCCCGTCCTGCCATAGCAAACTACAGTGTCCCGGGGGTAGGCACCCCGGGACACTGCAGGAGCCAGCCCTGGGGGGGTGGTGGTCCCCAGGGCCATTACAGGCTCCAGGAGGGGGGCCGCGCGGCCCCCCTCCCTCCATTGACAAAGCCCCGGGGAGGTGGTGGTCCCCTGGGCTCTGGGGGTCCGTATTGGACCCCCATATTGACATTTTTAGTGCCCCGGGGAGGTGACGGTCCCAGGGGCGTGTGGGGGGGCTCGAGCCCCCCCACACAGGTAATTTAAAAAAAAATTATTAAAGAAGCCCCGGGGAGGTGGCGGTCCCCGGCTTGGGGGGGCCTTAGAGGCCCCCCCACATATTATAAATACCCCCCCATGCCCCCGGGCTTGGCCCACCCGGGGCAATTAACAATGAAGCGCGGGAGACCGCGCTTCGTTTTTTTCCGGCGGGATTCGCGCACCCTAAGCACATCCCGCCGATTTTTATTTTGTAAAAAATGCTTTTTCTGCCCAGGGGTCCTTGTGGGACCCCTGAGCAGACCTAGGGGGCCAGGGTGTTTCTACCCTGCCCCCTTTTTGCACTTTGCGCACTTGTTTCTGTCCCTCGGTTCTACCGAGGGACAAAATGGCTGCCAACACTTCCTGATTTGGACTGTTGACAGCCAATTAGCATGCAGCTCGTGATAGGGAGGGTACGCGGACCCTACTCGGCCATAGATATATATGTGATTTTATTTGTGATTTTCTAAGAAACTACTGAACGGATTTACACCATTTAAACAAAAGGCACGACACTGAACCAAGGGCTACCTCTTTGCCAAATTTGGTGTAATTCCGTTCAGCAGTTCGGGCTGTAGCCGCGATGAAAGGATCCTATGGAAAAATGAATGGGGAAAACGCGTTTTGGGACCCCCCTTTTTTCTCGGCCCCCGCTTGACGAATCTACTTGAGACTTTCAGAGTAGGAGCGGAGCGCCCCAACAAGTTGGAAGCTTTCGCGAAGATTCGTCAACCGGCGCAAGAGTTATTTCAAATAGAATGTCGCGGATTTCCTATGGAAAATAGGTCCTAACTATAACTATCTACTGGCGACCGCCAGTAGATAATATATATATATATATATATATATATATATATATATATATAGAGAGAGAGAGAGTGAAGGAAGTGACCCGATTAGGGCCACCCAGGTCACTCGCAACCACCTCTCAGCTTTCCATACAAATGAAGAGTCGGTCAGACAGTAGAGAATACAAACCAAAGTTGTTCATTAGTAATACACTCGAGCGGAGTCCGATCTGACCAGCCTCCTTAGAATGCTGTAGAGGGACTGACCACCGTCCACACGGTAGCACAAAGTATACATTTCCAACATCTCTAAAGACCCGCCCAGGCTGGAATTTTCCAGCCTGGGCACTAATGAACAAAGGGGGTACAGAAAGACAAGCTACCATCTTGAGAAGGGGTACATGCTATCTTAGTTTCAAGGTTACTCTGCCCGTGCCCGTCTCTCTGAGAGTGGGAGCAGGGCTTAAATAAAAGGAAAGGCATGCAGAGACAGAACGATCTTTTCATTAGTGTAGTGAAGCTCAACCTTGAATATGATAAAGAGAAACAATCGAGGCTGCTTTCTGCTGAGGCAAACATAATGTGACGGAAGCTTATTTTCGATCATAGTACAAAATTCCGGCTGAATACAAAATGGTGCCGCAAATGCTAACTTAACTCGCACAATGCTAGAAAGAGTCGGCTAGATGCATTCTCAGTCCAACAGACCCTCCTTTTAGCATTTGTTAACAATTTTGTCTAATGCTAGGAGGGCAATAACTACTCGCATAATAAGAAAATAATTAGTACATGATAATACACACACTGTTAATATTCAAAAATGCCCTCGTCAATTGACATCAAATCGTGGACAGCCTGCATCATCCTGGACAAAGACTTAGCATCATGTGTTGGGGCTTTCGGTGTGGGTGTCAGCTTTCCAACACAATAAGCACAGCAAGCAGGAAGGCAATGTACGCATTGGCAACATGTAAAGATAACACCCGCAATTGCTATTAGAAAAAGAACAATTTTCCATCCCCAGGATGTTATTAAACCCCAGAACCAACCAGAAAGACTCCAGGTACCATTCTCCTGGTGGATGTCAGATGCGAGCCTATGCAACTTCTGTATAGCAGTGTATACATTCGGAGCATGGTCCGGTATGTAAACACAGCAACTTCTTCCAATGATGCGACAAGCTCCTCCCCGATCAGCAAGGATGATGTCTAATACCGTCCTGTTCTGAAGAGCAACAAGCCTCGTAGCCTGGAGCTCAGCTGTAATATTTGTCAAAATCCCTGTCGTGGTATTAATGACCCCTTCCACAACTCTGGTGAGCCGGCGAATGTTAAGTCTATTAGAAATAGGACCCCAAAAGGGTAGTATACCCTTCATAGAATCAGTAAACTGCTGCAATGTAGTATCTGTCTGGTCTATGTCTTTTGTGTTAATAACCATTTTTATTCGGAACAAATGGGCACTCCTACGTTGCAGTCGGTGGTCCCTATGACAGTTGGACGGTGCTATATACACAGGGGGAAGGAGGAAAGAGAGATAGCAGACACCTGACCATCCTCTAGGAAGCCACACATAAGCTTGAGATCCACAAACAAAGTAAATATTATGCGATGGGAGCAGAGTCTGGCTATTGCTCGTGCTCAATGTGTAAGTATAGTTGCAATTACTCATACCCACTTTTACTTTGCCTACCCCACGAACACAAAACCCAGCTGTTGTATTGACTACCGGCACCGGTATTGCCTCATCATGAGTAATATTGTGCATCTGAAATGAACGAAAATATTCAGTGACATTAAATCCCTGAAAATCTAACATTTCATTTTGAAGCCATGTTACATTTTTCTCTCTTTCATATACATTCATGCAGGCTGTAGGGGATAATGTATCAGGGGTCCCCTGTTCACCTGGGGTAAATCCTTGGTGGACACGTATATATTCTAACACTGGAGATAATCAGTAGATGTCATATTCATAGTAAAAGAATGATAATGGATTAATACCATAGAGAACAACTCAAACCAGCCCTCACAGCTGCCCAAATAAGACATGGGCAGTGATAAGAGGCTGTCACTTGTATGTGTAACAGAAGGGAGCAGGCCACAGATCCAACAATTTGTGACATTCGATGTCTCCTGTGCTTGGTGGAGTGTTTGCAAAAATACATTATCTACGTATGTTTTTTGGTGTTCACCTTTATGAGGGGCTAAGGTAATAAACATATGTTCAGGGGGAACAGGCGTTGTACCAATCAAAGAGTGCACAGGATATTTCTCTTCAAGAAACCATACTATTCCAAGTACTGCAATCAGGGAGATCAGGGCAATTACCACAAACACTGTTTTACTCTTTGTAGACCAACTGGACCAACACGAGGAGTTTCAAATGGCTGTTCCTCCTCCATAATGGGGCAACCAAAAGGATACATTGTGATCAGAGGAAAGGACATGTGATGGAGCCAATGACAAGAAAACAAGAAGGGGCAAATGTTCCCAGTGTCCTTCAGAGCCTCACTGGTAGACTCCTATTGTTCATCAGTTGGCGCTGTTGAGCACCGGCGGTGGAGCTGTCGGACCAGCTCTTGAAGAATCCCACGTCGCTCAGGATGAGGCGCCACCCCTCCTTAGGGAAGCACACTCCATTAATCCTGTCCAATGTCCGAACAATACACCAATCTCGTCTCACCCTATGCTACTGTGGCCTGACTTATAGAGTTCATTCCTACTAAT
This sequence comes from Calotriton arnoldi, assembly GCA_963921515.1. Lineage (NCBI taxonomy): Eukaryota > Metazoa > Chordata > Amphibia > Caudata > Salamandridae > Calotriton > Calotriton arnoldi. The sequence goes on along the minus strand of CAWUFW010010731.1, from coordinate 197,189 downwards.
CTAACTTTCCCTTTGGTGCACTGTTCCTCCGTCAAGGTCGCAAATTGTACCTAGCTACTCCAGGGACAGAGGGGTCTGCAAACAGGGGCCAAGACTCGGAGGAGGCAATGGACTGGGGCTCAAGCACAGATGAACTAGCAGACTGGCGCTCCTGGATGGCTCTGATCTCAGGAGGCACTGCCTCGTTCAATGCTGCATCACTTCCACTCTCTGTTTGTGCCCACGTCAGCCGAGCATCCGAGAAAGGAACAAACCGAGGCACCTTCTCCGTTTCAGAGTCACCCACTCCATCAAGCACCAACTGATCATAGGGCAACGGAAGGGGCACCCTCCGGCAGTGGTTAGAATGGATCCAGTTCTTCCGGCCGTCCACCTTCACTGCTGTGCGAGTGGCGAGGAGGACCTGGGTAGGCCCCTTCCAGCGTGGCTCCAAACTGCCTTTCCTCTGAAAATGCTTGATGAGGATGTAGTCCCCAGGCTGGATATCGTAGCCTGGCCCACGGGAGCTGATGGTAGGGCTCCGTGTATCTGTTGGTGAATAGAATGCAAGCTTTTAGTCAACTCATATAAGTAATCCACAAGTAAAGTGTATTCTATCTCAGAAAACCGTTGAGGTTGCGGGACGCCCCAGACATTCACCGGGTGTCCGAACACGACCTCGTACGGCGACAATCCTGTCCTAGAGTGAGCTGTAGCTCTTGTAGACAAAGAGCTAATGGTAAAACATCTGGCCACTACAATCCTGTGCTCTCTTTAATCTTTGCCAGTTTCAGTTTGAGAGTACAGTTGTACTTCTCAACCAAACCTGCTGACTGGGGGTGGTTTGCAGCATGGAATTTCTGCTTGATGTGCAGACCATCGCACACTAGCTGGATAACCTTTGAATTGAAATGACTTCCGTTGTCACTCCAAATCAAACGGGGCAAACCAAAACGCGGGAAGAACTCCTTTAGGAGTGCCTTTGCCGTTGCCATGGCTGTGTTCTCTTTGGTGGGGTAAGCCTCAATCCATTTACTGAATGCACAAACAACTACTAACACGTATTTCAGATTGTTGACTCGTTCCATTTCGATGAAATCCATCTGGAGAACCTCGAAAGGGAAAGAAGGCGGTGCAAAGTTACCAGGGGTTGTAGGGGTGCCTTTTCCAGGATTATACATCATGCACACCATACATTACTTTACTAAGTGAGCAGCAACTTTAGGAATGTTGTCGTTCTACCGTACAGGATCTAACAGTTTACAGATGCCTTTCGCACTAATGTGGGCTGGCCCGTGCACCATAGTGACCACAGGGAGGACATATGCATCTGGTAACATCCATCTTTGTTTTCCTGACTTATCCGTCCAACACCCATCTTCATCTAAGCATGCTGTGCTTTCCTGCCATACTGCTAACTCCTCAATCGTTGCCTCACTTTTGGATTTCTTTCACATTGTCTAGAGTATCCTCAAACATGGTGGCCTCATGTACCCACCTGGCAGGACCTGCTACAAACATCTTTTTCATCTTTGTTCGAGCTGTCTGGTCTGCAAATGCATTTCCCCTTCCCACATCATCAATAATTGCCTTGTGGGCACTGCACTTTACTATAGCCAATTTCTTAGGAAGTGTCAAGGTGGACAGAAGCCTATGTATAAGAGGGCCATGCTGAATGCGTGTCCCATGTGATGTAAGGAACCCTCTCTCTGCCCAGAGCCGCCCAAAATTATGGGCGACCCTGAGGGCGTTCTGGCTGTCAGTATAAATATTAACAGCCAGTCCCTCGCTCAATTCACAAGCTCTAATAAGGACGACCAGTTCAGCTGCCTGAGCGGACTGATAGGGAACTCGTGATGTCTCAACTACCGTATGCAGTGTAGTAAGTGCATATGCAGCGATGGTGGTGCCATCTGGAATTTGAAACAAGAGCCATGGACATATAGTTTCCCTTGGGGGTCAGATAAGGGAACATCAGTCAGGTCTACCTGTCCCTTCGTCTCTTCCTCTGTCCGAAAAAGACAATCATGTATGTCTGTGTCCTCACTCTCAGAAGGGAGCAATAGTAACGTGGCAGGGTTCAGAGTGGCACATCTTTTTATCGTCATATGGGGGCAAAGAGAGTTAGCTCATAACCGGTCAGACGTGCACTGGTAAGGTGCTGTATCTTGGTCTTATTCAATGGGGTATCCACAGCATGAGGCACCATGACTGTGAGGTCAGTATCAAGTACGAGCCCAGCCGATTGTCTTATAGAAGTGGCCACAGCCGCGACCGCTCTTAGACAGCTCGAGAGGGCTCTGGCGACTGGATCAAGCAAAGCAGAAAAATAAGCACACGGCTGTTGCTTACCTCCAAAGGCCTGTATTAAAACAGAAAGTGCACAACCAGCAGTCTCATGTACATACAACACAAACGGCTTCCCATAATCAGGCGTGCCAAGCACAGGAGCAGAGCAAAGCGCGACCTTTAATTGCTCAAAAGACTGCTGACATTCAGGCGTCCAAGGCAGGGGCTCATGCACATCTTTAGTTGTTAGTGCAAGCAAACACTTTATTAGTAATGAATAATTAGGGATCCAATGCCAACAGTAGGAAGTTATGCCAATAAAGGCGCGTACATCCCTCTGAGTTTTAGGGATGGGCATTTTAACAATTGCACTAATGCGCTCAGGGGTCAATCGGTGACCTAAATAGGTGACCTCCTGTCGACAATATTGACATTTAGAAAGGGACACTTTATGTCCATGGTGAGCCAAATGGAGCAACAACTTAACCGTACTGTCTTTGCATCCCTGTTCAGTATCAGAAGCAATCAGTATCTCATCCACATACTGGAGCAATACATTACCTGGGGAAAGCGTGAGGGAATCCAATTGGGCTTTCAAGGCTTGGCTATATATACTAGGGCTCTCAGTATAGCCCTGAGGAGCGCGACAGAATCTAAAGCTTCTGCCAGCTAGTGTAAAACCAAACAAATGGCGACTATTGGGATACTGAATTGGGATACTGAAGAATGCATTTTTCAAATCAATGACAGAGAAGAATTTGGCAGAGGAATGAATCATTGTTAGAAGGGCAGTACTGTCAGGGACCACCGGGAACTGAGGGACCACTATTTTGTTAACTGCAAGCAAATCAATTACAAAACTATAAACGTCTGGGTGGTCATCGGGGGAGTCTGTAGATGCCTTTTTTAGAATAGGAAGTATAGGACTATTACACACATTCGCTCCTGTTTCCTGAACTACACCCGACTCAATCAGATCTTGTATAATGCATAACAAAGCTCGCTCCCCCACTTGAGGAATTTTGTACCGGGGCATACGGGGCAAAATGGCGTTGTCCTTAACCTTAATGGAAATTGGGGGAATTTCCAAGAGTCCCACATCCGTGACACCTGTTGCCCACAATGCTTCTGCCAGCTAGTGTAAAACCGAACAAGTACCTGCTGTCTGGATGGATCGGAATACTGAAGAATGCATTTTTTAGATCAATGACAGAAGTGAATTTAGCAGTAGAAGGAATCATCGTCAAAAGGGCGGTAATGTTAGGGACCACCGGGAACTGAGGAACTACTATTTTATTAATTTTGCGCAAGTCAATCACAAAACGATAAACATCTGGATGATCATCAGAGGAACCCGAAGGTGCCCTCTTAAGAAATAGGAAGAATAGGGCTATTACACACATTAGCAGTCGTCTCTTCAACAACTCCTGACTTAATCAGGTCCTGTATAATTTGCAACAAGGCTCGCCCCCCTGCTTGCGGTATTTTGTACTGAGGAATATGAGGCAAAATGGCATTGTCTTTAACTTTGATGGAAACTGGGGATATTTGCAATAGTCCTACGTCCTTGTCACCCGTTGCCTACAAAGTGGGCGGCATAGCCTTAAACTCAGCAGGAAGGGGCGCATCTTTGGACAGGCACTGTTTAGAACTTATCACATTCGGTCCCATCGTCATGCAGACACCTTCCAGAGAGCAAAAAATTGTCGCATGCCACTTTTTTAATAAATCTAGGCCCATTAAATTTTCTCCACAATTGGATGTCAATAGAAATTGCGAATCCACAGTAAAAGGACCGATAGTCAAGGCAAAAGGTTTGGAAATGGGGCTTACAACTGGTACACCTGAAAATCCTACCGAAACATTATTTTGGCCAGACAGAGCTGCCCCGAGGACCAGCGAACGAGAAACAGAGCTATTCATGGCACCTATATCCACCAAGAATTTCTTAACTAAGCCTTGCAAATCTGCGGTGACATAAGGACCGCGCTGATCTACAGGTATTTGGACTGGTCCCTCACCCTGCCCCTGGCTGTCCTAGCTGTGGGACTCTCCTGTCACCTCATCCAGATCATAGTCGTGGTGGTAATATTGTCTCCCTTGGGGGTGATCAAAATAAATCTGGTCTGTGCGACCCTGTGATGTCCTATCCTCCCGAACCCTCTCTTGGTCACCTTCTTCATGACCCCGTCCACAAGAACCTTGTCCCCTGGGGGCCGCAACTTTCTGCAATAAAACCGGACACTCGCTACGCCAGTGTCCCTCCTCCTTGCAGTACGCACACTGATTCGGCCCTACTGGCGCAGTGTTCCTACTAGTACGAAGAAGCTGCCAGCAGCACGTCCCCTGCCATTCCCCCTAGACGCCTGCTGCAACAACACCTTTGTCTTCAACTCCTTGTGCTTCTTCTCTACCTTTTTCTTCTCCTCGTTCTCCTAGTGTTCATAATACTGTGCCATACTCAATATAACAGAGGGAGAGGATGTCGTCCAAGTGCTCTCCGAAGCCTGCAAAGGAGCCGCAATCTCAGGAAGCAAATTAGTCACAAATCTATTAACAAACAATCGAACACCCCCTTCCATCGATAAGTCCTGCCCACTAAAATCCAAAAGGACTCCCTCAAACCGGGTGAAGAAGTCTGACACACTTTCATCTTTCTTCTGACGACATGCCGTTAACTTATCCCAATCTACCCTTCTCGGTGGTATGAGAGAGTGCATATTCGTAATAATTCAACTAGACAAAGCTAGCATCTCGGCCTTAGGCTTTTCCCCAGGTTTCCTGTCCTTGTCCCATTCTTTAATCTGCTCCCAAGTACCACCCAATTCCACGACGTGGTCCTGCGTGTGCACCTGCCTCCAAATGTCGACGGGCACCAGCAGACCAAAGAACATTTCAATGTCTGCAAGCGTCATTACAGTCGAAGAAGCTGCCTCACTCAATTCCTTATAATACGCAGTTGGATTTTTCCTAGGGTCAGGTAACTGGGTCTTAAGGGACAAAACCTCACTCCTTTTCCACAGATTGTAGACCCATTGTTCTTGGAAACGGACCTCTACTCTCTGTCTAATAACAGTATTCTGCTGATCTTGTAGCTCCGTTAGTTCAGGGTGATATATGGGGTGAACTTTCCTCATCGGAAACTGGGACACTGTTTTCGGGCTCTTCTCAACCAGCTTACCTCGATAAGCTAACAGCGTTGCAACATTACCAAAAACATCCTCAGGTGCCATACCAGCAGCATACACATTGTCCCTGATATCATAAATAATCTGAGGCACTGCAGCGTTGAAGCACTGTTCCCACAATCCAAGCAGCTGGGTCAGTAACAGAAGCAACAGGGGCAGAAGAGACAGATGACTGGGGTTGTGGAACAGCAGGGTATATTCTCTGCGTGCATAAGGAGGCGGCGGTTGGGTGTCTAACAACTCCTCCACAAATGTATCATTTTCTTCTCAAACCACATAAGACTTTTCACATTGCAATCAAAACCTCCTACCAGCACACTCTATCCCCTTCTCAGTCCTTTCTTTATTATATGCAACAGCTTTCTGAGTCACTGTCTGCATCCTTCCCTTCCGGGCCTCCGTTTCTGCTTTCATTCGTCTTTGTTTAGCTTTCTTTTGCCAAGTTCTGAGGCAATCAAACATTGACTGCCTACTTCTCTTCGCAAACAATTTATCCTGCAGGAAATTATGCTTTTGTTCATCAAAGGTACCTGTCAGTGGCCACTGCAACTCGGCATTGTCCCTCGTATATTTGTGCCATAATGTACTAAACATAATAGGGCCAAGGCCGTGTTTCACAAACATCTCAAAATTCGGCGTGCCTTCTGGAGGCGCAGGCTGACTCTCTTCCAATCGAGCATCAGCAGAACAACAACGACAACTCACACAACAGAGTTTACTCAGGCAGGGCATTTTTCCAAACAAAACGTTCACTATTTATGCCGAGCAGATATTTGCAAATATCTTACCAAAGTTGGTCCTCAGACCTCAGCAAATCCAAATCAAAGTGGTACCATGTTCATAAAGAACCCAAACAAATTCAAGCGCTTGTCCAAAAATGATCCTCAGACCGTACCAAACACAAACCAAAGTGGCGCCATAGCCACAAACAAAACCAAAGCAAACTCACCTGGTGCACACAGGTCAAACTAAGTTATTCTCCACTGCTGACTCTTCGGACCAAACGGTCAAATCCAAGGGTTTCGCCTTTCAGGACCACAGTCGGGATGACCACTGGGCAAGGCACCGCCCGGTCAGACAGACGGGGCAGCTGCGAGTACTAGACTCTCTCGTGCAGGGATCCTCGATCCGCCCATCTGACCCAACATGGCCCCGTCCTCCTCACCCGTCCGCAGGCGAGGATAGGTCACCCGATGAAGTCCCTGTTCGGGCGCTGAACTGAAGGAAGTGACCCGATTAGTGCCACCCGGGTCACTCGTGACCACCTCTCAGCCTTCCATACAAATGAAGAGTCGGTCAGACAGTAGAGAATACAAACCAAAGATGTTTATTAGTAATACACTCGAGCGGAGTCCGATCTGACCAGCCTCCTTAGATTGCTGTAGAGGGACTGACCCCCGTCCACCCTAGCAGAAAATATACATTTCCAACATCCCTAAAGACCCGCCCAGGCTGGAATTTTCCAGACTGGGCACTAATGAACAAAGGGGGTACAGAAAGACAAGATACCATCTTGAGAACGGGTACATGCTATCTTAGTTTCAAGGTTACTCTGCCTGTGCCCGTCTCTCTGAGAGTGGGAGCAGGGCTTACCTAAAAGGAAAGGCATGCAGAGACAGAACGATATATTCATTAGTGTAGTGAAGCTCAACCTTGAATATGATAAAGAGAAACAATCGAGGCTGCTTTCTGCTGAGGCAAACATAATGTGACGGAAACTTATTTTCGATCATAGTACAAAATTGTGGCTGAATACAAAATGGTGCCGCAAATGCTAACTTAACTCGCACAATGCTAGAAGGAGTCGGCTAGACACATTCTCAGTCCAACAAGAGAGAGAAAGAGAGAGAGAGAGAAAGAGAGAGAGAGAGAAAGAACAACAATGGATGCCGTGTTAGAAGCTCATGGGCGCTTGCAGAATTCATCACAGTGGGAATGCCCATTCACATAGTGATACAAAAGGGGACGATGGACGGAACGTTTGAGCCAATCAAACACTCACCCCCAGTCAACTGATCTGGGTTTAATCCATCATCATTCTTTAGCTCACTCCACCACCCCAGTTCAGACATGGCCATATGCAAATCAGTCTGACCCTGTGCCTCATGGGAACAGTCCAGCCCGAACTGCCAAGCCATGTCTTCCCTGGACCGGAAACAAGCATCCTAGGACCGGTTTCTGGCATTCCAGCCGTCATCAGCCAGGCTTGCTTGAATCCAGTGGCAAAGTGAGCAAGGGACCCACGTCTGGGCATACCCCGCCAACTTAGGGCGAACAAAGCGATACAAAGGGGACGATGGACGGAACGTTTGAGCCAATCAAACACTCACCCCCAGTCAACTGATCTGGGTTTAATCCATCATCATTCTTTAGCTCACTCCACCACCCCAGTTCAGACATGGCCATATGCAAATCAGTCTGACCCTGTGCCTCATGGGAACAGTCCAGCCCGAACTGCCAAGCCATGTCTTCCCTGGACCGGAAACAAGCATCCTAGGACCGGTTTCTGGCATTCCAGCCATCATCAGCCAGGCTTGCTTGAATCCAGTGGCAAAGTGAGCAAGGGACCCACGTCTGGGCATACCCCCGCCAACTTAGGGCGAACAAAGCGATACAAAAGGGGACGATGGACGGAACGTTTGAGCCAATCAAACACTCACCCCCAGTCAACTGATCTGGGTTTAATCCATCATCATTCTTTAGCTCACTCCACCACCCCAGTTCAGACATGGCCATATGCAAATCAGTCTGACCCTGTGCCTCATGGGAACAGTCCAGCCCGAACTGCCAAGCCATGTCTTCCCTGGACCGGAAACAAGCATCCTAGGACCGGTTTCTGGCATTCCAGCCGTCATCAGCCAGGCTTGCTTGAATCCAGTGGCAAAGTGAGCAAGGGACCCACGTCTGGGCATACCCCCGCCAACTTAGGGCGAACAAAGCGATACAAAGGGGACGATGGACGGAACGTTTGAGCCAATCAAACACTCACCCCCAGTCAACTGATCTGGGTTTAATCCATCATCATTCTTTAGCTCACTCCACCACCCCAGTTCAGACATGGCCATATGCAAATCAGTCTGACCCTGTGCCTCATGGGAACAGTCCAGCCCGAACTGCCAAGCCATGTCTTCCCTGGACCGGAAACAAGCATCCTAGGACCGGTTTCTGGCATTCCAGCCGTCATCAGCCAGGCTTGCTTGAATCCAGTGGCAAAGTGAGCAAGGGACCCACGTCTGGGCATACCCCGCCAACTTAGGGCGAACAAAGCGATACAAAGGGGACGATGGACGGAACGTTTGAGCCAATCAAACACTCACCCCCAGTCAACTGATCTGGGTTTAATCCATCATCATTCTTTAGCTCACTCCACCACCCCAGTTCAGACATGGCCATATGCAAATCAGTCTGACCCTGTGCCTCATGGGAACAGTCCAGCCCGAACTGCCAAGCCATGTCTTCCCTGGACCGGAAACAAGCATCCTAGGACCGGTTTCTGGCATTCCAGCCGTCATCAGCCAGGCTTGCTTGAATCCAGTGGCAAAGTGAGCAAGGGACCCACGTCTGGGCATACCCCGCCAACTTAGGGCGAACAAAGCGATACAAAAGGGGACGATGGACGGAACGTTTGAGCCAATCAAACACTCACCCCAGTCAACTGATCTGGGTTTAATCCATCATCATTCTTTAGCTCACTCCACCACCCCAGTTCAGACATGGCCATATGCAAATCAGTCTGACCCTGTGCCTCATGGGAACAGTCCAGCCCGAACTGCCAAGCCATGTCTTCCCTGGACCGGAAACAAGCATCCTAGGACCGGTTTCTGGCATTCCAGCCGTCATCAACCAGGCTTGCTTGAATCCAGTGGCAAAGTGAGCAAGGGACCCACGTCTGGGCATACCCCCGCCAACTTAGGGCGAACAAAGCGATACAAAAGGGACGATGGACGGAACGTTTGAGCCAATCAAACACTCACCCCCAGTCAACTGATCTGGGTTTAATCCATCATCATTCTTTAGCTCACTCCACCACCCCAGTTCAGACATGGCCATATGCAAATCAGTCTGACCCTGTGCCTCATGGGAACAGTCCAGCCCGAACTGCCAAGCCATGTCTTCCCTGGACCGGAAACAAGCATCCTAGGACCGGTTTCTGGCATTCCAGCCGTCATCAGCCAGGCTTGCTTGAATCCAGTGGCAAAGTGAGCAAGGGACCCACGTCTGGGCATACCCCCGCCAACTTAGGGCGAACAAAGCGATACAAAAGGGGACGATGGACGGAACGTTTGAGCCAATCAAACACTCACCCCCAGGATGCTTGTTTCCGGTCCAGGGAAGACATGGCTTGGCAGTTCGGGCTGGACTGTTCCCATGAGGCACAGGGTCAGACTGATTTGCATATGGCCATGTCTGAACTGGGGTGGTGGAGTGAGCTAAAGAATGATGATGGATTAAACCCAGATCAGTTGACTGGGGTGAGTGTTTGATTTGCTCAAACGCTCCGTCCATCATCCCCTTTGGTATCGCTTTGTTCGCCCCTAAGTTGGCAGGGTATGCCCAGACGTGGGTCCCTTGCTCACTTTGCCACTGGATTCAAGCTAGCCTGGCTGATGACGGCTGAATGGCCAGAAACCGGTCCCAGGATGCTTGTTTCCGGTCCAGGGAAGACATGGCTTGGCAGTTCGGGCTGGACTGTTCCCATGAGGCACAGGGTCAGACTGATTTGCATATGGCCATGTCTGAACTGGGGTGGTGGAGTGAGCTAAAGAATGATGATGGATTAAACCCAGATCAGTTGACTGGGGGTGAGTGTTTGATTTGCTCAAACGCTCCGTCCATCATCCCCTTTGGTATCGCTTTGTTCGCCCTAAGTTGGCAGGGTATGCCCAGACGTGGGTCCCTTGCTCACTTTGCCACTGGATTCAAGCTAGCCTGGCTGATGACGGCTGAATGGCCAGAAACCGGTCCCAGGATGCTTGTTTCCGGTCCAGGGAAGACATGGCTTGGCAGTTCGGGCTGGACTGTTCCCATGAGGCACAGGGTCAGACTGATTTGCATATGGCCATGTCTGAACTGGGGTGGTGGAGTGAGCTAAAGAATGATGATGGATTAAACCCAGATCAGTTGACTGGGGGTGAGTGTTTGATTTGCTCAAACGCTCCGTCCATCATCCCCTTTGGTATCGCTTTGTTCGCCCTAAGTTGGCAGGGTATGCCCAGACGTGGGTCCCTTGCTCACTTTGCCACTGGATTCAAGCTAGCCTGGCTGATGACGGCTGAATGGCCAGAAACCGGTCCCAGGATGCTTGTTTCCGGTCCAGGGAAGACATGGCTTGGCAGTTCGGGCTGGACTGTTCCCATGAGGCACAGGGTCAGACTGATTTGCATATGGCCATGTCTGAACTGGGGTGGTGGAGTGAGCTAAAGAATGATGATGGATTAAACCCAGATCAGTTGACTGGGGGTGAGTGTTTGATTTGCTCAAACGCTCCGTCCATCATCCCCTTTGGTATCGCTTTGTTCGCCTAAGTTGGCAGGGTATGCCCAGACGTGGGTCCCTTGCTCACTTTGCCACTGGATTCAAGCTAGCCTGGCTGATGATGGCTGAATGGCCAGAAACCGGTCCCAGGATGCTTGTTTCCGGTCCAGGGAAGACATGGCTTGGCAGTTCGAGCTGGACTGTTCCCATGAGGCACAGGGTCAGACTGATTTGCATATGGCCATGTCTGAACTGGGGTGGTGGAGTGAGCTAAAGAATGATGATGGATTAAACCCAGATCAGTTGACTGGGGTGAGTGTTTGATTTGCTCAAACGCTCCGTCCATCATCCCCTTTGGTATCGCTTTGTTCGCCCTAAGTTGGCAGGGTATGCCCAGACGTGGGTCCCTTGCTCACTTTGCCACTGGATTCAAGCTAGCCTGGCTGATGACGGCTGAATGGCCAGAAACCGGTCCCAGGATGCTTGTTTCCGGTCCAGGGAAGACATGGCTTGGCAGTTCGGGCTGGACTGTTCCCATGAGGCACAGGGTCAGACTGATTTGCATATGGCCATGTCTGAACTGGGGTGGTGGAGTGAGCTAAAGAATGATGATGGATTAAACCCAGATCAGTTGACTGGGGGTGAGTGTTTGATTTGCTCAAACGCTCCGTCCATCATCCCCTTTGGTATCGCTTTGTTCGCCCTAAGTTGGCAGGGTATGCCCAGACGTGGGTCCCTTGCTCACTTTGCCACTGGATTCAAGCTAGCCTGGCTGATGACGGCTGAATGGCCAGAAACCGGTCCCAGGATGCTTGTTTCCGGTCCAGGGAAGACATGGCTTGGCAGTTCGGGCTGGACTGTTCCCATGAGGCACAGGGTCAGACTGATTTGCATATGGCCATGTCTGAACTGGGGTGGTGGAGTGAGCTAAAGAATGATGATGGATTAAACCCAGATCAGTTGACTGGGGGTGAGTGTTTGATTTGCTCAAACGCTCCGTCCATCATCCCCTTTGGTATCGCTTTGTTCGCCCTAAGTTGGCAGGGTATGCCCAGACGTGGGTCCCTTGCTCACTTTGCCACTGGATTCAAGCTAGCCTGGCTGATGACGGCTGAATGGCCAGAAACCGGTCCCAGGATGCTTGTTTCCGGTCCAGGGAAGACATGGCTTGGCAGTTCGGGCTGGACTGTTCCCATGAGGCACAGGGTCAGACTGATTTGCATATGGCCATGTCTGAACTGGGGTGGTGGAGTGAGCTAAAGAATGATGATGGATTAAACCCAGATCAGTTGACTGGGGGTGAGTGTTTGATTTGCTCAAACGCTCCGTCCATCATCCCCTTTGGTATCGCTTTGTTCGCCCTAAGTTGGCAGGGTATGCCCAGACGTGGGTCCCTTGCTCACTTTGCCACTGGATTCAAGCTAGCCTGGCTGATGACGGCTGAATGGCCAGAAACCGGTCCCAGGATGCTTGTTTCCGGTCCAGGGAAGACATGGCTTGGCAGTTCGGGCTGGACTGTTCCCATGAGGCACAGGGTCAGACTGATTTGCATATGGCCATGTCTGAACTGGGGTGGTGGAGTGAGCTAAAGAATGATGATGGATTAAACCCAGATCAGTTGACTGGGGGTGAGTGTTTGATTTGCTCAAACGCTCCGTCCATCATCCCCTTTGGTATCGCTTGTTCGCCCTAAGTTGGCAGGGTATGCCCAGACGTGGGTCCCTTGCTCACTTTGCCACTGGATTCAAGCTAGCCTGGCTGATGACGGCTGAATGGCCAGAAACCGGTCCCAGGATGCTTGTTTCCGGTCCAGGGAAGACATGGCTTGGCAGTTCGGGCTGGACTGTTCCCATGAGGCACAGGGTCAGACTGATTTGCATATGGCCATGTCTGAACTGGGGTGGTGGAGTGAGCTAAAGAATGATGATGGATTAAACCCAGATCAGTTGACTGGGGGTGAGTGTTTGATTTGCTCAAACGCTCTGTCCATCATCCCCTTTGGTATCGCTTTGTTCGCCCCAAGTTGGCAGGGTATGCCCAGACGTGGGTCCCTTGCTCACTTTGCCACTGGATTCAAGCTAGCCTGGCTGATGACGGCTGAATGGCCAGAAACCGGTCCCAGGATGCTTGTTTCCGGTCCAGGGAAGACATGGCTTGGCAGTTCGGGCTGGACTGTTCCCATGAGGCACAGGGTCAGACTGATTTGCATATGGCCATGTCTGAACTGGGGTGGTGGAGTGAGCTAAAGAATGATGATGGATTAAACCCAGATCAGTTGACTGGGGGTGAGTGTTTGATTTGCTCAAACGCTCCGTCCATCATCCCCTTTGGTATCGCTTTGTTCGCCCCAAGTTGGCAGGGTATGCCCAGACGTGGGTCCCTTGCTCACTTTGCCACTGGATTCAAGCTAGCCTGGCTGATGACGGCTGAATGGCCAGAAACCGGTCCCAGGATGCTTGTTTCCGGTCCAGGGAAGACATGGCTTGGCAGTTCGGGCTGGACTGTTCCCATGAGGCACAGGGTCAGACTGATTTGCATATGGCCATGTCTGAACTGGGGTGGTGGAGTGAGCTAAAGAATGATGATGGATTAAACCCAGATCAGTTGACTGGGGGTGAGTGTTTGATTTGCTCAAACGCTCCGTCCATCATCCCCTTTGGTATCGCTTTGTTCGCCCTAAGTTGGCAGGGTATGCCCAGACGTGGGTCCCTTGCTCACTTTGCCACTGGATTCAAGCTAGCCTGGCTGATGACGGCTGAATGGCCAGAAACCGGTCCCAGGATGCTTGTTTCCGGTCCAGGGAAGACATGGCTTGGCAGTTCGGGCTGGACTGTTCCCATGAGGCACAGGGTCAGACTGATTTGCATATGGCCATGTCTGAACTGGGGTGGTGGAGTGAGCTAAAGAATGATGATGGATTAAACCCAGATCAGTTGACTGGGGGTGAGTGTTTGATTTGCTCAAACGCTCCGTCCATCATCCCCTTTGGTATCGCTTTGTTCGCCCTAAGTTGGCAGGGTATGCCCAGACGTGGGTCCCTTGCTCACTTTGCCACTGGATTCAAGCTAGCCTGGCTGATGACGGCTGAATGGCCAGAAACCGGTCCCAGGATGCTTGTTTCCGGTCCAGGGAAGACATGGCTTGGCAGTTCGGGCTGGACTGTTCCCATGAGGCACAGGGTCAGACTGATTTGCATATGGCCATGTCTGAACTGGGGTGGTGGAGTGAGCTAAAGAATGATGATGGATTAAACCCAGATCAGTTGACTGGGGTGAGTGTTTGATTTGCTCAAACGCTCCGTCCATCATCCCCTTTGGTATCGCTTTGTTCGCCCTCAGTTGGCAGGGTATGCCCAGACGTGGGTCCCTTGCTCACTTTGCCACTGGATTCAAGCTAGCCTGGCTGATGACGGCTGAATGGCCAGAAACCGGTCCCAGGATGCTTGTTTCCGGTCCAGGGAAGACATGGCTTGGCAGTTCGGGCTGGACTGTTCCCATGAGGCACAGGGTCAGACTGATTTGCATATGGCCATGTCTGAACTGGGGTGGTGGAGTGAGCTAAAGAATGATGATGGATTAAACCCAGATCAGTTGACTGGGGGTGAGTGTTTGATTTGCTCAAACGCTCCGTCCATCATCCCCTTTGGTATCGCTTTGTTCGCCCTAAGTTGGCAGGGTATGCCCAGACGTGGGTCCCTTGCTCACTTTGCCACTGGATTCAAGCTAGCCTGGCTGATGACGGCTGAATGGCCAGAAACCGGTCCCAGGATGCTTGTTTCCGGTCCAGGGAAGACATGGCTTGGCAGTTCGGGCTGGACTGTTCCCATGAGGCACAGGGTCAGACTGATTTGCATATGGCCATGTCTGAACTGGGGTGGTGGAGTGAGCTAAAGAATGATGATGGATTAAACCCAGATCAGTTGACTGGGGGTGAGTGTTTGATTTGCTCAAACGCTCCGTCCATCATCCCCTTTGGTATCGCTTTGTTCGGCCCTAAGTTGGCAGGGTATGCCCAGACGTGGGTCCCTTGCTCACTTTGCCACTGGATTCAAGCTAGCCTGGCTGATGACGGCTGAATGGCCAGAAACCGGTCCCAGGATGCTTGTTTCCGGTCCAGGGAAGACATGGCTTGGCAGTTCGGGCTGGACTGTTCCCATGAGGCACAGGGTCAGACTGATTTGCATATGGCCATGTCTGAACTGGGGTGGTGGAGTGAGCTAAAGAATGATGATGGATTAAACCCAGATCAGTTGACTGGGGGTGAGTGTTTGATTTGCTCAAACGCTCCGTCCATCATCCCCTTTGGTATCGCTTTGTTCGCCCTAAGTTGGCAGGGTATGCCCAGACGTGGGTCCCTTGCTCACTTTGCCACTGGATTCAAGCTAGCCTGGCTGATGACGGCTGAATGGCCAGAAACCGGTCCCAGGATGCTTGTTTCCGGTCCAGGGAAGACATGGCTTGGCAGTTCGGGCTGGACTGTTCCCATGAGGCACAGGGTCAGACTGATTTGCATATGGCCATGTCTGAACTGGGGTGGTGGAGTGAGCTAAAGAATGATGATGGATTAAACCCAGATCAGTTGACTGGGGGTGAGTGTTTGATTTGCTCAAACGCTCCGTCCATCATCCCCTTTGGTATCGCTTTGTTCGCCCTAAGTTGGCAGGGTATGCCCAGACGTGGGTCCCTTGCTCACTTTGCCACTGGATTCAAGCTAGCCTGGCTGATGACGGCTGAATGGCCAGAAACCGGTCCCAGGATGCTTGTTTCCGGTCCAGGGAAGACATGGCTTGGCAGTTCGGGCTGGACTGTTCCCATGAGGCACAGGGTCAGACTGATTTGCATATGGCCATGTCTGAACTGGGGTGGTGGAGTGAGCTAAAGAATGATGATGGATTAAACCCAGATCAGTTGACTGGGGGTGAGTGTTTGATTTGCTCAAACGCTCCGTCCATCATCCCCTTTGGTATCGCTTTGTTCGCCCTAAGTTGGCAGGGTATGCCCAGACGTGGGTCCCTTGCTCACTTTGCCACTGGATTCAAGCTAGCCTGGCTGATGACGGCTGAATGGCCAGAAACCGGTCCCAGGATGCTTGTTTCCGGTCCAGGGAAGACATGGCTTGGCAGTTCGGGCTGGACTGTTCCCATGAGGCACAGGGTCAGACTGATTTGCATATGGCCATGTCTGAACTGGGGTGGTGGAGTGAGCTAAAGAATGATGATGGATTAAACCCAGATCAGTTGACTGGGGGTGAGTGTTTGATTTGCTCAAACGCTCCGTCCATCATCCCCTTTGGTATCGCTTTGTTCGCCCTAAGTTGGCAGGGTATGCCCAGACGTGGGTCCCTTGCTCACTTTGCCACTGGATTCAAGCTAGCCTGGCTGATGACGGCTGAATGGCCAGAAACCGGTCCCAGGATGCTTGTTTCCGGTCCAGGGAAGACATGGCTTGGCAGTTCGGGCTGGACTGTTCCCATGAGGCACAGGGTCAGACTGATTTGCATATGGCCATGTCTGAACTGGGGTGGTGGAGTGAGCTAAAGAATGATGATGGATTAAACCCAGATCAGTTGACTGGGGGTGAGTGTTTGATTTGCTCAAACGCTCCGTCCATCATCCCCTTTGGTATCGCTTTGTTCGCCCTAAGTTGGCAGGGTATGCCCAGACGTGGGTCCCTTGCTCACTTTGCCACTGGATTCAAGCTAGCCTGGCTGATGACGGCTGAATGGCCAGAAACCGGTCCCAGGATGCTTGTTTCCGGTCCAGGGAAGACATGGCTTGGCAGTTCGGGCTGGACTGTTCCCATGAGGCACAGGGTCAGACTGATTTGCATATGGCCATGTCTGAACTGGGGTGGTGGAGTGAGCTAAAGAATGATGATGGATTAAACCCAGATCAGTTGACTGGGGGTGAGTGTTTGATTTGCTCAAACGCTCCGTCCATCATCCCCTTTGGTATCGCTTTGTTCGCCCTAAGTTGGCAGGGTATGCCCAGACGTGGGTCCCTTGCTCACTTTGCCACTGGATTCAAGCTAGCCTGGCTGATGACGGCTGAATGGCCAGAAACCGGTCCCAGGATGCTTGTTTCCGGTCCAGGGAAGACATGGCTTGGCAGTTCGGGCTGGACTGTTCCCATGAGGCACAGGGTCAGACTGATTTGCATATGGCCATGTCTGAACTGGGGTGGTGGAGTGAGCTAAAGAATGATGATGGATTAAACCCAGATCAGTTGACTGGGGGTGAGTGTTTGATTTGCTCAAACGCTCCGTCCATCATCCCCTTTGGTATCGCTTTGTTCGCCCTTAGTTGGCAGGGTATGCCCAGACGTGGGTCCCTTGCTCACTTTGCCACTGGATTCAAGCTAGCCTGGCTGATGACGGCTGAATGGCCAGAAACCGGTCCCAGGATGCTTGTTTCCGGTCCAGGGAAGACATGGCTTGGCAGTTCGGGCTGGACTGTTCCCATGAGGCACAGGGTCAGACTGATTTGCATATGGCCATGTCTGAACTGGGGTGGTGGAGTGAGCTAAAGAATGATGATGGATTAAACCCAGATCAGTTGACTGGGGGTGAGTGTTTGATTTGCTCAAACGCTCCGTCCATCATCCCCTTTGGTATCGCTTTGTTCGCCCTAAGTTGGCAGGGTATGCCCAGACGTGGGTCCCTTGCTCACTTTGCCACTGGATTCAAGCTAGCCTGGCTGATGACGGCTGAATGGCCAGAAACCGGTCCCAGGATGCTTGTTTCCGGTCCAGGGAAGACATGGCTTGGCAGTTCGGGCTGGACTGTTCCCATGAGGCACAGGGTCAGACTGATTTGCATATGGCCATGTCTGAACTGGGGTGGTGGAGTGAGCTAAAGAATGATGATGGATTAAACCCAGATCAGTTGACTGGGGGTGAGTGTTTGATTTGCTCAAACGCTCCGTCCATCATCCCCTTTGGTATCGCTTTGTTCGCCCTAAGTTGGCAGGGTATGCCCAGACGTGGGTCCCTTGCTCACTTTGCCACTGGATTCAAGCTAGCCTGGCTGATGACGGCTGAATGGCCAGAAACCGGTCCCAGGATGCTTGTTTCCGGTCCAGGGAAGACATGGCTTGGCAGTTCGGGCTGGACTGTTCCCATGAGGCACAGGGTCAGACTGATTTGCATATGGCCATGTCTGAACTGGGGTGGTGGAGTGAGCTAAAGAATGATGATGGATTAAACCCAGATCAGTTGACTGGGGGTGAGTGTTTGATTTGCTCAAACGCTCCGTCCATCATCCCCTTTGGTATCGCTTTGTTCGCCCTAAGTTGGCAGGGTATGCCCAGACGTGGGTCCCTTGCTCACTTTGCCACTGGATTCAAGCTAGCCTGGCTGATGACGGCTGAATGGCCAGAAACCGGTCCCAGGATGCTTGTTTCCGGTCCAGGGAAGACATGGCTTGGCAGTTCGGGCTGGACTGTTCCCATGAGGCACAGGGTCAGACTGATTTGCATATGGCCATGTCTGAACTGGGGTGGTGGAGTGAGCTAAAGAATGATGATGGATTAAACCCAGATCAGTTGACTGGGGGTGAGTGTTTGATTTGCTCAAACGCTCCGTCCATCATCCCCTTTGGTATCGCTTTGTTCGCCCTAAGTTGGCAGGGTATGCCCAGACGTGGGTCCCTTGCTCACTTTGCCACTGGATTCAAGCTAGCCTGGCTGATGACGGCTGAATGGCCAGAAACCGGTCCCAGGATGCTTGTTTCCGGTCCAGGGAAGACATGGCTTGGCAGTTCGGGCTGGACTGTTCCCATGAGGCACAGGGTCAGACTGATTTGCATATGGCCATGTCTGAACTGGGGTGGTGGAGTGAGCTAAAGAATGATGATGGATTAAACCCAGATCAGTTGACTGGGGGTGAGTGTTTGATTTGCTCAAACGCTCCGTCCATCATCCCCTTTGGTATCGCT
Source organism: Calotriton arnoldi (assembly GCA_963921515.1). Classification (NCBI taxonomy): domain Eukaryota; kingdom Metazoa; phylum Chordata; class Amphibia; order Caudata; family Salamandridae; genus Calotriton; species Calotriton arnoldi. Next base: position 178,327 of record CAWUFW010010731.1, on the reverse strand, counting down.
TTGTTCGCCCTAAGTTGGCAGGGTATGCCCAGACGTGGGTCCCTTGCTCACTTTGCCACTGGATTCAAGCTAGCCTGGCTGATGACGGCTGAATGGCCAGAAACCGGTCCCAGGATGCTTGTTTCCGGTCCAGGGAAGACATGGCTTGGCAGTTCGGGCTGGACTGTTCCCATGAGGCACAGGGTCAGACTGATTTGCATATGGCCATGTCTGAACTGGGGTGGTGGAGTGAGCTAAAGAATGATGATGGATTAAACCCAGATCAGTTGACTGGGGGTGAGTGTTTGATTTGCTCAAACGCTCCGTCCATCATCCCCTTTGGTATCGCTTTGTTCGCCCTAAGTTGGCAGGGTATGCCCAGACGTGGGTCCCTTGCTCACTTTGCCACTGGATTCAAGCTAGCCTGGCTGATGACGGCTGAATGGCCAGAAACCGGTCCCAGGATGCTTGTTTCCGGTCCAGGGAAGACATGGCTTGGCAGTTCGGGCTGGACTGTTCCCATGAGGCACAGGGTCAGACTGATTTGCATATGGCCATGTCTGAACTGGGGTGGTGGAGTGAGCTAAAGAATGATGATGGATTAAACCCAGATCAGTTGACTGGGGGTGAGTGTTTGATTTGCTCAAACGCTCCGTCCATCATCCCCTTTGGTATCGCTTTGTTCGCCCTAAGTTGGCAGGGTATGCCCAGACGTGGGTCCCTTGCTCACTTTGCCACTGGATTCAAGCTAGCCTGGCTGATGACGGCTGAATGGCCAGAAACCGGTCCCAGGATGCTTGTTTCCGGTCCAGGGAAGACATGGCTTGGCAGTTCGGGCTGGACTGTTCCCATGAGGCACAGGGTCAGACTGATTTGCATATGGCCATGTCTGAACTGGGGTGGTGGAGTGAGCTAAAGAATGATGATGGATTAAACCCAGATCAGTTGACTGGGGGTGAGTGTTTGATTTGCTCAAACGCTCCGTCCATCATCCCCTTTGGTATCGCTTTGTTCGCCCTAAGTTGGCAGGGTATGCCCAGACGTGGGTCCCTTGCTCACTTTGCCACTGGATTCAAGCTAGCCTGGCTGATGACGGCTGAATGGCCAGAAACCGGTCCCAGGATGCTTGTTTCCGGTCCAGGGAAGACATGGCTTGGCAGTTCGGGCTGGACTGTTCCCATGAGGCACAGGGTCAGACTGATTTGCATATGGCCATGTCTGAACTGGGGTGGTGGAGTGAGCTAAAGAATGATGATGGATTAAACCCAGATCAGTTGACTGGGGGTGAGTGTTTGATTTGCTCAAACGCTCCGTCCATCATCCCCTTTGGTATCGCTTCATTCACATAGTGAGCGCAAAGTCCTAATTGATAGGACTAGGCACGTTTATTTCCATATTAATCCTCAGGGAGGGGAATTCCTGATCGCACTCGCCGCAAGAATGAGGCTGCCCGCGGCGCACGCAGTGTGCCCTTTCAAAAGGGCAGCCACCTTAGTGCCACATTAGGCACATCTCCACGTTCTAGAGTGGGGACCCCCGGGGAGTCCCCAAAGTCCGGTGCCATGTCACTTTCGGCACCCAGAGGGTCGGAACGAGGTACTTTACCTACCCCCGCCCATCTGGCCTTCCTCTTTGTTCCTCCTGGCCACCCTGTCAGTCTGTGGCGCGTAAAGTTCCCGGGACCGAGTGGTGTTCATCGTGTCGCGGTAAGTTTTGGAGCTGAGAGGGCCTTTGGGTCTTTTCGTTGCTGCTGGACCTCATCTTTGAGGCCGGTTGCTCAACCCCCAGTCTGGCGGTGCGAGGAGTGGTGTGTTCAGGGGGAACAATTGAGCCGGGGTGGGTGGCTCGCAGCCCTGTTGGGTGCACGGTCTCCCACTGGTGTTTCGGTGGGTGCCCGGGCCCTGAATGACAAACACACCACCTGGTGGCTCCGGCTGCTGGGCTGTGGGGACAGAGGGATGACAATGGCCCGCTGAGATTGTGTGCCCGCTCGGACAGCAGGCTGTGGGGGGACAAGCTGGGTAGATTCTGCCTGCCCCTGCGGAGAAGAGGAAGCGACTGCGCTTCCCTGTGCGTTGCTCGAGGAGGGATCACGTCTTTCTGCGGTTTTGTTTTGACTGCGGGACTGGTGAAGACCGGCCAGGTTATAGTGCTGTGTTGCAAATTGATGGAAGGCATTGTAAGGGGTGGAGAGTATTGTACTTTGTTGCCTCACTATGGCCGGCGGGTTACACTGAGACCCTCTGGAGTTTGTCCCGTTGTACGCAGCTTCACGGCCCTGGTTTCGAGTCCGTCACGGGGGTACAAATTCCATTTTGAGAGCCCTTGCTGCCCCTCACCCTCACTTCATCCAAGTGGTAGAGGTTGCTTCATGCCTGGGAGAATCCATCGAGACGTGGGTGTATTGTCGATGCGGGACCTAGTGTATATTTGGGTCCCATCTTCAGCCAAGAGAATGGCTGGGGGTGGGGGGCAGAGGCATGCAGATGGCCAGGTAGATTCCATTGGGTCATTGGTTGGGTCCCGTTCTAGGAGCTAAGCTTGATTCAGCAAAAGTTATTATTGGGCAATGGAGAGGGGAAACCGACTGTCCAGGGCAGAGGATTGCTCTGCTTTTGCTGCTGCCGAGGTTGTTTCCATGTGGCATCCCAGTTTTGTTAGTGTACCGGACATGGTGGCTTGGGAGGGGCAAACAGCTGATTTCGACAGAAGGGTTAGATTAGTCACTTTAAACCAAATTTATACTGCGATGGTGCCTTAAGGTGTTAAGGCCACTTGGTGGCACTGTTACATACGTTGGCTGAACGTGGATGATTAATTCTATTTATTCGCTAACAACGATCAGATGGGTTATTGTCCTATCCTTTTCGGCATCTAAGGCTAAATCGGTTCGGTATGTTCTTTTATTTATTTGATGAGCTCTTCGTTTTATGTTATCTTCATATAACTATTTTCACAAATTTTAAGTGGATGAGGTAGTTTGAAGATGGTTCCTATGTCTCATGGCCACCAGAATTGCACTTACATCTCTTGTGACTCATTCAAAGGTAATGCTGCATAGGTGCAAATCACATCGCAAATATTGCAAGCATTTTTCACATTATTTCAAAAGGGTCCGCTTAGTGGGTTCACATTGGGGTACACTAGGTAGGTGCCGATGTACATTTATTCCACAGACAAGCTGCAGCTGCCTCTCTTTGACTTAAATTAAAACTGGGGAAGACTAATGCTCAGGCACAAATTCTTCATGCCGCATGCCACGTGGGCATGCTGCTGGGAGAGAGAGAGTACAGTTTATTTTATTCTGTTGACCGGATACTTCGCTGCTTGGCCAACTAGGTGCTTGTCCCACCAAGGGTGACCACATTTTGTCTTCATTTGCTTGATAGAAGGAATGCTGCCACTGTACAGATAGAGCAAAATGTTAATCTGCTGTTGCCAGGAGGGCTCGTCGAGAAGTGGTGAATCTTTCTCACAGTTAGGGTTATGACTTGTGATCAGGATGTGGAAGGACTGGTTTTCAGACCCTTACTTTAATCTCAAGTAACATCATTGTTGAGCGATATTAAGAGCGCTGAAGTTAATAACTCTTTTTCTCATACAGGAAAAAGGACTATGGATTTCTTTTCATAGTAAAAGGGGACCTGAACCTATCGGTTTGTGTGTTAAATCTTTTAAATCCATGGGTGTATTATGAGGGGTGTGAAACTGGTACTTAGGAAACCAGATGGTGCATGGGTAGATTAGTTGTCAGTAGGTCCATAAGAACTCCACCAGTCCGCACACTACCACTGATATTACATTTATCCCATTTTCATTGCTACGATATTGAATATCCATATTGTCATCCTGCCATATGGGTCAACAACTCACATCGCAAAAGTTCCTATAGACATAGTAGAGTGCACAATGGTCCCCTATTTGCTACTCTTTCTAGGTTACCATAAAGGTACCATATGGCTTTTTGGTTTAAATCTGGAGGTTTCTTTAGGAAAATGCTTCATAGGTTTATGCTTCAATATTGGCTTAAAACAGATATCGGAAGGGGCATTCCACGCAGCATGTTCACACAATGGCGGGTCTACTCAGCCTTTCATCCTTCTCATGTCGATAAATGAGTACCATTGAGTTTGGTATCAAGAAGCATCAGTATTCAGTGCCAAGATACCCTTCAGGTGTCCGTGGGCACAAATACATGTTATGATTAGCACAGCCAACCGCAATACTTGTAGGTTTGTCACTAGCTCCTCTGAGTGGCCACCTCTCCTCATTCCGGTTAATGACAGCAACGCATACAGAGAGTTGCATCTGCCAATCATAGCACTGAGGTGACCAAGCACGGTTAGATGCACTAGGTAAAACACGTTTTGTTGTAATTGAAAAACTGGGATTTAAACAGCAACAGCGGCGAACACACCCTTGCCCCACCACACATACAGAAGTACTTCCTGGTAAGGGCATTACTGGCCTCTCTCAGAGGGCATCAAGCAAGTCTAAACAAAAAAGTAACGGGACAGGCCAAGCTCACATTATTAAAGTCCAGGAAGCAACAAATAGCCCTAAATAACAAAAGGTCACAGGTACAACCAACAGCCAGCCTTTATGTGAACAATAGGTTGCATTCTGTGGCCCGTAGTGGCAATTGAACATGGCACACTTTAAATCAATGGGAGCCTTGATATGGTATAGAAATGCTTCTCCTAACCTTAGCGGCAAGACCCGGCCAGCTGGACCCTCAGGCAATAGGGCAGTGATACTCAAAGCAGGGTGCGGGGTCTTCACGACCGCACTGGGCTTCCAAGAGAACTTACATCCACAACGATGCTAAGAAGCAGGCAAGCGTTATTTACACTAACAAATAAAAGAACCAAAACATGTACTGCAACTCTTAGATCCTGACATAATGTCTCCACACCACTCATATTGTTAAGTTAGGCGGCCGTTGAAGATGGTTATTTGAACAGAGCAAAACCAAAGGGGATGATGGACAGAGTGTTGAACATTGCAAGCACTCACCCCCAGTCAACTGATCTGGGTTTAATCCATCATCATTCTTTAGCTCACTCCGCCACCCCAGTTCAGACATGGCCATATGCAAATCAGTCTGACCCTGTGCCTCATGGGAACAGTCCAGCCCGAACTGCCAAGCCATGTCTTCCCTGGACCGGAAACAAGCATCCTGGGACCGGTTTCTGGCTTACAGCCGTCATCAGCCAGGCTATCTTGAATCCAGTGGCAAAGTGAGCAAGGGACCCACGTCTGGGCATAACCTGCCAACTTAGGGCGAACATAGCAAAACCAAAGGGGATGATGGACAGAGTGTTGAACATTGCAAGCACTCACCCCCAGTCAACTGATCTGGGTTTAATCCATCATCATTCTTTAGCTCACTCCGCCATCCCAGTTCAGACATGGCCATATGCAAATCAGTCTGACCCTGTGCCTCATGGGAACAGTCCAGCCCGAACTGCCAAGCCATGTCTTCCCTGGACCGGAAACAAGCATCCTGGGACCGGTTTCTGGCTTACAGCCGTCATCAGCCAAGCTATCTTGAATCCAGTGGAAAAGTGAGCAAGGGACCCACGTCTGGGCATACCCTGCCAACTTAGGGCGAACATAGCAAAACCAAAGGGGATGATGGACAGAGTGTTGAACATTGCAAGCACTCACCCCCAGTCAACTGATCTGGGTTTAATCCATCATCATTCTTTAGCTCACTCCGCCACCCCAGTTCAGACATGGCCATATGCAAATCAGTCTGACCCTGTGCCTCATGGGAACAGTCCAACCCGAACTGCCAAGCCATGTCTTCCCTGGACCGGAAACAAGCATCCTGGGACCGGTTTCTGGCTTACAGCCGTCATCAGCCAGGCTATCTTGAATCCAGTGGCAAAGTAAGCAAGGGACCCACGTCTGGGCATACCCTGCCAACTTAGGGCGAACATAGCAAAACCAAAGGGGATGATGGACAGAGTGTTGAACATTGCAAGCACTCACCCCCAGTCAACTGATCTGGGTTTAATCCATCATCATTCTTTAGCTCACTCCGCCACCCCAGTTCAGACATGGCCATATGCAAATCAGTCTGACCCTGTGCCTCATGGGAACAGTCCAGCCCGAACTGCCAAGCCATGTCTTCCCTGGACCGGAAACAAGCATCCTGGGACCAGTTTCTGGCTTACAGCCGTCATCAGCCAGGCTATCTTGAATCCAGTGGCAAAGTGAGCAAGGGACCCACATCTGGGCATACCCTGCCAACTTAGGGCGAACATAGCAAAACCAAAGGGGATGATGGACAGAATTAAAACTGGGGCAGACTAATGCTCAGGCACAAATTCTTCATGCCGCATGCCACGTGGGCATGCTGCTGGGAGAGAGAGAGTACAGTTTATTTTATTCTGTTGACCGGATACTTCGCTGCTTGGCCAACTAGGTGCTTGTCCCACCAAGGGTGACCACATTTTGTCTTCATTTGCTTGATAGAAGGAATGCTGCCACTGTACAGATAGAGCAAAATGTTAATCTGCTGTTGCCAGGAGGGCTCGTCGAGAAGTGGTGAATCTTTCTCACAGTTAGGGTTATGACTTGTGATCAGGATGTGGAAGGACTGGTTTTCAGACCCTTACTTTAATCTCAAGTAACATCATTGTTGAGCGATATTAAGAGCGCTCGAAGTTAATAACTCTTTTTCTCATACAGGAAAAAGGACTATGGATTTCTTTTCATAGTAAAAGGGGACCTGAACCTATCGGTTTGTGTGTTAAATCTTTTAAATCCATGGGTGTATTATGAGGGGTGTGAAACTGGTACTTAGGAAACCAGATGGTGCATGGGTAGATTAGTTGTCAGTAGGTCCATAAGAACTCCACCAGTCCGCACACTACCACTGATATTACATTTATCCCATTTTCATTGCTACGATATTGAATATCCATATTGTCATCCTGCCATATGGGTCAACAACTCACATCGCAAAAGTTCCTATAGACATAGTAGAGTGCACAATGGTCCCCTATTTGCTACTCTTTCTAGGTTACCATAAAGGTACCATATGGCTTTTTGGTTTAAATCTGGAGGTTTCTTTAGGAAAATGCTTCATAGGTTTATGCTTCAATATTGGCTTAAAACAGATATCGGAAGGGGCATTCCACGCAGCATGTTCACACAATGCGGGTCTACTCAGCCTTTCATCCTTCTCATGTCGATAAATGAGTACCATTGAGTTTGGTATCAAGAAGCATCAGTATTCAGTGCCAAGATACCCTTCAGGTGTCCGTGGGCACAAATACATGTTATGATTAGCACAGCCAACCGCAATACTTGTAGGTTTGTCACTAGCTCCTCTGAGTGGCCACCTCTCCTCATTCCGGTTAATGACAGCAACGCATACAGAGAGTTGCATCTGCCAATCATAGCACTGAGGTGACCAAGCACGGTTAGATGCACTAGGTAAAACACGTTTTGTTGTAATTGAAAAACTGGGATTTAAACAGCAACAGCGGCGAACACACCCTTGCCCCACCACACATACAGAAGTACTTCCTGGTAAGGGCATTACTGGCCTCTCTCAGAGGGCATCAAGCAAGTCTAAACAAAAAAGTAACGGGACAGGCCAAGCTCACATTATTAAAGTCCAGGAAGCAACAAATAGCCCTAAATAACAAAAGGTCACAGGTACAACCAACAGCCAGCCTTTATGTGAACAATAGGTTGCATTCTGTGGCCCGTAGTGGCAATTGAACATGGCACACTTTAAATCAATGGGAGCCTTGATATGGTATAGAAATGCTTCTCCTAACCTTAGCGGCAAGACCCGGCCAGCTGGACCCTCAGGCAATAGGGCAGTGATACTCAAAGCAGGGTGCGGGGTCTTCACGACCGCACTGGGCTTCCAAGAGAACTTACATCCACAACGATGCTAAGAAGCAGGCAAGCGTTATTTACACTAACAAATAAAAGAACCAAAACATGTACTGCAACTCTTAGATCCTGACATAATGTCTCCACACCACTCATATTGTTAAGTTAGGCGGCCGTTGAAGATGGTTATTTGAACAGAGCAAAACCAAAGGGGATGATGGACAGAGTGTTGAACATTGCAAGCACTCACCCCCAGTCAACTGATCTGGGTTTAATCCATCATCATTCTTTAGCTCACTCCGCCACCCCAGTTCAGACATGGCCATATGCAAATCAGTCTGACCCTGTGCCTCATGGGAACAGTCCAGCCCGAACTGCCAAGCCATGTCTTCCCTGGACCGGAAACAAGCATCCTGGGACCGGTTTCTGGCTTACAGCCGTCATCAGCCAGGCTATCTTGAATCCAGTGGCAAAGTGAGCAAGGGACCCACGTCTGGGCATAACCTGCCAACTTAGGGCGAACATAGCAAAACCAAAGGGGATGATGGACAGAGTGTTGAACATTGCAAGCACTCACCCCCAGTCAACTGATCTGGGTTTAATCCATCATCATTCTTTAGCTCACTCGCCACCCCAGTTCAGACATGGCCATATGCAAATCAGTCTGACCCTGTGCCTCATGGGAACAGTCCAGCCCGAACTGCCAAGCCATGTCTTCCCTGGACCGGAAACAAGCATCCTGGGACCGGTTTCTGGCTTACAGCCGTCATCAGCCAAGCTATCTTGAATCCAGTGGAAAAGTGAGCAAGGGACCCACGTCTGGGCATACCCTGCCAACTTAGGGCGAACATAGCAAAACCAAAGGGGATGATGGACAGAGTGTTGAACATTGCAAGCACTCACCCCCAGTCAACTGATCTGGGTTTAATCCATCATCATTCTTTAGCTCACTCCGCCACCCCAGTTCAGACATGGCCATATGCAAATCAGTCTGACCCTGTGCCTCATGGGAACAGTCCAACCCGAACTGCCAAGCCATGTCTTCCCTGGACCGGAAACAAGCATCCTGGGACCGGTTTCTGGCTTACAGCCGTCATCAGCCAGGCTATCTTGAATCCAGTGGCAAAGTAAGCAAGGGACCCACGTCTGGGCATACCCTGCCAACTTAGGGCGAACATAGCAAAACCAAAGGGGATGATGGACAGAGTGTTGAACATTGCAAGCACTCACCCCCAGTCAACTGATCTGGGTTTAATCCATCATCATTCTTTAGCTCACTCCGCCACCCCAGTTCAGACATGGCCATATGCAAATCAGTCTGACCCTGTGCCTCATGGGAACAGTCCAGCCCGAACTGCCAAGCCATGTCTTCCCTGGACCGGAAACAAGCATCCTGGGACCAGTTTCTGGCTTACAGCCGTCATCAGCCAGGCTATCTTGAATCCAGTGGCAAAGTGAGCAAGGGACCCACATCTGGGCATACCCTGCCAACTTAGGGCGAACATAGCAAAACCAAAGGGGATGATGGACAGAATTAAAACTGGGGCAGACTAATGCTCAGGCACAAATTCTTCATGCCGCATGCCACGTGGGCATGCTGCTGGGAGAGAGAGAGTACAGTTTATTTTATTCTGTTGACCGGATACTTCGCTGCTTGGCCAACTAGGTGCTTGTCCCACCAAGGGTGACCACATTTTGTCTTCATTTGCTTGATAGAAGGAATGCTGCCACTGTACAGATAGAGCAAAATGTTAATCTGCTGTTGCCAGGAGGGCTCGTCGAGAAGTGGTGAATCTTTCTCACAGTTAGGGTTATGACTTGTGATCAGGATGTGGAAGGACTGGTTTTCAGACCCTTACTTTAATCTCAAGTAACATCATTGTTGAGCGATATTAAGAGCGCCGAAGTTAATAACTCTTTTTCTCATACAGGAAAAAGGACTATGGATTTCTTTTCATAGTAAAAGGGGACCTGAACCTATCGGTTTGTGTGTTAAATCTTTTAAATCCATGGGTGTATTATGAGGGGTGTGAAACTGGTACTTAGGAAACCAGATGGTGCATGGGTAGATTAGTTGTCAGTAGGTCCATAAGAACTCCACCAGTCCGCACACTACCACTGATATTACATTTATCCCATTTTCATTGCTACGATATTGAATATCCATATTGTCATCCTGCCATATGGGTCAACAACTCACATCGCAAAAGTTCCTATAGACATAGTAGAGTGCACAATGGTCCCCTATTTGCTACTCTTTCTAGGTTACCATAAAGGTACCATATGGCTTTTTGGTTTAAATCTGGAGGTTTCTTTAGGAAAATGCTTCATAGGTTTATGCTTCAATATTGGCTTAAAACAGATATCGGAAGGGGCATTCCACGCAGCATGTTCACACAATGGCGGGTCTACTCAGCCTTTCATCCTTCTCATGTCGATAAATGAGTACCATTGAGTTTGGTATCAAGAAGCATCAGTATTCAGTGCCAAGATACCCTTCAGGTGTCCGTGGGCACAAATACATGTTATGATTAGCACAGCCAACCGCAATACTTGTAGGTTTGTCACTAGCTCCTCTGAGTGGCCACCTCTCCTCATTCCGGTTAATGACAGCAACGCATACAGAGAGTTGCATCTGCCAATCATAGCACTGAGGTGACCAAGCACGGTTAGATGCACTAGGTAAAACACGTTTTGTTGTAATTGAAAACTGGGATTTAAACAGCAACAGCGGCGAACACACCCTTGCCCCACCACACATACAGAAGTACTTCCTGGTAAGGGCATTACTGGCCTCTCTCAGAGGGCATCAAGCAAGTCTAAACAAAAAAGTAACGGGACAGGCCAAGCTCACATTATTAAAGTCCAGGAAGCAACAAATAGCCCTAAATAACAAAAGGTCACAGGTACAACCAACAGCCAGCCTTTATGTGAACAATAGGTTGCATTCTGTGGCCCGTAGTGGCAATTGAACATGGCACACTTTAAATCAATGGGAGCCTTGATATGGTATAGAAATGCTTCTCCTAACCTTAGCGGCAAGACCCGGCCAGCTGGACCCTCAGGCAATAGGGCAGTGATACTCAAAGCAGGGTGCGGGGTCTTCACGACCGCACTGGGCTTCCAAGAGAACTTACATCCACAACGATGCTAAGAAGCAGGCAAGCGTTATTTACACTAACAAATAAAAGAAAACATGTACTGCAACTCTTAGATCCTGACATAATGTCTCCACACCACTCATATTGTTAAGTTAGGCGGCCGTTGAAGATGGTTATTTGAACAGAGCAAAACCAAAGGGGATGATGGACAGAGTGTTGAACATTGCAAGCACTCACCCCCAGTCAACTGATCTGGGTTTAATCCATCATCATTCTTTAGCTCACTCCGCCACCCCAGTTCAGACATGGCCATATGCAAATCAGTCTGACCCTGTGCCTCATGGGAACAGTCCAGCCCGAACTGCCAAGCCATGTCTTCCCTGGACCGGAAACAAGCATCCTGGGACCGGTTTCTGGCTTACAGCCGTCATCAGCCAGGCTATCTTGAATCCAGTGGCAAAGTGAGCAAGGGACCCACGTCTGGGCATAACCTGCCAACTTAGGGCGAACATAGCAAAACCAAAGGGGATTATGGACAGAGTGTTGAACATTGCAAGCACTCACCCCCAGTCAACTGATCTGGGTTTAATCCATCATCATTCTTTAGCTCACTCCGCCACCCCAGTTCAGACATGGCCATATGCAAATCGAGTCTGACCCTGTGCCTCATGGGAACAGTCCAGCCCGAACTGCCAAGCCATGTCTTCCCTGGACCGGAAACAAGCATCCTGGGACCGGTTTCTGGCTTACAGCCGTCATCAGCCAAGCTATCTTGAATCCAGTGGAAAAGTGAGCAAGGGACCCACGTCTGGGCATACCCTGCCAACTTAGGGCGAACATAGCAAAACCAAAGGGGATGATGGACAGAGTGTTGAACATTGCAAGCACTCACCCCCAGTCAACTGATCTGGGTTTAATCCATCATCATTCTTTAGCTCACTCCGCCACCCCAGTTCAGACATGGCCATATGCAAATCAGTCTGACCCTGTGCCTCATGGGAACAGTCCAACCCGAACTGCCAAGCCATGTCTTCCCTGGACCGGAAACAAGCATCCTGGGACCGGTTTCTGGCTTACAGCCGTCATCAGCCAGGCTATCTTGAATCCAGTGGCAAAGTAAGCAAGGGACCCACGTCTGGGCATACCCTGCCAACTTAGGGCGAACATAGCAAAACCAAAGGGGATGATGGACAGAGTGTTGAACATTGCAAGCACTCACCCCCAGTCAACTGATCTGGGTTTAATCCATCATCATTCTTTAGCTCACTCCGCCACCCCAGTTCAGACATGGCCATATGCAAATCAGTCTGACCCTGTGCCTCATGGGAACAGTCCAGCCCGAACTGCCAAGCCATGTCTTCCCTGGACCGGAAACAAGCATCCTGGGACCAGTTTCTGGCTTACAGCCGTCATCAGCCAGGCTATCTTGAATCCAGTGGCAAAGTGAGCAAGGGACCCACATCTGGGCATACCCTGCCAACTTAGGGCGAACATAGCAAAACCAAAGGGGATGATGGACAGAGTGTTGAACATTGCAAGCACTCACCCCCAGTCAACTGATCTGGGTTTAATCCATCAACATTCTTTAGCTCACTCCGCCACCCCAGTTCAGACATGGCCATATGCAAATCAGTCTGACCCTGTGCCTCATGGGAACAGTCCAGCCCGAACTGCCAAGCCATGTCTTCCCTGGACCGGAAACAAGCATCCTGGGACCGGTTTCTGGCTTACAGCCGTCATCAGCCAAGCTATCTTGAATCCAGTGGCAAAGTGAGCAAGGGACCCACGTCTGGGCATACCCTGCCAACTTAGGGCGAACATAGCAAAACCAAAGGGGATGATGGACAGAGTGTTGAACATTGCAAGCACTCACCCCCAGTCAACTGATCTGGGTTTAATCCATCATCATTCTTTAGCTCACTCCGCCACCCCAGTTCAGACATGGCCATATGCAAATCAGTCTGACCCTGTGCCTCATGGGAACAGTCCAGCCCGAACTGCCAAGCCATGTCTTCCCTGGACCGGAAACAAGCATCCTGGGACCGGTTTCTGGCTTACAGCCGTCATCAGCCAGGCTATCTTGAATCCAGTGGCAAAGTGAGCAAGGGACCCACGTCTGGGCATACCCTGCCAACTTAGGGCCAACATAGCAAAACCAAAGGGGATGATGGACAGAGTGTTGAACATTGCAAGCACTCACCCCCAGTCAACTGATCTGGGTTTAATCCATCATCATTCTTTAGCTCACTCCGCCACCCCAGTTCAGACATGGCCATATGCAAATCAGTCTGACCCTGTGCCTCATGGGAACAGTCCAACCCGAACTGCCAAGCCATGTCTTCCCTGGACCGGAAACAAGCATCCTGGGACTGGTTTCTGGCTTACAGCCGTCATCAGCCAGGCTATCTTGAATCCAGTGGCAAAGTAAGCAAGGGACCCACGTCTGGGCATACCCTGCCAACTTAGGGCGAACATAGCAAAACCAAAGGGGATGATGGACAGAGTGTTGAACATTGCAAGCACTCACCCCCAGTCAACTGATCTGGGTTTAATCCATCATCATTCCTTAGCTCACTCGCCACCCCCAGTTCAGACATGGCCATATGCAAATCAGTCTGACCCTGTGCCTCATGGGAACAGTCCAGCCCGAACTGCCAAGCCATGTCTTCCCTGGACCGGAAACAAGCATCCTGGGACCAGTTTCTGGCTTACAGCCGTCATCAGCCAGGCTATCTTGAATCCAGTGGCAAAGTGAGCAAGGGACCCACGTCTGGGCATACCCTGCCAACTTAGGGCGAACATAGCAAAACCAAAGGGGATGATGGACAGAGTGTTGAACATTGCAAGCACTCACCCCCAGTCAACTGATCTGGGTTTAATCCATCATCATTCTTTAGCTCACTCCGCCACCCCAGTTCAGACATGGCCATATGCAAATCAGTCTGACCCTGTGCCTCATGGGAACAGTCCAGCCCGAACTGCCAAGCCATGTCTTCCCTGGACCGGAAACAAGCATCCTGGGACCGGTTTCTGGCTTACAGCCGTCATCAGCCAGGCTATCTTGAATCCAGTGGCAAAGTGAGCAAGGGACCCACGTCTGGGCATACCCTGCCAACTTAGGGCGAACATAGCAAAAGCAAAGGGAATGATGGACAGAGTGTTGAACATTGCAAGCACTCACCCCCAGTCAACTGATCTGGGTTTAATCCATCATCATTCTTTAGCTCACTCCGCCACCCCAGTTCAGACATGGCCATATGCAAATCAGTCTGACCCTGTGCCTCATGGGAACAGTCCAGCACTGTCTTCCCTGGACCGGAAACAAGCATCCTGGGACCGGTTTCTGGCTTACAGCCGTCATCAGCCAGGCTATCTTGAATCCAGTGGCAAAGTTAGCAAGGGACCCACGTCTGGGCATACCCTGCCAACTTAGGACGAACATAGCAAAACCAAAGGGGATGATGGACAGAGTGTTGAACATTGCAAGCACTCACCCCCAGTCAACTGATCTGGGTTTAATCCATCATCATTCTTTAGCTCACTCCGCCACCCCAGTTCAGACATGGCCATATGCAAATCAGTCTGACCCTGTGCCTCATGGGAACAGTCCAGCCCGAACTGCCAAGCCATGTCTTCCCTGGACCGGAAACAAGCATCCTGGGACCGGTTTCTGGCTTACAGCCGTCATCAGCCAGGCTATCTTGAATCCAGTGGCAAAGTGAGCAAGGGACCCACGTCTGGGCATACCCTGCCAACTTAGGGCGAACATAGCAAAACCAATGGGGATGATGGACAGAGTGTTGAACATTGCAAGCACTCACCCCCAGTCAACTGATCTGGGTTTAATCCATCAGCATTCTTTAGCTCACTCCGCCACCCCAGTTCAGACATGGCCACATGCAAATCAGTCTGACCCTGTGCCTCATGGGAACAGTCCAGCCCGAACTGCCAAGCCATGTCTTCCCTGGACCGGAAACAAGCATCCTGGGACCGGTTTCTGGCTTACAGCCGTCATCAGCCAGGCTATCTTGAATCCAGTGGCAAAGTGAGCAAGGGACCCACGTCTGGGCATACCCTGCCAACTTAGGGCGATCATAGCAAAACCAAAGGGGATGATGGACAGAGTGTTGAACATTGCAAGCACTCACCCCCAGTCAACTGATCTGGGTTTAATCCATCATCATTCTTTAGCTCACTCCGCCACCCCAGTTCAGACATGGCCATATGCAAATCCGTCTGACCCTGTGCCTCATGGGAACAGTCCAGCCCGAACTGCCAAGCCATGTCTTCCCTGGACCGGAAACAAGCATCCTGGGACCGGTTTCTGGCTTACAGCCGTCATCAGCCAGGCTATCTTTAATCCAGTGGCAAAGTGAGCAAGGGACCCACTTCTGGGCATACCCTGCCAACTTAGGGCGAACATAGCAAAACCAAAGGGGATGATGGACAGAATTAAAACTGGGGCAGACTAATGCTCAGGCACAATTCTCATGCCGCATGCCACGTGGGCATGCTGCTGGGAGAGAGAGAGTACAGTTTATTTTATTCTGTTGACCGGATACTTCGCTGCTTGGCCAACTAGGTGCTTGTCCCACCAAGGGTGACCACATTTTGTCTTCATTTGCTTGATAGAAGGAATGCTGCCACTGTACAGATAGAGCAAAATGTTAATCTGCTGTTGCCAGGAGGGCTCGCCGAGAAGTGGTGAATCTTTCTCACAGTTAGGGTTATGACTTGTGATCAGGATGTGGAAGGACTGGTTTTCAGACCCTTACTTTAATCTCAAGTAACATCATTGTTGAGCGATATTAAGAGCGCCGAAGTTAATAACTCTTTTTCTCATACAGGCAAAAGGACTACGGATTTCTTTTCATAGTAAAAGGGGACCTGAACCTATCGGTTTGTGTGTTAAATCTTTTAAATCCATGGGTGTATTATGAGGGGTGTGAAACTGGTACTTAGGAAACCAGATGGTGCATGGGTAGATTAGTTGTCAGTAGGTCCATAAGAACTCCACCAGTCCGCACACTACCACTGATATTACATTTATCCCATTTTCATTGCTACGATATTGAATATCCATATTGTCATCCTGCCATATGGGTCAGCAACTCACATCGCAAAAGTTCCTATAGACATAGTAGAGTGCACAATGGTCCCCTATTTGCTACTCTTTCTAGGTTCCCATAAAGATACCATATGGCTTTTTGGTTTAAATCTGGAGGTTTCTTTAGGAAAATGCTTCATAGGTTTATGCTTCAATATTGGCTTAAAACAGATATCGGAAGGGGCATTCCACGCAGCATGTTCACACAATGGCGGGTCTACTCAGCCTTTCATCCTTCTCATGTCGATAAAATGAGTACCATTGAGTTTGGTATCAAGAAGCATCAGTATTCAGTGCCAAGATACCCTTCAGGTGTCCGTGGGCACAAATAAATGTTATGATTAACACAGCCAACCGCAATACTTGTAGGTTTGTCACTAGCTCCTCTGAGTGGCCACCTCTCCTCATTCCGGTTAATGACAGCAACGCATACAGAGAGTTGCATCTGCCAATCATAGCACTGAGGTGACCAAGCACGGTTAGATGCACTAGGTAAAACACGTTTTGTTGTAATTGAAAAACTGGGATTTAAACAGCAACAGCGGCGAACACACCCTTGCCCCACCACACATACAGAAGTACTTCCTGGTAAGGGCATTACTGGCCTCTCTCAGAGGGCATCAAGCAAGTCTAAACAAAAAAGTAACGGGACAGGCCAAGCTCACATTATTAAAGCACAGGAAGCAACAAATAGCCCTAAATAACAAAAGGTCACAGGTACAACCAACAGCCAGCCTTTATGTGAATAATAGGTTGCATTCTGTGGCCCGTAGTGGCAATTGAACATGGCACACTGGGCTTCCAAGAGAACTTACATCCACAACGATGCTAAGAAGCGGGCAAGCGTTATTTACACTAACAAATAAAAGAACCAAAACATGTACTGCAACTCTTAGATCCTGACATAATGTCTCCACACGACTCATATTGTTAAGTTAGGCGGCCGTTGAAGATGGTTATTTGAACAGCATAGGATTCACTTGCATGTGGGAAATTCCTTGAGGGAATTAATGGACATATTTCAATTATACAAAGACATGCATTGCTCAAGGACACTTGTTTCTAAGCACCAGAAGCTGGGCAGTCACGTAGCTGGGTGAGGACGGTCACTAACACACCAGCCTGGGAAGATTGTGAGCAGATCTGTATGGTATTTACTGCACGTGGGAAAATTCCTTGATGGAATAAGGGTCATATTGTAATTAATCCATTGCGTAAGGCCCCATGTTTCTAACCTCATCGG
The DNA here is from genome assembly GCA_963921515.1 of Calotriton arnoldi. Lineage (NCBI taxonomy): Eukaryota > Metazoa > Chordata > Amphibia > Caudata > Salamandridae > Calotriton > Calotriton arnoldi. The sequence goes on along the minus strand of CAWUFW010010731.1, from coordinate 161,037 downwards.
AGCTTCTATAGTGTATAAAATGCTGGTGGCTTAGTGGAATAAAGCATCCACTGCGGGGTCCTGGGCTCGACCTCAGTCATAGGATCAAACCCCCGCTGTGTTCACCCAGCCTTCCATTCTTCTGAGGTAATTTATAGTGAGTGGGTTATCAATAAACCACCCACCAGGCTTTAGCCACATGACCACTTGCGCAACAAGGATAGATGGTAATTTCAAAGGGCATAGGACGGTTATGGGCAATGGCAACGCTGAGTAAAAATGTTTTGTATCATTAATTGCAAAGGGCCACATGCATCAAAGTCAGGATTTGCGAATCCTAAATAGCGAATTTTAAGAAATCGCTATTTATGATTCGCAAATCCCTATGCATGTAGGAATCGCAAAAAAAAATGCGATTCCTACATATTCCTTAATTTCGACTCGCAAATTGCGAATCGCAATTAAGGAATCGCTTCCCATTCATTCCTATGGGCCTAGAGGCCCATAGGAATGAATGGGAATTGCATGCGCAATTTGCTAGTACCAAATAGGTACTCGCAAATTGTGCATGCAATTTCAAGGGTGCCAAAAGGACACCCTGTTGCACCCCTGAAATTGAGATGTTACCACATGTTGCGCACATACATGCCCCAATGGCATGTGTGTGTGTAACATGAAACTTTGAAAAATGCACTTTAGTGCATTTTTCAAAGTTTTTGCAAATTACCATCAAGTTCAAATTGATGGTAATTTGCGATCCCTAATTGCAAATTCGCAATTTGGAATTGAATCATGCATTGCATTTAGGGTATCGCAAATTGCGATTCTCTAAATGCATTCACAATTTAAGTAATCGCAAATTTTGCGATTACTTAAATTGCGAATTTGCATTTGAGCTGATGCATCCCAAATGCAAAAATACCGGTCACAAAGGGGCAGATTCTGCGAATCTGCCCATTTGCGATCAGTATTTTCGTTGATACATGTGCCCCAAAGTTACTAGAAGGTAAGCCAAAACACGGCAGGCCTTTGATTCTTGTGAAGGGCAAACAATTCTGGGGATAAACCAAGTGAATTAGGTCCAATTGCTGGTTAAAGCAATAAAGGTCACAGTGGGTTAGCACGTAGTGGGGGACCCCGCCTCCCCTGCCCCGTGTGGGGTCAAATTGTCATGCAGGTGAATATTCTTACACAGTCCAGCAAAAGTACCATGTTTAGGGAGCGTAGTAGTTACTGCAGTTAGCAGAGGTGTATCACAAGATGGAACAGAGTACACATGATTTGCAGAGGCCTTCATTGATGCAAAGTCATAGCAGTTCACATCACACCACAGAGGGCGAAGATGAGGCTATGTCCCCGGACAGAATATGCTAACGTTTAATTTATTGGCACTGGGATCGGTGCTTGCAATCCCCTTCCATTTTGCAGTCAGAAACGGAAAATGTAAAGAAATATCTGTGAATGGACTGGGCACACGCAGCAGTCAAGAAAGCAAAAGATTAAGCACTTTTGTGTAATCCTGAAGGGTGAAGGAAGCAACAATTTAAACAGAGCCAAACAAATCAAGGTACTTACTTACTGGCAGATTCACAAAAGACAAACATTCACTGAAACCGGATTGACACATTTTAACTTGTTTGCCATAGTCTTATCAATAAAACGGCCTGTGCAAATGTAATTTTCATTTCAACAGAAATGTGCTAAACGAGTGAGTGTTACAGGTTGCCCGCCTTACCGCCATTGTAGCTAGGCGGGTTGCGAAAGCTTGTCATCCTAAAGTATGCTGTGGTTCCAAAGTTTTGGGGAAACACTGGGATAGAGCAAATAGGCCACAGTTACTAGAAAACATTCAGCAGTCCCACAATTTAAGAAAGGGTAAGTAATCTGTACATATGGTTCTCCCCCTGTTCTCTCCATCCCCAAAGCTCTGCCATACACTGCCTGCATTCTGGTATACATTAGCAGAGGTTTGGCACCGTGCTACGACGTGGGGACATCAGTATGGCGGCACATCATCTATATGTCGTAGGCAGACTGTGGTGGGCTAACAGGCAATAAGGACAAGAGATGAAGCAGAATACTAGGGGTGCAGGCCCCCTCGATCGCATTAGGATGGTAGGGCGTTGTGATTCGCAATGCTATAGGTGTTACATTTGCCCTTATAGGGTCAGAAGGGTACATTGGCAAGAAACTGTTTAAATAGAGTGGGTTTTTAAGTAGGTTTTCCTTTGGGACATTACTATAGAAGATGTGCACTCTGAAACATGAGATTATGGGTACAGGATCCTGAATTTAAGCAAAAAGAAAATCCGCCATTCAGTCAGGTGGGTTGCGTTAGTTTGTCATTCCAAAAAGTGTGCTGTTACTCCAATTGTCTTGAAAAATATGGGTTTGGAGCACAAAGGCTGACAATTACCAGAACACATTTTGCATTCATATTTAAGAAGGTGCAGGTAAATTTTCTCATATGTTTTACTCCATGTCCGAAAATCCAAAAGCATTGGCAAACCTTTTTGGCACTCTGGTATACCTTTAGCAAATGCTGTCTATGGGCTACATACGCTGGGGTGGGGACACCAGCATGGCGACTCAGCATCTGAAGATCGCAGTCAGACTGATGGGTTTTGCAGGCAATAAGGACATGAAATGTGGCAGAATATTAGGAGTACCCTTAGGGGACCTCAGGCCTCTCCCCTGTGGTTAGATCTACCTTTGTCTTGGTTTAGGTGAGGAGGCTCACCTGGCGTCCTCATAAGGACAAAAAACAGCTTAAATTCAATACATGTCATATGACTCCTATGGATGAGAGGGCCATGCCTAAGGTGCTAGCTCTGGCAGGGGGTTTGCCATCGGTCACAAGACTCCACCCCGTCCCGCCCAATGACCCTCTCCAGGGGGTCCATATTTCACTTGCTGGTGCGGCACATGGCTATCAGTTTGAACCCTCAAATTTGGGACTTGCCAAGTAGGGGGGGTAAACAAGGGATTAGTCAACCCCCAAATGTAACTGCACATATTTGCACACAGTGCACAATGGATTATATCACACAAAACTGTGGTTACGAAGAGAACAGTAGTTTTAAATTCTATATGGGGTAATATTTCTTGACGCCGCTGTATTCCCATACAATTTGAGGTCAGCGGGTAGAGATAAGGGTATTGTGTTGACCACAAACAATAACTTGTTAACAAATATCCTGATGGCCTTGGCTGTGAACTCCACTATGCTGACCTGCGAATCTGGAAATCGGGGCCTGGGCAGTGAGGGGCAAATACAGGGCTCAGCCAACCCCTAATCAGAAGGCCCAGATTGGCTTTAGACATGGACTGATACATGCCAACACCCTGGGGTATTTGAAGGAGGACGGGGCTCACCTGTCAAAGGTGGGCATGGACTTGTTCTTGTTGGACCTGGGCGAAGCTCTGGTAACAGTGGGTTGTAAGTGAAGAAAGTTGCCTGCCTTGGTGGGGGGACTCTGGATGTGACGGCAGCCACATGCAGAGCATTGGCAGAGTTACAGGGCGATCCGGAGGCTGGATGGTACATAGGGGTACACTCTTCAGGAGCACAATACGGGTGCCTATGCCAAATCCCAGGAGTCTTTACGGTAGGACCCTGGATGAAAACGACGGTGCCCGCTAGTCCTTCAGGCGGTTGTAAGCCTGAGCAACTGGGGGCTTGCCTTGCAACGCTCCGCCCCTAAAAAGGCGTGAGTAAAGTGATGGACTGGTGGTCCACGGTATTTAAGGGGGATAATCCCCACATAAATGGTAGAACCGATTGGGTTGGCCACAGTGCAGTTTGGCTCATCAGGCGGGAAGGGCAGCTTAGGTTAGTCACGGCTGCCTGCCCTTGGATCACTCATAAGTTAACCCACCACGTTGGCATACTTCTTGTATGAAATAAACCTGCAGCAAACTGTTTTCCAACAAACCTGTTTTGTATGATTATTTGTTGCAGTGCATGCTATGTTCATCATGCAGGGAATGTTACCTATATCGGCACTATGAGGCTGCCTGCTGCGCAGGCAGTGTGCCCATTCAAAAGGGCTGCCACCTTAGTGCCACATTATGCACATCACCAGGTTCTAGTCGTGGGGACCCCTGGGGCGTCCCCAAAGTCCAGTGCCACATCACTTCCAGTGCCCAGATGGTCGGGGTGAGGTACATTACCTGCCCTTCCTCTTTGTTCCTCCTGGTCACGCCGTCTCCCTCCCTACCGCATAACCGGCGTGTTGGCTGGAGGGTGCGGTCAGGTAGGGAACATGTTAACTTGTTAATTTTGTTTTGCAGGCGGAGTTACAGGGCGATCTAGAGGCTGAATGGTACAAAGGGGTACCCTCTTCAGGAGCACAATAGGGGTGCCTATTCCAAATCCCAGGAGTCTTTACGGCAGGACCATGGATGAAAACGACGGCATTCTTCTTGTATGAAATAAACCTACAGCAAACTGTTTTCCAAAAACCTGTTTTGTGTGATTATTTATTGCAGTGCATGCTATGTTCATCGTGCAGGGGGAGGTTGTCTATAGCGGCACTATGAAGGACGGCTCGGGGGAACAAAAAGCGAGACAATGCTCAATACAGATCTGCCTCTGGGATATAGAAGGCAGAAGTAATGACACATCCCAAGCTACACTGACCTGTGGAGCATCTAAATCGTCCTACAGGTGGGACCCTGAATGAATCAGGTGTGGCACGATACTAGCAGGGTAATAGCCTAGAGGGGGGCAATGAAAATGACAGTAATGCGGGGATAGCGTAAGGAACACTAGAACTCCACCTCGTCAAAGGAGATGGTCCTGATCGAAGAGGCAGAGAACCCGGGGGGACTAGAATGATTAAAGAGACTCCAGAAGTGGAAAACTGAAGGGTGCCTTTTCAAGGGAAAAAAAACGCAGCACAGGGGCTATAAGAGAAAGTCTATATAAAAAAGAGAGAGGAACCCTTGGTAACCCAAAGGACTAGGGTTCAAACAAGAACTTTATGCAAAAACGTCCCTTGGGAATGTTTTGTGTCCACACCTTACTTCACACTCGTAATCAAAGTCACATGCATATAGATCCAATCATACCGACCACATCCACGCCTTGAGTCTGCTACGTATTGGCACAAAAACCTATAGTTTATTAAATTGATAAAAAAAATTTTTATTAAAACAATATATTTTTCAAGACATTACACAATAAAACCAATTCTATCAGAAAAAACACAATAGAGCACTTACAATGCATTCAATAATAGAATCAATTGATCCCAATAAAATACAAAAATATTGCACGAGAGTTTAAAAACAGACAGTAACTTTTGTCATCAGTTGCCACAATCAAAAAACAAGATTTCACCACATGCACCTTGATGCCTTACAAGTCATAAACATGTAAGGTAATGTTCAAACAGATAGATTTGTGGCTTCAATACAAGCGTCGACGCTGCTTCAAGGTATGTTCACATAACACCTTCTTTTTCAAGACAATGATAGTAGTTACTCCCGTTCTTTTTTTAAAAATATGAAGCGAAGATAAACCAGTCTGCCCCAGAGTCATACGGACTTTATAGTCCCAGAAGTATTTCCTATTAGGACGTCCCGGTTAGTCACTTTATAATTCTATACGCTCTGTACAAACTTCGGGCGTCCAATTCACAGCGGCAGACTGCCCTTAAATTAAGAATCACAGCAGGTCCTGGTATTTCTTCTATCAGAAAGTTCCTCTATTCCTTGTAGGCAATATTTCAAGGAAACGTATCCTTCACAGTATTACTTAAGAAGAACTCCTTTAAAATTTCTTTTTTGAAATGGGGCTTTTAGATTCTTTCGAGCTCTTCTTCACATCAGGAAAGTAACCGGCGGCGTATCCATACGTCCGTCCTGGCGCCGTGTTTAAGTTTAAGTTAAACACGGCGCCAGGACGGACGTATAAAGTGACTAACCGGGACGTCCTAATAGGAAATACTTCTGGGATTATAAAGTCCGTATGACTCTGGGGCAGACTGGTTTATCTTCGCTTCATATTTTTTTAAAAAGAACGGGAGTAACACTATCATTGTCTTGAAAAAGAAGGTGTTATGTGAACATACCTTCGAAACGCGTCGACGCTTGTATTGAAGCCACAAATCTATCTGTTTGAACATTACCTTAGATGTTTATGACTTGTAAGGCATCAAGGTGCATGTGGTGAAATCTTGTTTTTTGATTGTGGCAACTGATGACAAAAGTTACTGTCTGTTTTTAAACTCTCGTGCAATATTTTTTGTATTTTATTGGGATCAATTGATTCTATTATTGAATGCATTGTAAGTGCTCTATTGTGTTTTTTCTGATAGAATTGGTTTTATTGTGTAATGTCTTGAAAAATATATTGTTTTAATAAAAAAGTTTTTTAATCAATTTAATAAACTATAGGTTTTTTGTGCCAATACGTAGCAGACTCAAGGCGTGGATGTGGCCGGTATGATTGGATCTATATGCATGTGACTTTGATTACGAGTGTGAAGTAAGGTGTGGACACAAAACATTCCCAAGGGACGTTTTTGCATAAAGCTATAAGAGAAAGTACAATCTGGTGAAATGAGGCAATCAATACTACATAGAAAGTGTATACCAAAAACAACAACTGGATAACCAAATGGTTAGCTACAAATTCACTTCATTGGTAATTTCAAAGGGCACAGAAGGAAAAAATACAATATACAATTATAAAATTGTGGTGCAGGAGGACATATCATTCATAGAAATTATATTATGTAGGGATTCTCTACAACAAATGGGATAGAGGTAGTTCATGTAGCAAACATATGGTTCCACTCATCAAGGGTATTGAGACCATTATTAACTGAGTCACAACGACAGATTCAGCGACATTTTCAGGATAGTACTAGCTGCATAAGGTCACCGACACTTACTTGGAGGCAAGGTTGATTGATTACCTGCCAGGTAAATTCATTTTCAGTTTAGTGAAGGGTGGTAAAATGGGACATTAATGGAGCATTTTCAACCTCACTCCTGTTCCGACCTTTATGTTGAATAATACAGACCTTGATAAACTGTGTTCTTTGTCCGATATAAACCAAGTCACAGGGACAGTGGATAGCGTATATGACATTGGAAGACTGGCAGTTGCTAAATTGTTTCAATGGATAAGTATTGGTGCGAGTTCTGAAGGTTTTGATATTAAAAGTCTGTGTGCACACAATACAATTTCAACATTTTAAATGCACTGCAACGGGCAGTAGTCCTCAAATCGTAGTGATGCACAGGTTGGCCTTAGTTTTAGGTGTCCATGTGATCGCATGGAAAAGATGATCACCTAGGTTGTTGCCTCTTTTACATGAAAAGAGGAGGGATCAGCAAAAATCACTTGGGATCAAAGTATACCCCTGTTCTTTTTAATTATTCTGCTGACCTAATTACTTGATGGGCAAAAGGTAGACACAAATGGTATACGCTTGTTTTGACTTCTAGTCTTGGGGGTGAATAGGGTTTCTCTGTGACAATACCATGCCCGTTTTAATGAAGGGGATACCAGTCATCTAGGGCAGCCCTTTGATTTCAGTTTGCCCCTCAATGTAGCTGCCTCCCTGAAGTAATCTTTTTTCCATTTACAATTCCATCATAGGCTTAGGAATTATTCAGAAGGCACACCATCCCGTAAACCTCTTGGGTTATTACTTTTGTATAGTAATAGTGTGTATTTTTCTGTGGGCTTTCTAAGCAGAGAAGTCCCTATTTTACCATCTTCGATGGTAAGGATAAGTCCAAGAAGGGTAGATTGTTACTTTTGACTTCAAATGTAAACTTGAGGTGTTGTGTACTGTTAAACCAGTTGACAAATAGGAAGAGAGAATCTAGTTTGCCATGCCAAATGAGGAGGATGTCATCAATATAACATCTCCAAAAGGTGATCTGGTTATGAAAAGGATAGTTGTTTGAAAGAATTTTGGTTTTCTCTAGATTGGCGATGTAAAGGATGGCAAAATATGGGGCAAAGCAAGTACCCATTGATACTCATTGTTTCTGGAGGAAAAGGTATATTTGTACAGAAAATAGTTGTGCATGAAGGCTATTTGTAAGAGTTCCACAATAAAATCTGTGGGGATTCATGTGGGTTTGGGTCTTGAGTCACGTAAATTACAAAGGACTTCAATACCTTCTAGTTACTTGATGTTGGTGTAGAGCAGAGGTCTTCAAACTGTGGGGGCGCCCCCCTGGGGGGGCGTGGATTGGTTCCCAGGGGGGCGCAAATGCCTCTGCAAGTACATGTAAATGAAGACGGCCTGGAAGTGCGGCAATTGTCATTTGTCACATTTCCAGGCTGTCTTCATTTAATCCGGAGTACAGTGAGGGCAGGGTCAGTAAATGTGCTGGCAGGGTCAAGGAGGTTGCTTAAAAAGAAAAAAAGTAAGTGGAAGTTTACACAGTAGAGGTCTCGTATTTTGTAAAAGTTAAATCTATTGGTGTCATAAATTGTAATGTTTGTTATTTACTTTTTGGGTCTGTAGTGGAGTTATTATTTAAGGAAAAAAGTGCACGCAATACTATATTATTAGAATTAGTTGGAGTGTTAAGGAGTTGGGGGTGGAGGGAATGAAGGCAGGAAAAGGAGGAAGGCGGACAGAGGTTTAGGTGGAAAAAGATGAGGCATGAGGTAGAATAGTAAGATGAATTGAGCATGCTATGGATGGAAAAGGCAAATAGAAAATTGCAAAAGGTTATGGAAATCAGAAATGTGAGATGGTCGGTAGGTATGTCAGATGTACACTAGGAGAGCAACAGGGGAGTAAATGAACAAATGTGGGGAAAATGCAGAAAGATTTCCATGCAGCATACTCCAGTACATGTGTGTTTCTCATAACGAGCAACTACAAGAAATCATCTTTAGTAGTCTACTGGCCTTTTAATGGCCCCACGTTGTTAGTTTCAATGGCCCTACGTTGTTAGTTTCCTTCTTAAAGTTGCTGATGTCAAAAGATTTTGTTTTCTTTTCCTTGTGGTTCTGTTTCAGTGGGGACGCTTTGCTAATTTTTTATTATGTTCAGTGAATCGAGTGTTTCATGTGTCTGTTATTGTGCACTAAGGAAATTGATACATTTTCTCGGAAACACATAGTGGATATATTCATGACTCATTGTGGACAGCATTAATTGCATGTGGCAGCTCATTAGCTCTTTGAGTATTTGAATGATTTTTTTCTGAATGGTACCAAGGAGTGCCATTGTTTTGTTAGAGTACGAGTACCTACTGAGGCACAAGTATTGTAAATATGGTTTATTTAGCTTTGTGATTAATTGTTTGCGAGGGCCTGCCCCCTGAACGCAGCCATGTCCCTCCCACTCCCCCAATCTATACATAAAGTTTTGGAGGGGGGCCCGACCTCAAAATATTTTTTATAGGGGGGGCTCAGAGCAAAAAAGTTTGAAGACCTCTGGTGTAGAGTGATTCAATGTCCTAACACCCATACGATCTGAATCGCAGTTGAAGTCTTTGTCCTATATTTGGCAGATTAGGTCCATACTATCTCTAATGAAAGTACTTGTTAGAGGGACAAATTCCTTGACATAGAGTCTATATATTTGCCCAAGGGTTCAAGAGTGGAACTGCATCCAGGGGGGTTCATCAAATCTTTATGAATTTTCAGTGAAACATAAATAAGCAGAGTGCGCGGATGGAAATTATTAAGGAAGCAATGTTCTTTGATTGTGATGATACCTTTTTCCAAGGCCATGTTCATGACCCCAGTGATTTGTGCGTGGATTTCTAATAGGGGATCAGATGGTAATAGGCAATAGTGACCAATTTGGATAGTTGTCTTAGTATTTCCGCGCTGTACTTATCTGAATTTATGATCACAATTCCGCTGCCTTTATCAGCGGACTTGATGATCAGGTCATGGTTGGATTTTAAAGATTCAAGGGCTTCTTTTTCACAAAAAGGTAAGTTGTAACGGGCATTTTCAAAATTTTGTTTCATTTACTTTACCTCTTGTAGGACCAATTTCTCAAAAATCAAGATTTCAGGTGGCATGGTGGAAGATGGCGGCTAAAAGGTAGAGGGAGGATAGAAGTGTGATCAGTGTGTATTGTGGTTGTTGGGTCTATTGGAAAAAATTGCCAAAGTCTGATACATCTGAAGAATTGAGTAAGTCTTTGTGTAGGTCAAAGAAACCACTATGGTCTGCAGGGACAAAGGACAAATCCTTACTCCAAAGATTGATTTCCTGGGTTGACAAAACATGGTCCAAGGGTTAAAGGTCAGAATCGTTTCTGTTAAGGAATTCTAGTCCCCGTTGAGGGAGTTTATTGTAACCCCGGGCGGAGTTCACGTAGCCACACTACGTGAGGCTATGCGAAGCGGAAAGAAAACTCTGCAACGCTACGCGGAGTTAAGCGAGCATGCGGAGTTGCTTGTTCCGCATGCTCGCGTATGCTCGCGAGATGTTTTTGACGTTTGGCAACACGGATTGCGTGTTCGGGGGGAAATATCGCACAAATTTCACCACGCGGTCGCCAATGGGTGCGGCCATCTTGTTTTCCTACTCTTTGCATGGTTCAGGGGCCTGTTTCTCATCCTGCTCTAATCTTTTCAATCCTTTGTTTTTTACACAGTTTTTCTGATCTTTTTTATTTATTATCTATCCCTCTCTCTCCCTAAGTGTATATTTTGTGTTTTATTTCTACTTTTACTGTGTTTTTTTTACTTTTTTCTACTGTTTTATATTACTTGCTTTTTTACTCTCCTATTTCTTCTCCTGACTTTATTTTTTACTCCTACATTTTCTTTCCTGCCCCCGCCCACCCAGAACCATGGCTAAGGGTACCACTACCTCCTCCACTAGCATGGGGATGGTGCCTGCTGCGAAGAAGAGCAGCCTTCCTTGCGGCAGCCGGTGCCCGGAAGGGGTGCAGCCCCGGGCCCTTTTTACCAAGGCGGAGGTGGCCGCCCTTGTTTTTTTGTTCAGCGCCACCTCCCCTTGACCTTAGCAGCAGGCGGCAGGCCCGGCATGGTTACGCTACCCAGGAGCGTCACCGCAGGTGGGTGAGGGTGCCCCGGGCAGTGTTTCGCTGCTCTGGGGTCCAGCGCACCCATAACCAGCTGACCCACCGGTGGTCCGACATCGTCGACCGGGAGCAGGACCTGCTGGACATGCTAGGTGTTGAGGTTGTGGTGCTTGGTGAGTAGCTAATTATAGTAGTATTGTGTGTTCTGTTCTGTGTTACTGTTATTGCAAATATTATTTTTTTCCCAAATAGCAAGAATGCTGCTGCTTACATTGCTGGTAAGTTATGTTTAAAAATCTTCTGTGATTGTTATTGTTCTAGACACTAGACAGGTGCTCGGCGCTACTAATCTTACTTGTTTGCAACTTTGCGCTCGCTTGGGCTGATTATGTAGGAGATTTTAGAGAACTTAAGTTAGGTAATGCTAGAGAGACTCTAGTCCTTTCCTTTGTCCTCCTGTCACTAAGATATTGGTGCATTGATAGCTAGTTTACTTACTTAGTATTAGTTGGTAATTTTTTATCTGTCTGCGTGACGCATCCTCCGTCACGTCACGTGCTGCTGAGTGCTGACTCCAGTCCTTAGTAGAACCTTTTGTAGTTTGTTAGTGAGTGAGTAATATAGCAACTAAGTCATCATCAGCAGAACATCAGCAGCAACCAACCAACAATTTGGTGTATGTAAATTTATGCATGCGTCCTCATATATGCATTTTGAGGACCAAAATAAATGGAAATGCAGACTTAGTGAACAATTGGCCCATCTGGAATAGGTGGGCTAGGTCAGTTGGTACTTAGGTTTAGGATTCGGGAATCAGAATTGAACACTGCATTGGTTCATAAATAATAACTAGAATAATAACTAGACGGTCCGCGAAACCCGCGATACTACTAGTCGATCAGATTAGATAGGTCAATTTTATTGCAATTGTTGTTTCCAAAAATGTTTTTTTTGAACGTTTTTAAAAATATTTTATTTGTTTCACACCATTCATCAATTTTTGCCTCTTTCTTTATTATATCTTACATGATCAGCACCCAGGGGCAAGAAGACGGGGTCAGAGTCGGCGGGAGTTGGAGAAGATACCTCCCAGGGCCAGGACCGCTCCTCTACCGAGGGCTCTGCTGCTGACCCCAGTAAGTCCTCCTGTTGTTAATATTAATAATTATATTTTCCTAACTTTTACTGCACCTTATCTTTTCCGAACTGTTATTTCCATTTCCTAATTCTATTTTTTACCAAATCTTCTTCGATCTATCTGTTTCTAAATTCTTGTTATCCCTGCCTCTAACTGCCTCTGCTCTGACTCTCTGTACTACTACTATTAGTCTGTCTGTAGCTAAGCGTGCCCAGTTGGCCACTCTTTATTTTTAAAAGTTTTAAAACTCAGATTCACCAATAGCTCTAGCCACTGAGTTCAGTCCTTTGGGTTGTCCTCTTCTAGTCTTCATAAGAAGCTTTTCGACAATTGCCACCAACAAAATGCCCAACCAGATATTTTACTATTTTTGATAGGATAGGACATACTACTACTGTCTACTCTACTCTAGTACCCGATTTGTACTAGTGATGTATGTATGTATTTTAACTATTTTTTCAATCTTGCTAGGGAAAATGAATAAATAGGGGGAGGCGTATATGGCATCTAAAAAATGTGTAATGTTTTTTTCTACGTGTACCGACCACCAGTGCCGGGGCCAGTGGCGGGGAAGGCGACGCCAGCCAGGAGGGAGCAGCGGATGCGGCAGCTGCCACAGGGGTGGGTGAGCCAGCAGCAATGGCGGGTGGTGGTAAGTTATACTTATATTCCTTACTTATTGACAATAGTTACACACTCGCTGCAAGGGTGTACACTCTATGATGAAAGAGACTAAGTTGTTGTGAACAACGGTTGAAGAAGAAGACACCCTTTACATAGCATTAGAGCAATAGCATTAGCGGCGGGAGTTGAGTAACTAATGGCCTCTTCTATCTGACTTCAACTCTGCTGGGAAAGTTTTATGGAGAAGACTAAGAGTCAGACGACCTTGATGGATGGGTTGAACGAAAAGGGAAAGAAGGATGGAAGGAGGAAGGACGGGCAAGACGTAATATATGACTGGCAGAGAAGGATGCGTGGGATGCATAGGTGGCTGATAGGAATCAGATGCATGGGTGCTTGAAGGATGAGTGGAAGGTGAAAGAAAAGATGCCTGCCTGGGTGGGTGAAACTGTATGGGTGATAGGAAGAATCCTCCGGGGTGTTTCATGGGTCAAACTCAAAGGCAAGCAAGGAAGGAAGGACGCATGGGTGGTTTTAAAAAAAAAAAAAATGTATATTATTGGTGAAACTAAGGATTCTTGAGAGATTAAGAAGAATGATAGACATGTTTACTTTGAATGGATGGATGCCTGGATGGTATTTAATCATCGTAGCATAGGTGAAGACTGTCACTGGATGAAGAGTCTTTGGAGAGAATGTAAAAGAAAAATAAACTGCGCCAGAGTAGCAAAGACAAGGAGAATAGATTAGAATTGAAAATATATGAGGCTAGAAGAACAATGCAATGATTGATAAATGGAAAAATCGCTGGGAAGAGAAACAACAGGACTGTTTTTATGCAAGGTTTTTGATTCAAAGTTGTATTTTCAGAATACTCCCTTGACTAACAGTAGTTTGCAAGTACAGCATATATATTGTGTATGTATGTTATCAAGTGCCTCCCTCCGACTCCGAGGCCCACTCCCTACCTATGTCATTTATTTTAAACTGTGTCAGCCAGCCTGCCATGGGTGGCCTATCGGCTGCATGGTTACACAATCAATCAAAAGTACTTCATGTCGTCCCATATATAATCAATGATCATTTGGATCAGATATCATCTGCCTTGTTGTAGTAGTCAGGGTGAAATTGAGCAGTTGCCCTCATGTAACAGAGTATGGCCACCTATAATAGAAAATTAAGATGATTGTGTAGTCAGCTTCCCCACCTGCAGACAGTAGTAAATAAAAATAATGGGAGTCTACGACACGAGTATGTTTGTCTAGGGCGCAAGCTGACTGAGCTGGCATGCTGGCTACAACAAGGTTATTTTAGCTAAACAAGAGAGAGAAGAAGAAGACTGGTCTACTCCATAGTGCCTAGTAGTGATGCTTGAAACTCCCACAAATGTTAGAGGCCGAAGAAGTGGGAGGATACCACAAATGTTATGTACTATGCTTGCTAGTGCTACTGTGCCCTTATGTGTAGAATTAATTTTGTGTTACTGTTTTGCTAAGAGTATTGGTTACAATAGTCTTTTTTCTTTCTTGATATAGCTGCTCCTTCCCAACCAATAAAATCAAAACCGGACAGGAAGGAGTTGGCAGCCATGGCCTGGCGGCGGAAGCTGGAGGCGATCTGCAAGGAATATCGGCGGCTGGTGGTTCTGGCGGAGGAGAAGGCGGCAGCAGCTGCAGCCTCCTCCAATGCCCCAGGCCCCAGCCAGGTCCCTCCAGTGGTACGGCGCCGCGGTCTGGCAGCCGCCTGCCGCGCTTCATCATTCAACACTGCTGCCCCCCCCCTCTGGATGCAATTGCAAAGCTTTCAAGCGCAGCGTGCTCCTCCGGATTGGGCGCCTAGAGGAGCGGATAAAGGTCCTGGAGGGTAACAAGCGAGCACGCCGATAGAGATTCCGTCGGATTGCCCCTTTTTTAATCTTTTTTTTGGTGGGTGGGAATTGGGTGTTAGCATTGGGGAAAAGTTGGGGTTTATATTTATTATTTATTATGGACAATTGAATTGACCGGACATTGGTTGGACTCTTTCTTTATCTTTTTGGACATTGGTTGGGGTTAGGGAGAGGGCTGGGTCAGGTGTTGTGGGATTTTTACATTACTTTATTTTGTATGGGGATTAAATTATATTTATTCTTAAACTTTACATATGATGTAAATGTTTTGTGTGGGGGTTACTCTTTTACTTCACACGGTTTCCTTTGCTGCTGCAGGGCTGCAACCAGTTTTTGATTTAAATAATCTGCCGATGGTGTAACACACGTACAGATAGATGCGGTACCCTCACTTGTGAGTGACTTGTCCTACTAGTACTTTCAGTCTCTCCTCCTAGTCTATGCAGTCTGCAACTGGACTCAGAAGGGTGTGGGTGTGTGAATTAATGAATTAATTTCCATTATTAATTATGCCTCCCCCAAACTTCTTCTCTTACCTATGATTACCTTTTAACCGGCGTTCTGGTTTTAATTTGTTTGGCACTCTACTCTCTCCTGCACCTACCGGTTCCGAGGGTCTCAGGGTGATTGCTCGTCCCTTCTGGTCTGGCCAGATGGGGAGGAGATTCGGGGGGGGTAGCGCCATCTTGTAGAGGGTTGCGCTCTAGTGGTTCCAGCCGCCCCGCACTTATGCCTATAAATCGGGCCGCAACGCTGACGCGCTAAGGCTCTGGGGGCTCAGAAGAGCTAGTCGCTCGGCTCCTGCTCACTGCACGCTGCACTCTTTAGTTCTGTAGCTTTTGTGCATTAATTAATTGTATATGAATTTGAATCTGTGAACTGTTTTACCTTTTAAACGGCGTTCTGGTTTTAATTTGTTTGGTACTCTACTCTCTCTTGCACCTACCGGTTCCGAGGGTCTCAGGGTGATTGCTCTTCCTTCCCGGTCTGGCCAGGAGGGGAGGAGATTCGGGGGTTAGCGCCATCTTATAGAGGGTCGCACTCTAGTGGTTCCAGCCTCCCCGCACTTATGCCTATAAATCGGGCTGCAGCGCAGACGCTCCGCTGGCGCGCCGAAGGTGCGCCAAATGCAAGCCCGTCTGAGCCCGTCAGCGTCCCAGAAGTGGCCAGCGCCAGCCACTATGACCAACTGCCATCGGCTATAACTGAGCTGGTATGTTATGACAGGGCAGCGCTATTCTGTTTAGCTAGCGAGAAGAAATGTTCAACGAGTTGGTCCCCAGGCACTCACGATGAAGATTTTGTTTGTTCCAACTGTGCCTGGACTCTTGTTCTCCCGGCTCGTACCCATCAGATAGATTGTTGTTGTGTTACTGTGCACATTCCAATAAAGCTGAAGGCAGCCCTACTTAATACGAGATCACTCCAGAAACATAAAACACTCATATTTGATCTACTCAGGGATGAGGAATTAGATGTGCTCTTCCTCACCGAGACATTGCTAACAGATACATCTAACCCCATATTAGCACTAGCCATTCCTACCAATTATAGAATACTTAGGAAGGACCGCGCCTCTGGCAGAGGAGGAGGGATAGCTATCATACTCAAAAAAGACTATGAATGCGCCTGTTTTGAGCCAAGTGACCGCCCTGAGATTGAAGCCCTTGGCTTCTGTCTCACCCTCTCGCCTAATCAGTCTCTAGCAGGGGTCCTGGTCTACCGACCTCCGGGTTTGGCTAGCAAGTGTCTTCGCTCATTGGAAAACACACTGGCATCCTGGGCAATGAGATATACCAACTTCATGGTATTGGGAGATTTTAACATCCATTTAGATAATGTTACAGGGCCTGAAACCATTGCCTTACTGGAGATTATGAGTCCGTTGGGACTGAAACAAGAGGTTTTTGGACCTACCCATTTGGCGGGCTACACTCTTGACCAGGTCTTCTCCAATCTGAATTCAGTTAGCACTGTGCCTACTCCTCTCCCTTGGACAGATCACTACCTTATTACTTTTACGTGGTCTCAGATGTGCAGTAAGTCGCCCATAAGTAGTAGCAGAGGTCCCTCTATGTATCGGGCATATCATAAACTACAACCAGAGGCTATTAATCAAGCCCTATCCTCTTCCACCCCTGTTATGACAGGGAATGTAGATTATGACACCATCCTGCTGAACAATTGGATTGGTGAGACGGTGAATGTACAAGCACCTATAAAAAAGTCCTCTCAATCTAGAGCGTGCCCAACGGCCCCTTGGTACACTTACGAGCTTAGTCTCTGTAAGGGCCATTGTAAGAAGTTGGAGTGGTTATGGAGACGAGAATATTCCATGGAAGAAGAAATTGCCTACAAAGCTGCTTTACAGCTATACCAAATGAAATTGCATATGGCTAAAAAAAGTTTTTTTGACACAAGGGTATTGGAAGCTGACAATAAAGCAAAGGCTAACTTTAAAATAGTCGACTCCTTTTTGCGTTCTGTGGTCACCTCAAGAGCTTGAACCCCCTCTATGGATTGGTGCAAAGAGCTCGACCAATTCTTCCCAGACAAAATCATGTCCCTCCAAAAATGTTTTGGGACCTCTGCTCCCTTAGTACAGAATCAGGGGCTGAGTCTAGTTCCCTCTCTATGCATGTATGCCACCTTAGACGCCTTTACCCCTATCCCCGTGGCTCAGTCTTTAGCAGCATTAAAAAAGTCTTAAATCTGGCTCTCCTCTTGATCCCTGCCCTGTCACGGTTTTAAATATGGTGGCACCTATGATTAATCCTTTTGTGAACCATATTTTTAACTCTTCTTTGGCCTCGGGGGTGGTTCCCTCTATGTGGAAAAAAGCGAAAGTCCTCCCATTGCTTAAAAAACCTACAGCAGACCCTAAGCTTGCTATCAATTACAGGCCTATTTCGCTGCTCACGGCCTTCTCCAAAAGTTTGGAGAAGAAGGTGAACCGTCAACTGTCCATATATTTGGAAGCCAACGGCATTCTTCATGCTACGCAATCTGGCTTCCGCCCTCAATTTAGTACTGAGACAGCACTCTTGGAAGTGACGGAGCATATCCGCAATGTTCTTGACAGTGAAGGAAAAGCAATGTTGATATTGCTCGACCTTACATCAGCATTTGATATGGTACCCCACCTCAAGCTGTTGAAACGATTACAAGAAATAGGAATTAGACATCAGGCACTTAACTGGCTGGCATAATTTTTGGATGGACGGTCGCACAAAGTCTGGCTGCCTCCTTTTACAGCTCGGGCCAGACCTCTGTCGGTGGGAGGGCCTCAGGGCTCGGCTCTTAGCCATACGTTGTTTAATGTTTACCTGACCCCTCTTGCAAATTTGGCAGAGTCCTTTGGTGCTAAGGTCATCTCATATGCAGACAACACTCAGTTGTTGTTCTCATTTGATAAAGACTCGGACCTGGATGAGAAGGAGATCGCTAACTGCCTCACCGGTGTCTTTCAATGGCTGGAGTCGCATCACCTTAGATGCAATCCGGACAAAACGGAGATTGTGACTTTCGGTGCTGTTCCTTACAACTCTGTGGTAGATTGCTGGCCAAGTAATTGCCCGCATCCGGGATCCTCGAAAAATTGTGTCAAGAATCTAGGTATTAAGATTGACAGCTCATTATCTTTCCTCCTGCAGATCCAGGCCATGACGGGGACATGTTTCAGCATGCTCCGCGTGCTGAAAAAATTCCTACTGCTCCTTTCCGAGGCAGCAGGTAGGAAAGTGATTCAGGTTCTAATAACATCTAGACTGGATTACGGAAATGCTTTGTACCTGGGTCTCCCTGATTACCTTTTCAACAGACTCCAGGTGGTACAGAATGCTGCGGCCAGACATCTGCTTGCTCTCCCATCAAGCTCCCACATGTCTCCGCACTTAAAGGCCCTCCATTGGCTCCCTATGAAACAAAGGGTGACGTTTAAAGCCATGGTCCTTATGTATAAATCCTTGAACGGGATGGGACCATCTTACCTCAAGGAGAGAATCAGTCCTTACATTCCTGCCCGTACTCTTTGCTCTTCCTCGACTCATATGGCAAGGGTCCCCTGAATCAACCACCTTCGGATGGGTGGGAGATCCTTTGCATATTTAGGTCCCAGTGCTTGGAATAGTCTCCCTCCCTTCCTGAGGATGATTGACAGCCTGGAACTGTTCAAGAAAAAACTCAAAACCCATCTTTTTAACGCTTAGTCCCCTGGTCTTGTCTGTTCCCCCTTTACCAGTGCCGGGACACTCTTCGAGTAGCCATGCGCTTTATAAATTGTTTTAACATAACATAACATTGATGTTTATTTAAACTTAGGCAAAGGGATGGCTGCATGGTGATGATGGTTTGGTTTCCCAAGATGCCATGGTGGTGGTAGTAGTAATAGTAGACACTGGCAGGAGCATTTGCAAAAAAAGAAAATGAGACAGTCAGTCGCCTGAGGGAGACTCTGGAAGGAGTAGTAGAACGAAGTACAGTACAGTACACAAGAAGACTGCCAAACAAGAAACCATAATAAAGATTAGCAATGCTAAAGCAAAATAAAACATAATGGTGGTGGGGATAGCCTAGTGCAAGTTACAAACTGTAGTTGACTCGACATATGAAGTGGACAAGCACAACCTTTAGTGCTGTAAGGATGATGAATCGATGCCGGCAATTAATTATGATGGATTATGTTCCTCTAGAAAAACAATTGACTTGCAAATACTGAGCATGGGTGGGCAATCAGAAGAAGATCCCCGCCCTGCCTTGAGTTAGAGTGTTGCTTTCACCACATCCGCCCCAGCAAGTGTGTGATCAATTATTGGTGTAAATTAATTTAGTCACACCTCAATAATAAATCACACAGCCCGGGGGAAGAGGGTTAGGTTTTGATGAATGGTTGGGAAGGGGTATTTGAGGGAAAGGTTTGACAAAGACAAACACTACACATGGACAACCCACAATCTTGCAGACGACCATCATATTCATAAATCTGTTAAGGGAGAAAAAGGAAATGCATGCATGATGATGACTTGATGGTTAATGATAAGTAGTACTAACTAGACTAGTAGACAGCACAGTGCAGCAGTATATTATTAATTATTATTATTATGCAGTTGCCTTGCCTGTCTGCCCTCAGAGAGACTAAGAGACCCAAATTACATACATTTTATGTTCTGTTGTACCGGGCTTCCTTTTAAAGCTAGCAAAGAAAATTAAAAAATAGCTGTAGGGATCAATTATAAGCAAAGAGCAAACATAATAAACAACAACACACAGTCATAATGATTGAAGAGAAAAAATGAATCAAATTAATTAAAAGATGCTGAATGATACTAAGTTACTGTATGTTATCCTGGTCAAATTGAAATTGGGGAGTTGCATCTCGGCATTCCTCTTGGTCATCCCTTCCATGGCCGCTCTGTCCGTCAATCTTGGGTGCCACTGCCTGCCTGGCGGATGCGGATTGGTAAGGTAAGTGTGAGTTGTTTTTCCCAGTATAGCACAGGGTAAAGGCTGGCCTGTAAGTGTAGATGGAAACACAAAAGGGATATTGAAAAATCAAGGAGAAAAAAATGCATAAATTACGGAGGAGTGCAATAAGAACACTTTCAGAGGTGGCATGGCTAAATCATGTCTACTACTCTGCTTCCAGCATTAACCAACAACAACAACAGGACAGAGCAGGCCCATGGCGCCCACCCAACCTCCACTTATGTTATGTTATACGCATTTATATCGTGCGCGGCTACTCAGGAGTGTCCCGGCGCGGTACCTTGCTAGAGGGTGGGAGTCAGACAGAGGAGTTTATGCAAAGAGCAGTGTTTTCAGCCGTTTCCTGAACAGCTTAGCATCTTGGATACAGCGAAGTTCCAAAGGGAGTGCGTTCCAAGCCACAGCAGCCTTATAGGCTAAAGCGCTGCCACCCATTCTCACCCGGCGGAAACGTGGAATCGCTGCCAGGAACTGTGTCATACAACGCAGGTTTCTTGAGGGCATGTAGAATTTAAAACGCTTCCTGAGATAGCCTGAGCCGGACTGATACAAGGCTGCATGCACCATGGTGAGGGCTTTAAATCTCACTCTTTCCGCAACCGGCAGCCAGTGGAGATCACGCAGATGTTGTTGTATGCTTGATCTTCGGGGGATATTCAGCAAAACCCTGGCTGCGGCATTCTGGATAGACTGGAGTTTTTTCAACTGGTACCCAGTAACGCCCACATAAAGTGAGTTCGCGTAATCAATACGCGACAGTATTAGGGCGAGAGTGACCATCTCTTTAGCAGGCTGAGGAAGAAGTGGCAGAAACTTCCTAAGTGATCTTAGGGCACCAAAACATTGTCTTGCTAATTTTTTAATCTGAGTGGTAAACCTAAGAACCTCATTAAACCAAATCCCCAGATTTTTTACGGGTTGGCCATCTGAATTAGGTAGAGGATATTCCAAAGGGATTCTTTGAACTGAGAGGGAAAGGTACCGTACAAAAGGATTTCAGATTTGTCCTCGTTGCACTTAAGGTCCGCAGCACAAAGCAATTTAAAAACGGCCGACAGGCAAGCTCTGGCCTGAGCAGGAGAAGAGTCATCTTTACTCCAAGTGAAGAGGAGCTGGGTATCATCAGCGTAGGCGATGATCTTGGCACCCAGCTCCTCTGCCAGATAAATCAGAGGAGTCATATATATATTAAAAAGGAGAGGGCTCAGAGTGGAGCCCTGAGGGACTCCAGTGGACAGAGCTTGTGGCTAAGAAGAAAACGGGGGCTTAGATTTTGAGCCAGACAGAGCACACATATACAGCAACATAGCATTTTCCAAATTAAGTAACTAAATCAATGCACCGCTGTCAGTCATACTGTTGTATTCCGCTTTAGGTGTCCGTATATAGGTTTTCCTGAAACATGTCCTTATATAGGCACAATTCGCATTGCCCTTATATAGGCATAGAATCCCAGTCCTTATTTAGGCATTAGCCGTGCACTCCAAATACAAGCATGGTCACCGACATCCGTCCACCCTAACGTCACAACAAGTTCTTAGAAACCAGACCCTTAAGCTCTTGGGAGTTCCCCTAGCACAGGATTATTGATTTCTCCAAGAACTCATCTATTATGCATGAACCGCTATACCTTAAGGGTTCATTCCTAACGTCTTCCTCTGTCCGACTTCACGTCAATGCTAACATTCCAAAGTACCTACCAGGTATAAATATACCTTCCCTTGCCCAAGCAAGTTAGAGGAGACCTCGACTTCAGAGGAGCCCATATCCCGGCCTGACGCACTGAGAAGACACTGTCATCCCTTCTCGCAGAGAATCCAGCTTCCAGTGATCTGACTCCCTTCGCGGGGTGTTAGAGTTCGAGTCCGGAAAGAGATTCCCACCTCTCTCATTCTCAAGGTATGGAGCTGACTAGAACCTAGAGGGACTCTTGGCATACTAGACTTAACATATTCTTAGTATACCATACTAGAGAATACTTCGCCTACTTCTTACCTTTCCCTACACCTAGACTAGGTTAGGTACATTGGGGTAGAACTAGATTAGAGACGCATCATATGAGTACTCGCATTTTTAGTTCATGTTATTTATGTATGTGAATACATGCTAAAAGATAATGCTAGCGCAGTATTATTTATTTCTACTGCTTACGCTGTACATTATATATCTTGCATACTGTCTTGTGATCATAACAGCGCATATCTCTTACACGAGAAACAAGGCTGTTCAATAAAACCTTTTTATTGAAACGCCCGTCTATTCTTTCTGTGTAACTCTGAGGAAACTAAGCATGCACGATTAGCTGAGTGAAACTGTTATCTATTGTTTCCACGATTCTGAGAAGTGTTCCGATTCTAAAGGGAAACAAAGTAGTCATGTTTATGCGGTTGCCAGAAACTACTCGCTTCTTGTTTTCAAGGAGTTTCTAGTGGCCTCTGAGCTAGCTGGCACAAAGTAATTAAGTTTAATATATTCGATAGGGACATACCGACCTCAGTCCTATGTCAAGCCTATAGGGTATATTATTCCAATGCGCAGAGCCTATTAGGGAAATAGGAACTACACTACATGGCGCCCAACCGTTTGGTAAGGCAGTAATTTAATGCTAGATACTGAGTAACTCAGTCGTGCTTTTCTCTCAGAGACCCCTACTCGCATACTCCATAAGACGTCTGGAGTGGGTAGGGTTAAATATCCGCCAAAGCTAAATAGGACAAAAACCCTATATATTAGCTATTTTGGTTTGTTCAACGTTGAAGGATACAGTGTTCCAAAATATTGTGCACCTTATCTTTTGTTTCCTTGAAACTTGTTCTACATTTTTCAAAAAACAAATGTCCACACGCGGGGACAATGACACCGAGAACGGTGTAGCTGCGGCTCAACCAGTCGTAACAGCTTTTAACTTAACCGGTTTAAATGAAACCGAGGAGGGTGTTATAGACATCCATCCAAACATAAGAAGAGCCATCACTCTAAAACTTATAAAACATGGCCTACCACCAAGAGGCGGTAGAGCAGTTTTCGTGATAGAGGCACACAAATCCTTTCAGACAGGTATTCTATTCATGTGTAGTATTCCCAGAATCAAATCCAGTAACAAAACTGTTTCACTTCTACAAAGAAGATGAACCACCAGAGGAATATATTCCTTTCGAGGATATTGAAATTCCACTAACATACCAGGAGCATCAGCTCTGGTTTAAAGGCGCCCTAAAACATCACAAAAACATTACCAGGCTCGGTCCACTAGGTAGACCAGGAGCAACATGGCCGATTCTAGCCGGCTACACACCTCATCCTGACATCGATGTAATGTCAGACGAGGAATTACTTACTCAACTACAAGAGTTAATAAAAATTTACAGACAATTGGTCCAATATGTGATGTGGACTTTCACAGTCCAACCACCATTGACCATTCCAAATCAAACCCCTCAACAGGGGAATACACTAAAAATTACTCCACAAACTTTATACGCAGTCATGGGTAAAATGCCCACAAAACATGAGCAAATTCCATTCTGGATAGCTCAAAAAATTACTCAAGTCGAAGCAGTATTTCCTAATACTAGCCCTTATGAGAAACACAGAATCCTAACAATCTGTTTACCAATGGGGATCACACCACAACTGGAAGACTGCACCACTTGGGGCTCAGTCTTTGCTGCCATCTATACTAAAACACATGGTATTCCATCAATTGCAGTAATACCTGATGTCCTGAAACAAATTCAAAACGAATACGGGGCAGAGCCTGCTCTAAATTTAAGTATGAAATTACTGAAAAATTTCGACCAGGTCTCAACAATAATGTTATCTAATATTAAAGGGGAGGCAGCATCAGTGGCGATCCGCCAACGATTAAGAGAATTTGATGTAACAGAACATCAAACAGAACTACCCAGAATAATAGAACAATCATATGCAGAATTAGGCAGAGATAGTTTGGGTGGAAGACCATTGAAGCCAAAACTATCTGAGAATCCTGAAAAGGACTCTATTAAACAAACTCCTACATCTTCTAAAAAGAAGTGGGAAACTAATAAACAAAATTCAAATGAGAAACGTTCTCAATCCCGAGGTAGGTCTCCTCAAAAGGAGCACTCTGAAAGGAGGTATAACCTCAGGAATAGGGATAATTTAAGAAAACCTGACAGGTATCAAGACACTGATACACGTTCCTCTCGTACCTTTCAGATATCATCACAGACATCGGAAAGAAGAGGACGGTCAGAACATAGAGAAGAAAGCGTGAAATCCAAAGACGACAAACACGTTCAGAAAAATAAATCAAAGCCTCAATTCTCTAAAAAGAAGGTAGCAGGTCTGAAGATCAGACATGCCGAGGATACTGAGAACACAACTCAAGAACGGAGAATGGGCTCAGACAATGCTGGACAGTGCGGCAGAAGTCACAATAGCTCGCCATAACCTGAAGGAACTTCTGGAGATAGTGGACTTGAATGAGTACATCACAGTTGAGACTGTATACACCAGGGTTAGTACTCCACAAAAGTTATATGAAATAACACTCCGAATGGAGGGAGACATACCAAGAAAGGTGAAAACACTCTTTTGGGAGAAACTTTCAAGGGGTTATGATATACTTCTAGCAGAAAAAGACTGGCCACCACAATTTGTCAGGGAGTGCCCACATGGTGAGGACATTATTATGCCTGCCTTCTCCAACCATATTCTAATTCACCTAAAATATACTTATGCTAGGAAATGGGCAGTTGCCCAGGCCCCAGCATTATATAAAAAATCATGTAGGATGGGATGAGGACTCACCTCACCATAAAATACAGTTAAAAAATGAACCTACTGCACAAAGGCAGTACCCAATAAAGCAAGAAGCTAAAAAACAGGTCAGGGAGATCTTAGATCAACTTGAATACCATGGGGTGATTGAAACATGCACCTCCTCAATGAACAATCCTTTGTTTCCTGTATCCAAACCAGACCATACATATCGTCTAGTTTTGGATTACAGACACTTAAACACTTGTTCAAAAACATTTGCAGTGCAAAATGCACATAGTACAGCATTAATGAATAACATTGTGCGCAAAAAATATAAAACCACATTCGACATTTCAAATGGTGTCTTTTGTCAAAAAATAGCACCTGAAAGCAGGTACTTAACAGCTTTCTCAATAATGGGAACCCAGCATCAATTTTGTCGACTCCCACAAGGGTTCAAAAACAGCCTGGGGTTGTTCTCAGCGAGGGTAACAGAGTTACTACAAATTTGTGATAATGAGGCATTGTCATATGTCGATGACATCTATCTGACAGACGATGACCTAGATAGGCACTTGAACAGGGTGAGTACCATTATATTGGGCTTCGCCTCTGAGGGCTATAAATTCAACTTTAAAAAATCCAGAATTGCCCATCTCAATGTCCTCTTTCTAGGATATGAGCTTTCAAGTGAAGGCAAGAGCTTGGCAGCTAACTTTTTAGAAAAGTGTGCGCAGCTCCAACCTCCAAAACGCTGAAAAATTTACAATCCATCCTGGGTTTCCTAAATTTTGGAAGAACGTACATTCTAAATTACGCAGAAAGGGTTAAACCTCTCTACGCATTAATCAAACCTGATTTTTCAATCAAAAATTGGACACAAGAACACACAGAAATCTTGCGTTCACTCCAAGCTAACATGTTAGCAACAAATCACTTACAAACACGCGTAAGTCAACGCAACTTAGTGATCCGAATAATTTCGGGTCAATGCGGATTCACCTACTTAACATTTAATGAGGGTGAAAAAGTACCAATAGCATACAAATCTCATTTGTATACACAAGCAGAAATGCGCTTCACTTCAACAGAAAAAATACTGACAGCAGTTCAAACCGCTGTAGCAAAAGAAAGAGCCCTAGCTCAAGGGAAACGCATTATTGTCGTAACCCCAGTACCAGCTTTAGAAGCGGTCACAAAAGCGAGCATTCCAAATGCAAAAGCTTTACAGCCTAGATGGATACAATGGGTTAACTCTCTTGCTGCAACAGATGTTGAATATGTTTTTGATCCTGATTTAAAAACACAAGCGTTCCTGCAATATGAGCATGAATGTCCTCTGCCCAGTGAAATTCTGCCTCTCGATCAGTACAAATTCATAATTTACACTAACGGATCCGCACAACCCGCTACAGGGAGTAAGCAAGCTTACAGTGCAGCATGCGCAATCGTTAAAGGTCGCATGCGAAATGGTAACTTCAGACCAATGGTCACTAAAACTCAATCTCTAGGAGATTGTACAGCTCAGCGTGCTGAACTACAAGCATTCAAACTGGCACTTGAAAGTACAGATCGCGAATTCCCCACACTGATAGTGTGCGATTCCTTTTACTGTGTTCAGTCGTATAATGAATATATGGCTTGAAAATGGGTTCAAAGATGCAAAAGGTGGCACAATAAAGCATAAAACACTTTGGGAACAAGTAGTTCAGTTAAAAAACGAACTACCAAAAGCTCACGTGATACACACGCTGAGTCATCAACGTGATGGCGTTCACGTTGCAGGGAATTCATTGGCTGACGAAGCCGCACAGGGGGCTGTTCAAATGGCTTCCGTAGCTGCGATCACTCGTTCAAAAACGAGAATAGACAGTGAGATATTGTTGGCTGTCAATGCTTCAAGCAAAGGCAGTGGTGCAGCGTTACCAAAAAGTTTCCACTCAAGTACTCTTATGTAATTGATGCAAACAACGTTCCTTTTGCTCGAATCCCTGGAGTGGGGGATAGGGTAATTCCAAACAAGGAACGTAGATTAGGACTGATCCTAGCAGCACATGAAGGGATTGCCTCTGCCCATGCAGGTATTTCTGCAACAGTATCTTTACTGAAACAAAGATATTGGTGGTCTGGCATTAGGAAACAGACCAAAAACTATGTTTTGGAATGTGAAATATGCCAACAGATGAAAGTCTCCACAGTGAAACGTCCTGCGCAGACACCCCTGTTCATTTCAGACAAACCATTAGCTTGTGTTTACCTGGACCACTGCGGTCCCTTGCAAAGGGACGGTAACTATAAATATATAATGGTCGCAGTGGATTCGTGCTCAAGGTTCCTATGGATATGGCCTCAGCGCTCGGCTGACGCTCGAACTGTTATAAAAGATTTGCGAGTCTTTATCGGCACATACGCAATAGGCACGCTACATTCTGACCAGGGCCCTGCGTTTAGCTCTCCGGCTTACAAAGAAGCCATGGCCAGTTTGGGCGTTGCATTGCGGTACTCCTCTCCGTTTCATCCTGAGGGAAATTCTGTTGTGGAAAGGAAAAAACGGGACATAAAGCAATCTATAGCAGCTAGAGTATTAGGTACGGGTGATGGGTGGGTCAAACATCTTTATGGGGTCCAACGCTCATTAAATAATTTGCCAAGAAGTTCTCTGGGGGGGGTCACTCCATATGAGGTCCTATTTGGGACAAGAATGTGGGTTCCTGATCTCGAATGTAAAGGCACAGTGGTGGAAAATAAACCCTTTGATATCAAAGATCGTTTGGCTGTTTTACAGGATCTAAATGAACTAAGATCGAAACAAAGCAACGTATTCCTGAAGCCAACCGCCACTGGGGAAAAACCGGCAGTCCCAGCAAGGCCTGTCTGGATCCCAAAAGTTGGGGATCTAGTCAGAGAGAAGATTGCGGACAAGAAGGAATTTGGACCTTCTTACAGACAACCAGTACCTGTCCTAGCCGTACACGGAACAAGAACAGTACTTCTGCCGCCCCTTGCCGGAAAAAAGGAGAAAAGATTTGGGTCAATCGACCTCATCAAACCACAGTATGTGGCCAATACTAAATAGTAGGCCTCGTGGACTCCGACCTAGTAGCAGACGCACTCCTCTCGGTACTATCCAAGAGGTTCAGACTGAAAGACTGATAACCATCGAGAATTCAGCAATAACAGATGAAGGACTAAGCAACAATGCTATGGAACTCATCCCTCTTGAAACTCAAGTAACAGTTCATCCAAATACACCTGTCTACACCAATGTAACAAGTGATCAACTGCTTCCAGCGATTTCGACAAATCCTGATGCAATTCCAACAATTGACAGAACTGCTTCTGGCTATTTCATTAACTTTGATACGTTTTCTGAGGATCCGAGTGAGCCTGAAACATCGCCAGCATCGAAGTACAAGACTTTTTTCATTTTCTGAAAAAGACTAATCTGGTTTCACCATGGATTGAACTATGGATCATTTCTGGAATATTTTTCTTTCTGCTCTGGCTAGCTTTGGTTATGACTATCAGCGTGCTTATAAATGGCAGATACATCCGTTTGGATATTGAAAGTAAAAATGTGAACTTACTTTTGAAACCACACAAATCATCCCATCGTGAAGCAAGAGACTTGTCAGTAGTGAACATCACAGCCGTTCCTATACAGGATGGTATAGTGTGGGACAAAACTGATTTCAATATCTTCGGTCCTACGGAACTTTTGAACATTCCACATTTATTTAAAATTTCATTAAGTGATTTTATTTCGTCCAGTACCTATTCTGATGATTGGGACTTTGAGACTGTAAATGATATGATGTTTGATCTAGAAAGGTCTGCTGCATTTTCTAACAATGAATATTTAGAGGGCTCATCAGACTATGAACAGCTGTATTTCTATTACCACTATGGTCATCATTTTTTGCATAAATCTGCAACACCTAGAAATGTGTTTATGTTTAACCAATGGGAGCATTGTCCTACACCACCAAAAGGTAGTTCAAAAACGTTTGCTAAAAAGTTTCCCTATTTTTCAGGGTACAATACATCTGATCCGGAAACATTTTACTATAAAAATTTAAACAAAACAGGACAGAAAATTATTTTAACAAATACAAAACAGATTTACTCTGCAGCATTTATTGCCCAACTGTCTAGACATGGATTCGACTTGTGGAAAGACACAATAGACACAAAATCTGTCTGGGGTTCTAAAGATTGGCAAGTGCAGGGGATAGAAGCTTTGTTTAGAGCATGTATCATCCCTCAGCAAATAATGTTTTTGAATGACACTGTGCAACAAACGTCTTGCCTTGGTTTAGCCAAGATCAAAGACATGAAAACACCTTCTGTACCAACACCTGCCAGTAATAACAATACACAGGCAGCGGTTACAGTTGACTCAATACTACAAATCAACAGAACAAATCCTGATTGGAGAAAATGGTTGATCTGGCCCACAGACACAAACATCTGTCAAGAAAGATTCCTGAATAAAACACAGGGCTTTACTATTCATAGGCCAGACCCACGATACGTCCAAAGACAACATCCGGGGGTAGTAACAACATACAGTGTAGGAAAATTGTGCCTCGACTGGCTACA
Source organism: Calotriton arnoldi (assembly GCA_963921515.1). Classification (NCBI taxonomy): domain Eukaryota; kingdom Metazoa; phylum Chordata; class Amphibia; order Caudata; family Salamandridae; genus Calotriton; species Calotriton arnoldi. The sequence goes on along the minus strand of CAWUFW010010731.1, from coordinate 131,582 downwards.
AAAATCTACACTTGAGGATGTGAAACAACACTTATCTTTACTTAAAGATGACGCAGACCTTAGGGAATTCTTGCTAGGACTGAGAAAACCACGTCAAAAACGTTTCATATATGCCGGCATCTATGCTGCTTATAATGAAGCATGGAAGGTTTCACAGGTAGAGGCCGCAGAACGAATACGTGAACTTGATCGTATTAATTTAGAGAAAACTCTCTCTGTGGTCGACAATGGGTTAACAACTTTGTCATCCAGAATTTATTCATTGGACAACATTGTATCCTCTGCTATTTACATACTGGAACAAGATTTAGCCATGTTACAACAAGGCCAATCTCAGTTACGTTCTATTATGTTATTAGGCTGGACACTGCAATCTTTGCATGCGGGCTATATGCCTTGGCGTTTTATCAACACGTCGGCTCTGTTTGCAGAATACAATCTGACTGATAAACAGATCGAACTGGCACAAAGGGGAGCAAAGTGTACAGTGCTGAGCATTGAAAAACTAGAGAAATTACCATTCATTGTGGCAGAAAAACCAGCTACAGAATGGCTTATTCATGACAAAATGACTCTGCCTGTCACTACTTTTCAGTTTCAGTATTGCCTCAAACAAATGCAAGCGGGCAAATATGAAAGGTTGGGTAAAGAATACATTAAGACATCCTGGGATTTACCATACGAATACAGATGTTGCAGTGGGGATCGTGAAGTGTTTCTTAGCGGTACACACTGTGAAAATGCACTAAGCGGTTCACTCATATGTCAAGACATTTCTTTACACGGGGCTTGCAATGGTTCTGTGGCAAATTTGTCCTGCCACCAGCAAGGTACACCAGCTGCTGTGATTAATCCAACGTTTGGGCAACTTTCTAATGGGAGTTACCTCTTGTTGAATGATCAGAGTTGCTGTGGCATGTTGCCAGGCATCCCATATCTAGTAACGGTAGACTCCAGGGTCACTTGCTGTATGCAAGTATTGTTCCCCCCAATAGACACAGTCAGGGAGTCACCTTTATGGCCTTCATTGAGTGTTTCTTTTATACGATTTGATACTTTAAGCAGAATGAAAGCCATGCTTATACAACAAACTGTGCCTCTGACCTCCGCCAAAGAAATCTATGATTTACAAATTGCAAGGACTTCGGCTGAGATACAGGCTTTAATTCGTACAAACTGCCCTATACATTTCGCAGAAATGATGGGACGTATCTTTAACATGTCTGATACGAGAGGAATTGTACATGTATTTAAGACCATCTGCTCCGGACTGTTAGCACCTTTTCAAGCAGTCCTCGGAATCATCCCAAACTTCGCACATTCGGTGTTTGGTGGTGTGCCATTAATTCTAGCACTTGTTGCAGGAATCCTATTTCTATTCCTACTATTACGCTATGGCAAGCCTATCCGCCGACATCACTCCGAGCGATGTGGAGAAAGCTCTCCTAGAACGGAAGTGCCGTGAGCGCATAGTGCAACTTTTGGGCATACCTCGTCTACGGGAACTTAATACAACATGGTTCCTGTCATTCAGACCAATCTGGCAAGATTGCATCTTACCTGTTCTACGCTGCCTGCTTTGCAGTGAAGAATGCGTGCTAGACACCTGTCTAACACTCCCATCAGTCATGCCAACGGATATCGATACTCTGCTGGACCCGGTAAGGGGCCATGCTCTGTGTTGTCCCCAGAGGCTACCAATCCTGATGACGGCATTCATTGAGACCTCACAGACGCTTCCTGCTGCTGCTGAGGTACGAGATGGATCAACAGGCACACAGGTAACAACGGACGCAAACATATGCTGAGGGCGATGCTTCTCATCTCTCTGCAGTTAATCTCCTACACGAGGTGTTCCAAATGTCACCATCATCGGTTGACGATATTTGTCTACGGAAATAGATGATTTCATGTTTACACCAGACCCATACACTGTCTTTGATTCGACTCACAGTGTACCAGGGACGCAATGAAATTGGCCTTCATATTTTCAAACACTTGGAACTCTTCCCAAAATTGAACTTTTTTTGAAACTACATGGCAAATCAATCTGCTTACAGTAGAACTATTCTTATAAAACGGACTTCTTTGAAAACACTTTGTCTAAAATGTCATTTACTTCCATGATATGAAATGGCTTTGATTTTTGAAATACTTATCAATCATTTTGTCATATGTATATATTACTGTTTATTCATTCATGTTGCATTTATTTCCAATATATGCTTAGCATGAAAACATTGCTTTAAAATGTACAGTACCTATTGCATTCAACAGTTTATTTTTAAACTTCTTTTAATATGCTTTTAGAAATGTTTTTAGCAATATGTGGTACTCAAATTTATGTTTAGCATTTAGTATTATCGTTCATTCGAAAGTGGAGTGGGTGTTGTATTCCGCTTTAGGTGTCCGTATATAGGTTTTCCTGAAACATGTCCTTATATAGGCACAATTCGCATTGCCCTTATATAGGCATAGAATCCCAGTCCTTATTTAGGCATCAGCCGAGCACTCCAAATACAGGCATGGTCACTGACATCCGTCCACCCTAACGTCACAACGAGTTCTTAGAAACCAGACCCTTAAGCTCTTGGGAGTTCCCCTAGAACAGGATTATTGATTTCTCCAAGAACTCATCTATTATGCATGAACCGCTATACCTTAAGGGTTCATTCCTGACGTCTTCCTCTGTCCGACTTCACGTCAATGCTAACATTCCAAAGTACCTACCAGGTATAAATATACCTTCCCTTGCCCAAGCAAGTTAGAGGAGACCTCGACTTCAGAGGAGCCCGTATCCTGGCCTGACGCACTGAGAAGACCCTGTCATCCCTGCTCGCAGAGAATCCAGCTTCCAGTGATCTGACTCCCTTTGCGGGGTGTTAGAGTTCGAGTCCGGAAAGAGATTCCCACCTCTCTCATTCTCAAGGTATGGAGCTGACTAGAACCTAGAGGGACTCTTGGCATTCTAGACTTAACATACTCTTAGTATACCATACTAGAGAATACTTCACCTACTTCTTACCTTTCCCTACACCTAGACTAGGTTAGGTACATTGGGGTAGAACTAGCTTAGAGACGCATCATATGAGTACTCGCATTTTTAGCTCATGTTATTTATGTATGTGAATATATGCTAAAAGATAATGCTAGCGCAGTATTATTTATTTCTACTGCTTACGCTGTACATTATATATCTTGCATACTGTCTTGTGATCATAACAGCACATATCTCTTACACGAGAAACAAGACTGTTCAATAAAACCTTTTTATTGAAACGCCCGTCTATTCTTTCTGTGTAACTCTGAGGAAACTAAGCATGCACGATTAGCTGAGTGAAACTGTTATCTATTGTTTCCACGATTCTGAGAAGTGTTCCGATTCTAAAGGGAAACAAAGTAGTCATGTTTATGCGGTTGCCAGAAACTACTCCCTTCTTGTTTTCAAGGAGTTTCTAGTGGCCTCTGAGCTAGCTGGCACAAAGTAATTAAGTTTAATATACTCGATAGGGACATACCGACCTCAGTCCTATGTCAAGCCTATAGGGTATATTATTCCAATGCGCAGAGCCTATTAGGGAAATAGGAACTACACTACAATACCGCTACACTCGCCTCCACCACTAAACAGACATGTAGGTCTGCTGTGGTTGTTGTTGACTTGTTTACCTTTTAGGCTACTTTATGAAACGCCCCGAGTTATTCCATCAATGATCTCCGTTCCTACTGACTCACCGCGATGAGTATAGTATGGTCATTATCCTCATTGTGTCCAACTCTGTAGTGTACCGAGTGAGTCCAGAATAGATTCCATATTAAAAAATGCAATGGATCGGCCTGCAGTAGAAGTACAATTTTGTTATTAAACAACAAGAAGAGAACCATTGACTTGAGTCACTTTTTTGTGTGTAGATTAAATAATACTAGTACACTTCATGCACAACAACAACAACACAAACACCAATCACTCAGAGGCAGCGCCCAATGCATGCCATCCATCATTACCTGTTGTTCTTAAGGGGCAGTCCCTCTCGGCTCGGAAAGGAGGATAGCTATAGTCATGTTCTTTGGAGGGACTCAACGAGGCAGGCACACATTTCTTGTACTATTCTCCATCCAATGTCTGGCTTGAGGGAAATGGATTTAGGGCGAGTCAGGATGGAGCAGGACTCGGAGGAGTGGACTTACTTCTTTAATAAATGCACACAGTTGCAACTCCAATACAGCAATAAAAAGAGTAAGACGGTAGTGATGGATTTGTTGTGATTCGAACCAGAAAGACAGAGACACACACAAATAATAAAAGTAAATAAGGAAGAAAGTAACAAGTTGAAAGCCTAGTTGTCAGGGAAGTAGAGCTCGTCCTCAAACTCTGGTGGTTCACCCAGAAGTAGGTCATCTAACACACTACTTCCATGACCTAAGGCGCCGTCATCATCTTCCTGCTGTGCTACTTCAGGTATGGTGTAATCCGGTGGTATAAAGTGCTGATTCGTTTTGATCATGGCTAACCTCTCCTCGTTTTGGGGCGAGAGACTGGTCCTTTTCACTGTTACAATGGCACCAGCAGCACTGAAAACACGCTCAGAAGAGACACTTGTGACAGGGCAAGCCAGATAGTTTATCGCCAGCATGCTGAGCACTGGCCAGTGGCGCCTTTTCCCATACCAATACAGCAATGGGTTTCGATCAATGTAGACCTCTGTTGGGTCATCCAGGTAGGCCTGGACCGTCCGCTCAATGCTCAGGGGTGCTCTGCTTTGATCGGCCTCTTTTGCCTTAGCTTCAGCACTGGACCTAACAAGCCCTTGCTGTAGAAACCATTTCTGTGCCGATTTTGGTGGGGCTGATGCTCCTGTTCTTGTTGTTGTTGATGTTGTTCTTGGTGTTGTTGGTGGTTTTGGCTGCTGTGAGCCAACCGCACTGCCCTCAGGCTCTGAAGTTGAACTTGACGCCGGCTGCCCTGCAGTTCTTGTTGTGGCCTGGAGTAGGGGGCCTTTAATTGCCAGCTGTTCTTTTTCTAACTGACTGGCTTCCGCAGCTATCCAAGTTTTGTACTTGGCAACATCCACTACTGAAAAAGGAATCAATGTGTTAGTGTTCAGTACTGCTTTGTACCGTGGATCCAGAATTGTGGCAGAAATGTAACGGTTGGATGACACAATTTCTCTTTGCACCCTTGTATTTTCAGATAAGCGAAGGGTTAAGCTCTCCACCAACTCAGATGCTTCTTTTTTTCCTCCACACCTGCGTACATTGCAGACACCTCCTTCACCTGTTCCTGTAGCATGTGCAACAATGGGATAGCTTGGCCCATAGTACAGTCCTCCTTGCTGACTTCACTTGTGAAGAGCTCAAAAGGAAGTAGCATTTCTGTCAGGCATTTAACTAGGCCCCATTGGTCCATCTCAACGGTCATGCCTTTCACACTAGCATCCCCTCTTTGCATGACATATTCATTGATTGGTCTGTACTGCTCAAACAGACGTTCAAGCATGTAATAAGGTGAGTTCCAACATGTTGGCACCTCCTGGATGAGTGCTTTAATTGCCACTCTATGCTCACGTTGAATGATCCTCAGCTGCTTCCGGGCTTTAAAAGAATGGCTGAAATGTGTGCAGATTCTTCTGCAGGTGGTCAGTAAGTTGCTGACTTGGTTTTCTTTTTTCAGAAAGTCTTGAACAATAATGTTAATGCAGTGTGCCAAATACAGGACCCTGAAATAGCCACCATTAGACATGGCCCTAACTATATTACTGCCATTGTCCGTGGCAACAAAATCAATGTTAAGCCCTCTTGGGCGCAGCCATTCAAAGACCTTGCTGTTAAACTCTTCCAAAATGTTTGCAGCAGTATGAGATTTCTCCATGGTGAACATGGCTACAGTTGCATGTTTCTGAGTGGCATTAAAAATCTCAGCAGTGTCAACACCTGCAGATATCTTTTCTCTAACCCCCACAAAAGAGATCCAGTGTGCAGTGATGCACATGTAATCGTTGGCTTGGCAACTGGTCCACATGTCTGTCGTCAGGTGGATAGTTTGAACAGCACTCTGCTGCAAAGCTTGTCCAAGCAATTCCAGCACATCGTGATGTAGTGCTGGAACAGCAACTCCGGCAAAATAGGACGGGCTGGGAACCTTCCATTTTGGGCAGATGGCTGTCACAAATTCAAGAAAACCCACCCCTTCCACAAAAGAGAAAGGGAGGAGGTCCAGCGCTAACATTTTAGCCAGCTTCGCATTGTACAAATGTGCCGTTGGGTGGTTGCGTTCTTACTGCCCCTCCGAACTAAACATGCTGAGAATGGTAGGCTGGATTTTTTTCATTTCTGGTGCCACTGATGCAGGTGACTTCTTGGCGCCAGATGTTGTTAGGCTCAACGCTGCACATTTTTTTGTTGCGGTACTCTCTTGCCTTAGTGTCTCAGCCTGACTCTTACTCTTGTGCCACTGAGATGTTGCTGAGGCTGATGAGGATGTGGGCGGTCCTACTGCACTGCTGGGGACAGGTCTACTTTGTGTTCCAGAGAAAATGTCTCCCTCTTGTTCACCTTCCACCGCAATCGTATCTTCTACTTCTTCATCATGACCAACAGCAATGGGTGCAGTTTTTTGGCCTTTATGGTGCGCCTCCCACTGGATCAAGTGGTGTTTTTTCAGATGGGTTGTTTGGCCTCCAGTACCATAGTTTGTACCAAGCTTACCCCTACTAACACCTTGCCCACAACTGGAGCATAAAGCAATGTTCTCCTCCTTACTGCTAACCGAAAAGAAGTCCCAAACTGGGGAGGTGAACTTTCTGGTGGTGCTGGAGGTGCCACTAGCAATGCCAGATGAACTGGAAGGTGGGCGTGGTGGAGTTTGACTCTCTGCAGACGCAGTATCTACTTCTTCTGAGGTGGTTGTGCTGGATGTAGGTCGCTGCCGGGCCTTTGCAAATGCAAAAATGGAAGGTGCAGGTGGTGTTGGAGTTATCTGTATTGGTGGTATCCGTGCCACATCCCTCACAGCAATTTGGGATAGGGTAATAATGTTGGTCTCCACTGGGGAGGACTAATGTCCATGATGACTGGCTCGTCATCATCCTCCTCTTCTACATCCACCTCCATAACTCTAAGGATTTATGGAACCTTCCTTTTCCCTAGCCTTCTCTCGTGGCGTGTCTCACTCTCAGACTGAGGTGGTGGCATCTAGGCTTGGGCGGTAAATTCCGTTCCGCTCGCGGAATTTGCGGAATTTGGGTAATTTCGTGTTCCGCGGAGAACGCGGAATTACCAAAAATTCTGCAGCTTAGCGGAATTTTTTGCTTGTTCGCGCTTTCAAAATGCGTGTTTGCTGGATATTTCTCCCCGAGCACGCAAACAGCGTTCGCGAACAGGAAAAAAGCATAGCGAACGGGCAGAACAAGCAATTCCGCATGTTCGCGGAACTTTTGCGTGCTCGCAGAGATTTTTTACCGTTTTGCGGAGCTTTGCGTAGCGCGACTACGCAAATTCCGCCCACCCCTAGTGGCATCCAATTGGCATCTAGATCATCAGAAGGAGGGCTTGCAGAAGAACTCGATGGACTAACCCTCCTTTTCCTTGCTGGAAATCTGAAAGACAATGGATCTTCTGAAAGAGTGGCTTGCTCTTCTTCCTCTGCAGGAAGCTCTAGCTCCTGAACTGCCCCTACTTCGGGAGGAACAACTTCTATTGTGGGCGGTGGTTGCGGCTGTTGTTGTCCACTTATCTGAGTTTCCTGTGTTGATTGGGTACTACTTTGCGAAAACGATAAGTCAATTTCAACATCATTGCTCGTCGGCGTTGTCGGGATTAGACTGGCTGCCTCTGCGACAGAAATGGGCTTGGGCCTAGGTTTAAGGGATGGGTCCACTGATGCGGGGGTGCTGCTCCCAGCTTGCTCCCCGGACTCTGCTGCTGCAGGCGCAGTTTTTGGTTTCCCAAAAAACATCTTGGGCGGCACACCAGTCTTGGTAAGTGGCAGTTCCTTCTTCTCACTGGCAACTTTCTTTGTACTGGAGGACCTGGTACTTTTCTTTGGGGCCATCTTCTTCAGATGTCAGCAGCACGCAGTGGGACAAGTTGAAGAGATGTCTGTTGTGGTCACACGTCACGTGATGTCGTGGGCAGCAGGACTTCTGTCTTTCAGTACAACGGGTGATGATGACACCTACTCCTCAGTCTTTTGTGCACCTAAAAGAAAGAACCCAGAAGAACATCAGTGAAACGTGGTATTTGTTGTTGTGGTTCAATTCCTACTAGTACAAACAAACAAATATAATAATATATAACTTAGTGTGTGGTCACACTTGTTAGTGGTATTATTAATATTATAAAAGTTTATTAACTCAGTTTAGTTATTAACAAAACATAACAACAGTGTAGCCATTTGTGAGACTTTGACAACAAGGGCTTTCAAGGTGTACTGTGTACAGTCAGGAAGGATAGGAAAGAAGAAGAACAATAAAAAAATACAAATGTAATGGAGCCTGTTTGGCATTGTGCATCACGTGGGATAAAGCATTCATGGAGCTGCAGCTGGCAATGGGGATTAAAGCAGTAAGCCAAGAGGAACAAAGGAAAGACATGCAGGCCTATGGCAAAAGCACACTAACTAGTACTACCACCACAAAATGGCCACCAGCCACATGGTCACTCACAGTCACAACAAGCAGGAGGCCTGGAAAACAATGAGCTCAAGCAGGCCCCATATGGCCAGACAAAGGAGGCATGCTAAACAACACAGCTTTATGCAACAATGCAAAAACGAAAAACCACAGGGCTAAAAAAGGTTTGCAAGTTACACAACAATGACACCACACACATCCAGCAAAGGCATTTAATTAACACATACAAAAAGAGTGAAATACCCTCCCAAAAAACACATTTTGCAATTCAATCCAATGCCATCCATGCCCTAAATGATGTTTAAATTCAACAGACACCACAGAAACATTTGCTTCATGCACCCATGAGTAGTTCTGGGCCTATTGGTTGGAAAACCCATTGGCAGACTAGGCCACATAGTGAATCAATTCAAATCAATAATATTGCAAATATATTAGAAAATGTAGTGAACTGTGATGCATTTTTTGCTGGGTAAAAGAAAAAAACAATTGCATGCAAATCAACAACAAGGCATGAGCACCACAAAGAAGGCTTGCAGGCCTAATGCAGAAGCACACTGGCTGCCTTCACAAAATGGCCCTTAGCCACATGGCCAGGCCACAACAACAAGAAAGGGAAGACAGACAATACAGGCCTATGACAAAAGCACACTGGCTGCCTGCACAACATGTCCACCAGCCACATGGCCAGGCCACAACAACAAGAAGAAGTGAGCCAAGAGGAACATAGGAAAGACATTCAGGCCTATGGAAAAAGCAGCACACTAAGTACCACCACAAAATGGCCACCAGCCACATGGTCACTCACAACAAGCAGTAGGCCTGGAAAACAATGAGCTCAAGCAGGCCCCATATTGTCACGACTTGCTCCCTGCATTCCCGTGTCCACCACCAGGGGGCTGAACTGGGGGACTTTCCAGTCCTCTAATAAACTTCCAGACCCTCCCCTGCATGCAAATCCTGACTTCCAGCCATTTGGACACTTATTGGGAACTAACATCCATTCCCAATCCATGCCGGGTTTTGTGAAGCCAGCCTACTCATGACTGAAAAATCCATTACCCAGGATTCCCTGCTCACTGCTTAGTCTCCACCCCTGCAGGCCAAGGATGGGTGGAGGAATTCAGCTCACCTGTGGCTGGCTGCTGCTAGCCTGCTCACACCTGCTGCACATGATTACTGTGAGCTCTTTTAAGCCCCAGCTCCCTTCAGTCCAGTGTTGGTCATTGTAAACTGTTTACCGGTGAGACCGATCCTTGTTTCCTGTGCTCCCTGAGCTTTTTGTTTCCAGTGATTCCTTAGCTATAGATAATCCTTGTTCTTTGTTTCCTGAGCTATAGCTATTCCTTGTGCCTGAATTAGCACTGCCTACAGTGCTACCTGGTTTCCTGTGTTCCTGAGCTATAGCTATTTTTCCTTGTGCCTGCCTTAGCACTGCCTGCAGTGCTACCTAGTATCCTGAGCTATAGTTAGTCTCTGTTCCTTTTCCTGGGCTTCAGCTATTTCTTGTGCCTGACTTGCACTGCTTGCAGTGCGCTCTTGACTCCTTGTTTTCTGAGCTATAGCCATTTTCCTGTTTCCTGAACCAGCACTGCTTGCAGTGCTTCCTTGATTCCTGAGCCTTAACATTTCCTTGTTCCTGACCTGTAGTGCTACTTTGACTCCTGAGCCTTTGCTCAATTCTTGCCCCAGCACTGCATCCTATGCTACTTTGTTTTCTTGTTTCCTGACCCTGTACTATTCTAGTATACCCTTGTAGCCTCCCTTTCTGTATATCCTTTTCCAGTCCCTGCCTTTCATCTCATTTCCTTGGTTCCAGTTCTAGTTTGCCATCTTTCTATTCTGCTGTCTCGATTCTGTTACCTTGTATGTTTGTTACCTGCTTTCTGCCAAGTGTGCCCTGTGATTTCCTTCCTTTCCTGTTAAGCACTCCTCTTTGCTAGCTCCTTGTCTATTGTGCTTGTGTTTAGTTCTACCCCTTTGCTGTTACTGCCTTGCGTGTTCCTGTTTGATCGCCAGGATCCGTGGGCACGGCTGACTACCTAGGTGGTGTTTCTTGTTCACTGTGAGTGTTGTCTTTGAGTTACTGTTATAACATCACCATAGGTATAAGCTCCCCAGACCCTGCCTTTGTATACATATCCTATATGTGGGTATTTCCAGTCAGTATCTGTAACAGCAATTGTGGGTGATGAACTTACTGAGCTTCAGTCTTACCGTGTGGAGCTCCTGAGTGCTTTACCCCACATCCCCTTTATTGTTAACGTTGTTTCATGTTTAAGTGTATTGCACATCCGTCCTGGGTTTAAGTGATTCTGAATGCTGAGCCGCCTCATGAGTGCCCTTCCTTTCCGAGTCTCACCCTTCTTGTTCACCTCTACAGGCTTCCCCTTTGGATCCCTTTTCTCCTCTGACTTCCTGTGTGCTCCTGGGCAGCGCTGTACTCCTCTCTGTCTTTGTTTTCTACCCTGTTCCCAGTCCTTGCCCAAGTCCCTGACTGTGTTCCCCACATAGTCCCGGACAGGCCCTGACAGAATGACCAACCTACATTTCCAGGGTCACTTGTGAGGTTTCTTTGCGTTCAGTTAGCTATTTTTTTTATTTAACCCACCCTGTCAGATCTTGCCAAGATGTTTAGCAACAGATCCAGAAAGCCCTTAAACCCTAGAGATCAATTCCTGGAACAAAACAGACTTTTACGTGCTAAATATAATTCCCTGTGGTTGGCTGATCCTTCTATGTTAGAATTTTATTCAATCTGTGACCCTGATCTTCACCTGATGTCAGCCAGTGACTTGCTGGATGAAAATGAATATCTGCAAATCTTGTTAGCAGCAGAAAGAACTTCAGCGTGTTGTAAGGTGCAAAGCAACTGTGATAATGTTCACCCTAGTCCTGAAACAATAAATCCTCTTTTGAGAAATGGACATTTACGTTCACAATATTTCACTCATTGGCTTTCAAACACCTCTTTGCCAGATCCTGACTTGCTTTTCTGTTCGGATCCAGGTTTACTGTCTGTGTCAGCAGTGCAAAAGGAGAATGATACCATACTCAGCCTGCTGAATAAGAATTCTGGTTCTAGCATGTCTGCTCTCCTTTCACACAAGGTTACCCAGTTCTGTAGTCCAGTAGATATCACAGTCCCGGATACTACAAGGACCTGTGAAGAAGTCCCTACTGACAGCAGCGAATCTACCTTTTACAGTCTACTACCATTCTCAGAGCTGAAAGTCTATGAACCATGTGTCACTTTGCCCTTACCTTGTTTTCATGTAAAGTTTCCAGAGCTTCCAGGCTCCCTGCCTCCAGGCCCAGAGCTTCCAGGCTCCCTGCCTCCAGGCCCAGAGCTTCCAGGCTCCCTGCCTCCAGGCCCAGAGCTTCCAGGCTCCCTGCCTCCAGGCCCAGAGCTTCCAGGCTCCCTGCCTCCAGGACCAGAGCTTCCAGGCTCCCTGCCTCCAGGACCAGAGCTTCCAGGCTCCCTGCCTCCAGGACCAGAGCTTCCAGGCTCCCTGCCTCCAGGACCAGAGCTTCCAGGCTCCCTGCCTCCAGGCCCAGAGCTTCCAGGTTCCCTGCCTCCAGGCCCAGAGCTTCCAGGCTCCCTGCCTCCAGGCCCAGAGCTTCCAGGCTCCCTGCCTCCAGGCCCAGAGCTTCCAGGCTCCCTGCCTCCAGGCCCAGAGCTTCCAGGCTCCCTGCCTCCAGGACCAGAGCTTCCAGGCTCCCTGCCTCCAGGACCAGAGCTTCCAGGCTCCCTGCCTCTAGGCCCAGAGCTTCCAGGCTCCCTGCCTCCAGGCCCAGAGCTTCCAGGCTCCCTGCCTCCAGGCCCAGAGCTTCCAGGCTCCCTGCCTCCAGGACCAGAGCTTCCAGGCTCCCTGCCTTTCGCACCAGAGCTTCCAGGATCCCTGCCTTTCGCACCAGAGCTTCCAGGCTCCCTGCCTTTCGCACCAGAGCTTCCAGGCTCCCTGCCTTTCGCACCAGAGCTTCCAGGCTCCCTGCCTTTCGCACCAGAGCTTCCAGGCTCCCTGCAGGACCAGAGCTTCCAGGCTCCCTGCCTCCAGGACCCGAGCTTCCAGGCTCCCTGCCTCCAGGACCCGAGCTTCCAGGCTCCCTGCCTCCAGGACCCGAGCTTCCAGGCTCCCTGCCTCCAGGACCCGAGCTTCCAGGCTCCCTGCCTCCAGGACCCGAGCTTCTAGGCTCCCTGCCTTTCGCACCAGAGCTTCCAGGCTCCCTGCCTTTCGCACCAGAGCTTCCAGGCTCCCTGCCTTTCGCACCAGAGCTTCCAGGCTCCCTGCCTTTCGCACCAGAGCTTCCAGGCTCCCTGCCTTTCGCACCAGAGCTTCCAGGCTCCCTGCCTTTCGCACCAGAGCTTCCAGGCTCCCTGCCTTCCGCACCAGAGCTTCCAGGCTCCCTGCTAGCAGCACCAGAGCCTCCGGGCTCCCTGCCTACAGCACCAGAGCCTCCGGGCTCCCTGCCTACAGCACCAGAGCCTCCGGGCTCCCTGCCTTCAGCACCAGAGCCTCCGGGCTCCCTGCCTTCAGCACCAGAGCCTCCGGGCTCCCTGCCTACAGCACCAGAGCCTCCGGGCTCCCTGCCTACAGCACCAGAGCCTCCGGGCTCCCTGCCTTCAGCACCAGAGCCTCCGGGCTCCCTGCCTACAGCACCAGAGCCTCCGGGCTCCCTGCCTACAGCACCAGAGCCTCCGGGCTCCCTGCCTACAGCACCAGAGCCTCCGGGCTCCCTGCCTTCAGCACCAGAGCCTCCGGGCTCCCTGCCTTCAGCACCAGAGCCTACGGGCTCCCTGCCTACAGCACCAGAGCCTCCGGGCTCCCTGCCTGCAGCACCAAAGCCGCCGGGCTCCCTGCCTTCAACACCAGAGCCTCTGGGCTCCCTGCGTTCAGCACTTGAACCTCTATTTTTCCAACTTTTTGACCCTGGGCTTCCAGTTTGCCAGCCTCCAGAGTTCTCAGTACATATACATCCAGAGACTGAATCACCAGCATCAGAGACAAAACCTTCCAGAACGTCACCATTTTTCTGCAGTCCGCTGGCATCTTGCACTACATCTATGAGGGAAATGGACTTACTTCTTAGGAGCCACGGCCTTGAATTCAGTTCCAGATTCAGGGAGAGGGTCTTTGGAGGGGGTGTACTGTCACGACTTGCTCCCTGCATTACCGTGTCCACCACCAGGGGGCTGAACTGGGGGACTTTCCAGTCCTCTAATAAACTTCCAGACCCTCCCCTGCATGCAAATCCTGACTTCCAGCCATTTGGACACTTATTGGGAACTAACATCCATTCCCAATCCATGCCGGGTTTTGTGAAGCCAGCCTACTCATGCCTGAAAACTCCATTACCCAGGATTCCCTGCTCACTGCTTAGTCTCCACCCCTGCAGGCCAAGGAAGGGTGGAGGAATTCAGCTCACCTGTGGCTGGCTGCTGCTAGCCTGCTCACACCTGCTGCACATGATTACTGTGAGCTCTTTTAAGCCCCAGCTCCCTTCAGTCCAGTGTTGGTCATTGTAAGCTGTTTACCGGTGAGACCGATCCTTGTTTCCTGTGCTCCCTGAGCTTTTTGTTTCCAGTGATTCCTTAGCTATAGATAATCCTTGTTCTTTGTTTCCTGAGCTATAGCTATTCCTTGTGCCTGAATTAGCACTGCCTACAGTGCTACCTGGTTTCCTGTGTTCCTGAGCTATAGCTATTTTTCCTTGTGCCTGCCTTAGCACTGCCTGCAGTGCTACCTAGTATCCTGAGCTATAGTTAGTCTCTGTTCCTTTTCCTGGGCTTCAGCTATTTCTTGTGCCTGACTTGCACTGCTTGCAGTGCGCTCTTGACTCCTTGTTTTCTGAGCTATAGCCATTTTCCTGTTTCCTGAACCAGCACTGCTTGCAGTGCTTCCTTGATTCCTGAGCCTTAACATTTCCTTGTTCCTGACCTGTAGTGCTACTTTGACTCCTGAGCCTTTGCTCAATTCTTGCCCCAGCACTGCATCCTATGCTACTTTATTGTCTTGTTTCCTGACCCTGTACTATTCTAGTATACCCTTGTAGCCTCCCTTTCTGTATATCCTTTTCCAGTCCCTGCCTTTCATCTCATTTCCTTGGTTCCAGTTCTAGTTTGCCATCTTTCTATTCTGCTGTCTCGATTCTGTTACCTTGTATGTTTGTTACCTGCTTTCTGCCAATTGTGCCCTGTGATTTCCTTCCTTTCCTGTTAAGCACTCCTCTTTGCTAGCTCCTTGTCTATTGTGCTTGTGTTTAGTTCTACCCCTTTGCTGTTACTGCCTTGCGTGTTCCTGTTTGATCGCCAGGATCCGTGGGCACGGCTGACTACCTAGGTGGTGTTTCTTGTTCACTGTGAGTATTGTCTTTGAGTTACTGTTATAACATCACCATAGGTATAAGCTCCCCAGACCCTGCCTTTGTATACATATCCTTTATGTGGGTATTTCCAGTCAGTATCTGTAACAGCAATTGTGGGTGATGAACTTACTGAGCTTCAGTCTTACCGTGTGGAGCTCCTGAGTGCTTTACCCCACATCCCCTTTATTGTTAACGTTGTTTCATGTTTAAGTGTATTGCACATCCGTCCTGGGTTTAAGTGATTCTGAATGCTGAGCCGCCTCATGAGTGCCCTTCCTTTCCGAGTCTCACCCTTCTTGTTCACCTCTACAGGCTTCCCCTTTGGATCCCTTTTCTCCTCTGACTTCCTGTGTGCTCCTGGGCAGCGCTGCACTCCTCTCTGTCTTTGTTTTCTACCCTGTTCCCAGTCCTTGCCCAAGTCCCTGACTGTGTTCCCCACATAGTCCCGGACAGGCCCTGACACATATGGCCAGACAAAGGAGGCATGCTAAACAACACAGCTTTAATGCAACAATGCAAAAACAAAAAACCACAGGGCTAAAAAAGGTTTTCAAGTTACACAACAACCACACCACAGACATCCAGCAAAGGCATTTAATAAGCACATACGAAAAAAGAGAAATACCCCCAAAAAACACATTTTGCAATTCAATCCAATGCCATCCAGGCTCTAAATGATGTTTAAATTCAACAGACACCACAGAAACAGTTGTTTGATGCACCCATGAGTAGCTCTGGGCCTACTGGCTGAAAGGCCTATAGTATTGGCAGACTACTGGGCTAGTGAATTAAATAAATATTGCAAATTAATTAATTTCAAAATGTGGAGAAAATGCAGTGAACTGTGCACCATGTTACCTTTATAAAAGATGAAAAATTACTTACAAAGAAACAACTAGGCTCCTACTGAACTACAGGCCACCCACCACAATAGATTTTAAAAAAACGATGAAAAGTACTAAAAAATGTAAGTGGAATGCCCCAATCAAACAAACAACACCAATTTTCCAACTTACTTGTGAAAACTCAGATTCAAAGTCTTCAAATCCAATGATATATGATGCACCTGCCACAAACAGTGATCCTTCCAGCTCCAAATCCAAATGAAAAGTGAACTGGAGATGGACAAAGCACTGGGAATAGCCAGCTGGACAGGAACAGGAAGTTGGAGACTCTGGGGCACTTCCTTCCTTTAAAAAAAAAAAAAAGTAAAAAAAGAAAAAGGACTCCTTGCACAAAAAAGTGCAGCCAAATGTCAATCTGAGGAGGATTTTTAATCAGAATTACCGTTTCGAGAAGGTTTTGTTGCTGCTCGAGAGAGATTCTTCTCCAGATTGCAAATTCTGCATGCTCGGGATGGCGATCTTCGCAAAACTTCCGCCGGAAGTCCTATGGTGTGCCCGAATGACATGTTCGTGATCGCACATTCTCACGGGAACGTGCGGCCGGCTACCAATTCTCGTGGCGCTCGCGAACAGATGGGAAATTTCGTTGGCGATCGCAGGCATCCCGGTAAGTCGCTCATGCGTACATGACAACGCATTTTGAGATCGAGAACACAATAAAAAACTCCGCTCCACTGCGGAGCGCGGAGTTTCCGGTAACTCCGCGTTCTCAGCGGAACGCGGAGTTGCCAAAAATCTGCAAACTCCGTGAGCGGAGCGGATTTTACACCCAGGCTTAATTTATTGTGGATATCCCCATTGGTAAAATTTCCTGCAGGTTTGTTGTTCTCCCGGATAATCGTATTTGAAATTTCGTCTTCTTCTCCTCCTGCCACGGCCATGACCTCTCCCTAAAAAAGCAGGCCGGTTGGGGAGGTGGTCAGTTGGGTTCAGAAGATGAACTAGTACCCTCACCTGGATCGGATTCATTGGGTGAGTTATTTGAAGACTCC
Source organism: Calotriton arnoldi (assembly GCA_963921515.1). NCBI lineage: Eukaryota > Metazoa > Chordata > Amphibia > Caudata > Salamandridae > Calotriton > Calotriton arnoldi. The sequence goes on along the minus strand of CAWUFW010010731.1, from coordinate 114,689 downwards.
AAAAAAGTCACTGACTTGTGGTTTTTACATCTGTCCCACTGGTGACCCCTGGGATTGTGGTAGGGAGTGTTGTAAAATTTGTCACTCAGTTAGTGATATGTTTTCCTTGCTATAATTCTTAATATCTTTTTGAATTTTGTTGATCTTTTTGATTTACAAAGTAAACCCAAGGAGATGATGGACAGAGTGCTGAAACTTTTCAAACACTCACCCCTAGTCACAGATCCGGGTTGAATCTATCATCGTTCTTTAGCTCATTTCACCACCCCAGCTCAAACCCAGCCATATGCAAATCAGTCTTGACCCTGTTCCTCATGGGAACAGTCCAGCACGAACTGCCATGTCAGGTCTTCCCTGGACTGGAAACAAGCATCCTGGGACCGGTTTCGGGGTAACACCCCTCATCAGCGAGGATAGCTTGAATCCCGTGGCAAAGTGAACAAGGAACCCACGTCTGAGCATACTCCCCCAGCTTAGGGCGAACAAAGCAAACTCAAGGAGATGATGGACTGAGCGCTGAAACTTTTCATACACTCATCCCCTTTTTGTTTTGTTCAATGGTATTGAATGTGGCTATTTTGCTGTTTATCTTACCTTTTCGATGTTTTGACATCTGTCAAGGAATCATTCTCAAGGATCAGTTTTTCCAATTCTGCAATCTCCTTCAACTCTTTTTTGGCTGTGTTCCAGAGTGATATCAATACTCAAAACCATCCAATGCCTTGTTGTGGGAAACTGGGATTATGTTGCACCCCCCACTTTTTGCCCAGTTTTTGATGCAACTTTAACTGAGGTGTACTGGATCCCTGCTAACCAGGTTCCCTGTACCAGTGTTCTTTCCCTAAAATTGTTCCACAATTGGCACAACTTCAGCCCCCTTTCTAAGTGCCTAGTAAATGGTACCTCTGGTACCTAGGACATTGGAACGGAAGAGGGTCCACTAGGGCTGCAGCATAAAATGTGCCACCCTAGGAACCGCTCACCAAGACCATGCAAATGACCATTGCAGGCTGTGTGTCTTGGTGCAGAAGAAACTGAAGAGTTGACATGGCACACACCCCTGTGTGCCATGCCCACAGACACCGCATGAGGTATAGGTAATGCACCCCTACTGGAGGCCTTATTGCCCTTAGGTAGGGTTCACTATATCACATGTGTGGTCATATCTGCCTGAGCATATATTATCCTACAATATCTAAGCCCATTCTTGGATATTGTAAGTGCGCAGGGAAGCCATATAGAGTACATGAGCTGGACACCTGTCATTACGGGTTCCCCAGCACCATGATGGCTTCACTGTATTCAGGGATGTTTGGTACCAAACATCTCATCTTAATAAAACCCCACTAATGGTAATGTTGGATGTATTCATAAATGCACACAGAGGGCACCTTAGAGATACCCCATGAAAACCTATCAAACTCTGGTGTGGTCTCTGACTAGTCTTAGCCAGTCTGCCACCATCAGACATGTTTCTGACCTCATGGGTTGAGAGCCTTCACTCTCAGAGGTCGGAAACAGTGCCTGCACTGGACAGATGTGCTTCACACCTCCTTCAGGCTGGAATGGCATTCCAAGGTGGGAAGCTTCAAAGGTGATGCCGCCTTTGAAATGCAACTCAGGCACCACCAGTTATTGTAGGATGCCAACCCCCCGGTCCTGCTCCACTTTTGATGGGAGGACAGGTGGGAAAATTAGTTAGATTAAGAGGTGTGCCCACATTCAGTCAGCACCACCCCTAAGGTGGGGCAGCTGATGTGGACACCACTTTTCCAATTTCTCCATCTTGTCTTGGAAGGAATTAGCCAAACAGGATCAGGGTTATGCCCACTTCCCAACTGAAGTTGTCATAGGAGGGTGTAGTCACCCTAAAGGTAGGTAGCCCATTAGCTACTACCTGGTACTCCCCTTAACACCCCTAAATGTTATATTTAGATGGCACCCTTGGGCCCTGAAATCATATTCTGCTGACCTAAGAAGAAGAAGGACACTGAAGAGTCACAAAGAGCAAGAAGACAAGAAAGTGTGACTGATCTTGCGCCGACCCTGCCGGCCTGCCTGTTGTCTCCGACTCCTGCACCAAAAGCCAACTAATCCTGCAGCTGTACTCCAGAAAGCCAGGAGGCCTACCTGCCTTTGACAAAGAACCAGGAACTCCCTTGGATTGGTGAAACCAGTCCCCTGCACATCGCAGGCCAAGTCGAAAGCAACAATAAAGTGCTCCCCGATGGGTCTGTTGAGGTGGTGATCCACAGCAAAGTGGTATGAGCTTTCCAAGAGTGGTGGTTGGCTCTCACCGATGTTCTGAGCCCCTACTTCACTCCCCCAGACCTCCAGCCCGTGAGGTCCCTTTCAACTGTAATTGCCACAGCCAACGTTTCTTAGTAGCCAGTCTGGCCATCAACCCCTTCAGTCTTCACTGCAACAAGAGAGAACTCCACATCACCTGTAACCGACATTGGAAACAACCCCGCTCTTGTGATTTTGCATCTCCTGTGTGGTGGAGTCGACTGTGTGGCAGAAACCGTCTTGGCACAATCCCCATTCTTTGATAGACCAATCAAGGTACATCTTTGGCGCACCCGCACCCGGTGATAGACATTTTCACATGTCCCTGCATCTAGCGTTCCTGTGCAAGGTAATTGAGAACTGTCTGTTTCACTCAGGTCTTGGGACCCCAAAGACCTCTGCTCTGAAAGGATAGAACCCAAATTCAACCCCAAGTGACTGGCAATGGACTGGCATGGACTGGCATGGACTGGCAAAAATCAATGTGCTTTTACAATCGACCATGTCAGTCTTTGATTGATGGTCCAGCCAGTCGCCCCAAGACTTGCAAAAGCCAGTGTGCTTTTACTGCCTACAGTAATGGTGTTTGATTGAAGGTCCTGCCCATCAGTTGATTCCCCCCATTGCCTGCAATACTAAAGGGTTTGACAGTGACGCAGGATACTGCCGCTAATTCTATATTGACCGTCACGGTAAATTCTTGACAATGTTTAATTATTTCCTACTGCAACTGGTTTCTACTGCAATTGATTTATACAACATTTTAAAAACGCACTTGCATGCTGCTTTTAGTGCTTAAAACTTATATAACAAAACTTGTTATTTTTGAAAATTGCTCTTTGATTTATTCTTGAGTGTGTGTCTTTTTTACTGCCTCTGTGAATACATCAAATGCTTAGCACTACCCTCTGAAAAACCTAACTGCTCACCCACTCTACCACAAATAGAGCATTAATATTATCTAATTTTGCCTCTGTATACCAATCTAGGTCTCATTGGACTCTCTGTAAAGTGTATTTCATTTTAGTGCACTATATAGAGAGCCAGCTTCCTACACTTGAGCATGTGGTGGCTAAATGACTGAATCCAGAGCAGAACTTGGGATCATCTGTGAAAATTGCCAGTGTGTTTCTAATTTGCAAACCAAGTGTATTACCACTGCTTTTAAATAGTCTGTAAACATGCAAGCTTGGAGATTGGTATGGACTTGTTTTTTCTTCGTTTTTTCTAGTCTATCTGGTAAGGCTTGGGAAATGTTGGCCATGGAAGTTGCAGGTATAGAAGAACTAGAGTAGATGATTTTGTTGATAGGGTCGTCCGAATAGTTTGAAACATCCCTAGAGGACATAATGTGATACTAAATCCTGCATTAAAGCCCAAAGTAGGAGGTGATCAAAATGCTTATTAGCCAAAGGAAATATCTCGCAATTCACTGACTGCTCATTACAATGATACGAACAACATGAGAGACTAAGTTGAGACCTCGATAAATTAAAGTATCGAACAACAATGTCTCACCGGGTAACAATAAAACAATTAAATTATGATAACTTAATTATGAAGAAAAAAGAACATACAGCACCAGAAAATGTTAATGCGGATATATTCGCAAAAACTTTAACAAGATTGCAAGCAGCATCAACACTACTTGAAGTCTGTGTATTACGTGCATTGTGAACACACACAGGGGCAGATTTACGTTGAACTAACGCAGCGGGGTACAGCAAGTCATTTTGCTGCGCCGCGCTGCGTTAGTTTTGAAGCACAGGGATGCGACATATTTACAAGAATATGTCGCATCCTTGTGCTTCCCCTGCGCTGGCGCACAAACTGCAGCCATGCGCCGGCGCAGGCACCCTTGCACCATGGTGCAAGGATGCCTGCGTCGTGGGGAGATTGTTTTTGTGCAGGAAGGGGAACCTTCCTGCACAAAAACAATCACTACAACCATTTTCCTCTTTCAATGCGTGCTGCAGAATGCAGCACGCATTGAAAGAGGAAAAACGAGGAGAAATGAAAACATTTCTCCTCGGTGCGTCTCGCTACGCCACCTCTAGGGTGGCGTAGCTTTCAGACGCATCTCCAGAGTTACGATTTCTCGTAATTCTGGAGATGTGTCTTGTTCCATGAGTGTTGCGTGGGAACACTCACAGCAACACCCATGGAACGCCCCTTCACCGCAAAGTGCTGCGTGTGAAGGGGCCGTATTTACAAGGAGAGGAAAAGTCACGCAGGGTGGCTTTTCCTCTCCTTGTAAATATGGAGCAGCCCCCTGCGCCACCAGTACGTCACTGTTGGAAACGGGGTTACCGAGTCCGTCACGGTAGCATGGCGCGAGGCGGGAAAGCACGCGAAGGCAATGTGTAAGGCAGTTGTGCAGCACACTCTTACTTTGACTCAGAAATGCGGACGCAATAACATGACACCACACCAGGCTTGTGTATTTAAAATCAAGATCTTTTATATAAATCCAGGCAGCATCAGATGAGGCAGATTAATTCAGATCTACATTTAAAATCATTGCATTACTCAACTGGTGCGCATTCTCATTAAAGCATCATAGCTCATCAACATTGTAGGCGACTAAAAGGCCGCAGGAATCATCTCCTAAACGTAGCACCATTAATGATCACAAGGTGCATTAATAAAACATGGGCCTAAACATGCAATTCACTTCAGGAATATTCAATTACTTAAAAGGGGGGCATTTCACGTTACATTTCAAACAGGGCCTGCATTAATCTAGGCGCACCCACATTCAGTACAGTGGGCGTCGCAACTCCGGTACACCTGCAACATAAAACACTTCAACTCTTGACGGTGTACACTTCAGCTCAATTCAATTAATCACCTTCACACTAGGTAACGACTTTGCAAGTATAAGCATAGGCCTAGACATTAATTACAGTAGGCGTCATCATTAGATTAATGAGCAATGTGGGGAACCCCTCAACATGTCCTGTATTCTGGGGCTTCCCTGGCAATGGGGGGCTTCTGTGTCCCTCAGGGGTTAACTCAGGCCAGGCCCACTCCTCTCCGGGGCCTCGCCTCATAGGGATAATTTCACGGGTTAATGGTGGCCCCCGGCCCCCAGTGGCATCTCTGCAAGCCCTAGGGGCCTCCTGGGCTCACCTGATGTGGTGGTCGTTGGTCGCGCTTCCATGCGACTGTCGATCTCCTGGGCCGGCCCGTGTTCTGAAGGGCAGGGCCCGGTCGGGGTGCCTCGGCCTTCTGGCTGGAATTGCGGGTCGTTGCGGGGGCCGGTATCACCCTCCTCCGGCCCCCGGGATCAAGTAGGGGCATTGCGGGAAGGGGAGCGGGAGCCGGCAGTCCTCTCCGGCCAGCTTCCCGTCTCCCTCTGCTGGTCCGGAGCTCTTCTTCGGCCTCCGTCGGCGCTGGGGGCGTGGCGGGAGCCGGTGCCCAATCGCTGCGCGGCTTTCCCGGGGGCGCGGCCGGCGTCCCCGGTCGCACAGTAACGGAGTCGGCGGGGCCTGGAGGCCTCGTTGGTCCCGCTAGGCCGCGGCTTCTTCACGCGGCCCCCTTGGGCTGCGGCGGCGTTCCTTTGGCCGCGACTTCGTCGGTGGGGCCCCGGGCCCGGCGGTGATCTTTGGGGGCAATTTGGAGGCTTTGGTGAGGGCGCGGATGGCGCACCTCACCACACGCACTCGAGGGGGGGGGCCTCCCTCACCTCAGCACTTCTCCTCACGTGGCGGCGGCCGCGGCGGCGATTCAGTCACGAGGTCAGTGACTTGGGTGGCAGTTTCTCCCTCGTGGAGATATAGCGCGGTGCGCACCAGCAGCCTGTGGGCAGGGCTGACTGGAAAGGTTTTTGGGGGGGGCAGCCCAGCAGCAGGCAGGAGTAGATAGGGGGTGAAGGTCTAGCGCTTCAGGGCACGGCGCTTTACCTGGTGATCCCCAGTTTGGCAGTTCAGGTTTCAGGCCTTGCTGGTCAGTCAGGTCTCTCAAATTAAGGTTTCTTGCGGCTGTTCTTGATTGGTTGCTTCTTATGAGTTTCTTCTTAGGAGTTTCTTGTCAGGAGATTCTTGTCAGGAGTTTCTTGTCATGAGGGGGGAATGAGTTGGTGGTTCTGGGAGTGCTTGATGTTACTTCCCAGCACGCTGAAGGTGGTTCCCTGGGTCCCCTCACGCTGGGCAAGGTCAGTGGGTGGTGGGCGTTCCTCAGCTAGCTTACTACAGCAGTGCCTAAGCCTTGTCAGCAGCAGTAGTGTAGGTCTCCCCCTAGGCCCTAAAGCCTGTACTCCGGCAGAGGTTCTCCCAGGATCAGTGGTGCCCCAACTGACTAAAAGATTTCCCTCCAAGCCTCTTATACCCCTAGGTCAGGTGACCCTCCTAAAGGCGGCAAAACATAACTCCTCCCACAGCCCGGAAGGTTCTGGAACCTTCCACATGTCTGGCTATGTGGCCCAGAGGCGGGGACGGGATGGATACTGTATCCCTATGTCCCAGCCTGACCCTGGCTACTAGTGTGTATGTGTGTAAGGCCCCTCTGCAGTAGCAGGGGCCTGTGGCAGCCATCTTGAGTGAGAGAGCACCTGCACCTCAGCACTGGTGTCCATTTTAAAAGTAACATTTCTTTAGAACAGTACACCTAAATCTGCGCACGCCATTGTGCAGCAGGTATTATTTCACACATGGTAAAAAGGCTAGGGGGAAAAACGAAAAATTTCTGGGAAAAAGGGCCAAGTCCAACAGTCACGACAAGTGACGTACTGGTGGCGCAGGGGGCTCGTAAATCTGTCCCAGAGTGCTTGTAAAAGAACACTGAACGGCGCAAGTGAAACACGTGGATGTGAAATGAGATAGCGCCGAACAGAAACTATTCATTAAATATTATACATGAATATTCATTGGTTCAATGTTATCTTTACAAAATCATGTCATAAATCACAATCTGTAAATACGCTGACGTTTGTCAACTGTGTTTCAACCTTCGCAAATTGATGTCATCATCAGGACAATATGTACACAAGAAAATGATTGCTGCCTGAAGAATAAAGAGAGACAAATATTTAAAAGCAGGTCCACAGAAAAGCTGGACCACCAAATATAAATGTGTGGGTTGTATTGTAGGTACCTGAAGAATATCCAGACAAACTGCAAGGTAAATAGAGAAGATAAGGCTACAATTAGCTGGGAAACAAGCAAAAAATCCAGATAATTTGCTCTTGAACTACTCGGTCAAAGAGTAAGCTATATCGAAACACTCATGGTAAGAGTGGATGTAACCAGTGTGCTAAGGCTTGGAACATACATTTGCTTATTAGGCGTCAAGGATTGGGAAATATTTCTACATGAAGGAAAGGCAAAATCAATCCACAGCATGAGCAGGACTGCTCATATTAACGTGCGAGGTGTGGCAGCCGGTCGCACCGCAGGATGTCAAAATAATTCTGGAAATGATAGAACAACAATGGATTCTATGGTCGATGCACCTGAGTGCTTGCAGAATTGCTCACATGGGTTATGAACACTCACCGATAGTGAGTTCCAAGTCCTAATTGAGAGGAATAAGCAAGTCGCTTTCCATAGGAAGCTTAAGGGAGGGGAATGCCCGACTGCACTTGCCACAAGAATGAAGGATGGATCTGGGGAACGAGATAAGAGACAATGCTTAATGCATATCAGCCTCTGAGATATAGAAGGCAAAAGTAATGGCACAACTCAAAAGCACACTGACCTGTGGAGCATCTAAATCATCCTACAGGTGGGATCCTGAATGACCGTACTGCATGGCTGGTGTAAGGAACACTAGAACGCCGCCACATCAAAGGAGATGATCCTAGTTGGAGAACCAGAGAACCCGGGAGAACTAGAATGATTAAAGAGACCCATGGGGCACAAGCAGTGAAAAACTAAAAGGTACCGATTCAATGGTAAAAAACAGAGCATAAGGGCTCCCAATGGAGGACTGATATGAATTAATGGCAAGAAAGACTCCTGTCCAAATAAGAGGGCATGCAATCTGATGAATTAAGCCAGTAAATACTACAACAAAATTACAAAAGATAACAACTGGATAACCAAATGGGTGTCCACAGATTGACATAATTTGTCATCGCGTAGGGCACACAAGAAAAAACTGGAATATAAAATCATAAAATTATGGGACAGGAGGACATATCATTCATGGAAAACATATTATTCAGGTAAACTTGTAGACCAGTGTGATAAAGGAAGTTCATGTAGCAACCATACTGTTCCACTCATCAAGAGTATTGAGAACGTTATTAACTGAGTCTCAACGACAGATCCAGTGACATTTGCAGTGTAGAAGTAGCTGCATGAGTTCACCACCCCTTACTGGGAGGCAATGTTGATCAATTACCTGCTAGGTAAAGTCATTTTCAGTGTGGTTAAAGGTGGTGAAATGGGACATCAATGGAGCATTTTCAACCTTACACCTGATCCGAATTTTATGTTAAATAATACAGACCATGACTATCTTTGTTGTTTGTCCGATATGAACCAAGTCACAGAGACGGCTGATAGCGTATATATGACATTGGAAGACTGGCAGTTGCTCAATTGTTTTAATGGATAAGTATTGGTGTCTGTTCTGAAGGTTTTGATGTTAAAAGTCTGTTTGCACACAGTACAATTTTGACATTTGAAATGCCCTACAATGGACGGTAGTCCCAAACTCGTAGTGGTGTACTGGTTGGCCTTAGTTTGAGGTGTCCATTAGGGGTAGGCGGAGTTTGTGAAGTCCTACTATGCGGAATTCTGCAGAGTTGCAAAAAAACTCTGCCGCGCTACGCGGAGTTCCGCTTTTGGGCGGAGTTTGCCGGTACGCCCGTTCGCTTTGTGTTGGGAACGCGGAGTGCGTTTGCACACTCCAAAATTGCACGTGAACGGCACTACGTTATCCTGAAGTGTGCTTGCATTCCAAATCAAGCGAGAACAGCACCAGGCAGTCCGAATGGGGGCGGCCATCTTGTTTTTCTGCTCTCTGTTATGGTGCTGGGCCTAAATTTTAATCTCTACTTAATCTTTGTAATCCTCCTCTTTTATTACATTTTTACCCCAAATTTATATTTTTTTAAATTTTGTGCGTCTATATGTTTGTGTATTTTATGTTTTTGTGCAAATTGTTTCATGTTTTTGTGACTTTTTTACTTAGTTTATTTCCCCTTCTTTCCTTATTTCTTTCTTCTTTACTTTTCCTTCCTTTTCCTTTTTAGTTATTATTTCCCAAACCAGCACAATGGTAGAGAGGCGACTTCCATGCAGGTGGTGCTGCCGTCCAGGTGTACAGCCCCGGGGCAATCTTTGGAGAGGAGGAGGTGGCAGCACAAAATTGTTTTTGCATCACCACCTCCCCTCTATGCTGGCAGCAGGCGGCAGGCCCGGTAGTGGCTACCCCCTGCAGGAGCGTCAGTGGCGCTGGGGGGCGGTGCGCCGTGTGTGCAGTACACCAGCCATTTTTGCTCACCACCCCGCAGCTGACACACTGCTGGTCGGACATTCTGGACCGGACACAGGACCAGCTTGACCTGCTAGGTGTCAAGATTCCGGGACTCAGTAAGTTTTAATTATTTGTTGTGTTTGTGTTCTACAATGCTAAAAATAAAATCCAAATAGCATGCTGCTCACACTCAGAGGTAAGTTATGTTTAGTAAAGTTTACGCCAGGATATTATTGTGTGATCCAGTTTCTAGTTTCTGCTAGGCAGGTGCCATCACCTAATCGCATTTATCAGGTGCTCTCTTTGGCTGATTAATTAAACAGCCATTGCAGACTGTTTCTTCTGTCACTATGGTGAATCACTGAATAGAGCATTCTCTCTGTGACTTTGTTTATGTAGCTCGTACAGGTCCAGGTTATTTAATTGAATTCACAGTGATAATGTGAAGTATGCATCTATGCATTGCAAAAAAGGGCGACTGAGTTGGCTTATCAAGGGTGTTGAGCAAGGGGAATAGATAGAATTAAAGATCATTCACTGCAATACATTTGTTCCAAATGCAGTTTTTGTTAAGGAGATTTGGAATATGGATTTAACAACAGTCGAAAGACTCGAGTCGAAACTAGTAGTACTAAAGGTGATCTGATTTTGTGACTGCGTTTGCTTTTCGTAAAACATTTTGCGGAGATTATTTTTATTTATCTTCTTAATTTCTTTCATCAGCTCCCAAGGGCAAGAAGAGAGATCATTCGGAGGGTCCGGGACAAGCTGGTCAGCCGTGCCGACCACCAGCGCCGCTGCAGAGGGTTCAGCTGATCCCAGTAAGTCCTCTTATGATTCTTGTGGACTTATTTGTAGGACCGTAGAATCTTGGGGTATTGGTTTATTGGAATTTTGGTGCTATCTATCGTAATTCATGAAGATTCAGAGAGCAAGCCTAAGTAAGTTAGTATTTTAAATAAAAATCACCATGTATGTTTGTTGAGAAGGCTTTCCTTTTCCTGCTTATGCCTAGCTCTAAACACAGTTCAGCTCATGAGACAGTAGCCATGGTCATCATGGACCCACCCTCCCCCAGTGTTGTGTGCTGCAGACCCGTTCATTTATAGTTACAGTATACCAGCAGTTTCCACTGACAGTGCAGCAAGGCTGGAAAAAAAGTATGAACTCCCACTCCCATATTATTTGCCATCCAACACCATATTTCTTTCATTGACCGTTATTCCACGCCTCGATTGTCTAACTTTGTGACAATCAAAATGCCCGGAGTGATATTTGGAAGATACTGACGTGCAAACTGAGCTGTAGTGCTGCATTGATCTTGTATTTGGGGTTGCGTATCTGGGATCTAAATTATATGTAATGTTTTATTCTACCCACACAGAACATCAGTGATGCCGGCTCCAGTGCCACTGCAGGAAGAGACGGCAATGGGTCAGTTGGAGGGGGAGAAGCGGCAGCAGGGACGGGCCCTGGCAACTCAAATAATTTCTTGCAATTACTATGCTCACTAGCTATTGCCATGGCAACGTTCGCCGTCATCAAAAATTACTACGAGGTTACGCCCCCGCAGCTTTACCAGCCACAGCGGTGGTTGAGTTATTATTATGGCCTCTTCTATCTGCAATGCTGCAAAATCTCACATAATGAGCTTTGATGGCTTGAGGGAGACATGAAAGAACGGAAGGTAACTTAAAAGAAAGGAAAAGGTATATGAGTGAAAGGGTGGGTGGATGAAAGGGTGCGCGGTGGATGGGCGAAAGGATGGTTTGAAGAAAGGGTTGCTATGTATTGAATGGACAGATATTGTATTGGAAATTTTGGTGAAAGACTGGACGGGAGAAAGTAAAGCTTAATCATGGTGGCTATGGGTGAATTAGAATGAAAGGATGAAAGAATATTGGGATTGTTTGGATGAATAAGCAAGGCAGCTCTTCTCATGAGGAGCATGCTACTGCTCACCTACTCTGCTTATTTGGTTTATGGAGGGTTATCACTATCATTTAAAGCTATGGTACTAAGTGAGGGTTATTTATTTATTGTTAGTCTTTGTTCTACTTCCTTGACTCGCTGTATTTGTCAACTGAGCCATATCTAACCTACCTATCATTCATCATCCCCCCCCTCCCTGCCCATGGCATTTTTGCCAACTATGTCCAAAGTGCAGTATGGGGCAATCAATTTGTGACTGCAGTGTTGGTTGTGTAATGTGCGTCTGCTTCAGTTAATGGAACATTTACAATGTTTTCAATCCATTGCAAACTGAACACACAAGGTATGTAGTCCCTTCGCCCACTCAGTCACCTCTTAGTACTTCACTCCTTTATTTTGTCCTAAGTTCTTCCATCCCAGCTTACCAAATTGGAAAATCCATTCTTGGCATGTGCCACATTTAATTATGCAATACCCATGTGAAGTGATTGCAGAACATATATCACGTTTTCCCATAACAGATTTAATTTACACTTGTTCAGATTTTTCTTTTTTTAATTGAACTGTGACTGAATAAGCCAAAGATGATGAATCGATGATCAGTGTAGTGGCCCCTCTATTATATATCAAAAAAGCTCTACCCTACCTGTGTAATCCCTCTACCCTACCCCCTGCAATAGAGAAATCAAGTTTCCTTTCCATGGTTACTGCCCAGCAAATCAATTTGTTGGAAATAAGTGGTGGCGGGCGAGGCCACAGAGTAAAGTGGGAGTAAGGGCATGATTTGATATCAAGTTTGGCATATAGGATACACAGTGATGAATGTGCCAAATAAATTCTATATAATCCGTTCTTTAGCTGAAGTGCAGTCCATTACATTCCTTTTCCTCAACATCTACTTATGGCAGACAGGATAATATATTAATATCCGCATTTCATACATGAGGTGTGCGAGAGACGAGGTATCTTATTTATTATTCACTGCCCCTTTGGAGACATGGTAGAAAGAGAAAATCATTTGGCGAAGAGCAGGGTCATTGGAATAAAAATAGATAATTGTCAACTACAGCTGCGGACAGAAGCATACTAGCAGAGGCGCAGGCTAGCAATGAGCATGGCTTTATTATTTTAGTACCACACACAACTTGTACTCCATATAGTGCATAATGCTGTACTCATCAATGAGAAGTCATTTATTTTTTAACTCAAAGTGTCTGACTCTGTTTATAGTTACTTGAAAAGCATTTAGAAAAAAAGTAATCAAAGCACTATTTTTTTAATCCTGTGATGTTATTCTCTGCCTGATAACTTTCTGCCACACAGTCAATGCGTTTTTATGTTTGGCAACATGTGTGGGTAAAATATAAAATTGGCCTTGTGACTCTCCTAATCATAATCACATCAAATAAATCCCATTGACCCTAGGGGACCACCAATGTACTGCTACTGTGCCACCCAGTTGTTTAAAACAATTGTTTGCACAGGGCATTACTTACAATTTGTCTTTTTTGGTTTTCTGAATATAGCTGCTCCTGCTTATCCAGCCAGTCCACCCGACAGGCAGGAGAACTCGGCCCATTTGCAGTGGCAGAGGCTGGAGCGTATCCAGCAGGAATACCGGTGGCTGGCGGCCCTGGAAGAGGAGGAGGAAGAAATAAATGCACAACAGCCGGGCCCCAGTTCATCCTGTTCCCCTCAGCCTCCAGCCTCCTGGGCATCCCATCACTGGCACCACCACCAGCCAACTGCTGACACCAGAATGGTAACAGGCCATTGCTGCGCTGCATCCTGCAGCAGCTGGACACCATCGAGGCCCGGCTCACCTTGATTGAGCAGAGCATGGACCAGCTCCGGACCGACGTCCATAATGCCCTCTTTGAGCCCTTTAAAAAAAAATTGTTTTGGTGGGAGGGATTTGTTGTTTGTTGGGGCTGAGTGGAGAGGGTGGGAAGGGAGTTGGGACTGGAGAGACTTTCTTGAACATTTTGAGTTTTGGGGCTTGGGTCACTTTTGTTTGGTAGAGGGGTGGCATGTTGTTTGGATGGGGAGGGTGGGTTGCTTTGTAAATAAATATAGGGGGAAACTATTTTTTCTAATTGAAATTTATGCCTGAAGTATTTTATTTTACTTTTAGTTTGCACTGCTGCCTTCAAGTAGTTTTACGCAGCCTGTTTATGTGCTTGTAATTTAAGTAGCACTTTGTTGTAGAGTCTAGGCTTTTACTTCTCTAACTATCTTGACCATTATGGGGAATGCTGCCATGATGACCTATATTGTGTCGACCTATAATGTGTCGAAGTTCTGAACTATCTAGATAAAAACAGTAGCAGTTTATTTATTTTTTACAAGTTAAATTACATCAATACTAGTTGTCTTACCTGAATATACATGCAGCAATAACAGGGGAGGCATCACAACTTCACAAGCGAGGTCCCACTTCCAATTCCAACCAGGTGAGCTCCAACTGTAGGGTTGATCTGAATGAATGATTGATTATCCATCATAGGCAACTACATGGAAGTTGAAAGACTGAGTAAGTGGGTTATATATTTGTCAAAGATTTACAGATATTTAACACCACCTGAGCACTACATGATGACACAATGAGAATGCCTCATTGGGCTAAAATAGAAAAAAACCAATACTAGTAAGTTTCGGCTAATGTGGAGCTAGCAGTATTATTTGTGAAATCCTCAGGTTATAAAAATGGACTCAAAGTCTGGAGTTGACAAGCTTAGGTTAGGCATTTACAGTTAGACAACACAAGGCCTGAATGATGATGATGCTGACGACTGATGTTCTTCATTCTATATCTAAAAAAATATGGATCATTTTTAATGCGCGGGTTGGTAATGGGCTGGTGTGGTCTACTGCTTAGAAGATTCGACAGAAAGTTGGTGTTGCTTTCACCACATTCACCCCACCAAGTGTTTGATCCATTGATGGTGTAATTTAAGCCACACCTCAATAAATCACACTGCTCGGGGGAAGAGGTTGAGGGGTTTGATGAATGGATGGATAATGGGATTTGGGGAAAGGTTTGACAAAGACAAACGCTACAGCACAAAACCAACATTCATCTGGGCAATAATCAGCAGCACATCATTCACCATCAATCTGTTGTTAGAAGGAAACAAAGGAATAGGTATGACAGAGTACAGATACATGCATTGCAAACAGTCCTTCTGCCACCAAGACACAATTTACCATATATCAAAATGTTCTGTCTTCTAGTTTAGGGAGTGAACCCAATGACCCACTTCTCTTAGTTAATATAATTGTTCATAGAAAAGTGATACTGTATCACAAAATTGGTGGTGCGTCTCATTCTCCTCTGGAATGTCCATTCTTTGGGGTCTGTCTGCACTGGTCTGGTAGGTAAGCAGGAGTGTTGTCGAGCTCAGCTAGCTTTCACCTTTCATCGTGAAGGAGAATAGAAGAAGGCACGCATATTGTAAAAGAGAAACTGTATTTTAAAGTCAAGGAGAAGGACAGAAGGAAGGTAAGCTTTGTGAAAAGTGTATCGATAAGACTAAGAGGCAGCTAAAAAAAACAAAAGGGGGACTCAGAGTATCCCTTTTGCCACACGTCTAACACACACACACACACACACAGCAGCAGCATTTCACAAATGCACCTCTATCTATTCCACACAGCTGAGTACTAGGCCTCAGACTCCTGGTTTACCTTTGAACTCAAGTCGATAGTATACTCAATAACTTCTTGTTCTAGCTATTGATGAGATAGTCCTGCAGCTCCTGCCCTGAGTTCTTCCATGATACTCCTCCAGTCCTGACTCCGAGTAACGCCGTTCCAGATCAGTCATCATCATCATCATGATTCAGGAATCGTGATGACCCGAGCAAGATAGACGTGGAGTGCAGTGCCCTGCTGTTGAAAAAGAGGTAGAGAATGGAACAGAATTGCAGTATTTTGCATAGGTTTTCTGTTTGTTAACTAAAGTGACTGTTCTGGTCTCTGTAGAACCTGAAAAAGGATCACACCCTGCAATTAATTAAATCTGACTAAGTGTGAAAGGGTTGATCATCACCTACAGGGAAAAGAAAATGAGCTCTCATCACTCAATCCCCAAACAATGCAAATCAAAAATCCTTTTAAAAAGTTCCCGTATTACAGTCTAACACATACCCTCCCTCAGTGTCTGCCACCACATTAATCATCAATCAACTTAAATCATCACTCAGGCAATCAGTCACTCACTGTTGCAATAGTTGAAGTTACCTCATCCAATTCAAGCACTGGTAGTTCAGATAGGTATTCAATCATCTTTGATGCAGGCATCACATTGGAGGCAGGCAGGCAGTCTTGTGGGTAATAAATAATTTTATGGGGCAGCCCTTCTAGTGCTAAGTGATGCGAAAAGGAATAGGCATTAGGCAATAGGCATGCGAGGGGGCAGGGTTTGTTCCCAATGTCATAAAGGAATTGTGGAGGCTTCTTCAAAGTACACTGGTCCAACTGCAATCCGGCAATATATATGTGACTAATACAAAAAGTGGGGCTGCATAAATCTGACACAAAAATAATAATGTTCTACTTGCTAATTTTTTGGTTTTTTTTGCAAAGAAAGAACTAAGTTCAATGAGAAAAATGTAAAAGTTCTATGGGGGGACTGGCATATTTAGTCCAGGAAGTAGAGTTCGTCCTCAGACTCAGGTGGTTCACCCAGAAGTTGGTCAGCTAACACATTTGATTCAATTTTGGACCAATCACCCTCTCCCTCCTCCTGTGCTGCTGTTTCAGGAACGGTAAAATTGTGTGGCATAAAATGTTGGTTCATTTTTATCATAGTCAATCTCTCCACATTTTGATTTGAAAGACTGGTCCTTCTCACTGTGACAACCACACCAGCTGCACTGTACACATGTTCAGCAGACACACTGGTGACAGGAAAAGCCAGACACTTTATTGCCAGCCTGCTGAGCTCCTGCCATTGGTGCATCTACCCATACCAATACATCAATGGATTTTGATCCTCATAGACCTCTTTTGGATCATCCAGATACTCCTGGAACACCCTGTGGATGGTCATTGGTGCTGTCACTTGCTCAACCTGTTTTGCCACCATCTCTGCACTGGATATGAGCCCTGCCAATTGATTGAAACCAATATAATGCAGAGGTTGGGTCCGGTCCTTCTTTTGCTGTTGTTGCCGGTGTTCTGGTTGATGGTGTTGTTGGTTGCTGTGAGACAAGACTGCCCTCTCTGGAAGTTGAAGGCGGCACCCCAGAACTGTGGGGTGGGACTAAAGTTCCAGCCCTTCTTCTTCCATGTCTCTGGCAAGCTCTAAAATCCACCTCTTGTATTTTAAAACATCCCCTTCATAAAAATAGATGAAAGTGGGCAGACTTTTTTTGTACCGTGGATCAAGTAGTGTGCCACATATGTACTCTTTGGACTCAATGATGTCATGTTGCAGCCTTATATTAGAAGCCACGCGCAGGACTAAGGTCTCAACCAAGACATGTGCTTCTGTGTTTTCATTCACACCTGCAGAGGCGTACCTTTCAGGCGCCTTCTTTACCTGGTCTTGTAGGAGATGCAACAACAGGATAGCTTGGCTCATTGTACTGTCCTCCTCGCTAACTTCCCATGTGAAAATCTCAAAAGGGAGTAGAATCTGTGTCAGGCATTTGATTAGGCTGCATTTGATCGCATTCATGGTTAATGCTTTCCCAATTGCATCCCCTCCTCTTTGAATGACATAGTCATTAATCTGTTTGTACTGGTCAAACAGACGTTACAGCATGTAAAAAAGGTAGAGTTCCAACGTGTTGACACCTCCTGGATCAGGGCTTTAACTGGTGCTCTATTATTATGCTGAATAATCTGCAGCTGCTTCCGGGCTTTAAAAGAAAGGCTGAAATGGGTGCAGATTCTTCGGCAGGTGGTCAGTATATTGCTGAATATGTCTTCCTTTTTGAGGAAGTCTTGCACCACCTGGTTGATGTAATGGGCCAAATAGAGGACCCTGAAATTGCCTCCGTCTGGCATGGCCTTCACTATGTTACTGCCATTGCCCATGGCAACAAATCCAATTTTAAGAGCTCTGGGTCGCAGCCATTCATACACCTTGCTATTAAAATCCTCCCAGATGTTACCGCTGTATGTGATTTCTCCATTGCGAACATGGCCACTGTTGCATGCCGCCTAATGCTCTTTAAACTTTCTTCAAGGCCAAGATCTGAAGATATATTTTGCTTTACCCCTGCAAATGAGATCCAGTGTGCAGTGATGCATATTTAATCAGTCGCCTGACAACTGGTCCTCATGTCTGTCGTCAGGTGGATGGTGTGGACAACACTTTTCCTCAAAGCTCGACCAACCAACTGCAGCACATCTTGATTCAGCGCTGGACCAGCCACTCTGTCAAAATCCTCCTACTTGGTAACTTCTATTTCGGGCAGGTGGCTGCCACAAATTCTAAGAATCCCACTCCTTCCACAAAAAAACCAGGGAGGAGGTCCAGCGCTAACATTTTTGCCAGCTTCCCATTGTACAAACGTGCGGTTGGGTGGTTTCGCTCATAGGGCCCCTCCTGCCTAAACATGCCGTAATAGTGACTGAATTTTCTTCTTTTCTTGGTGCACTGACACAGGTGTCTTTTGAGAAGTAGATGCTAGTGGTAGACTCAATCGGCATGGTGGGGCAGTCACTGTATGCCGCAGCGTCTCCATCATCTCACTCTGAGTCTTCTTGTGCCATTGTGAAGTCACTGAGTTGGGTGAATCTGCCAGCACATTACTGGGGACAGTGCTGCTTTGCATGAAGATGTCACCCTCATCTTCCTCATCATCATCACCTTCCCCTTTTGATTGGATTGTAGCTGATGTTCCCTGGCTCTCCCCACCACCACAACCACGTTCAGCAATTTTTTTAAGGTGCTCCTCCCACTTGATTGTGTAGTGTTTTTTAATCTGGGTCGTCTGGCCTACAGTACCATAATGTGTACCAGGCTTACCTCGATGAACATTTGTGTGGCAAGTGGTACATACTGCAATGTGCTCCCCCTCTTTGCTAACTGTAAAAAAGTCTCAAACTGGGGAGAAGTACTTTTTTACTGGGCTACTGCCAATGCCTGATGAAGAACTGGAGGTAAGTGGGCATGTCGTTGATTGCCTCTCTGCTTCTCCTGAGGCAGGTGCTGGTGCAGGTCTCAGCTGGTGCTTTGCAAATATGGGAGCTGGTGACGGTGCTCCCTGTACCACATCTCTCAGAGCTGGTTGAATAGCAATTTCAGATTCACACGGACGGTACAGTGAAACTGCGAATGGCTCATTAAATCAGTTATAGTTCCTTAGATCGCTCCATCTGTTACTTGGATAACTGTGGTAATTCTAGAGCTAATACATGCAGATGAGCGCTGACCTCCCGGGATGCGTGCATTTATCAGGAAGTGTCGTGGCTTTCTTTTTCTCTTTCCTACTCCTTTTTCTAAAAAAGAATTCTTTTATTTTATTGTCTATCACGATTTGTATACTTAATCAATTGACAGTCTCTATATAGACTGACTTTGTAATTCATTTACATATTAAAAGAAATAATAATAAGTAATAAACAAGATCCTTGCCAACTCCAGCAACTCCAAGGAACTCTTCAGGATCATCCAGGAATTCATAAAACCCACCAGTGAAACCACGGACATCACCCCCTCCCAGGACCTGTGCAACAAGCTCGGCTTCTACTTCCCTATGAAGATCAAGGGGCCTCTACGACAATTTCAATGACCAGACACCTGACTTTGAAACCACACCATTCTCCAGCAATGCCAGCCAGCCCACCATCTCCTCCTGGACCCCAGTCATCACCGAAGATACTGCATTGACCATGAAGGGCATCCACTCAGGAGTCCCCACAGACCCCTGCCCCCCACACATCTTCCACAGAGCTGCCGCCACCATCACTCCGGAACTACGACGTACCATCAATGCCACCTTCGAAACCAGCATCTTTCCCGATGACTGGAAACGTGCAGAAGTCAGACCCCTACTCAATAAGCCATCCACAGACTCCACGGACCTCAAGAACTTCTGACCCATCTCCCTCCTCCCTTTCGTAGCCAAAGTCACAGAGAAGACGTAAACGTCCAGCTAACGAATTTCATCGAAGAACACTCCATCCTCGACCCCTCCCAATCTGGATTCTGCAGCAACCACAGCATGGAGACCGCCCTACTCACCGCAACAGATGACATCTGCACCCTCCTCAACCAAGGGCACACTGCAGCTCTGACCCTACTCGAGCTCTCTGCAGCCTTCAACACCGTCTCCCACTGCACACTCACCGCCTCACTCTACAAAGCCGGTATTCAGGGAACCGCCCTCGACTGGCTCCGCTCCTTCCTCGCCAGCAGAACCCAGAGAATCAGACTTCCCCCCTTCCTATCTGAACCCACGGAATTCAACTGCAGAGTACCCCAAGGATCGTCGCTCAGCCCCAGGCTCTTCAACATCTACATGGCCCCCCTCGCCGCCATCATCAGACAGCACGGACTCAGCATAGTATCCTGCGCCGCCGACACCCAGCTCATCCTCTCCCTCACCAAGGACCCCATCACCACCAGACTCAACGTCCAGGAAGGTATGAAAGACGTCACATCCTGGATGAGCAGCAGCTGCCTGAAACTCAACTCAGAGAAGGCAGAGGTCGTCATCCTCAGACCCTCCCCCTCAGCATGGGACAATGCCTGATGGCCCACCACACTCAGCAGCCCCCCTACCCCCACGGACCACACCCGAAACCTCGGCATCGTACTCGACTCCTCCCTCACGATGACCCAACAGGTCAATGCCGTCGCCTCCACCTGCTTCAACACCCTCTACATCCTCCGGAAAACCTTCAAATGGATCCCCCCAAATCAAGGAAGACCGTCACCCACACACTCATAACCAGCAGACTGGACTACGGAAATGCCCTCTATGCCGGGATCAACAAGTCTCTGCTTCACAAACTCCAGACCATACAGAACACCGCAGCCAGACTCGTCCTCAGCATCCCTTGACACAAACACATCACCCAGCATCTGCGCGACCTCCATTGGCTCCCCGTCAAGAAAAGAGTTACCTTCAAGATACTCACCCACGCCTACAAATGCCTCCACAACACCGGACCCCAATACCTCAACGACAGAATCTCCTTCCACATACCCAGGAGGAACCTCCGATCTGACAACCTCGCACTCGCCAAGCACCTGCGCATCCACAGAGCAAGAACGGGTGGAAGTACCTTCTCCTACATAGTGGCCAAGACCTGGAACGAGCTGCCGATCAACATCAGGTGCGCCCCCACCTTCAGGAAGATCCTCAAGATCTGGCTCTTCGACTAACCAGAGCTGCTCCCCCCCCAGTGCCAAGAGACCCTCACGGGTGAGTAGTGCGCTTACAATTCCCCTGATTGGTTGATTGACTGATAAACATTGAATAAAAAAAATATATTATAAATATTACTAATTTCATGGTCACATATGCCCTTTATTATGTAATTACTTGAAAACCTTAGTCGTTGCCAAGGGGTATTACATTGCAGATTCCTCTGTGTCACCTTCCACCATGACTAACTCGTGCTCCTCCTCTTCATCCCCTTCCATAAGTTTAAGTCTTTCTGGAACTTTTCTTTTCCCTCGCCTCTCCTGTTGTCTTCTGGTCTCTGTCAAGACCTGGCTGTTCGACCAGTAGCGGCACGCCCCCCCTTCCTTCTTCCCCAGCGCCTTGAGACCCTCGCGGGTAAGTAGTGCGCTCTAAAAATTTCGTGATTGATTGATTGTCGGGGTCTACTCCATGTCCCTTTCATCATAATCAGAAATGGTGCTTGGAGACGATTCTGCTGAAGTACCCTTCCTTTTCCTTGCTGGAGATCTGGGAGCCAATGTTCATAAAAGAGGAGATTCAAATTCTTGCTTTGAAAGAAGCTCAACCTCCTGCTCTGCTCCAACATCAGACAAATGTATCATTGCTGGCTGTGCCGGCTGTCCACTTTGCTGTGTTTCCTGAAATGATTGTGGACTACTTTGCGATAGGGACAAATTCAATTCAACATCACTACTCGTCTGCGTCGACATGATTGCACTGGCTGCCTTACTGACAGACATGGTCCTGGGCTTAGGTTGGGAGGGTGGTGCTGTTGTTGCAGGAGTGTTGCTCTCAGTTTGCTCGCCAGAGGCCGGTGCGGCAGGCACAATTTTCCTGAAAAAGGTTGCGGTCGGCACGCCAGTGGTGGAAATCTGCTTCTCCTGCTCCCCACTGGCCATTTTCTTGGGAGCACCTTTCTTTGGGGCCATCTTGAAGCTGTCAGTTGACAGTGGCACTTAGCTTCACAATAAGCTGAAGAGATGACCGTGTTGCGTAGTAGAAAGTCATGCGTCACGTCGTGCACAGGCCTTCTGTCTGGAAGTACTGTGGGTGATGTCTCTTCTCTTGTACACCTAAAAGCAAACAAGCAAGAAAAACATCAGTGAAATGTGGCATTGTTGCAGTTCAAGTAGTAGTACAAGCAATATCATTTAGTGTGGTTAATTAAGTTACAATACAGTGTTCATTCGTAAAACGGAAGACTACACCAACATAAACTTTCATGGTGTACACTCAGGAAGGATAAGAAAGAGCAACAACAAAACATACAGATGTAACTGTTTGCTTTATGTGCAACACTTGGGATGTGGCACTCAGGGAGGTGCAGCTGAAAAATGACAATAGAATAATCCTTACACAATGGATGCTGTTGTGCACCTACAGCAGACATGGGGTTGATTCATTGATGCCAGATGTTATGAAAATCGTTAAAAATAATCTAAAATAAAATAAATTAATTAGAAAAAGAAATATAAAAAATGTTTTACAAAAAAGAATACATTAAAAAAATCAAATTGAAAAAAACAAAAAACAGAAAAATTATAAATAAGTGACATTATCCTCAAGCATATTATTTTAATTTATTAAACTGTTATCTTATTGCTCAACCATCCATGCAAGCGTATGGCAAAGGGCCACACTGGCTGGACACACAAAATGGCTGCCTGCCATTGCCACATGGTCTTCAACAACAACAACACAGAGTTAAAAGGCATTGGGAACAAAGAGAAGACATGCAGGCCTATGGCAAAAGCACACTGGCTATCTACCCAAAATGGCCACCGACTGACCACATGGTGAACCAGCAAGCAAGGAGGCATGGATGCAACATGATGATAGAAGACCAACACATGCAAGCCAATGGCAAAAGCACACTGGATGCCTATGCAAAATGGCCACCAGCCACATGGTCAAACAGCAAGCAAGGAGGCATGGGGAACAAAGAGAAGATATGCAGGCCAATGGCAAAAGCACTCTGGCTGGCTACACAAAATGGCCGCCAGCCACATGGTCAGAACAACAACAACCAGCAAGGAGGCATGGCCACAAACAAAGAAGAAATGCAGGGCTATGGGGAAAGCACACTGGCTGACTATACAAAATGGCCGCCAGAACAACAACAAGCAGGAGGCCTGGAAAACAAAGAACACATGCAGACCTAGGGTGGACACGGACTATAAGAAATGGCCTTTGGCCACATGGCATAATGAACAACAAAGGCAAATGGTGGCCTAGGCCAAAACACATATAAACACACACTGGACAGACAAAAGAGGCATGGTAACACAGAGAACACAGCATTGATTCAGCAATGCCAAAAACAAAAATTAACAGGGCTAAAAATGTTCACAACAACACACATCCCCCAAAGGCATTATCCCACCTAAATACTGTTTTCAGAGAAAAAAGCATGAAATACCACAAAAAACAAATTTGTTATGTAATCCAATGCCATCCATGGAATAAATGATGTTTCAATTCTACAGACTCCACAGAAACAGTTGATTCATGAACCCTTGAATAGTACAGGGCCTACTGGCTGGAAGGCTCATTGGCAGACTAGGCCACATAGTGAATTAAATCAATCAATATTGCAAACCTATTAAAAAACATGGAGAAGAAAATGTACTGAACTGTGCAACATTTTTCCTTTACAAAAGAAGATACATTTCATGCAAAAAAATAACTAGGCCCCTACTAAAACTGGAGTCCACCCACCACAATAAATTTTAAAAATCGAATAAAAGTACAAATTAATCCAGGTGCATGCCCCCAGTCAAACAAACAACACCCTTATACACCAGTTTTCTACTTACTTGTGAAATCTCAAAAAAGAAGTCCTTAAATCCAATGGTATATATGCAGCAGACAAGGAGAGTGATCCTTCCAGCTCCAAATCCCAATGAAAAGTGCCCAGGAGAGGGAGAAAGCACTGGGAGGAGCCTGCTGGACAGGAACAGGAAGTTGGAGTCTCTGGGGCATTTCCTTCTGGTTTGGAAAAAAAAGTTTTTTAACGAAAAAAAACCTACGCTTCGCGCCCGAATGGCGGAATGAATGAATTTCCCGAATTCTGCAAACTCCGTGAGTGGAGCGGAGTTTACCGCCCGGGCTTAGTGTCCATGTGATTGCATGGACAAGATGATCACCTAGGTTGCCTAGGTACATTTGAGACATATTCAGAAATGACATGTATGCTGTAGTATGTTTTGAATCTTTTTGTTCTGTGAAATCTGGTTTGCACTGCCATGAAATATAATGTGTGGCTACTTGGTCTTTAGTGTTTGTCTAAGTACATGTTGCTGGGGACATTGTGATCTAACACCTACCGTGTTTATGCTCCACACATTTATCGCGGAGGAGCTGGAAGGCAGCCTCCTGTCTACAGGCCCTTTTCTGTCCTACAAAGCATGGAGGAGAGAGACGTGATCAGAAAGTACCATCTCAATAAAGTGACAAAAAATTATTTGTGCCAGCAGTTGGCACCTTCATTGCATCCACATCGGTACTATCCTACATCACTGACACCCAAAGTTAAGGTGATGGAAGTACTGCATTTCTTGGCCACGGGGTTGCTCCAGTACACAGTGGCAACATCTGGCAGAATGTCCAATCCTATGTTTAGCAATGTGCCTCATGCATTGACCAGACACATGGACAACTACATCAAGTTTCCCAAACCAGGGGAATTGACCAATATCCAAGCGGATTTTTATGGGTTTGGGCAAATCCCACATTTCATTGGAGCAATCAATGGGACACATATTGCTTTGATTCCACCACAGACCAATGAACAATTATATCAGAACAGGAAGCACTTCCACTCAATCAACGTACAAGTGGTGTGTTTGCCAGATATGTGTATTTCCCACATCTGTGCCAGATTTACTGGATCAGCCCATGACTCGTTCATTCTACGGAACAGCGTCATACCCCGTTTGATAACTCAACTACTTCCAGAGCGGGCCTGGCTTGTTGGTAAGTGAGGTTTTTATTTATGTTTGTTATGAGTGGTTTTGTGTGTATATTTAGTAAATGTTTGCTTGAACGTTGTACTCATGTCTATCTTCCATTTAGGAGATGCAGAATACCCCAACCAGCCATGGTTACTAATGCCATTGCAGAATCCAGTCACCCCAGGAGAAGTCTGCTTCAATGAGGCTCATCGGAGGACAAGGCGGATAGTGGAACAGACTTTTGACCTCCTGAAGGCAAGATTCGTCTGTCTTGACAAAAATGGAGGAGCCCTACAATATTCTCCTGGAAAGGTGTGCCAGATCAATGTTGCCTGCTGCATGCTCCACAACCTGGCCATTTGGAAAAACATCCTTCTGATTGAAGATGAAGGAGACCTGCAGGTGCCTTTGGCTGAGGACCGGGATGGGCAAGGAAGACGGTGGTGAGGAGGAAGGAGTTGACTTGCGACAACAGCTTATCAACAGCTTATTTTCATGACTGCAAGTATGCACTGAGATGTATTTCCAATTCTACAGTGTTTGTTGTTGTTTAGCTGTGTGGACTATGTGTATGTACACATCAGTGTCTAGGATTAGTGTGCTAATGTTTGTGCAGGACAGGTTTTGGATATGGTTATAGTTACCTGCACACTGTGTCATTCATGCCTAACTAGTGTTAACAGTAACATTGTTCAGGCTGAAGTTTCAGTTTGCTCTTTGTTGTGAGACATGATTTGTCCTTGCTAATCTTATTGCATTTTGTTGTTTCAGTTCACTTTGCCATGTCATCAACAGTGGAAAGTTTCTGAGTTGTGCCATCACCAGGCATATGAGGCTGTGTCTGAGTACAACCTGGACATGGAATGATCCTGGGAATGTCTCTCACAGACTTCAATCATATATATCGATAATGACACCTGCTTGCAATAGTAGGAATGGAAGTTGCTACAACGCCAATGGACTTTCATCCAATCATGTGTACTTTGTTTTGCAATATGTGTACCATCATGTGCTCAAAAACAATGTGGTTGTGAGGATAGACCATGGCAATTTCCATTCATATCACCTAGATAATCAATGTGTGAAAACTTGACGTAACTGTAGATGTGTGTCCTCATTGTATGTCACAGTGCAAGTGCCACACCACTGACATATGCTTGTAACCTACCTAAAGATGCAGCACAACTTGTTGTAATGGGACCTGTTCGCACTGGCCAGTAGTACAGTCCTGTTTGATTTTCTTTTGTCTACTGCTTGTGTATGGCATTTATGGTGTTTGTGATCTGCTACCAGGTGTTCACAAAAAATAAAAATTGTGTTCCACATTGAAGTTTGCATAGTCTGATGTAGCTCCTCCTAAATTGTTGTTTTGCTGATTGAACATGACAAAATAGGTTAGTGGCCTAGATTGTTGAGTGGGATGTCAACTTGTGATAATTGTTCATACAGTTGACTATCTGTGAATAGGTACTGTGGACTAAAGTTTGTATGATACACTGAATCTGTATAGCTATCTATCTTGTGGTGCCACATTTGATTGGCTTTGTGGCACTTAAGTTATAATTTATATGTACTTTTTGACCTAGGTTGATTACTCTTTCATCAGAGTAATCACATGATACTTACAACAATTTTAGATATATGTCAAAGGCACAACATGTGCTGGTATTGATGTGCAAAGTGTATTTATTTAACAAACATGGGGGCATATTAGCAAGACCGGCGATAAAATTATCGCCGTTTTAGCGGCAGGAGACTGCCGCTAAAACGGCGATAATGGGCTTGCTAATATGCGTTATAGAATTCCAATAGAAGCCCAGGTTAGATGTGTAGGACATCTAACCTGGGCTTCTATTGGAATTCTATAACGCATATTAACAAGGACATCTAACCTGGGCTTCTATTGGAATTCTCCTAACGCATATTAACGGCGATAATTTTATCGCCGGTCTTGCTAATATGCCCCATGGTGAATAGGTGATGACAGACAATATGGATCAGTGAAAAACAATCGAGAAGTTGACAGTGTTGTTGGTTGAAATCCAAAAAATCCTAGCCACAGTTATTAGAGTCCAAAATCCAACAGTGTACTTCTATCTGATGTGGAAAATTTGGTATGGATAGTCAAGAAAAGTGAACGGTTAGCGCACAAAGAAGGATACTAGGTGCACCATTTTTTACTGGTTGTGCATTGCCATCCGACCCTACCTTATCTTTCTTTGGACCACCCACTCCACATTTGGGGGGGGACAACATCTGCAGGCTCAAAAACACGAGTCACCCTTATTTAGAAAAAAGGGACAGGGTAGTATAAACTCTAACACAAAATGAATTCCCTTTTTCCTCCTAATTATATGTATATCTGTAGGTATGAGTTTAGTAGGTAGGGCGAAAGAATAAAACAACTAATAACCGATCATTATTTGTTTTGGGAAACAAATGAACATAATCATACACCTCTTCCTTTTAGTGATTAAAGATGCTTAAAACTATTTTTCATATATATATATATAAATAGAAAAATAGAAAAATTAGGTATATAACCAAACAATTTTATTGACTATCAATAATGTAAAAAATGCTTTCTTTTATTTATAATATATTGACTGACATTTACGACAATAAAATACATTAAAAAAGCTGAAATCATATGTAAGATTGAATTATATCATGTACATTATTTACATATTATCAGTATTAAAATGGATCATAACAATTGATATCAAAATTCCACAGTTTATGTTAAAAACAGATACAAATATATCACAAAAATACAAATAATACCAATAAATAAAAAGATTTTCAAAACGGTGACGCGGCGTTTCGGTGAACAAAAGATTAATTCATCACCTTCTTCAGGGCAAACAATAACAAAAAGGATTTTTTTCTATAAAACAAAGAGAGAAGAATATACAATGGTTACTTTTGTTCAAGGTTCATCATGTTACTTCGATAATTGTTACTATACCTAATATATATGTTCATTTGTTTTCCCCAAACTTATTTTATATATAAGTATAATCCTAAAATTTCTTCAATTGCCCCTTGTGCTATGAAGATATCTGATAAAAATTCCCAACAAAGAGAATTGACAAAAGCCAGAAGAAAACTGGTGAAATGTGCTTAAACATTTAGTTTTCTTTTGTCCCTATTGGGTTGTACCATCTTTATGTATGGCGATACTAGTCATTTTTCTTTAGTAAAGGAAATTTTTATTTACTATAATTCAAAATCGATTATCAGGATAAACCATTGAAATATTTGTTTAATAGTAAATGTACCTTCTTTTTATAAAATGGATTCCTCATCGGGAAAGGTAACTCATGATACTGTAATTGCACATGGAGAACACATGAGCCTTATTTGGAAATCTGTTGTATGATTCTTTCTACATGTGTCTCTTGCTTCAATCCTTAAATCTGTTGGAAATTAATAAAAGGACTGAACTTAAGCATACAAACATTGCCTTATAGTCCCTTAATATTAATAGGGTACAGTACTTACATCGAGGTATATTTGGGGTAAGTCAAACAATATATTCTTTCAAGTTAATTATTTTAGAAAGGCCCCCATGAATAGAAATTGATGAATACCTATACCTGTCGAAATTAAGATAAAAACAGATTGTTTTCTTTTTTCCTCAAAACAGAATATTCTATTATCTAAAATCTGCACCATATATCTTACCTCTTTTTCTGTGTGAGGTTATAGGACATACAATAGTGGCTGGAGCCTGCAAATCACTTCACATCTCCTTTCCATATATTTCAATTTAGTGGATTTTTTGAGGTTTAAGTCGTGATTCTTAAATAAAATTATAGGTTTGAGTCATTTCCAATTTTAAAAAGAGATTTAATTTTTTTGATGAAACTTTAATCCCCACATCTTAATTTCTTTCAATTGTGTTACCTTTATGTATCGTTTAATTTGAACATTATCACAAGAAAAGGGAAGAACACCTATTTAACAATAAAACTCTCCTGAACCCATAGAGACGTGAGCCTTATACACTTAGGGGCATATTTACGTTCCCTGGAGCATCCCTGCATATCAGCAGGGAAGCGCCAGGGAAAATGCATCACGCAAGTTTACCTTTGCGCCACGTCCAATGCGCCGCATTTACAATGCGGCGCATCGTGGCGCAAGGATATGCAGATGCGTGACGCATCTTCCGGCGGAAGGTTGGCGCAGTGCTGAAGTTGTGTCGCAAGCGCGACACAACTCCAGCACTGTTCCAACCTTCCCTATCCCTAACATGGTGCGTCAATCCTTACGCCTGCTTGAAGCAGGTGTAAGGATTTGACGCACCAGCGCCGGAAAAGTGACTGCGTGAAATCTTGTAGATTTCACTACGTCACTTTTCCGAGGCGCACCTGCACCGGAACGCCCCCTGCGCCGGTAGCGCCCACATGAAACCTGACGCAGGTTTCATGTGGCGCAGGGGTTTACTACGTGACGCATCTCCCTAGATGCGTCACGTTGTAAATATAGCGCAACGCGGCGCATGGTTTGCGTCGCCGCTGCGTCACATGCGTGACGCAACGGCGGCGCAAAAGTGGCGCAAGGGGCTTGTAAATATGCCCCTTAAATTTCATAACATTAGTTATCTTTGTAATCAATATTAAGGACTCTGCTTCAGAAGACCAATTCTTAAAACCTCTGTACCTCACCTTTAATATTCTGGTGCAACGCATGTTGTATAGGGTTCATTAAAAAAAATTCAGTTCGGCGTCTTTTTTTGGCGCATCTTTATGACAACGTTATGTTGTGTGATGACATTACCAGATTACCATAGAGTGCCAGCTGTTTGATTGCACTAGTTTAAAAATACCAGTACTAGGTGGCGGCCATGTCTAAATTAGGCAGAGCATATGAAACATATTCTTTTTATTTTTATGTTCATATCTTTTTGTGTTTCTATTTTGTGAGATTATACAATAGACTTTTATTTGCTGTCAATAATAGGAAGATGAAACTTAGGGGCCGATTACGATGCCGCCCATAAAGGCTCTGACCATTGGTCGGAGCCTTTATGGGCTGCATCATAATGGGCCACGCGGTTTCCTTTCCGACCGCCTCATTATGATGGAGGCGGTCAGAAAGGAAACTGGCCGGTCATTCCAGCTGGCTTCCGAAGGGCTCGGAGAGCCCATCCACCAGTCGGAAGCCAGCTAGTAATCTCAAGTGCGGGCCTTTCCACCCTTGAGATTACGATGCACGGTTTCCGACATGGTTTCCATGCTGGCCTGTCCGACATGGAAAACATGTATGAAAGCATGTTTGGGGGCCCCCAGCAGGGCCCCTTTTGGTGCACGGCCTCCGGTTGGAGGCCGAGGGGGCACCTATGTTGCCCCCCCTGTTGATCCCTGCACCATGCGGCAGGCACCTTGTGGCTCCTGCCACGGGGTGCAGGGATAAACTGCACCTCACTTTTCTTCAATGGGAGCTTGTGTTTCGGCCAGTTTACAGCAGTAAAACGAGCTCCCATTGAGGAAAGGGAGCATGCGACCGAATAGTGTTCGGTCACATTGAAATCAGTCGGTCAGGACTGCCGACTGGGTGTCGGTCGGTCCCAAGACTGAGTCTGTGTCAGGCGGAAGCAATTCCGCCGACATCAAATTAAGCCCTTTAATCAGCAATAAGGTCACCGGAATGCATTAGAGTGCCCACTATTCGATTGCGCTAGTCTAAAAATGACCGCCACTCGTCGGCAGCCATGTTTGAATCAGACAGATATATAAAACATTACTTCATACATTCTTTTTTTCCTACATTATTTTAATACCCATTTCAATTCGTATTTTTCATGAAATTTTGTTTAAAGTTGTATCAGTTACCGATAGTCAAAAAGTTATACCTAATCTATTCAGACCGAGTGGTCGTCTCGTCTCTGTAGTCTAGCTACCAGAACTGGCTCAGTATTCTTTTAGAGCAGTCTTCTCCCTTCAAAAGTAAATAATAGATAAATTCAAACTTAATAACTATAGAATATGATTACAAATCTAATTTATATGTTTCTACTTTAAGAAAGGTGATCTATTTAATAATTTTTTCCGATTCCTCTCTCTTGTTTAACCCACTCTTATGGGTACTAAAATTTGACATATAATATTGTTCCCTTCTTTTTTGTTTTGTATCTATATCGCCTCTTCTGCTAGTGACTTTTATATGTTCCAAAATACACCATTTAAGATCATCTACTCTGTGTTTCTTTTCTATCCAATGTTCTACTAAAGGGGCATTTTTTGGAGTGTTGCGAGTGGCTGACTTATGTTCATTAACTCTAATGCGTATTTCTCTTCCAGTTTCTCCTACATAGCTCATTTGGCAGGGGCATATAATGAGATAAATTACATTCTTAGTGCGACAGTTAACCATCCTATTGAAATAATGTATTTTACCATCATAATTTATATTATCACCGTTCATGATGGTCTCACAGTTAGTACACGAGCCACACAATTTTTTTACCATCTATTATGCTTAATTGCCTACTTTCCTTGCTCTCTTTATAGGTATGCACAAGACAGTCTCTAATCGTTCTATTTCTTCTGTAGGCAAAAAGTGGACATTCTAATTTAGTGTTGTCCCCTTCATTTAGCAGTGACCAATTCCTATTGATTACATATTTATTTTATTACTAATGTATGTAAAATTTGTGACACAAGTTATTCTTTGTTTCTCCTCAGTATTTTTCATTTTTTCTTCAAACAGACTTTCTCTACTATAACATTTTGCCCTTTTATTAATGTTCGAATGTCTTTCAAAATTCCTCCTGTTCGTACAATTGCGGCGAACTTGGAGAAACTGGCCAAATGGAATGTTATCTTTTTGACACCAAGGATGGTTGTTATTGTAATGTAGCACAGTATTGCATTCCGTCGGTTTATTAAAAAAATCAACCTCCAAAAGTCCTTGCTTTGATATAATTTTATATCTAAAAAGTCACATTCCCATTTGTTTATTGCTGAGGTAAAATTCAGATTTGGATCTCCTAGGCTGAGCCATTTAATGAATGAATCCAAAAGCTCTCTCTCTGCCTGCCAAATGAAGAATATATCGTCAATATACCTCGACCAATGGCTAATGTTTTCCCAAAATGGTGCCAATTCATTGTATATATGTTTGGCCTCAAAAGAACCAACATATAAACATGCTAGACTTGGAGCACATGTGGCTCCCATACTGGACCCTTTAACTTGGCAGTATAAAGTCTCATTAAACAGGAAGATGTTATTTTTTTCAATAATTTTCACACACTCGATCAGAAATGTCGAATGCAATGACAATTTCTCATTTTCATCCTGCAGAAGTCCTCTGATCATCTGTATGGTATAATTCTGAGGAATATTCATATAGAGGGCTTCTATATCCAATTAAACTAGCCACTGTGTTTTAGGATTAAAAGGAATACCTTCAATTTTATTAATCATATCTGTCGTATCTTTAATGAAAGAAGTCTGTTTAGAAACTAAAGGTCTAAGGAAACAGTCTACATATTTACTTAAGGGCTCCGTTAAAGAATTATTACTTGAGATAATAGGTCGCATAGGTGGATCTAAAAATCTTTTTGTGGACCTTGGGGAGACCATACATAGCTGGTATTGCAGGGTGATCATTGCGTAGAAAATTATATTCTTCCAGGCAAATCACCTCATCTTCCTTGGCAAGTCTTAGAATACTGCCTATTTTGCAAGATAATTCCCTCCATTCATCCTTGTTTGATCTTCTGTAGTGGGACTCAATATTAAGTAATGATTGCATCCTATTGTTGTAATCATCTTTATCTAAAATTATTACACTGCCTCCCTTATCATCCGCTTTTATCGTCATATCATTACTATGTTCTAAATTATTTAGGGCCATTCGCTGTATGTTTCACAAATTATGTGTCCACGTTTTTCCAGTTAGTAGGCCTTCTTGGCTTTTTTCTATTACTCTTTCAAATATTTTTTATTTCTTTGCCTAACATTTGTCTAGAAGGAGTCCACACTGACACTGGTTTCAACCCAGATCTATTTTCAGTTGGTATTTTTTCTTTACCTGCAAAGAATTTATTGAATTTTATCTTTCTAAAAAAGTCTCTGATATCTCTTTCAATTTCAAATTTATTAGCTGGAGAGGACACAGAAAAACCTAATCCTTTTTCTAAATCCTGTTCCTAATCTTTTGTTAATATTCTTGAAGATAGATTAATTATTGGGGCTTTTTTATTTTCTATTCCCAGTACTCCTGGGGTACTGAGGATTCTCCACCAGGCTCAGCATCTCCTCCCTGTGGCTTGCACAGATGTTGAAGGCATAGATGGAGACGTCACACAGGGAGGGATAGTTGTGTGTGAAAATGCCTGGCGGAGGTTAGTTCTGATCTCCCTCAGTATTCCTATGACTTCGTCCCTTTGGATATAGAAACGCTCAAATCTTTGGTCTTGGGAGGCCCGCAGTTGTTCAATGTTCCAGAGGCGTTGAGAAACCTGGCCCATTGATCCCTAATACCCCTCATAGGCATCCAGTACCCGGGAGAGGTTGGCCAAGGCATTAGTGGCACCAGCTTTTTGCCGACGTGGATCCACACCTAACCCTACAGGTTGGCACGGTTTGTGCCTGCCCAGTCGAACATGATCCTCCTTCCTCATTGACTGTGTTTGTGTCTGTCAACTCCAGAGTGGACTGTGCTGCTGTGTTTTGATGTTGTTGTCCGTGGTAGAGGGTGTATATGTTCTGGTAGGGGTTAGCTGTGCTTTGGTAGCTGAGGTGGGAGATGATGCAGTGTATCCTGCTTGACATGCTGGTGCCATCTGCAGAGCCAAACCTGATGGGCCAGGTTCCTCCTCCGCGTCCAAGGGTACAGGAGGGTCGTCTTTGCGGGGGAACTCATTCAGGGTTGGAGTCTGGGCCTGGCTGGTTTCTTCAATCTGCATGGAGGTGTTCCCAGATTGCCCGGTTGGTACAGATATGACACAGTTAATCCCTGGATCCCAAAACAGTTTTAGATGGATGATTTGGCACCTATCCCCATGATGTTAGCCTTTATTTGTTTTATCAAAGAGAAGTAACTCTGGAGTGGGTGCTCCTAGCTTATGTTTGGTTTGGAAAGGAAACACATTATGTTTATAGTAAGGCCCTCACTCACCAACCTAGTTGGTGACATGCTTCATCAACGGGCCCCACCCAAGGCAACGAGTGCACCTTGGGTATGCTACGACGCCTGGATACAGCGGAGCTGGTATTGTGCCGTGAGAGTGCAGTGAAAGGAAGTGAGTGGATGTTAAAAAAGCTGTCCTAAGGGTCCCTGGGATAAGAAATTACTATTTTAATGGGTGGGCCCTTGGCAGTTAATAAAAACGAGAGTCGGATATTTAAGGAGATCTTATGGTAACTCCAATATCCTAGTCGGTCAACATGTTTCAGCCGTGCTCTCTTAGTGGTATGGCTTGCTTCAGGACCTATGTGTAGTGCAAAGTGAGTGGTCTAAAAACGTGTTATTAGAAGACCATATATGTGACACACGCGCTAAGGTGTGATATGTGGTAGAGGAGAATTTCCTCTAGTGGCGCTTTCCTGTGGGG
This sequence comes from Calotriton arnoldi, assembly GCA_963921515.1. Classification (NCBI taxonomy): domain Eukaryota; kingdom Metazoa; phylum Chordata; class Amphibia; order Caudata; family Salamandridae; genus Calotriton; species Calotriton arnoldi. Next base: position 80,154 of record CAWUFW010010731.1, on the reverse strand, counting down.
AAGGAAAAGACAAACAAACATACAGAGAAACATGTAACATACTGGTATAGTTGTTTCAGGAGCGGGTTGTCCGTGCTCTTATGCGGTCAAAGGCACAGTGAGGACAGGGTGTGGCGTAATTAGTTATAATCGACGCCTGGTAATTCATGCGGTACCGGGTGGTAAAAATCAAGATGCGCATAACATGGTGCATCGTGTAACTTAAAAACGAAAAGCAAAAAGAGCAAAATATCTTACTCAGACAATATCCGGAAAGTGCCACATGAGTTCCATGTGGGGGCCAGACCTGTAGTCACACTCTATGTGACAAAAATTAAACAAGGAGACAAAAGCGATTTAAAATTTACCCGCATGCTTTGCTGTGAGAAAATGCCAGCAGCGGGGTGGAGAGGCAGTTTTAAAGCATACCCCCCTTAGGATATTCCCACTTACTTCATCAAGGTCTAGGACCCTTCTCGGTACCTGCTTCAGCCGCCATGGAGCTCCGTGGTAGAATGAGTGGAGCTGGGCGGTGGTTTAAATACTCTGCTGGTTCCAACAGGTGTCAGCGAGTTCGGTTAATTGGGAACCGCTGTGGCTGGTTCAATGGGTTCAGGTGCTGGTTTAGGCTGTCTTCTGATGGGTCTGCAGGAAAGAATAGGCATAGAGAAAAGACACGCCCCTGTGGGAGTGTAAACATAGAGAAAAGACACGCCCATGTGGGAGTGTCGAGTGCTTATGTGTGCAGAAAAAATAAAATAAACTGAACTGAAGTTTAACTCATAAAAGACCCGGAGGTACTGCTAATAGTAGCAGGTGTTGTTATTCTCAATTCAAGTGTGCCTACTAGTTGTGGCTTGAAAGAAATCTGAGAATGATTCGTGTTGATTGGGAACATATCACATACGACACCGAGGGAATTTATTCTGCAGTGCGCCACCCTAGCACTTAAACAAAATTATTTCAAATTCGAAGGAGAGTTCTACTTGCAGACGAAGGGACGTCTATGGGCAGTATTTTCGCCCCCAGCGTAGCTGGCCTCTACGTATATCAGTTTGAGAAACAACACATCCTGGCGGCTACCAACCCATACAGCACCAACATCCAATTTTGGCGACGCTACATCGACGATATCCTTATGATATGGACAGGGCCAGTCGACACCCTCGACAATTTCTTGACGTGGCTTAACCAGCGGGATCCCTTCCTACGGTTCACCAGTAGCGCTAGCAACTCCAAGATAGCATTCCTGGACCTAAACATCGAGGCAACAGAGGGCAAACTACAGACTACCACATATCACAAACCTACATCACGTAATTCCCTACTGCAGTTCAGCAGCTTCCACCCGAGGTCCCTCAGAGAAAACCTGCCATACGGCCAATTTCTGCGGATACGCCGTAACTGCAGCCTCACTAGAGACTACAAACAGCAATCCTCTGAACTAGCAGATAAACTACTGGAACGCGGGTACCCGGAGAAGATAATCAATACCACCAAGAAGAGGGGCCGTAACCAACAGAGGGACGCCCTCCTAGAGGACAACACACGGGACAACACCATGACATGTTTGACCTGCGTCACCACCTACAATGTGGCCTCAAATCAAGTAGCCAAGATACTTAACAAGAACTGGCACATAATTAACAGTGGCATCATGCAATGGGAACGCCCGCTATTGGCATACAAAAAAGCGGGTAGCCTTCGAGACTGCCTGGTCTCCACCAGACCACCTATACCCAGAACTCCAGCACCTAACACTGTACTTAATGCGTGAGGGTTCCACGGCATTAAAGGTCACTACCCCTGCGGTGACTGCAGTGTCTGCCATCTTACAAAAGCAACTAAAAACTTAAGCCTGGAGACAGGAAAAACGTGGCAACAGCTCCACCACACTAACTGCGACTCCAATAATGTCATCTATCTGATCACCTGCACATGCGGCCTTTGTTATGTAGGCATGACGAGTCGCAAAGTCAGAACCCGAATTGTGGAACATCACAGCACCATACGATGTAGAAAAAACATAAGTAAACTGACAGACCACTTCATCCAAGCAAGCCACACCCCTAATGACCTAAACTGGACTGTAATAGAACATATCAACAGCCAGACCCTTTCAAATGACAGGATCCTGCTACTTAAGGAGCAACGTTGGATCTATCGCCTTTCCACGAACATCACAGGGTTAAAAGACAACATACCCTGGAATAGCATGAATCCAACCTGAACCACAGCACCATGTGTAAAATCTTCCTGCCTTACAAAAAGACCAACCTGGACATCACCTCAGTGTGAGCAACACTTCCTGTTTTAACTCCCAAACAGGCCACCCAAAATGAGACATTACATAACCACCTTAGTGTCAAGAGCACCACTTGACCTAACAAAAGCAACATCTTTTTTCACACGACAGTGCGAATCAAAGTGTATGTCTACACTAGACTCTACGTCTCTTCTCCTTTGTGATATGTTCCCAATTAACACGAACCATTCTCAGATTTCTTTCAAGCCACAACTAGTAGGCACACTTGAATTGAGAATAACAACACCTGCTACTATTAGCAGTACCTCCGGGTCTTTTATGAGTTAAACTTCAGTTCAGTTTATTTTATTTTTTCTGCACACATAAGCACGCGACACTCCCACATGGGCGTGTCTTTTCTCTATGTTTACACTCCCACAGGGGCGTGTCTTTTCTCTATGCCTATTCTCTCCTGCAGACCCATCAGAAGACAGCCTAAACCAGCACCTGAAACCCATTGAACCAGCCACAGCAGTTCCCAATTAACCGAACTCGCTGACACCTGTTGGAACCAGCAGAGTATTTAAACCACCGCCCAGCTCCACTCATTCTACCACGGAGCTCCATGGCAGCTGAAGCAGGTACCGAGAAGGGTCCTAGACCTTGATGAAGTAAGTGGGAATATCCTAAGGGGGGTATGCTTTAAAACTGCCTCTCCACCCCGCTGCTGGCATTTTCTCACAGCCAAGCATGCGGGTAAATTTCAAATCGCTTTTGTCTCCTCTTTTAATTTTTGTCACATAGAGTGTGACTACAGGTCGGGCCCCCACATGGAACTCATGGGGCACTTTCCGGATATTGTCTGAGTAAGATATTTTGCTCTTTTCGCTTTTCGTTTTTAAGTTACACGATGCACCATGTTATTGATTTTTACCACCCGGTACCGCATGAATTACCAGGCGTCGATTATAACTAATTACGCCACACCCTGTCCTCACTGTGCCTTTGACCGCATAAGAGCACGGACAACCCGCTCCTGAAACAACTATACCAGTATGTTACATGTTTCTCTGTATGTTTGTTTGTCTTTTCCTTCCCCACAGGAAAGCGCCACTAGAGGAAATTCTCCTCTACCACATATCACACCTTAGCTCGTGTGTCACATATATGGTCTTCTAATAACACGTTTTTAGACCACTCACTTTGCACTACACATAGGTCCTGAAGAAAGCCATACCCCTAAGAGAGCATGGCTGAAACATGTCGACCGACTAGGATATTGGAGTTACCATAAGATCTCCTTAAATATCCGACTCTCATTTTTATTAACTGCCAAGGGCCCACCGATTTAAATAGTAATTTCTTATCCCAGGGACCCTTAGGACAGCTTTTTTAACATTCACTCAGTTCCTTTCACTGCACTCTCACGGCACAATACCAGCTCCGCCTTATCCAGGCGTCGTAGCACACCCAAGGTGCACTCGGTGCCTTGGGTGGGGCCCGATGATGAAGCATGTCACCAACTAGGTTGGTGAGTGAGGGCCTTACTATAAACATAATGTGTTTCCTTTCCAAAACAAACATACGCTAGGAGCACCCACTCCAGAGTTAGTTCTCTTTGATAAAACATATATACCAGGGGAAGTGAACTGGCTCCAGTATCTTTCCTCCCTCTCCTTTTGATTTTTACTGTTAGCCTTTATTTGACATAAACAATGCAACTTTTTCATGATGTGGATTATGGTCTTGCTCCACCTCTCTGCTGATATGGTCATGTTCTCAAATTGAATTGTAACATGTCTACTGACATTGACTTGTACCTGACACTCTGTGGATGACACTTGAGGATTAGTGAGCACCACATCTAATGAATTGGCATGACACACATAGTCATCAATTAGAAATGTTAGTTGTTGTTATTCCTGTGTGCTGTGCATGGTCGATGTATCATCAGAAACATTGAAGTAACAGCCTATTGCATTTTAGTATTTTGCTGATCCACATCATCCCTGGGCAGGTAGATGTGTTGGTGTATGTGGTTGAGCATGGCGTCTAAGAAATTGTGAAAGAAATGTGAAAGCACACTCTGTGACACCCCTCCATCCACTGCAATGACATCTTGGTAACTACCACTGGCCAATAGGTGGAGGGAGCACAGCACCTCGACAAGGATGAGAATAGCATTGCAGCACTGGGTACCGCTTTCTAGTGGCTTTAAGGTGGCTATTAGCTCTAGAATCACATTGCTTCTCAGCCTGTATTGCTCATAAATCTCTTCCTCTGTCTTCTCAAACATGGTCAGCCTGACTCTGAAATCCTCTCCTGTCTCCTCCTCCTCTGGTGGTGAGAAGCAAAAATCTGTATCCTCCTTACTATCACGTGCAGGGCAGCCATTGTTGAAAGGTTTCTGAGGCATTCTGGGCCTGTTTTTATAGGCTTGGCTCTGTTACCACCTGTTTTGGATCCATGGTAAATTTCATGTAAAAACGGGCCATTTTGCCACTAATTGTAAATTGCGACTCATTTGTGCATGATGGTTAGCAACTCACAAATAGTGACTCGTTATTTGAGACACGAAAATACCACCCACAAATTCTTGCGAGTCAATAATCGGTTGCATCGCAAATTCAGATTTGCGAATGTCTGTCGAACATCGCGTACGGCCAATTTTGGAAAACGATTTTACATCTGGGCCCTAATGTCTATATCTATCTATAGCTCGAAAATGCTCTTTTAAAACCCAGCACAAAAGCACTGTTTTAAAACAAAAATTGGAACAGATGAGCAGGTTGGGGAGAAAGTGGGGTGAAAACACATTGGATGGGGTAGAAACAACACAGTAGGCAGGGAGAGAAGCAACACAGTGGCAGGGGTAGAATATGGGAAAGAACAAAATGGAGCACCGGGGGAGAAGCACATGGACGAGAGAGAGCAACACATGTGTTCATGGGAGAAGACAAAAACATGGGCAGGAGCAACATGCAGGCCGGAAGAAAAGCAAACATGGAAGAACACTAATGGAAGTTGAAGACTACAAAAAAGTCAGTGGTCTGAAGTGTACTAACTCAAAGCCTCCTGTAAGTATTGCAAGCCCCATAAAGGAATAACATTTAAGGGAACGCTGCTCCTATCTGAATGGAGCAAGCATACTAAAATATGACAAGGAAGACTAGGATGCATATTTATGTAGATTCAGAGTTCATAAATAGTTAATTTCACAATTAGAGAGGTGAATGACCAAGTTATTTCCTCATCCAAATTGCAAAGCATGTTGTCTGACAGCAATGTACTTACAATCAAGCAATGCAGTATGCACTCTATTTGCTTTTTTGGGGGTAGTACCCTTTTAAATTTAACTTGGGGTGTAAGAGAAAGCAAGAACCAGGCACAATCATAAAAATAAATTGTTTTTGTTTCAGCCTAGCCCCTCCAGTATACATTCCCTATCCTCTTTCCTGATTGCCTCTGTGTCTAATGTGAAGCGTGCAATCCGGTCTTCCAAGGGGTCCATCTCATACCATAGAATGTGTACAATTCATAATGATTGTGTTAAGTAAACAAATGATATTGTGTATAATTGAAAAAGGTGAGGTTGCAAAGTAAGAGAAAGCAACAAACATTCTACGAATGATTCAACTAACAGTCACATGAAGAAGTACACTAACTGGGACAAATTCTGAATGAGAAGGGACACAACTTATCAAGTTTAGAATAATTAATTTTGCAGTTGTTGCTCAATATGGTAGGATTCTTCCAAGAAGGGCAGCTTTAGGTCTGGCCTAATAATAATTTTGGTAATTAATTCTCTATTTTGGAACAATTCTTTTAATATGGCATACATCATGTGTGGCACTTTCCACCAGTCCTGCAGTTTTAAGCAGCAAATTACAGTTTTGCTTTTATTTTTTCAAGTATGAGCTGAAGAATCACAACATGCTGTGAACTAGGCCTGGGCGAAATTTGAATTAGAATTTCGTTCTATGCTTGTTACATGAAATTCCAGAAATTATGCCAAAATGACATTTTGTGTAAATTTGTGCCGTTTGCAGTAAACATTTACTGCAAATGGCAGAATTGGCCATACAATTTTACTGCCAATTACTGGAAATTGTGCCATTCATGAAAAAAAAAATTGCTGTAAACCCACAAGAATAACAGAATGCGAGCAGCTGTTGTTCGCGGTTCTCTTGTTTAAATGCATCCTCACCCCCCAAAAATTGATGCAAGGATGCATTTTGAGCTAAAATATAGAGCGAACTGACAGATTTGAATTTCATAATTTGGGGCCTCATTACGATGTCAGTTGGACTTATGTCCGACCGGCACCGCGGTGGAACAAGGACTGCCCAACTAGGAGTCGAAGGACCCGCAATAGGGATTAGGATGCGACTGCCTTCAAGGCGGACGCAATGTGTATATTTTGTATTGTGGCATATGCTGTGGGCTGCAGCACAGGCCGCAGTACAAAATAAACACATCTAACATATCCCTGCACTATGTGGCAGGCACTATGCTTTGCCTGCCATATGGTGCAGGGATATGTACGGTGCCCCCCAGGGCCCATATCGGAGGGTCAGGGTGGACGGGGGCCCACTACGGGCCCCCAAGTCCCTTGCTACAGCATTTTCATGGCGGGTTCACCGCCATGAAAAGACCGGCGGAAGGGGACATTGTAATCCCTACGGCGGTGCCTGAGCAGGCACCGCCACCATTGTAGGGATTCAAGTTGGTCTGCCGGTCTGACGTGCTCCTTGAGCCCGTCGGATGCGCGGCTGATGGTCTCTCCGCCCGCCCCCCATCCGCCTGCCATCATAATGTGGTGGGCGGACATGCAGGGTCTGATGGCGGTGGGACCACCACCGACGGCCTGACGGTGGTGGTCCCACCGCCATCGTAATGAGGCCCTAAGTGTAATTTTGCATAATATCGACCGACGCAAAGAAAAATTGGAAGGAAGAAACAAGAAAATAGGCACTGTCACACTCTGTGATTAGAACATCCCCAGGCTGCCAGTGCCCCAGGAACCAAAAAGAGGAGAGCACTGCTGCACTCCGGAGATACTAAGGGTGCTGTTCCTGCCCCCATGTGAGGGAAGGTGGGAGCTTCTGGTGACAAGCTTCCCTTCCACTTGAACCAGGGACTGAAGCAAAGAATCAGCTGGCAGACTCCTGTGTCGCCACATCAGAGTGTGTCGGCCGGGTTAATATTTTTGTTTTGTTCGTTCATAATCATCATGCTTCTTTTAATATCTGCTCTAATAGTTCTGAGTAAATATTCTGCATTAGAATGTTCATAAATAAATTCATTATAAAATGCTAGCTCAGATTTCTTTTTTTTTTTGTCCTCATTCGCCTCAGACCTTAGTGAACATACAAGCCGCCCGTACCATTACTCGATGTTGAAAAGACGTAGGCCATTGGATGGGGACCAGATGGGAGCGCCTCGCCTACTGGTACTACAGCCGGCTGGAATGACACTAGCCCCACAGTAAAGGGGGTGGTCTCTCTTCCATTCAGCCTAGATGACCATAGCAACTATTGATGTTGGCTAGAGAGGAACTAGGGGTGCCCAACCTAGTGAGAAGAGTTTCAAATGAGGCATATTCATAGGACCTGGGTTACCATATAACTCAATAATGACATGAATGAGTGGGAGGGGGCGGGGTATTTCCCTATTCCCCGTCTCCCTGAACTAAAGATTTGACCATTCTAGTAAGAAATCCCATAGTACTTTCTTTTTGCTGCTCTGAGTTCTACAAAGATCCAGTCTTGACGTCGCAAACAATGAAGATAACCACTCAGAGTGCAGGGGGGGTGCTGTTTCTACTCATCTTTTACATATTTCCCTCCTGGCCAACAATATAGCCTAGAAAAGGAAAGATCTAGCGGGGTCCCTGATTTCACTGGATATTCCGAAAATTATTTGAGTGAAATTGATTTGAATTGGGAAACCTAGAATATCTGTGATGGTGCAACCTACTCTTTCCCAAAAATCTGCTATGGCCGGGCACTCCATAAACATATGTACATCCAAGGCTCTCTCCATTTGGCATTTTTTACAGCTGACTGGAGACCCTTTTGACATTTTAGTCAGCCTTAACGGAGATAAATAGGCCCTATGAAGCGTGAACAAGTGGTTCTTCCTAAGCCAAGCTGGTTTTACAGTGGCAAACAGAATATTAAATGAGTCTGCCAAAGCTGTTCCCACTGTTGATTTGGTATGGAGGCTTCCCACAATTCTTCGGCCAATTTAAAACCCCCATCAACAGCCTCTTCAATAGCCCAGTATAAAAAGGAGACCTCCTTCCTCCCTGCCGGTCTTATCACTAACTGCTCCTCAAGGTTGTTGCCTATGCCCATGGGTTTTTTCAAATTTTGGAACCAACTCTGCAACTGAATGTATTTAAATTTGGACAGACCTTCTCCCACCCTGCTGTGTAGTGATGACCAAGATACGAGCCTGCCCTCATGGGCCAGATCCCCCCCACACCTTTAACCCAGCCTCTCTGAGTGGGAGTGCTAGCCTATCCTTCAGGCAATCTGGAGTGTCTGGAAAATCCCACAGGGGGGCAAGGCACGAGAAATAGTTTAATCCCGTCAGCCTTTTAATGCTAGCCCAGGTTTTAGCCATTCCCTGCAGGACTTTTAACTTGATCTTTTTGAAAAATGTTGGTTCTCCGAATTTAAACAGAAAACCCTCCTGGGAGAGCCCAGTGCCAATTATCATTGCGGAGAACATGGCCCCCACCCCTGTACTCTCTGGGGTTTTTAAAAGCATCCTGGAATGTCATACTTGAAAGGCCCATGCGTAATATTGCAGATCCGGCAATGCGAGACCTCCCTTCTCCCTCCTGCGTCTCAACTTCTTCCAGGCAATTCTAGTGCCCCTGTATGCCCAGACAAACAAATTAATTGCCTGTTGGAGCTTCACTATAGCTGATTTATCAAAGTGTAGTGGGATGGTGTTAAAGAGGAAGGTGATTTTTGGAAGCACCACCATCTTTACCAGGTTAATCCTCCCAAGGATGGTTAGAGGGATGTGAGCCCAGGACTTCATACGTTTCTGGCACTCCTTTGAGACACTTGCCAGGTTGGTCCCTGAGATCTAATCGATATCTTAAATTATTCTGACCCCCAGATACCTCATGTCACGCTTGGTCTGATGCTGGCCCTCTGCCATATTCCAGGTCATGACCTCAGTTTTCTCTGTGTTCACCTCGTAGCCAGATATCTGACCAAAGTCTTGTGCCAACCTAATGACCGCAGGAAAGGTCCTGGCAAGGTCCGCAGAAAGGATCAGGATATCATCGGCCTACAAGGCCACCTTCCTCTCCCAAACCCCATGCTTGAATGGCAAAATGCTGGATTCCTCCCTTAGCCACTGTGCAAAGGGCTCAATGTACATGTCAAAGAGAAGGGGAGAAAGAGGGCAGCCCTGCCTAGTGCCCCTAGTGATCCTGAAGGATCTGATCACATTGCCATTAACCAATAGTCTAGCTGACGGATCTTGGTAAATCAGCTGGATGGCGCGAGAAAACTTCACCCCCAGATTATATTTCTCCATGACTGCCGATAAGTAGACCCAGTTGACCCTATCAAATGCCTTAGTGGCATCTAATGTTATTGCAGCGAGGGGGAGCGAATAAGTCGTAGCCAGATCTATTGCCCCAATAAAATCATAGGTAAGGTCACATAGGTTCCTGCCTGTAACAAAACCTTTTTGATCAGTATGGAGCATGTCTCCCGCAACCGAACCCAGCCTGCTAGCCAGAATCCTGGCAAAGATTTTGTAATCTGCATTTAGCAGTGAGATGGGTCTATAAGATCCCCAACAGGCTGGGTTCTTCCCTGGTTTCAGGATCAGAATAATGGTAGCCTCTCCCCAAGAACCTGGCAGCCTTATCCCATCCACTAAAATCTTATTAAAGAGCTGTGTTAAAGTGGGAACCACAACCTCCCCCAAAGATCTATAAAGTTCTATAGGCAGCCCATCAGGCCCAGCCGCTTTCCCGCCTTTACTAGCAAGGATGGCGTTTCTCACCTCTTCCTGGGAGATATCTTGCTCTAGATCTTCCTGCTGAGATAGGTTCAGGGGGGTAAGCGTACACCCAATCAGCCACTCCATGGCTTCAATGTTGTCCACCGCCCTATCTTCCTGATACAGATATTGGAAGAAATCAAAGAAAACGCTCCCTATCTCTTCATCTGTGGACAGAGTGCTACTCCCATCCGTGCTAACAATTTGTTTAATCAGGTTGCGCATCTTATCAGACTTAACCTTCCACGCCAGGAACTTGCCTGCACTCTCTCCATACTCAAAATGGGCAAGTTTACTTGCCTCCCATCTGCGTGCGACCCTAGTCTGAAGGATAGTGTCTAATTGATTTTTTAGTGTTCTTAATTTAAGAAACTTTTCCTGCTGTTTCTCGGAGCCAATCCCCCTATTCAGACCCATCTCTACTAACTTCATTTCCGCCTCCTTACTTGCCACCGCTTCTCTGTATTGTCTGTTCTTAAAACATACCCTGCTTGTAATCATACCCCTTAAAAAGGCCTTTAGGGAGTCCCAAACTACCGAAATCACAGCTGAGCCTAAGTTGGCAACCAAGAAACTCTCGGTCTCCTGAGATAGATACTTCGTCTCCTCACCCTCTAAAAGTAGGGTTCGATCAAATGTCCAGACTCTAGGGTGTTGGCCTTCTATTAGGACTAAATCCATCCATACCCCTGAGTGGTCTGACAAATGAGGAGTCAGATAGCCGATGTCCTTGATCATACCCTTCAAGCTGTGACTGACCAAGATGTAGTCGATTCTCGACTTGTGGCTGTATTTACTATTATAGTACGAGACTCCCAACTGAGAACCGGATCTGTCTCTCCAAATATCACAAAGTCCGTTTTGCACCATCATAGATTGAAGGTACATCCGGGACCTAGAAGGGACCCTAGCTCTACTACTAGCCGACTTATCCAATTTGGGATTTAAGACAATATTAAAATCCCCAGCGATGATTACTGGATCTGGGTAATCCAAGAGATTCGGAAAAAATAGTTTGAGAGAAGACGGGTCGTCCTGGTTTGGCCCATAGTAGCCCACTAAGGTGAGCGGAGAGCCCGAGATAATCACCTTCGCAATGACCCACCTGCCACCCGGGTCCACCAAAGTGTCTAAAATACGGGCTTTTGCTTGTTTTTTAATTAATATAGCAACGCCCCTTATGTTAGCACTCTGATTGGAGCACATCAAATGATCCAACCATTTTTGTTTTTTAAAAACCTCAGTTATCTCTTCCTTCAAAAGATGAGTTTCCTGTAGGATTATGACCTGCGCGGGGGAGTCTTTTATATATTGCAAAATTTTTGCCCTTCTGGTTTTCACACGCAGGCCATTAACATTCCAGGACAAAAGCTGAATTGTTTTCATGGGGGTTTAAACATGAGATCCATGAATCGACTAAGTCGCCAAAAGAACCAACACCAGACCAATCGCAACCGAACCAAGGCAGTTTGAACAAACAATAAGGAGAATGAGGAAATATTTTGTATTTTACCCCTATGCTCCCAACCCCATGCTCCCCTACTCACCCCCCCACAAAGCCCCTCCCAGGAGAACCCCCCCCCCATTAAACTGGACAGATAGAGTACTGTAGCTGCTCCCCGGGGCTGCCCGCCCTGTCCCTTATAATCGAATAATCAAATATTTACAAAAAGAGAAAAAGAAGGAAAGTTGAAACCTGAACCTTAACTACCACTTACTAAGATGCTCATATGTGTCCCTATGTGTGTGCCTATGTGATTATCTCTCTGGTACTGTTTATTTTATTTTAATTTTCAGAGCCCCAAAAGGACATAAGTGTATGTTTAGAGATCCTGATGTCTAATCTCTAATCTGCCCAGTTAATTCTTATACATGAATACCATGGTAGAATCGCCCAACCAGGGATAAATTGACCTACTATACTTCTCCTTTCCCCCAACTTTCTAATAGATCATCTGCCTCTTGTACTGTTCTAACATTATGCATTTTGTTTTTATGCATAATTTTCAACATTGCAGGGAATTTGAGTTGAGCCACAGCACCGAGTTTTTTAAAATCGTCTAATTTCCTGCCCAGCTCCCATTGCCTGTCGAGGGTTGCTCAAGCCCGATCTGAACGTATTTCAAATGAAAAGTCTCTAGCCTTCAATGATTTTAGCTTTAGAGCCATATTGAGAATCTTTTCCTTCAAGGAGTACGTATGGAAGTTTATAAGTATTTTCCTGGGCTTTATTCTGTCGGGGTACTTTCTAAAGGGGTCTCTATGGACTCTCTGAATGTCCTTCCTCAGATCTTCCTCTGACTCCTCAATCTGAAGCGATTCTTTTAACAGTGAGACTATGTAGGATTTAAGGTCATCCCCCTCCCTCACCTCCGGGATATTCAAGATGCGCAGATTACTTCTTCGAGAGTTGTTTTCTAACATCTCTAGCTTATCCCGAAGGACCCCCTCCTCTCGCTTGAGAGACAGAATGTCCGCCTTTGTTGTTCCGAGGTCCCCCTTTAGTTCTCCCACTGTATTCTCCAAGGTGTCAGTTCTCGTGTTTAGGAGATCGATCTTTCTTTCCAGTGACTCACAAAAATTCCTAATTTCCCCTTGATTGGCCTCAGAAATGGAGAACCCCTTCTTGAAGTCCTCTGATAGGGTGGAGAAAAGCGCTTCCAAAGATGCTACTGAAGGACCTCTTGTTTCGCACTCACTGGGACCTCCGTCCCCTACTGCATCACTCTTGTCTTCTGTACCTGGAGGTGCCAGGGTTTTCTGGCCGTCAATGTCCTTTCCTTTGTCCAGGGCCCCGATTGAGCTTTTTCCTGTAATCGTGGTAGTGCTTGATGCTGTGGGCAAAGGACCCCCGAAAGCCTCCATCCTCTCAGAGGAGGGTCTTGAGACAAACTGTCCGACTGAACCCCTTCTAAGGGCCTCTCCCTGCTTCACCACGTCTAATACGACTGGTTGCACTTTGAAATATGACCTTAGCGAGGGGGTAATCCTAACTTTAAGATCCAAGGGGTTCCTTTTTGCCCTACCTGCCTTTATACTCCTGCCTTTGATCTCAGACCTCTGAAAAGTGGAGCTGCCACTCTCCATATCTGCACTGCTAGTGTCCCTTATCTCCTGGCTCTTTCCTGTACCCAATTTCTCCTCAGGGAAATGTTTGGTGTTTTTGCCGCCTGACTTTAACTTTCCTGGCCCCTGGGAAGCCCCTCCGTGCTTTTTGCCCTTCTTGAATACCTTAACTGAGGGCACAGTATCTAGAATTGCCTGAGGTGGGGGACTCACCTCCTGAACCCCCTGATTCTGCTCCTGCTGTGGCTGCGTGGAAGACCAGAGAACGCTGCGACCCAGATTCAGGGCTTCATTTGCCTCCTACGTCTCCCCTCCAAAGCCAGCCTTCTCCAGGATGATGGAAGCTTCACTTGTGTTGCCGCTGCCGAGACTACCGAAGCTGACCCGGAGGAGCCCGCGAGCAGCTGCTCTGCGGCCCCTCCTCAGCTCCAGGGCGGGCGCTACCCACCGGGACAAGTGCAGAGAAACCTCAGGCGGCAGGGCTCCAAGGCACATCCCCCGCAAGAACCAAAACGTGCTGAGGGGAAACAAAAGGAAGAAGAAAGAATGACGAACGGGACACTCAGGGCAGCCTGAAAAAAAGCTAAACGGGTCTCAGCTATGCCTCCTCATCAGGTACGGGCCTCCAATCCTTCCGGGGAGCAAGCGGCTTCTCTCCTTGCGGCCGCCATGTTCTCCGTGCAATTGAAAATTCCCAGATGCCGGCTCAGATTTCTTTCTATGCTTTCTTGAGAGCAATCTTAAATTAACCCCCTCAAATATGTGTCTCTGAGAGGTAATGTTATGTTCTCAATACAGCCTCCATTTGGGTAAGTTCTTTGGAGTTTTGAAGGACAAGATCTGGTTTCCCTGCTTTGTATGGTGAGTTGGTATTCTTTCACTTGGTTAGGGTCAAGGGAAATCTACTGAGTGTTGTCAGCATGGCCCCTGTCACACAATAGACTTGAAAGGTCAGTGAGTTCAGAATGCTGTTCCCCAGGAAATATTGGGTGAGTCCCAAGGGAGTGTGTGATTCCACCTCCTCTGCGCAGCACTGTTCAGGGTATAAACTGTTTTCCAGGGAATGATGGATCTGGAGAGTAATATATGTGTTTGCACTGTCCAGTACAATCAATGACATCTGTTTAGACCCAGGAGAGGGTAAAATCCCGCCTCACTTCCCACCTTGACATCGTAGGTGTCAGCAGCACACCAACCATGAGTCCAGATGAGAAGAGCAGAAACCAAAATCAGCAGAGCAAGCCCCAGCAGAAACAACCTGATTCCTTAAAAACTCCCTCCCAGCAGAAGAAAAACTTGGGCCCCCAAGAAAATGTGGACCTGAAAATGCTTGGACATGCAGTGTGGACCCTACTTTATGGCCAATTGTGTGGCAGGTCAAAAATCACCGAGCAAAAGGGAGTACAGGAGTACTGTACTGTAGAGAGGGAAGGTCCAGCTAGCACAAGAGGGCCTGGTGCATCAAGAGCAACATCTGAAGTCATTTCTTGAAGCCCTGACACTCTGGATATTATGTAAGGATCACAAGGGCTACCAACCACAGACAGAGGGGCCGATTCCGATCTCGGTCGGAGGCGCACCTAACACAATTCGGCCGGGAAAAAAGCCAGGCGAATGCCTGTTTCCCGACCGATTCGCACATTATTCCGAACGAGCAAGTACGATGCGCACTACTGCATAGATTCCGACCCAGTCGTACTCACCCAATCCAGGTCCTGTTCTCCGACCAAGCCGGATCCGGACACGCAGAATCGAGTCGCACGGAAGCCAAAATGCAGCCCCGTCCGGCCGGACAAGTACGATGCGCTTTCCGTACGCGCCGAACCCGTCGCTACGCACGGCACGTCAAAGCATCCGGGAGAGGCGCACATAAGCTCCGATTCGCGCCACAAGACGATCCACGGCTACGAGACGAACACGCCAGCGACGAGGACGAGGCGAACCAAAGAGAAAGACGAACGAGACGAACCAACCATGAATGCCATCGTGCCGATCCTACCAATATTCTACATCTATTACCGGAACAGGCACGGACGCGTACGGCGCAGAAGGTAAGTCAGACACCAACCACAAAAACAAACTACACGTACCCGACATATCACACACACACAGAGGGATGCAGAAATTACTCACACCAGCAACAGCAGCACCAGAGGGGCGGGATGGCCATCACCAATGCCACATATACACATAGGGGCCTGGATGCCAACAACTAACACCACCCCTACCCAGGGTGTGCCAGATGCCTACCACTACTACCACCTCTACCCATGGGGGGCTGGATGCCTGTCACTACTACCACCCCTACCCAGGGGGTGCCAGATGCCTACCACTACTACCACCTCTACCCATGGGGGACTGGATGCCTGTCACTACTACCACCCCTACCCAGGGGGTGCCACATGCCTACCACTACTACCACCTCTACCCATGGGGGGCTGGATGCCTGTCACTACTACCACCCCTACCCAGGGGGTGCCAGATATCTACCACTACTACCACCTCTACCCATGGGGGCTGGATGCCTACCACCACTACCACCCCTACACAGGGGTGCCAGATGCCTACCACTACCACCACCCCTACCCAGGGGGTGCCAGATGCCTACCACTACTACCACCTCTACCCATGGGGGCTGGATGCCTGTCACTACTACCACCTCTACCCATGGGGGCTGGATGCCTACCACCACTACCACCCCTACCCAGGGTGTGCCAGATGCCTACCACTACCACCACCCCTACCCAGGGGGTGCCAGATGCCTACCACTACTACCACCTCTACCCATGGGGGATGGATGCCTGTCACCACTACCACCTCTACCCAGGGTGTGCCAGATGTCTACCACTATTACCACCTCTACCCATGGGGGGCTGGATGCCTGTCACTACTACCACCCCTACCCAGGGGGTGCCAGATGCCTACCACTACCACCACCCCTACCCAGGGGGTGCCAGATGCCTACCACTACTACCACCTCTACCCATGGGGGGCTGGATGCCTGTCACTACTACCACCCCTACCCAGGGGGTGCCAGATGTCTACCACTACTACCACCTCTACCCATGGGGGGCTGGATGCCTACCACCACTACCACCCCTACCCATGGGGGGCTGGATGCCTGTCACTACTACCACCCCTACCCAGAGGGTGCCAGATGCCTACCACTACTACCACCTCTACCCATGGGGGGCTGGATGCCTACCACCAACAACACCCCCACTCATAGGATGGCTAATGCATGACACAACAAGCACACACCAACATAAAGAATGCAACAAAAAGACATCCCCCCCAACACCATGACAAGCGTGTGTAGACTGTGTCAAATGCCTACAGCACTGAACATGACTTTGAACATACAATGTGACCCCCTATCACATGTGTCACACATAAATGTGTGTGGCCCCCACAATACAAGCAGACCATGACCACTGTGGCAATGGGGTCCAACCCCCATCATCACAGTGATCAAAAGGTAAGTGTGGGGTCCATAGCTGAAGCACATCTTGAACATTGTGGCAATGGGGTCTAAACCCCCATCATCACAGTGACCAAAATGTAAGTGTGGGGCCCATAGCTGAAGCATATCTTGAACATTGTGGCAATGGGGTCCAAACCCCCATCATCACAGTGACCAAAAGGTAAGTGTGGGTCCCATAGCTGAAGCACATCTTGAACATTGTGGCAATGGGGTCCAAACCCCCATCATCACAGTGACCAAAATGTAAGTGTGGGGCCCATAGCTGAAGCACATCTTGAACATTGTGGCAATGGGGTCCAAACCCCCATCATCACAGTGACCAAAATGTAAGTGTTGACATTGAAAAAGCTGCAACTGCCAAACTGCATGGATGATTCCTGGTCACAGAACAACAAACACATCAGTGGCAAAGTAGTGCTTGTGTCCCATAGCAACATACATTGGGGGAGGCAAACAGTGCAGTGCAAATAAGACATACCTTTGGCCATGTGCAGACAAACATCACCCATGGGGGCTGACACTGTCAACATTCATCAATGACACAATGACAGAAGTGACCATCAGAATGCAGACCCACATATTTGCACCAATGGGCACACAAAGGCAGATACCCTGTGGAGACTGTAGATGTGAGGTGAACAGATACCATACCATGGCAGCAATGGGACACACAAACAATGATCATTGTGCTGACTGATGACCTAGGAGTCCCAGGGACAGCAGGGGAAACCCACCAAACAACATACAGCCAATGGCACACTAAAGATATGCCAATGCAGTGGTGCAGATGCACAAACACAAACAGGCAGACCCACACTTCACATAAAACACAACAGGTGAGGGGGGGGGGGGTGCCAGTGTCCCCAGGCAACCACACAACACATGATGAGGCCTGAATACCAATTACACAGATGCGCATACAGTGCCACACAAAAGTAACTCATGGATCCAAATCCCCTATGTGGGCAATCAGGCATTGTTAGATGAGAGGGAGCACAAATCACACATGTCACACAAGCATGTAGGAACAGCAACTGACACAGCAAGACACAGACACACCACAGCACTACCCCCAGGGTCCCCACAATGTGGTGACCCTGGGCTGCATGACAATCCCACTGTGATGACAAAGCTAGATGTCGTTCACACTGTGAACCACAGTCATGTGTCCTGAGCAACAAACTACCATCACACCTACACAAGCACAAATCAATCAGCACGGCCAGTAAGCCAAGGCCAACATGGAGGCAGGGGTCTAGCCGGGCAACAACTCTCATCTGCACACACTCAACACCACACACCTCGACCTCCAACAATGTGCAGCAGTGAAGCTCACATGCACTGGTGACATTGCACATGCACCCATGACAATCCCATGGGTGGTGGTGGGAACCAAGGTGCAGAAACACATCACACATGGCCACTCAACAAGACTCCTGAATGACTGGCACACTGCACACTACGCCGTACATGGACATGACGGCAATACCACAACAACCAATGGGATCCCAGCCACAGTCCCACACCAATGAAGAAGCCAAGGTCACCCACAAAGAACACACATAGACAACTACCAACATTGCAGCCCTGACCCTGAGGAGTGCCAGCAGTCACACACACGTGTCACAATCACTGAAAGATGACACAAACTGGAAATCACATGACAGGTGTAAACAACAAGTGCCAAGGGGAAACCTGACTGTGACCCATCTGCGTCTGCACACAAACTCAGCCCTGACAGCAAACACACCTATGGGTGACACCCTGATGACCAGTAATGTGCCATGCACCCACATCACAGAGAACCCAGGGAGAAGACTTTGGGGGAACATAGGTCAACTCAGCAAGCATCACAAACAGGAACATCACTAGGGATCCCAGCATGCACAGCAAAATGGAAGTGAACACACAGACATGCTCACACAACACACACCTTTGCAGCCAATGTCACAGGAGTACACACTGCCATGAGGGGACTCCACTCCTGTGTGAGGAAAGATGTGCCATATGTTGCCTCAGTAGGGCTCCATCATGTCAGCAGAACACTTGGTCACACAGTCAACAATTAGCACCAAATGAAGGCTCCCGTCACATCAGCCTGGTCATGGGAGTGTCAACGAAATCATCAGCACAGATCCAACACACATGTATAGCAAGTTGCACTGACAACACAGATGAGTCCTTCCCCATTGATGCCCAAACCTGCATGTCCAGTGGAGATGGCCACACGGTCAGGGAAGTAGACTAATTGAACAATGGCAAGCACAACAGATGTGCAGGGGTGGAAGCCACAGATGTGACATTGCTAATGTAAGTTGGAAATCCCATTGCCAAATATTGAAAACATGACACCCTCATATGCTGCTAAGGATGACATGGATACACTACAGGATAGGACACATTGCCCGTGGACCACATGGGTTCCTGCACAGTAACACTTCATTTTCATGAGACCAAATATCACCATCACTGCAGCAAGGGCATGGTTAGCATTATCAACATCATGTACATCAGAAGCAAAACCACTAGAGAACAGAAAGTTTCTTTATTCAGCATATGTGGGTTCAAAAGTTGAAGTCCAGTAAAAAAGAAACAAAGGCCAATGGCCAGTCCATCCTGAAAGTCAAAACAGGGTGACAGTGGCAGATGTCACCCTACGCATGCCTGCACTGATAAACACCAGGGACAATCCCCTCGGAGGGGCATTCGGGGGGGCAGGCCAGGCACCACAGGGACAGGATCAGGGCTCACCAGAAGGAGGCAGGGAAGGGGTGGTGGGTGCTGGAGAGCCACTGACAACTGCAGTGGAGGTGTCTGACATGGTGTGTGCCGGCACAACTGGGGGCATGACTCAGATGGTGTGGGTGCCGGCACGACTGCAGTGGGCCATGCAGATGGAGTGGACAGGTTCCCCACTGCAGTGCCCAAGTCAGACCGGGTGGTAGTGGACTCCACTGCAGTGCCTACCTCCAGGGGAGGAGAATGGGGATAAGGTAAGGTGGGCAGGACAGAGGGGGAGGACACCGTCTCCACACCAGTGGCACAGACATGAGCAGCGGGGGGTGTGGTGCCGGAAGAGCAAGTGGCAGGGGGAGAAGGCCTGATCATTTTGGGGATGGTGTATCTGTGGGTGGGGGAACCTGGGGCAGGGTGTGGTGGGTGCACCTGTGGAGTGGGGGCCTGAGGGATGGAGGAAGGAGACTTGGTGCCTGAGCTGCAGGGCGGCGGCGGGGTCTTGCTCTTCCGGGTCCGGGGGGACTTGCGGATGGGGGCCTCAGTCGGTCTGCGCCTGGGGGAGGGTGTCCGGGGGCGAGGGGCACTCCACTCCATGTGGGTGGGCTTCCTCTTCCCCCTGAATGCTGTATCAGCTGGATCGGAGGGGAAGAGGCCGAGGTCACTGAGGAAGACCCGCTGTTTCTTTGGGGTTGCAGGTGAGGCAAGGGAAGGGGCTTTGGAGGGAGAGGTAACTGAGGACTGCGCAGTGCTCGTGGATGCGTGTGTGTGTGCCTGGGCCCCATCCCCTGTGAGTGTGGTTTCAGTCCCCTGACTGTGCGTGCGTGTGCGTCTGGATTTTGGCGTGTGTGTCTGTGTGCTGCTTGTGTCTGTGCTGGTGTGTGCCTGTGCCGGTGTGTGTGTGCTTGGGACAGGTAAGGTGCCGGGGAGTGTGGATGGGGCAGAGGCAGGAGGGGTGAGGGACTGTTGGAGGAGGGACACTGCTGCCGTCAGGGAGGAGTCCATGGACCTATTGCCCCTCTGTAGGGCAGACATGCCCGATGAGATGCCCTCCATGAACGACACCAGCTGAGTCAACAGAGTGGTGTGTGCATGGAGGACACTCAGCATCGCTGTCTGCCCTACATGGAGCTGGCGAAGGAGGTACACAGACTCCTCACTCAGGGCAGCAGGGGACACAGGGGCAGGGGGTGCGGTGCCTGGCCGGAAGGAGACACGCTCCCGAACATGGGAGCCTCCACGGACCTCGGGAATGGGAGCCGATGGGAGGGCGGTGGTGGTGGTGGTGGTGGCGGGGACAGCAACACTAGCTGGGGTGTGGTGGCTGCTGACACCCGCTTCCACAAGGGAGTCATCCTCCGAGCTGCTGTGGTCCTCAGCTGAGGTGGATGGTGCTGTGGACTCCTCGGTGTGGCTCCCCTCGCCCTCCGTGCCACTGGGTCCCTCCGACCACTCCTCGGCTGCTGACCC
The DNA here is from genome assembly GCA_963921515.1 of Calotriton arnoldi. NCBI lineage: Eukaryota > Metazoa > Chordata > Amphibia > Caudata > Salamandridae > Calotriton > Calotriton arnoldi. The sequence continues at coordinate 59,140 of CAWUFW010010731.1, read as the reverse complement.
AGTCTGGCTCTGCGGCTCCTCCTGGTCCGTGGAGCTGTCCCCTCCTGTGGCCGTGGATGTATCTGCAAACAATAGGGAAACAGACAGACATCAGTCACCTGCACCGAACGCACACACCACAGTAAGTACAGCACATTACAGAGCAAGCCCTGGCATCCTTAGTTGAACATTGCCAAAAGTGCCCAAACAGAATAGGAGAAGCCAATTGTCAGTCTGATGGTCAACCATGGCACTCACATCCCTCCTGGCCTTGCACCCATCTGTCTGGTGTCTGTTGGATGGCAATACCCCAGTGTGGACACATGCACCACCTACACAGTAGTTGGACAGTGCAGAGAACACGGTGAAGCATGTGAACATGCACACATCACAACTCTTGCCACTGAGTCAGTACAGGTGTCCGGATGAAAGGGATGCCCAGAGTCAAATATGAAATGCATGTGATGCATACCAGCGACAGACACCATGATGCACCCATGTCCTGATAGTCATTGCCACAATGGTGTGCATGTAGCACACGTCACTCCCCTGCAGGATCACTCATAGGAAGTTACATGCCATGGCACAGGCCTGCCTGCTAAGTCATACATCACTGTCTCCAGTCACATGGGCAGGGCAGCCAGACAACAACAGTCTGCACTGTGTCACAATAGTAGGTCATGGGGAATGCAAGTCCTGGAGCTGAACAAGTGCTCATGTTCATCCCCCACACACCACATCATCTGAACCCTTATCTGTCCACGTCATACCGATTGGACATATGGGAGACCTGTAACACAACCCTCTGAACCTGAGCACCTCACAATCTGCGGTGAATGGGAAACAGCTGCCTGAACTTCACATTCGCATACCCCAGTCTGCACGGTCAAGTGATCAAACACCTATATGTCACACAAGTATCGTCTCCTATGGTCACATCTCCGGTGGCATGCTGAGCCCTAACCGAGAAACACCCCAGTAGTCCTGACAACGTAGCCACAGCACATTGACACAGAGGCAGACACCTGAGGGGACATATCACTGAGCACAACGTGTCAGCTGATACACGGGAGTGGGAGTATAGAGTGTATTGTATGGCCTGGAGTAGGCATGACTGTCCTGCCCCACGTGAATGAGGGATGAGCCCTGGACAGTAGGCAGGTGGCTAAGTATGTGTGACACACGTAATATACACACTCCTGGGGCCCAAACATTGTTCCCACCCGCAGCATGGGTGTGTGCCAGATACCCCAGGCACATGTGGTGGATCAACTCAGCAATTGGACTACATATTAAAGTAACACGCAGATTACATGTCAGAACACAGGCATTGTGTTAGCAATGGACCCACCCATGATGCCCACCACAGAGTTAGGGGAACAAATGCTGTCCCCCACCTTGAGCTAAGCAAAATGCAAGGACACAGTACCCAAGTGACACAATTCCCTGACTGTAAGGGCCACACCTGGGTATCAGATGAGGAGTGGGCAGTGCACAATTGAGGGACATGGGTCCTGGACCACATGACTGATGTACTGTGGATGTTTAACCAGGCCAGAGGAGGGCACATAGCATGGCAGACAAAGTTCACAATGCAGTCATGGACTCACCCCCTCCTTGCTGCTCTCTGGCCTTCAGCTGCCCATCCAGATCAGGGAAGACCACCGCCAGGATCCTGAGCATGTGGGGGTCAGGGTCCGGTGTCCGCCCCTCCTGCGAGGAGGCGACAGCTTCAGCTGGACCCGTGCGATCCTCCGGGTCCAGCCCCGAAGGTCCTGCCACCTCTTCTGGCAGTTGCGGATCCGGCGCTTGTAGACCCCCACGGATCTCACTGCCCGGACGATGGTCAGCCATATCTGCTGCTTCTGGTGGGCATCAACCTGTGAGGATGAACAAAGTGAGAAAGCCATTACTACACATGCAACATATCCGTGCATTACACAGTTGGATATACATGTCTCAATCACAGGGGCACATGATGTACACAGGCAGTGCAATGATGGCTATGGACAGTTTGCCAGCAGTTACTACATGGTATCATTGCCTGGGAAGTAAAACCTTGTTTAAATGCACTGTCACTGCACTATACCTGTTCAGTGCATGTAACTACACACTATGGGGGGTGACAACTACTCAGTGAGCCTGCTAGCCAGTGGCGTGCAGACTGTAAGCCTTGCTAGTCAGACAACATGCACATTTAGTAAGGCAGTGGAAAGCACACTCACCTGCTCCCCTGCTTTCCCATACAGCTTGCTGTACTGTGGAAGGAGGCTGTCCAGCAGGGCCTGGTTCTCCTCAGTGCTGAAGGCTGGGGCTCTCTCCACAGTACGTGCCATTTCAGGGTCCAGAGGGTGCAGATACAGCAGCAGTGGTGGTGGCAGATGTCGTCCTGGAGCATGTAGTGCAGGCAAGTGAGCTCTCAGGGGAACAGCCAGCATTATATGTGTACTGCAGAGGCAGATACTGTCCCATGTGTCCAAAGTGATAGGTCCAAGTCGTTTGCATCTTCTGAATCTGGCCAATCCATGGAATTGCACCACTTACACACGCCCACAGCATCCTTCAAAAGTTCAACTTCATGACACCCATGAATTTGCAACATTGTTGTGGGTGACCAACTGAATTTACAGCATCAGACTCGTTCAAGATTTGAAAACGCGTCTGTTGCCAGGCCAGGCCATAGCCAATGTGTGCGCACCGATCGGTCCATTGCTGTACAACGCGTACCCGGGAGACAACGCGTACCCGCACACATTGAATGCAATGGGCCGGCCGGGCACACCGATCGGTCCATTGTAGTTCAACGCGTACCCGGGAGACAACGCGTACCCGCACACATTGAATGCAATGGGCCGGCCGGGCACACCGATCGGTCCATTGCAGTTCAACGCGTACCCGCTCACATTGAATGCAATGGGCCAGCCGGGCACACCGATCGGTCCATTGCTGTACAACGCGTACCCGGGATACAACGCGTACCCGCTCACATTGAATGCAATGGGCCGGCCGGGCACACCGATCGATCCATTGCTGTCCAACGTGTACCCGGGATACAACGCGTACCCGCTCACATTGAATGCAATGGGCCGGCCGGGCACACCGATCGGTCCATTGCAGTTCAACCCGTACCCGCTCACATTGAATGCAATGGGCCGGCCGGGCACACCGATCGGTCCATTGCTGTCCAACGCGTACCCGGGATACAACGCGTACCCGCTCACATTGAATGCAATGGGCCGGCCGGGCACACCGATCGGTCCATTGCTGTCCAACGCGTACCCGGGATACAACGCGTACCCGCTCACATTGAATGCAATGGGCCGGCCGGGCACATCGATCGGTCCATTGCTGTACAACGCATACCCGGGAGACAACGCGTACCCGCTCACATTGAATGCAATGGGCCGGCCGGGTACACAGATCGGTCCATTGCTGTACAACGCGTGCCCGGGAGACAACGCGTACCCGCACATTGAATGCAATGGGCCGGCCGGGCACACCGATCGGTCCATTGCAGTTCAACGCGTACCCGGGAGACAACACGTACCTGCACACATTGAATGCAATGGGCCGGCCGGGCACACCGATCGGTCCATTGCAGTTCAACGCGTACCCGCTCACATTGAATGCAATGGGCCGGCTGGGCACACCGATCGGTCCATTGCTATACAACGCGTACCCGGGATACAACGCGTACCCGCTCACATTGAATGCAATGGGCCGGCCGGGCACACCGATCGGTCCATTGCTGTCCAACGCGTACCCGGGATACAACGCGTACCCGCTCACATTGAATGCAATGGGCCGGCCGGGCACACCGATCGGTCCATTGCTGTACAACGCGTACCCGGGAGACAACGCGTACCCGCACACATTGAATGCAATGGGCCGGCCGGGCACACCGATCGGTCCATTGCAGTTCAACACGTACCCGGGAGACAACGCGTACCCGCACACATTGAATGCAATGGGCCGGCCGGGCACACTGATCGGTCCATTGCAGTTCAACGCGTACCCGCACACATTGAATGCAATGGGCCGGCCGGGCACACCGATCGGTCCATTGCTGTCCAACGCGTATTGCGAATACAACGCGTACCCGCTCACATTGAATGCAATGGCCAATGTGTGCGCACCGATCGGTCCATTGCTGTCCAACGCATATTGCGAATACAACGCGTACCCGCTCACATTGAATGCAATGGCCAATGTGTGCGCACCGATCGGCCCATTGCTGTCCAACGCGTCCCTGTACAAGTCACTGGCATATGTCACCATGCCTGTCACAGGTGAACATATGCCAGCCACTTATACTTCCCAGGGAGTGAGGGGCACACCTACAACACCACAGCCTGTCCACACTGTATCCTAAGGCATTTAAGGCTGCATTACCTATTCCGTGTATGGGGGTGAACATGTTGTTCTGTGGGTGTCACTTGGGGGCAGCCACTCCCAGGCTGTGCACGTGTTCATGGGGACAGAATCCTTGGTGTGTCGTGCACATGACCACTGTGATGTGCAACTGTTCATTTCTGAGCAAGTGGCATGGTCACATCTCCAGGTTGTGTATGTGTGTGTAATGTCACATACACCCTGAGTCCCATGTGGGATGGTATGTACGTCACAGGGTGACCCATTGCAACAATTGTGATGGCCCTCCACAGTCTGTGTGCATGTTGAGTTTCAGATGTCTCGGATTCAATGTGCACAATGGGAGACAGTCTCCACATCCACGTTGTTTGTGCATGGACTTTGATGTTGTGCGTGTGTGTGTCACAGACGTCCATGTCTGTCCTGCCGAGGCAACAGGGACCACTACCTGTGGGGGTCATGGTTGTTTTGCTGTGGTGTATTCATGATACACCATGTCATGCCAGTGTCCATGTGGCAATACAGGGTCCCTGGGAATCTACCTGTCGATGAGCTGTGATGCCTGGGGCACATCTGTCCTCACATGTCACTGTGGGTTGTGTTTGGAACGTGGCAGCAGGACATGGGAACTGTGACACGGCCTCATGATATCCCATGGCACAACCTGGGACTTGTAGATGCCACTTGTTGAACTGTGATGTTAGATGTTGGCCATGTAGGTGTCATAAATGTCCTTACGGAACTGCACACATCATGTACTTGTGTCTCATAATGATGTATCATGTGATTATTGAGTATGGTCAATGCCACATATGTGGGGTGACTGACAATCTTTCTTTCTTCACCTATGCACTGCAGGCACCAGCTGTCCATAGACCATTCCCTGACCTTGCAACCATGGTCGAACGGGACTGCATCCGACGGTACCGCTTCACCAGGTTGCTGATTGAGGTATTGACGGTGCGTTTGGCCCCACATTTGCAAGCTGGCCGGACATACCCTACAGCGCTGACCCCCAAGGTGAAGGTGATGGCAGCCCTACACTTCTTTGCCACCGGTACCTTTCAACACACTGTGGCGTCTGCTGTTGGGATGTCACAGACCATGTTCAGCCGTGTGCTCCACGATGTTTTGGAGGTTATGTTGATATACCTGAACCAGTACATCTATTTCCCTAGACTCCAACAACTCACTGACGTGAAGAGTGACTTTTATGCCCTGGGGAGGATGCCGCATGTCATTGGCTCCATTGATGGGACACATGTGGCTTTGGTACCACCACAGGCCCAAGAGCAGGCATACAGGAACCGCAAACACTACCACTCGGTCAATGCACTGGTGGTATGTCTTGCAGATATGAGCATCTCACACGTCTGTGCCCGTTTCCCAGGTTCTGCACACGATGCCTTCGTGATGAGGAGCAGTTGCATCCTGAGGATGATGTCACAGATGCGGAACCAGCGTGCCTGGCTTGTTGGTGTGTACTGACTTTGTACCATTGTGTGTGTTCTGCAATATAGTGTTCCACCCTCTTTTCCAACTCAGCTAATGTGCAATTGTCTGTATGTAGGTGACTCCGGATACCCCAACATGCCGTGGTTGCTGACGCCCCTCAGGAACCCTGTGACACCAGCCCAGATGCGCTACAATGAGGCACATGGTCGGACCAGGAGAGTGATCGAGCGGACATTTGGTCTCCTGAAGAGCCGCTTCCGCTGCCTCGATAAGACAGGAGGGGCCCTCCCATATGCCCCAGCAAAGGTGTGCAAGATTGTCATCGTCTGCTACATGCTACACAGCCTGGCAGTGCGGAAGGAGTTGCCTCTCATCCTGGATGACGATGACCAACATCCGCCATCTGTGGAGGATCCTGGCCTGGACCACGATGCCAGTGATGATGGTGATGATGATGGTGATGTCCGCACACAGCTCATCACCAACTTCTTCAGCTGAATGTGAGTATCCGGAGATGTCATGTCAATGATGTGAGTATGCATGATATGTGTTGGTGGTGCTCTGGTGCTGTTTGAGTGTGGCCATGTGCTACATGACTGTATGCGTGTAGCGATGTGTCCTTACAGGTAGTCTGTACTCCCCAACAGTGTTGACATGCTAACTTGGTTCTGGGTGGGTATCTTGTGACATGTATTGGGCATGAGTATTGCAGTTCTGTCCTGTTCTTCAGTGCTTTTGACTGTGTGTCATTTCTGTCCTTCACAGGGTACTTTCAGAGTCGTTTGGTCAACTGTGATCCCCGACACCATGATTCAACTTCCAGGGTGGTAGCTGTCGTGTCCCTACAGGTGATGTGCGCCACACCCATGGACTTCCTTCCTTCTACACTTGTTGACTGTGTGCCCACTGCCAGGTGGGATTACCTTGCATCTGTAGTGGTTACAACATGTTGCAAATGTGTAATAAACCTGTGCTTCACTTTGTGATGTGCGTTGTCTGTGGTCACACATCTGACTGACATTTGCTTACTGCACCAGTGGGCTAGTTGACAAAGACTGTGAATAGGTGTTGTGTCTGTGCATTGCACCGTATTTCCTGGCAACATCAGTGTAGGTGATGAGTCAGATGGCCTTGGTGTGTATATGTTGTGTAGCCCTGGTGGTGTGTCTCCCTCATATGTGTCACGTTGCCATGACTCACATGCCTGTGTTGTACTAACTGTAGCAGTTAGCATGCACAGTGTAATTTCGCAGGTCATCATCTCCATGACAGAAACCACGTTGGAATCACAACAGAGGCAGGTATGGTGTATTAGTGTGTTTATTGTCATACATGTGTGTGTATAGTGCACAGGATGGTGGGTGCTGTACATTGTGATTGTAATCCAAAGTTCCTAGATGATTTGGAAGTCCTGGTAGCAGAAATGTCCTGAGTAAAGTCCACAGTCATCTGATACATTGGTCCAACTTGTACTCCCCATGTCATGTGGGGGAGTCTGTTGTATTCAACAGGGTGAACAGTTTGCGCACAAAGGTGATTATCCAGAACAGGTTTTGGCATCCTGGGGGTTGCGCATGGCCATCGGCCTCTCAGTCGCCCTTCCTCGGACGACCCCTCTTCTTTGGGGGGGGGGGACCCTCAAGTGCAGGCTGCTGCGGTGCAGGGGACTCTCCGCCAGAGTCATCCTCCCACCCTGTGGCAGTTGCAGTTGTTTCAGCACCAGATGTTGTGGGCACACAGGGAGGTGTAGACTGGTTGCTGCTCATCTGGCGGAGGCATTGTAATATGTCCCTATGCACCGCCGTCATCTCTTGCAGTGTGTCCCACTTGGACTCCATGCGGGACATGTGTAAGTCCAAGCGGGCATGATGGGCAGCCTGCTGCTGTCGTATGTCCCTGAGGAGCCCCACTACCTGGCTGAGCTCTCCGGTGCTGGACTGGTACGCATCGGCTATGCGTACCAGTTGTGGGTCATCATGCAGTCCAGACCCCTCTGCGAGCAGCGACCTATGTCTACCACCCCTCCCACCACCCCTGGCGACACGTGCAGTACCTGAGGTGGCACGCACAGGTGACCCTGAGCCCCCTTGGGGGTTGTTGGTGGTGTTGGTGTCCATAGCCCCACGTTGGTCCAGGGTCCGTGTGCTGGTGGTGGTGGTGCTCCTTGGTCTGTCCGTGTCGGCAGGGGTGGTTTGTGTGTTGACAGTTGTTGGAGGGGTGGGTGCAGGGGTGCAGCTGGTGGTCCTGCTGGTGCTGCATGATGACTTGCTCCGGAGGTGCCAGGTAGGTCTTCGTCATCCGAGGAGGGCAGAGGCTGTTCCACACCAGTGAGCTCCGTTTCCCCTTGAGCCTGGGACGGGGACTCCTCAGCGTCTGCTGCTGTGTCCCCATCATCACCTGTTTTTGGAAGACACACACAATGTATGTTATGTTTCTGCAGGCATCAATGGTTGACACACCTGACAGTTGTGAATGTACCTCTGGATGCGGGCCTGTACATTGCATTGTCCTAAGTTGTCACAGTCAGAGGTTGATATTGGTGTAGCACATTGTCCTGCATACTTTGAGCATCTCAATATGAATGCTGGGGTGTGTACATGGTCTGCATTGGTTGTATTTGGTTGACATCCGGCCCTCCTTCTCCCCCCAGCCCAGTTATCCCACCATGAAGCATGCCACCCTTGCAGTGGGTTCAGGTTGACTCTCAGGATGTCAGTGAGTGGTGTCCTGCTGTTGGTTGGTGCCCAGTTGCCAGCAGGGCCTTGTGCTCCCCACAGCAGTACCCAGAGTCAGCCATCTTGTCATTTCTTTTCCACTCCCTGTGATGTGCGCATGGTTCAGGGTGGTGTTGATGGGACAATTGTGAGGGTGACCAATATCTGTGACTACCACTCCCATCCTGCTATTGCCTCCAACCCCCTTCCCAGCATGCCCATGCTTCCTTCCTTTTGACTCTGCTTCCCTGTGGGGTTGTGTGCCTGTGCTGACAAGATGGCTGACAGTGTTATCCTGGGGTTAGTTTGGCTACAAGTCCCATGTGTGCCCCTGTGCTTCACACAGCATAACCCAGGGTGGTGGTTCTTTGTGGGATATTTAATTGGAGTGTGTGGCAATGCATTCTCCCAGGTGAGTTGTGTGGAGTTTGTGTTAAGGGTGTGTGTGAGAAAAGCAGCTGGTAACTATGGTCAGTGCTGTCAGTCCTCCTTCCCACCCAGCCAGATATTCCACCATGGAACGTGCTTCCATTGCAGGGAGTGCAAGTTGTCTTTCAGGATGTCAGTCAGTGGTGTCCTGCTGTTGGTTGGTGCACAGTTCCCAGCAGGGCCATGTGCTCCCCACAACTGAGCACCATTGTCAGATATCTTTGAAGTGGCTTTTCACTCCCAGTGATGTGCGCATGGTTCAGGGTGGTGTTGATGGGACAATTGTGAGGGTGACCAATATCTGTGACTACCACTCCCATCATGCTATTGCCTCCACCCCACTTCCCAGCATGCCCATACTTACTTGCTTTTGAGTGGACTTCACTGTGTGTGAGTGTGACAGCAATGGCAAGATGGCTGACAGTGGTGTCCTGCTGTTGGTTGGTGCCCAGTTCCCAGCAGGGCCATGTGCTCCCCACAACTGAGCACCAGTGTCAGCCATCTTTGAAGTGGCTTTTCACTCCCTGTGAGGTGTGCATGCTTGGGTGTGAGCTTGCTGGGCCATGTGGGTGGGGGATGTTGGGCTGTGACTACCACTCCCATCATGCAATTGCCTCCACCCCCCTTCCCAGCATGCCCATGCTTCCTTCCTTTTGACTGCTTCCCTGTGGGGTTGTGTGCCTGTGCTGACAAGATGGCTGACAGTGTTATCCTGGGGTTAGTTTGGCTACAAGTCCCATGTGTGCCCCTGTGCTTCACACAGCATTGCCCAGGTTGGTGGTTCTTTGTGGGATATTTAATTAGAGTGTGTGGCAATGCATTCTCCCAGGTGAGTTGTGTGGAGTTTGTGTTAAGGGTGTGTGTGAGAAAAGCAGCTGGTAACTATGGTCAGTGCTGTCAGTCCTCCTTCCCACCCAGCCAGATATTCCACCATAGAACGTGCTTCCATTGCAGGGAGTGCAAGTTGTCTTTCAGGATGTCAGTGAGTGGTGTCCTGCTGTTGGTTGGTGCACAGTTCCCAGCAGGGCCTTGTGCTCCCCACAGCAGTACCCAGTGTCAGCCATCTTGTCAGTTCTTTGCCACTCCCTGTGATGTGCGCATGGTTCAGGGTGGTGTTGATGGGACAGTTGTGAGGGTGGGCAATATCTGTGACTACAACTCCCATCATGCTATTGGCTACACTGACTTGATCAGCATACACAGAATTCCTTCCTTTCAGTGAGCTTCCCTGTGAGGAGGTGTTGTAGTGGTGGCTACATATCTGACAGTGTTTGTTGGTTAGATTTGTGCCACTGCCTAGCTCTGTTTGTTGTTGGGTTTGTACATGTCATGACACAGTTACATATCACTATGAAATGGCATGTATTGTGTTTATCTGACTGACATACACATCTTGGGATGATTATCTTGTGGTTGGTGTGTATTTGCTGAGGGTGCATGGTTTGACCCTCCCCTTGACAGTGATGTGTGTGTATTGTCGCACAATATTGTGTACATTTGTTGTGTACTCACCAGGCTCTGGGATGTTTTCTAGTCCATATACGCTGACTGGTGGTAGGATGGCCAGCACCTTCTCCTCCCAGGGCCTGAGGTATACTGGTTTGGCAGGAGGGCCACTGCCGGTGTGTTTGCTCAAGAGGTAGTCCTTCTTAAGCAGGTCCCTGACCCTCCTGCGCACGTCATACCACCTGTTCTGGATGTCTTCCTTTGTGCGCAAACATGGTGATTGTGCATTCACCCTGTCGACGATCCTCTCCCACATCTTGGTTTTCTGCGACATGGGGGTCTGTTGGACCAGTGTACCAAACAGCTGTGGCTCTACCCGGAGGATCTCATCTACCAGGACTTCCAATTCACTATCTAGGAACTTTGGATTCTTCTTTGGGGGCATGGTGATGGGTGATGGTGGTGAGTGATGTGTGTGGGGGTGTGCAAGTGAGGGTGTGTGAGTGTGTGTTTTGCTGGGTGTATGTGAGGGTGCTATTTGTTGAGGTGCTGATGGTGTGTGGCTTGTGTGATGGATGAGCTGTGGGTGGGTGTGTGGTTGCTGTCTGTTGAGTGCTGGCAGGTAATTTGAATTTGCAAAGGATCATGGTAGGGATTTGTGTCCTTTATATGGGTGGAGTTGTGGGTGTGTCTTTGTTCCCTGTTTCCCCCCCCAGTATTTATTGGCTTTGTAATTGCTTGTTTGGCCTTTTTTTTGTGTTTTTCCCTTTGTACTTATTGTGCATGTAGGAGACGTTCTTCTGACCGAGTCGGACCCTGCAGTTGTCTCGTGCGAGCTTCTCCAATTCGTTCACGCTGTGTTTGTGCTGTTTTCTGTGCTGCGTACGCGTCGGTCGCGGTGTATTGGGTTGCTTCGGCTCGCAGTTTTTTATGCGTGTCGGTCGTAAGGCTTGGGCTCCGTGCGACTCGGTCGTGTTTTCCACGCGTTGCATCGTACTTGGCGGGTCGGATTTCGCGGGTACGTTTCGTTCGGGATTCTTCCTGGTACGTGTCGGTCGGTTCGATTCGCGTGCTTTTCCGGCCGGATAGCTGTTTTCCGCGCGGTTCGGTCGTTCGTATTGTGTTCCGTACGAGTCGGTCGGATTTTGCACGCATTTCATCGTACTTTGCGGGTCGTGCTGCACCGGTACGTGTCGGTCGGAATAAAGTCCGGCTCCGAGTCGGTCGGTACGTTTTCCGGCCTGAATCGGAATCGGCCCCAGAGTGTCTGCATTGCTCAGCACGGGGAACCCTCTTTAACAGGCTTTGAACCAGCACCCCAAGAACATGAATAAATCTTGCTGCCATGACAATATCTACTGCGAGGTCACAGCAGCATGTTGGAGCTCCACATTCCTGTTCACTCCTTTTGTGGCTCAACATACCTTCTTGGGCCCTTCCTCATGGATCCTCAGCAAGCAGAACCCCAGGAAACATCTTGCCACACATGTCCTGGAGTGGGGGAACAATGGGGCCACTCATGTGTCGATGACCCCCATGTCTGTAGAACGCACCCAGTAGTGCTGGAACATTTTTCATAGTGAGGGCGATGGTCAGTGGCAAGTGAAGTGGACAGTGCAGGGATATTCAAAATTAGTTTTGCTAAAAATGTTTCCAAAGGTGCATTTAGAAGCAAATATTCCCAAATATATTTAAACATTGTTGTGCAGATGTGTTTTAGAGGTATCTGGTTATTTAGAGAAAGCACATTCTCTGTTGAGAGTATGTACTTAGTGCTGATAATAAATCACCAGAAAAAGCCAGTGATAGCCACCTCTGTCTCCTACTTGGGGAACAGGCTGGACATGGTGGTTCTCACAAATGACAATGGTCTCTTAATACAGTCTGCTTGCTTTTTTTATTTGGTATTCAAACAAAATAACAAAACAAAAATATTGTACTCCCAAAATATTGTGTACAAATTATCGTGACATGGAAAGATCATCTGCAAAAATATTGTTGTCAAGAATATTGATATAAGGTAAGCACTATCGATTTTGAAAATATCAAAGTCATTAATATCATTTGCAAAAATATAGTTGTTAATAATATCATTTTTAAATTATTGATATGCATTTTAGTATATAATTTAAATGTATATGTTGTTGCATTTTTGTATAATTATTGTTTATATTTTGTAATATTGTTACATTTTTAGTAGTTATTTAATTAAATGTAATGCATTTTTTTATTTTTAGTACCGTAGTGGGTTGTGAGTTTATAGATGTGCAGGATAGGAAGTAATTTAATTATAATAAGTTTTGAATTAACATTAATTAATTATGTTAATTGTGTAATTAATTTTTTTATGTTACATTTTAGGTGTGGGCTGTGAGTTTACAGGGGTAAAGGGTGGGAAGTCATTAAATTATAATTAATTAATAAGTCGTTTTTAATTAATATTATTTAATTGATAACTAATTATGTTATTTGTGCAATAAAAAACATTTTTGTTACATTTTAGGTGTGGATTGTGGAGTATTTAGGCGTACACAGTGGGAAGTAAATTAATTATACCTAATTAAAAATAGTTTGTAATTAATATTAATTATTTAATTGATAATGAACAATGCTAATTGTGCAATTAATTTTTAAAGTTATATTTTAGGTGTGGGTTGTGGGTTTTTTAGGGTTATAGGGTTGGAAGTAAATTAATTTTAATTGCGTAATAATTATTGTTTAATTGAAATTCATTATTTATTTGGCAAATAATTATTTTAATTCTGTAAATAATTTTTTGATACGTTACATTTTAGAAGCAGGATGTGGGTTTTGTAGGGGTATAGGGTGGTCTGTAACTAAATTAGAATTATTTATTATTTATTATGTTTTTATTAATTAATTTTTACATAATATTAATTCTTTAAATGAAAAATAACTATGTAAATTACTTCCGCCCGACACCGACTCGGTCATGGGACCGACCGACACCCGGTCGTCGGTCCTGACCGCCTTATTACAATGCGACCGGTTGTATTGCATTGTATTATATTGTCCCTTTCCTCAATGGGAGCTCATGTTACGGCAGTAAACCGGCCATAACACAAGCTCCCATTGAGGAAAGGAAGTGCAGTTCATTCCTGTACCCCGTGGCAGGCACAGCAAGGTGCCCGCCACAAGGTGCAGGTATCAGCAGGGGGGCACCATAGGTGCCCCCTCGGTCTCCAACCCGAGGCCGTGAAACAAAGGGGGCCCTGCAGGGTGCCCTCAAACACGCTTTCCGACATGGTTTCCATGTCCGACAGACCGTAATGGAAACCATGACCGAAACAGTGATCATAATCTCAAGGGCGGAAAGACACGCCCTTGAGATTACTTGCTGGCTTCCGACTGGCGGAAGGGCTCTTCGAGCCTGTCAGAAGCCAGCCAGATTGACCAGCTGGTTTCCGTTCCGACCGTCTCCAACATAATGAGTCGGTCGGAAAGGAAACCAAGCGGCCGATTACGATGCGGCCCTAAAGGCTCCGACCACAGGTCAGAGCCTTTATGGTCCGTATCGTAATCGGCCCCTTAATATAATTTATTTTTTTATAGTAATGTTATTATTTAATACACTTAATATTTACAATTTACATTTATATATATTTAAAAAACAATATTTTATACATTGATATTAGTGACAATTATATTTTGTTTTCGATATTCTTGTACTTACTATCACAAGTATAGGATAATGATATTTTGACTTTGATATTTATGTCCCGATATTTTTTAGCACAATATTTTATGAAACAATATTTTTTCAGTGAACCCTTTTTATTTATGTGAGCTTAGATAAAAGGTTTAGTGCCTGTATGTTTCAACACTGTGAGAAAGTGAAGTGTTATTCTTTAAATTTGTGTATAATTAAAAGATATCGCAAGGTTCGGAGCACACGCTTTAAGAAATGATTTCTGCAAAGAGTATCTGGAATGGAGAGAGAGAGAGAGAGAGAGGTAGAGACGGCAGGCAAGAGGGGAGAAAGAGAAAGGAAAAACGAGAGAGTAGAGAAAAAGAGAGAAGGAGAGAGAGTTGGGAAAAGGGAGAGAAGGATTGAGATGGAGGAAGAAATGAGGTGAAATTGTGATAAGGGAAGAAAGGAGTTAAAATAAAGGGTGAGGTTGGAAAGGTAACTGGGATACATACCGGCAATCTTCATTGCTCGAAGTCCAAATCTTGCTCATCACAGCCCTAAACTGAATGGACCCCGTTCCCACCAGCTACAGAATTTTGCTGCCTAAGAAAAGTTAAAATATTAAAATACACCTACCAAATCATTGATGCTGCTATACACTTGCTTGGCCCACCTTCCAGCAGAGGATAGGCAGTAATACCATCTCATTCCCCAACCTCCTGCTGGTGTTAACAAGCTTCTCCCTTATTCCAAAAATCATCCTATGGCAAAAGAGGGATGGATCTTTAGGACTCTGGCGAGGAAGACTTGGACTCGGAGTAAAGAAGGTTACCAGTAAGTAAACAGGTCATTACCTCCTGGCCCTCTCTCCTCTCCACAGTCTTTGAATGATCTATATTCAAATGAAGGTGAGTTGCCAAAGTCTTAGAAGTCCAAACATTCAATGACAAAATGTTCAGTTTAAGAAGCAATGGTTAAAACACTAAAATGTACATCAAGAGCACTTACATGGTGAGATGCAGAATCGGTTGAGTATCCTCTACCGACATGCAAATGAAAATATGACATAAAAATGTGAAGTGTCTCCCAAGTAGCAGCTCTGCAGATGTCGCTTAAAGAAGACACTTGAAATGCTGTTCAAGAGCGGACATGCTGCTTGTTGAATGACCATGGACTGAGTTTGACATTTGAAGCCCTTTCGATTAATAGGCTAAAGAAATTGCAAGGTATATCCATTTGCTTAGGGTCGAGGAGTAAGCGTCGGTTCCTGTCCTGAGACCCCAAAAGTCACAAACAAAAGATTGTTTTTCTGCAAAACTGCAGATCTCTCCATGTAGATAGAAAAGGCTCATCTCATATCCAAAGACAGCAACTGCTTCTCAAAGTCAGAAGATGGTTCTGGATAAAAGGAAAGAAAAAGAAGATCTTAAGAGCAATGAAATATGATGGAACTTTGGGAAGACATAGAATGGATGTGCAAAGGGCTATGCTGTCTGGAAAAAAATCAAGAATTACTCTTCACACAATAGAGCCCTCAATTACTAACTCTCTGACCCAAACTTACGGTAACTAAAAAGTTAACATTACCTGAAAGGAATTTGAGGTTGATCGTGTGAAGAGGTTCAAATGGAGGTTCCTGTAAGGCTTGAAAGACTAGACTTAGGTTTCAAGATGGACTAGGGGAGTGAACCACTGGACGTGTTACAAAATGTTTTTCAAAAGTCTAGTCAAAACATCTGTGGATGCAACCTGATCACCCCTGAAAGCCTTAATCATGGTCTATTGGTTCTTCAAGGTTGAAACAGCTAACCCTAAAATAAATACATCAATGAAAAATCAAGTATTATTAACTTTGGATGACAGAAAGAAGTTTGGTGTCTCTTATCCAAAACCATTTGTCAAAATGCTTCTAATGCATTGCGTAAACTTTCTACATGACTAACCTCCTAGACATCTGACTGCACAGAGCCTCCATCAATGAACAACCTCTAGCTACTAAGGTTGACCTTTCAATAGCCAAACCCCCAGAAGAAGGGGACTGAGGGATGGCTGAAACAGAACTTGTAACAGAAGTGGAAATTGATCTAGAGGAAATATCCAAGGATGACAGCATGTTAATTATACCAGACATGGAAACCACTGAAGCCTGGGCCTGTGTGAGATCACCAACAGCAGTTTTGCCATTCCTCCTGAAGCTTCTGAAGAACTCTGGGAATTAATGGAAATGGAGGAAAGCAAACAGAAGCTCATGGGGCTCAGTGGGTAATGGTGCATCTATTCACCATGCCTTTTAAGAGTGCAATAAGAGGGAACCAGAGAAAAAAAGCCTTGAAAGGAGGGCATGGTCATAGTTTTGGTGCTGGAGCTGTTGGAGCTTAGAAGGCGCAAGATGGTGGCTGCTTATAACGCTGTATCACTTACACAGACTGCTCCGGTGAATACGGCACTAAGAGATGGCTTTCTAGAAGGACTGGAACGATTGGCTGTGTCCTCATTCGCCTGAGGTGATCTGGCATGCGGAGGACTTCTTTTGGCAGACTCTGCATGTTGTTGGGCTTCTTCGCTCGATCCAGGAGAGTTTGGCGAGCGATCGTGCTGGTGCTGGCAAGGCTGACCGGGACTGAGACCGGCATCGGGCTCTCACCGAGGAATAACTGCCAGCATTTTACGATGCCGCCTCGTCTCAACAAAGCAGCAAAGGAGAAGGAGAAAGATTGGAGGGACACACCGACGACGGTTCCTCCTCCGATGCGCGGAACCATGGATGGCAAAAAAAAGGCAAAGAAACCGATACTGAAGCCAAACTGAATTTAAAAACAGGTGCCCCGGTAGAGAAGCCGAGGTCACTGAAGGATTTCCGGGTCTTGACCAGCATGCATACACAGGCAGGATCGAAACAGCCTATAATTCCACCAATTTTTAATTTGTCTGCACGGCTTACTGGACTCCCAGAGTCAGAAAAGGGAGGAAAGCAGATGTCAGAGGACGACATGATCGGATCCTTGAGTAGTGAGAAGGCTGTGGCAGAGGATGGAGCCATACGAAGCTTTGTCCCAGGGTTATTGTCATACGAATTGGAGGAGGGTTTGGGGGTGAATCTGGAGGGGGGTGTAAATGGGGCAAAAGGCCCAGTGATTGAGGACACTATCTCTTCTGCACAGTCTGAATCGTTGGCTGGCTTTGGAACGGAGGATCGGGCCAAGTAGGTGGGGTCAGCGGCCTGCCCCCCAAATATAACTGATCAAAGCCTTGAATCATCACATGGAAGCTGTGCCCAAAAGTATTAAGAATAAAGGTACATAGCACGAGAATTCCTTCCCGCGCGCCGCTATCTATCTCTCTGTTTTTATTTCTGTATTTTGAATTGCTTTTAACTTTATTGCACTGTACCTTTGCTTGCGACGCACACAGCACTTTACAGCTCAGCTAGTCCCCGGTCCATCGCGGTCTTTACTGGCCGATTGTGTGGAGGGACGTAGCTCCTCCCCCTGACCTCGTTACTTCCGGGCGGGGTCACTGTATTTGATTCGCATGGTTGACCGGTCGCGCAGAGATAGATAGCGGCGCGTGGGAAGGAATTCTCGTGCTCTGTACCTTTATTCTTAATACTTTTGGGCAATCTTTTTAAATTGTTTTTATTTCTGTATTTTGAATTGCTTTTAACTTTATTGCACTGTACCTTTGCTTGCGACGCACACAGCACTTTACAGCTCAGCTAGTCCCCGGTCCACCGCGGTCTTTACTGGCCGATTGTGTGGAGGGACGTAGCTCCTCCCCCTGACCTCGTTACTTCCGGGCGGGGTCACTGTATTTAATTTTCATGGTTGACCGGTCGCGCAGAGATAGATAGCGGCGCGCTGGAAGGAATTCTCGTGCTCTGTACCTTTATTCTTAATACTTTTGGGCAATCTTTTTAAATTGTTTTTATTTCTGAATTTTGAATTGCTTTTAACTTTATTGCACTGTACCTTTGCTTGCGACGCACACAGCACTTTACAGCTCAGCTAGTCCCCGGTCCACCGCGGTCTTTACTGGCCGATTGTGTGGAGGGACGTAGCTCCTCCCCCTGACCTCGTTACTTCCGGGCGGGGTCACTGTATTTAATTCGCATGGTTGACCGGTCGCGCAGAGATAGATAGCGGCGCGCGGGAAGGAATTCTCGTGCTCTGTACCTTTATTCTTAATACTTTTGGGCAATCTTTTTAAATTGTTTTTATTTCTGAATTTTGAATTGCTTTTAACTTTATTGCACTGTACCTTTGCTTGCGACGCACACAGCACTTTACAGCTCAGCTAGTCCCCGGTCCACCGCGGTCTTCACTGGCCGATTGTGTGGAGGGACGTAGCTCCTCCCCCTGACCTCTTTACTTCCGGGCGGGGTCACTGTATTTAATTTGCATGGTTGACCAGTCGCGCAGCGGACGTGCGCAGCGGGCGCGCCAGAGGCGCGCCAAAGGCAAGCCCGTCTGCGCCCGGAGGCGTCCCGGAGGCGTCTGGAGCGGGAAACTCTGCTGGTTTGTTGCACCAACCCGGTAAGCTATTAACTTACAGCAGAGAGGATCTCATGGAATTGGGCACTATTTTTAAGTGCAGGAATCCTATCGACCTGTGTAAAGCTGATACACTCCCGTGTTGCCATCACTGTAGCTGGGGAGCCACTAATTATACCATAGATAGTTTGCCAGCAACAAGTACTCAAGGAAACATTTCCTATAGTTCAGATTCGGCATTACATAAACTACATAAACTAGAGAACATCAATGCCCTCTTGCTAAATTGCCACTTGTTAAACAAACATGATTTGCACATCTATGACCTGATATGCGACGCAGAACCTGATTTTTTGTTTCTGACTGAAACTTGGCTATCTGATATGTCGAATCTGACAATTGCTATAGCCATTCCCCAGGTTACTCTATTTTGAGGAAGGATCATGCAGAAGGCAAGGGGGTGGAGTTGCAATTATCAGTAAGACGGACCTTCCAATCACCTGCATTCCCATGGAAGGAATGGAAGGGGCTGAGTGCCTAAGCTTTCAGTGCACTATTTCCCCCATCAGTGCCTAGCTGGAGTCCTAATTTATAGACCCCGGGCCATGCAGGGGACTTCTTGAAATCCCTTAGTGACTCCATAGTGCCACTGGCCTCCAGATTTAAACACTTCCTGGTCCTGGGGATTTTAACGTCCATATGGATAATCAGGATATCCCAGATACTGTCTCTCTGCTGGAATCTATGGACGCGCTTAATCTTGCACCATATGTCTTTTCCCCTACGCATGACAAGGGCCACACCCTCGAACAAATATTCGCCAACATTAAAATCCAGATGGATGCTCCTCTACCTTTACTATGGTCAGATCATTACCTAGTGGGCTTTAGGCTACCAAAATTAATGAAATGCCCGCTGATCCAGGCTAAGTTGCCGCCTTTTACATCTAGACCTTTTCACAGAATTACCCCGGCTGCCCTCAAATATGAATTGGCCCAATTCCCTCTCACGCCGAGTGGCAATATAGAGCGGGATGCCAAGGCCCTCGAAAGGTGGATCAAGCAAGGCACCTGGGCTCTTGCCCCTCTGATTTCTCGCTCGCTTAAAGCTGCTAGACGCTCAGCTCCCTGGTTCAATGACAGCTTGAGACAGTGCAAAAGGGATTGTAAACGTCAGGAAAGAATGTGGAGAAAAGATTTCAATGCGGAAAATAAAGGGAATTACAAAAAGGCCTTAAGAGTCTACCACAAAAGGATCAAGGAAGTTAAGAAGAGCTTCTTTGCATCTAAAATCGAGTCTGCAGGGAATAAAAGTAGAGAAATTTTTAACATTGTAAAAAGTTTCTCTGCGCCCAGTGTGGTGACCAGACAGTCCGTCCTTTCAGCTGATTGGATTGGACAGTTAGCGAATTTCTTCCATACGAAGATCACAATCATTCAATGCTCTTTTGATGCTTTCTGTGGGAAAGAGGTGCTAGCCTCCCCGCCGATCTACCCCCAGATCCAGGCGGGTAGTGCCTCCCTCTCCCATTTTCCTCCCCTGTCCTTAGAAACTTCCCTGGCAATAATGAAGGGCCTTAAGTCTGGCTCCCCTTCGGACCCTTGCCCTGCAAAATTCCTCGCCTCAATGGCTGAGATTCTTAATCCTACAGTTAACAGCATTTTGAACGTATCGCTTCAAAATGGCCAGGTCCCTTTAAGCTGGAAGAGTGCCAAAATCATTCCATTACTGAAAAAACCAGGGGCTGATCCAACGGAAGTGTCAAATTACAGACCTATTTCACTGTTATCTTTTTTTGCAAAGACAATAGAGAAATATGTTCACTCGGTGATTAGTGGCTTTGTTGAAGCCAATAACCTCCTTCACTCGAGCCAGTCCGGATTTAGACAAAACTTCAGTACAGAGACGGCCTTGCTCGAGGTCTCCGAATCCATCAAAGAGACCCTTGATAAAGGAGGCAAAGCGGTTCTTATCCTCTTAGACCTCTCTGCGGCTTTCGACACCGTGCCCCACGGCCGCCTCCTGCAGAGATTACGGGAGTGCGGTCTGGGTGGCACGGTGTTGAAGTGGTTTTCCTCCTTTTTGGAGGACAGAAAACAAGAAATCTGGTCCCCTCCTTTTGCAGCCAGTATTCCGCCTTTGGAAGTTGGCGTTCCCCAGGGTTCCGTTCTGAGCCCGGTACTCTTTAATCTGTACATGGCTCCCCTGGCAACCCTGGCGGAAGCCGGTGAGGCAAAGATTATATCCTACGCCGACGATACACAGTTGTTCTTCACATGTAAGAAAAGGGAGGAGTTCAATGGGGAGAAGATAAATAAATGTCTTACAGAAGTTTTCTCCTGGTTCAGACATAACCACTTCAAATGCAACCCGGAAAAGTCTGAGATTATCTTCTGTGGCTCCCCTCCGCTGGTCGTTTGGAAACAATGGTGGCCAGCTGACATGTCCCCTCCCCAGTCAGCGGTTAATACTGTCAAGAATTTGGGAGTGAAAATGGACAATGCTTTATCCATGAAATCTCAAGTCCAGTCAGTGGCAGGCACGTGTTTTGGTCTTCTGAAAATGCTCAGAAGATTCCTCTACCTGCTGCCGACCTCTTACAGAAAAACGGTCGTACAGGCCCTTATCACTTCCAGATTAGACTATGTGAATGTCCTCTATCTGGGCTTGCCAGAGCTCCTATTGAATAGACTTCAAGTTGTGCAGAACGCGGCTGCTAGGGCAGTCCTTAGACTCGGGCCTAGAGACCGGATCTCCCACCATCTCAAGAACCTGCATTGGCTGCCGGTCCAAAGCAGAATTCTCTTCAAAGCATTAGTCCTGGCCTTCAAGGCTCTTCATGGCAAGGGGGCCCATTACATCCGCAGAAGAGTCTCACACTATGTTCCAGACAGATCCCTCAGATCAGCATACCAACATTTGATTGCCGTGCCCAATTTTTCCAGAGCCCGCCGTGGTGGCCGCTCTTTTCAGGTGCTAGTGGCCCGAATCTGGAACACGCTGCCACTTCCACTCAGGCAGGCTACGAACATACTGGCCTTCAGGAAACAACTGAAAACTTGGTTGTTTCAGCAAACAGCATAGGGGCTGCTACCCTGAAATCGGAGTTTTCCTTAGGTCCCCGTCTCTTCTGTCTCAGCGCCGGGACACTCTGTTGAATAGCTGCGCGCTCTATAAGCCCCTTAAAAAAAAAAAAGCTTTGATTTGAGATATACAACCTCTCCAGATCAAGGGGACACATTCTTTTCATTAACTGATGAGTCTGAAGGCTCGGACGTAACCGAAGACCTCTCCGAGGATGGTTTGGGCTCTGGAGGCTCTGATAGCAGTACAGTCGAGGGGGCTAGACGCCCAAGCACACAGAAACGCCTTATAAAGAAGTGGAAAGCAAGGAGTAGTCTCTCTAATATGGGTACTGCCGCAAATGCCATTAACATTATAGCCCCAGCTGCTTCTTCACAATTGGTTTGGGACTATTTTCCTACTCAACAGGTGTATGACAACTTGAGGGATCAACCTGTAGAACATGTAAACATGGCCTCCCTAGAACCCCCACCATGGAACTTATAAATAATACATTAAAGCAGGTACAGGGGGAAGCTAGAGTGGAAACCCGTAAGGCTCATATAGCCACAAAGAAAATCCAGGGGGCAATGCGTAAGGTGAACACGTTTTGCACAGACATGGTGGAGAGAGTGTCAGCAATAGAAGCACAGACAGTTGCTATTGAGGAGACCACTTGCACATTACAAGCACGCGTTGATGATCTTGATGCTCAGCTTGTAGATGTACACTGGAAACTAGACGATTTTGAAAACCGCCAAAGGCTGAATAATCTCCGCTCTCTGGGCATTTCTGAGAATGTTGAGGAAAATGATATCAGGGCTTTCATTGTTAATCTGCTCAAAGGCGCCTTCCCTGATCTCCCCAACTGGGACTGGGATATGGAGATACAACGGGTGCATAGATTTCCACTGATGCCACGGAAAACAGGGCAGGCCGGCCAGTTGGATAAGCCTAGAGCGATCCTAGTTTTTTTTGGAAACTTTCCATTATGGTAAGCTATATTTGAAAAAGCCCAACCAGCTGCTAGATGCTCGTTCGATGGCCAATCATTCTTTGTGCGGCCTGACTTATGCCATGCTACAGTGGAGAGGAGGTGGTGCCTACGGCAGATGTTTCCTCCAATACAAGGAGCCGGCTGCCAAGTGTTTCTGCTTAATTCCACCATATTAAAGGTGGTTGTTAATGGCAGAACCTGATCGTTTACAGCAGAAATAAAAGCACAGGAATTTCTGGAAGAGATCCTAGCCGGTCGAGATGGCCCCACGGGGAGAAACACTGGATAAAGATGGAAGGGTGAACTTGTTGACCTGGATATTGGAACCCAAGGGTCCTTCTGACTCTCCGGGATTAATTATAGGCTAGAGGTTTCATCGGAGAGAGGTTTTCTTCTTTCTGCCATCTCTTTTTCTAATGTTTTCACTATCACCGGAGCTGTTGGGGGGTGGGTATGGCACCTTAGTAGGAATAATCACCAGGGTCTTACATGACCCGCTGCCCAAATTTGGGTTGGAGTGGGGGTTGGAGGGTGGGGTCAGGGTGAATGGATTCGGGTAGGTGGATTTGTGGGGAGGGGCGTAGGGAGGGGGGCAGAGCAGGGTGAGGGGAGTGAACAAGCAGACAATGACATAAATGTGAGAAAACAATTGGAGGGTGACTTATTAAAAGAAGCATTTGCAATGAAATCGGTCTCGCCTTTGGGACCTTATATGTATTTAGCTATGCAGCACATTAGCCTGGGTGCTGAAACATCTACTGTTCTTTAACATGGAGGGAAAGTAAGCACCAAACTGCGTGACACGCCAGGTATGGGAACACATGGAGAAAAATATTGCCTTTCAGCGGGAAATGGTATAGTCCAAAGCTCTGTTTTTAATATAAAATCAGGGCCTTCGGTGGTCATATCAATGAAAATACAAGATTTGAAAAAAAATATTGTCTACGGGTGCTCATGGAAGACAAATTCTCTGGACTGGAATCTAGAGAATGCTAAAGTGATTCTGGCATTTTACTGACCTCTGCTGGTCGTTTTCTATCAAGAAAGTTAAATAGAGGCAGTTACCAGAAAAATAAAAAAAAGAAAGTCCCTCAGCAGAAAGCCATTTATGGTATTTTACTGACCTCTACTGGTCGTTTTCTATCAAGACGGTTAAATAGAGGCAGTTGAACAGAAATAAAAGTCCCTAAGCGGAAGGAGACAAGTCCTAGGGCTGATCTCCAGAGCCCACAAAGTACATACACATATAAGTATATACTAAAGTATATACAAGAGGTCTCGAATGCTCGACCTAAAAATGACTGTATTTCACCTATGAAATTACAATTTTAACAGCTAATATTGACGGTTTCCGTTGTCTCGAATCTTATTATATAAGAGCAGCACTGATGATGAAGCTTGCCACCAGTTCTGGGTGAGGGGTTTGCATCTCTTTTGGTTATTTCAATCCTTCATGATAAAATTCCATCAATGCAGTTGAAAGTTATTAATCAGTATTTGTTCCATAAACCCTGTTGTGTTCATTGATGGGTCACAGGTGTGGTTCTTATAGAGCATCAGCTTTTAGTCCATGTATATGTCTTATCTGAAGGTGGACTATATAAGGGTCTCAAAAAACCTCTTTCCTGGGTTGGTGTCTGATCACGTTTCCCCAGTGGGCTGAGGAGTTTACCCAGTCCTAGCTTTAGAGTCAAGTTGCCCCATGACCAGAGCCACTAGAATTATGCGATTGTGTGGCTGCAGTGATTTTTACATAATTATTGATTTGCTGTATTTGTCACATAATCCTTCACCCGCTGTATAATTTGCAGATTTTAACAAAACAAATGTGCTTCTAGCTCAAACGGTTCAAAAGTTAGTAAACATGCGATGACACGTGTTGCTGCGCAGTGGAGGGACATTTGCAAAGCTGGACTGGTCAAATATTGCTATATTTGGGTGCTAAATTGGTACTAATGTAATGCAACCAATGCCCAGAGAGTGTTTCCATGTTTAAAAATGACGAAATAATGAAGTAATACCATTACTAAATGTGCAGCATTATGCTGCATAATTTGCATTTTCTTGCCACATAATTTACTCATCCCTGCTGCATAATTTGACCCTCTCCTGCCGCATAATTCCAGTGGCCCAGGCCCATGAACCATTTTTGGTGCGAGTAGATCCTGCCATCTTTATTAGGTATGAAGTTAGCCAAGACCTTTAGTTTGCACTTACATTATATGTACAATCTACATGGTGAAAAGGGATGTCTGCCAGCCCTCTCCAATCATTGGTCCAGTTCTGGGGCACTCACATTTTTCTTTCGCCCTTTGCAGTAGGCAGCCAGGGGCAAAAGGTAAAGCCACTTCTTCAGCCATTGGATATTTTCGTCCCGGTTGACTGCTCTGCTCCCTTTTACAAGGAGCACATCCGCACACAAAGTAGTCCTCTTAAGTGTTGGGGAAAAGGGTATGGTTGCATGTGCCTTTCGAGACCAAAAACTTTTTTGTTTACAGAAGTGTATTTTTTTGATTGATGAGGGTCCAGCATCTTCCCCAACACTACATTTTTAACAAAAACCATGTCAAAAGTGAAACAGGCATTGACAACGCCAATAAGACTGGTTGCTAGGGCCAGCCCTATTGGCTTTGCTAGTGCTTGTTTTTGGCTTACTTTCTGCTGTTCTAGGCATACGCCCAAGCCAGACGACAGACTAAATAAACACACTTAGACAATGTGAGGTGCCTGGAAGTCCCAAGGGGTCTGGACTTGCACCCAGGGTTCTGGAAGGTGAGAAAGTGGACCCTGGAGGCCTCTGAAGCAGGTAGTGAGTGGACGTAGAGAGGTAAACCTCCTCCTGGGGGTGTTATACATAAGTGCAAAGTGCATAAATCCATAACAGTGTCCGCCCAATGGGCCACCTTCAATGTAGAGCTGAGAATGTATAGCGGTTAGACGCAGAGCGCACGTCCCACATGCCCAAACTCCCGCCCCCCCACCTGGCGCTCCACTTCCTCGCCAACTCTCTCTCCCCCTTTCCTTATGCCTTGCTGATTTATGCTGGTGCCAGTTGATATCTAACATTGTGCTTGTGCGCAGCTGAGACCACTGATGCCCAGTGTTCTCTTATACATCCCTCTATAGACAGATGCACGGCTGAGACCAGCGATGCCCCATGTGCTCTTATACATTCCTATATAGACAGATGCACGGCTGAGGCCACCGATGCCCCGTGTGCTCTTAGACATCCCTCTAGATACAGATGCACGGCTGAGGCCACCGATGCCCCGTGTGCTTCCATACATAACTCTATAGACTGATGCACGCTGAGGCCACTGATGCCCCGTGTGCTCGTATACATGCCTCTACAGACAGATGCATGGCTGAGATCAGTGATGCCCTGTGTGCTCTTATACATTCCTCTATTGACCGATGCATGGCTGAGACCACTGACGCCCCGTGTGCTCTTATACATTTCTCTACAGACAGATACACGGCTGAGACCACTGACGCCCCATGTGCTCTTGGAAATCTCTCTATAGACAGATGCATGGCTGAGACCACTGATGAGTGAATATAGTATGGTTGGAATGGGCGACTAGTTTAATGGTAACTATTAGGCTGATGGTAACTATGTATGTTTGTTTCTTTATAATTGAGAATAATTGTATTGGTATTTATAAAATGTACTCAAATGTGACAACAATTTGAGTCTGAAATGTGTGTGCCCTATACAATTGAGCCATTAAGATATAATGGGGTAACCCACAAAAGTCAATGGACCTGGGTACTAATTGATATAGAAAACCAATGGTCCTAGACTTATGTTAAATCTTAGTTGTCTGAAGCAATCATAGACAGCATAGGGTACATATACAGTTTAATTCAATAATGTACCATTAACTTATTTAAAACACATTCAAATATATCCTCAAAATCCAAAAGAAATCCAAAAAAGGCACACACAATTGTTTTTATGTGACTCGTATTTTATTCGGTCACTTTTCATACCATTTTATCATTTTATCCTCCCTTTCTTACAGACTTTTATATCTATACCCAGGGGCGGCACTTTAACTGTGCATCACCCATGATCAGTGAGTAGGCGCACCATTATTTCAGTGTAAATTGCAAACTTTTGTTTTGAGTTTTTCCTAACTAGGCAATTCATTTACCTTTTTAGGTTGCTCCCCGCATCCCCTCATCCCTCCTTTCTGTCTTGAGGAAGACCCGCTTGCAGAGGATATAAACTGCCCTCATTGCACTAGGGTCGAAACGTCGACACTCTCCCCTACTCAGGGCCTGTACCTGTTATTATCCCAGCCCTACTTGCTTACAGACAAACGTTGTTTGCGCATTTTTTGAGAAATAACAAAATGAATAACCATGAACTAACTAATGGACCGGCCTCAATGTAGAACTGGTGCAATCATGAATCACGACCAGTTTTACTAATGAGATTGTAATGTAAATAATGATGAATCATTGTTTTTCTTGATTAGATCTCCCTCTTATATATTCTATCTTACTTCACGAGCACTTTCTTTCTTCACTTTTTCCCTTGGAGCAACCACTCCTCTGTTTTGAACATTGAATATGATAAAATGGTATGAAAAGTGACCGAATAAAATACGAGTCACATAAAAAACAATTGTGTGTGCCTTTTTTGGATTTCTTTTTGGATTTTGAGGATATATTTGAATGTGTTTTAAATAAGTTAATGGTACATTATTGAATTAAACTGTATATGTACCCTATGCTGTCTATGATTGCTTCAGACAACTAAGATTTAACATAAGTCTAGGACCATTGTTTTTCTATACAATTGAGCCATCAAGTGAATGATATATGATGAATATTTACGAGAGTTCTGGTGAGAATTGGAATTTGATTTGGAAGTATGTTTCAAATTTAGTAACTTTGAGTGTTTGGGAGTAAACCATAGAGGATGCAAATTGTGAACTTTTTAATCAATTTTTAATGGCTTGGTTTATATGTTTTATATTTTTGTATTTTTGTATTTTGATTAGAGATATATTAAGCAAGGCGGGAAGATATTGGCTTTCCTGAAGAAGGTGGGGTTGATTTTTCGTTGGACCCACCGAAACGCGTCGATGCTTTTTAATTGAATTCATCACGGATTAATGACAAAGTGCAACACTCTATGGCGATTATCAAATAAGAATTTGTTGTTCTAATTGTGTGCATTTATGCTTAATTTATTGTCTGATTACTGTGATGTCTTCTTGATTTGAAAATATTTTTTCTTGCTGCTTTCCCACTCGCTGTAGTTATGTTTTTTAATTTCTTTTTTCAAATTCGTTTCCGGATTTGGATTTAGTTGTTCTTATTGTATGTTATAATTGAATTTGAAAATGTGTTTATGAAATGTTTTTTAACACTGTGATTTGTTAGTATATGTATATACATAATTTTAATAAATTGAAGATAGCAATTAAATTGGTTTTGTCTAACTTGATTTTAGAGTTCATATTATTTTGCACCTCTATTTTTGCGTTTACTCTGGATGATTGATATTAAGGTTTGTGGTGTATATAAGAATCTATTTGGTGTGGCGATATATCTATTCCCAAGGGGATTGTTTTCTTGACTATTGAGACCACTGATGTCCTGTGTGCTCTTGTACATCCCTCTATAGACAGAGGCACTGCTGAGACCACATAAGACCCGCGTGCTCCTGTACATCCCTCTGGAGACAGATGCACGGCTGAGACCACCGATGCCCCGTGTGCTCTTATATATCTCTCTATAGGCAGATGCCCGGCTGAGACCACTGATGCCCCGTGTGCTCTTATACATTCCTCTATAGATAAATGCTCTCCTCATGAAACCCAAGAACCTGGTGTCACCTCTTCCCCTCCCCCAGTGACAGTGCATGGTCGCTTACCTTTGATCTATGATGTCATCACCTGCATCCCCAGTGATACCACATGTGATCAGATGGTGCCCTCTATAGAGAGATGCGCTCATATGACCCCAGGGTAAGAGGTGTATGTGTGTGTGTGCGTGATGCGGGGGAGGGGAAGGGGAAGGGGGATTTCCATGAAATGCTGGAAACCCTGTTTCAGTTTACAGGATGCGGCTGGCACCTGTCTTGTTTGCCTCCAGGGCATGTCCAGCCCCCTTCCAGAGTCCAGCCCTGGCAATGAAGAGAGCAATGCATGGGTGACCCACGTGTGTCCAGGCACCTTTTACAAGAGGTACATATCCCTGGTGAGGAAGGCAGCTGGGGACCCCAGCAAAATGATGAGGTTCACATGCCGCAGCCCCTCCGCCCACAAGGGCAGTTCAAGGGCACCTCGTACCAATCACAGCGTTTGGGAGCAGTGCCGCACGGCGAGTCGATGGGACAGCCTGAGACATGTCAGTCTCAGCCCCAACCCTACCGGCATTCAGATGGACTGGCCTGCACCCTGTCTCCTGCCCTGGACACCGGGGCAGTCATTGTTCCAAAGGCAGCTCGTGAAGTTAGAGAGTCTGAGAGGAGAGGACGATGGTGGTTATCACTAGGCCATAGGTGACATGTCAGTCTCTGCCACAACCATATCGGCCTTCAGACGGACTGAACTGCACCCTGCCTCCAGCCCTGGACACCGGGGCAGTTTTAGTCGAGTACAAAGGCATCGAGGTAGCAAGAGAGGGTGTTTGACATAGATTGCTTAAAAGCTACTTAGGGATAAATTGTGCCATTATATAAAGACGGCTAGTCGGAGACAAACACTTAACCACTTTTATGATATTTGGGGGTAAACATACCTGGTAACAAACACAGCATGAAGACATGTGCTCTATATGTTTACAGGCTAGCCCGTGAGTCGCATGATGGCATGAGCAGTCCATGTTTACAGCACAGTGGCTGGCGAGTCACATGAAGACATGAGCTGTACATGTTTACAGCAGAGTGGCTGGCGTGTCGCATGAAGGCATGAGCTGTACATGTTTACAGCAGAGTGGCTGGCGAGTCGCATGAAGGGATGAGCTGTGCATGTTTACAGCAGAGTGGCAGTGAGTCGCATGAAGGCATGAGCAGTACATGTTTACAGCAGAGTGGCAGTGAGTCGCATGAAGGCATGAGCTGTACATGTTTAAATCAGAGTGGCTGGTGAGTGCCATGAAGGTATGAGCTGTACATGTTTACAGCAGAGTGGTCTGCGAGTCTCATGAAGACATGAGCTGTACATGTTTAAAGCAGAGTGGCCTGCAAGTCGCATGAAGACATGAGCAGTACATGTTTACAGCAGAGTGGCCGGTGAGTTGCATGAAGGCATGAACTGTACATGTTTACAGCAGAGTAGCCGGAGAGTCACATGAAGGCATGAGCAGTACATGTTTACAGCAGAGTAGCCGGAGAGTCGCATGAAGGCATGAGCAGTACATGTTTCCAGTGTGGCTGGTGAGTCGCATGAAGGGATGAGCTGTACAAGTTTAAAGCAGAGTGGCAGTGAGTTGCATGAAGGCATGAGCAGTACATGTTTACAGCAGAGTGGCCGGAGAGTCACATGAAGACATGAGCAGTACATGTTTACCGCAATGGCTGGTGAGTCGCATGAAGACATGAGCTGTACATGTTTACAGCAGAGTGGCCGGCGAGTCGCATGAAGACATGAGCAGTACATGTTTACAGCAGAGTGGCCGGTGAGTCGCATGAAGACATGAGCTGTACATGTTTACAGGCTAGTCTGTGAGTCGCATGATGGCATGAGCAGTACATGTTTACAGCAGAGTGGCCGGTGAGTTGTATGATGGCATGAGCAGTACATGTTTACAGGCTAGCTGGCGAGTCACATGAAGACATGTGCTGTACATGTTTATAGTAGCATGGCCGGTGAGTCGCATGATGGAATAAGCTGTACATGTTTACAGCAGAGTGGCCGGTGAGTACATGTTTATAGAGTGGTGGGGCATGAACTGTACATGTTTACAATGAGTCACATGTCTCCCGTGTACACTGAATACTTTACTGTGAGATGTATGCTCTTGTGGGCGTGTGTGACGTATGGTCGCATGTGAGGTAGTTCCCGTGCTAACGCCTTGCAGGCTGACGTCCTGACACTTGCAGGCGGCACAGGGTGAATTCAGTGTGGGTACAAGCGTCCACTGTGGATCTCAGGGTGCGAGTTGGTGTGTATTGTGATAGGATGACAGAGGCAGCAGGGCCTATGACGTTTACTCCTGTGACAGCTTTACACTACTGCTGCGAGGCCTGCCGCATCGTGCATGTTGGCATCCCTTTCCGGTTTCTTTCTACAGCACGAGCTCTTCCGCCCCCCACTCTCTGTCACTCAAGGCACACACTTCTCCTGTCGCCCTTGAGCTCCCCCCACGCAGTGACTTTGAATTCTAGGAAGTCGAGTCATCCTGTGCATGTTCAGCAGCTGGAAAGTCTCTCCTTCTTCCTCTTCAGGGGTTCTTAGCGACTAGAGCTGCGGCAAATCCCGGCATCGGCGCTTGACTCAGCACCGCATGATTCTGGGCTAGTCTCTTCATGCTCATGCACCAAAGTGTTCTTATAGATCGTCCCCACACACACGTAATGCGCAGTTCTGCACTGCTTCATACCTACGCATCTATGTTGGCGCTATATACATGCATACCACTGTTACTGTGTGCAACATTCCTAATGTCCCCTCATATTCCGAGATGCCTGGGCGAGGAGGGCAGGAAACAGACGCAAGGTTCCTGCAAATTACGCCCAGCAACTTATCTCTACCTTACCAGAGCATCTTTGGTGCCCTCTCCCATAAAAGGTGCCAAACTGACCATCAACAAACCCGCCCTGACGAATACCCAGGACCTTGAACGAGCAGTTGTGTAGGGCAGAAACATGTTGGCGCTGTAAGGGTCATAGGACCATAGTATCCTTTTTTGACCCTTTCATAGTTAATTTTCATCCTTTCCATCCACCCTGCTAATAAAGGAATAAATTGGGAGGGGTTGAGGAATTTTTATTTACACTCCCGATGCATCAATATACAAAGAGCTCCTTGGAACAGGGTTGAGCCCACTCTGACTTATAGGGGTCAGAGTGAACCTGATGACGAAGCATGACACTACTAGAGTGGGCGAGGATTACATATGCAAAAGGATTATGTTTCCTTTTTCCCACCTCTTACTGAGGTGATGTATAGTCATATGTTTATTGTGCCAAACTGACCATGCCATGTCCACCTTGGTTACAGCTGCACGGCAGGGGTCAAAGGTCCACCATATGTGCTCGACCCCTTTGCTTCTCCCGTCAATCCCCCACCCCCTCCCACCCTGCCTGTGCACATATAGGTCCAAACCCAGCCCTGCCAAATGTGTGCCCCGGTGACGTGCCGTACGCCTCGTGCAACTGCCCAGCAGGCAAATCCGGAGGGATCACACCAGGCCAGAAGGGCCTGGACAGAGCCAGTGATGTGGCTAGAGGGTCTCCCTAGAGGTCTGGCACCTCCTTCGATAAAAGGTTGGACTCTAGTTATTACTCCTTGGGCCTAGTGCCTTAGTGGACTAATAGGTCCACTCAAGGGCTTGTCTTTGACCTCATGGCCACAGGTTCAATTCCTGGTGGGTCTACTCAGCCTCTCATCCTTCTGAGGTCGATAAAATGAGTACCGTTGAGCTGGGAAAAATAAACATGTGTTTTTCAGGCCAAGATACCCTTTGTGGCGAATGTGCACTTTACAAATGCACCATCTGTGTACAAATTAACCTACCCCTGCTCAGGCAGAAGCTGTGCTGGAAAGTACCTCACTTCGCCCACTGGAAGATCTCTTTGTAACCAGCTGCTCATAGATCCCAATGTTAGTCACACAGCTCCTCCAGAGAGTAATCCCCTTGCAGGGATCTTTTTTAAACCTGCAGGTCCCAGACTCCGGAGGAAGGATGTGATATGATAGTGTTTTATAAAGCACACTAGACCCCCAGGTACCAAAGCGCTATGGCGAGACTGACTAATCTACAGAGTCAAACCAACCAAGAAATAAGGTAACTATAGTGAGAAAACCAAGTTTCCAAATGCTTTTTAAAATACATAAGGGAGTCTGCTTCAGAACTGTAAGTGGGCTCTGCCTTTCATCCTTCTGAAGTAGATAAAGCAAGCGGCATGCATTAGAGCCACACCTCCCTCATTTACAGATCTGATTGGTCCCAAACCAGGTTTCTTTCGGTTTGCCAACATGCGCCATAATGTTTGGAGCAGGTCTTCGAACCGCATGCACACAAGACCCCTCTCCCATCTAGCACTTACCACCCCCAGTTCTATTCTAGGCACACACTTCCAAAAGGGCGCCCAGGAACCGATAAAACGTATAGTGCTTTGTTGCTCTCCCGGAGTACGAAGCGCTATGCAAGAGCGCAGGACAATGATTAAATCTTATCCTCCAGCGAGACGTGACAGGTCCCGTTGGACAGCGACCCCCAACACTTCTCCATTCGGAAATCAGTTTTCAAGTTTTTGTGGCTTTTTTTTCCTGCGAGGTGCTTCAGTCGGGTCGTTCTGCCCTCCACATGGGGCACCCCGTCAGTCTATCACTGACTCAAGAGGGCAGGTAGGCGAACACAGGTCCCAAAACAATGTAAAACAAGCATTTGCGTGAGACCTATTGCATTGGAAACAGGTGTGGGGGCGGACGAGAAGGCACGAACGGGAGTGCGGGTGGGGTGAGCGGGGGGACCAAGAAGTCACGGACTGCTGGAGGGGGGAACGAGAAGAAAATAGTGTTTGAAGTAAAGGGGCCAGTAGCCATGGAAGTATACAAATGACGACATGGCCGTCATGAGGAGGGACTAACAAGCCTAAAACCAATCAGAAGGCAGCATTTAGGACCTAAGCCAATGAAAAAGATGGGTGGAGAGTGGGCGGAGCTTCCACGAAGCTTCCACGCTATACTGAATACTGCAAGCCTCGCAAAGCGAGCAGCGCATGCGCTGCAACGCTAGGCTCGACCTAAAAAATGACATCTGGGTATATAAGTCAGGCCTTATGGCTAGGTCAGGTTTATCTCTTTGGCTTGAGTATTGTTTTAAATGAGTAAACTCCATATAGCATCTGTCAACATATGTGGGCTTAATGATAGCCGGAAAAGGCAAAGGGTGGCTTTTGACCTAAAGACTTTAAAACCTGACATATTATGCTTACAAGAGACGCATATAGAAAACTCACAGAAAAATTTACTTGGCAGGCTGGGGTTTCAAATTGTATGCTGCACCACCCAGGGAACTCATACTAAGGGGTTGCTATTTTATCAAAAAGGGGGGTTTGCGATTTTCCTCAATCGCGGTCAGATAGATTAGGCCATTGGGTCATAACGGAGTGTAGCTCTGGCTCATGTTCTTTTACGATATGTTCTATATACGGCCCGGTGCTAGATGATCCAACAATTTTTGATTGGCTGAATAGGGAGCTGGTGCTCTGGCCCTTACCGCTTATAATCTGCGGCAATTTTTATATTAACCTGCCCTGCAGCGGGTCTAGACAAGGGAGTAAGATCTATTATGGAAGGAAACCAAAAGTCTATAGGGCCTTCACTGACCTGCAGAGTAGTCATGGGTTGGTTGATGTTTGGAGGAAGAATATGAAGACGGATCCTGGCTTCACCTTCTCTTCGGCGCCCCACAAGGTGCACGCCAGATTAGACTACTTTCTTGCCTCAAAAGGTCTGGTGCTGAACTCACATATATCAAAGTTTCCTAGGGTTATTTCAGAGCACAATCCTCTTGTATTTGAGATCGAAATGAGCCAGCTCTCTAAAGTGGACCGGACTTGGTCTTTTGAAAGGGCACTTCTCTTTGATGCACAGCATGTGAGTCATATCCAGGCATAGATTCCTCAGTTCATGATGGATAATTATGGCAGTGCCTCAATCAGCGTTACATGGGATACATTTAAGACTTGTTTACTGGGCGAGACCCTGTGGTATAGTCTAGAGTGGCAAAAAAGGGATAAAACGATAATAAAGGGGCTATATGCAAATTTAGCTAGAGCTGAATCAAAATTGGTAGATATGATCTCCTCAGAGTGTGGATCTAACACAGCTCTCCTGGAAATAGCAACAGCTAAAGCAATGATTGTTGATATATCTGCACAAAAAGCGGCAGATAAGTATTTAGTATGGCGCAGAGATTTTTATGAGTACAATGAGAAGGTGGGGCAGTGTTTGGCTTTTAGAACTAGACAAACGATTGCGGGTGGGCAGACAAGGGAAATAAGGGACCTACTGCTTGGTGTGAAATCTGACCCGGCTGATGTAAGGTCTGCTTTCCAGCGCTTTTACCAGCAACTTTACCCTAAGGAGGCAGACAAATTAACTAATACAATGGGGGAATACTTAAATGTTACCTATGAAGAGGCCCTAGAGGCAGATGACAGGCAGATGTTTGATCAGCCCATTCCAGCAGACGAGATAGGATTAGCTATTAGTAATATATAATCAGAGAAAGCCACAGGCACAGACTTTATCCCCGGACAGTTTTATAACATCTATTCTGGTGTGCTTAAAAAATATTTGGCTGAGTTGTTCCAGGAGATCCAGAAGGGAAATGCTCCCCCTGATAGTTGGGCTATGGCTGAGATAGCAGTCTTTCAAAAGAAAAATAAGCCACCAAAGGAACTGGGCTCATATCGGCCCATCACGCATATTGACAGCGACTCTAAGATCTACTCGAAAATGTTGGCAACACGCCTATCGGCTGTTATTAGCAGGCTTACGTCCCCTGTTCAGCATGCTTTTATCCCTGGGAAGGGGACCACCGATCATATCCATCGAGTCATTACCCTCTTTGATGCGGCTGGAACAACACAAGACCCTATGGCACTAATATTATTGTATGCTGAAAAAGCTTTCAATAGGGTCTCTTGGCCGTATCTTTGGGCGGTTATGTCTAATAAGGGGATTGGACCAGGATTTATCAGGTTGGTTAAAGCCCTCTACTACAACCCTAGAGCAAGGATTTCTCTAATGGGAGATCTGTCAGAAGTAGTGAACTTAGAACGGGGTACAAGGCAAGGCTGCCCTTGCCCCCCCTACTATTTGCGCTATATATTGATCCTTTGATCAGGCAAATCCATTGTAATTCGGCAATCTTGCCAATAAATTCGGTAGGGGGAGACAAAAATCCTGGCTTATGCCGACGACCTGCCTATTGCTACCCCCGAACCTAGAAGTGCTCTGTCAGAAATTGAAAAAGAAGCCAAGAGATTTGGGAAATTGTCTGGTTACTTGTTAAACCAGGAAAAAACTCAGATCATAATCAATAAAGAGAAGCTACTTTCTGACGGACGGGTTACAGAAGAAGGATTATATTGATCCAGCAATTCAGGACAAGAATTATCCCTGAGGACAAGGCCCAATTTCCAGTACCCAATATAGTCCCTTCACGCTGGGTTAGTGTAATTCATAACTATACCAAATTTACCAATCTCCAATAAATGTACCCTCATCTCTAGCATACCAAAATTGGCGATGTACTCTTTATATAGTTGATTACATTTGGCAAATCAAAACTCTGGAAAGAATCACTTCTAATAAAGACAGACTCATTTGTAAATTTATAATTTTTATCTAAATAATGTGAAATAATGCTCTTAGTATCAATCATACAGCAGGAATCACAAATCGTCACAAAGAGGACTAAATCAGAAGAGAAAATTACAAATTCATATCAATGACAATGCATAAAGGAGTGGATAGGCGAACAGACAAAAGATTCAGAGACAAAATACATTTGCAAATGATTATGCAAATTCAGATTTCAGTCTATACTAACCAATACAGAAATAAGGAAATCTACTCTCTGGCCATTAGAGCAGCAAAGCCCCTCAAGAAGATTTGAAGAGGCAAAGACTAAGTCAGGAATCAGTAAACAGGAACAGGAGAGCAAACCAACGACAGCGACGTTCTCCCAACAGACTCAAGAGTCAGTCTCCTAACCCCTCCCACCGGGCACCTCAATTATACCCTAAAACCCAAATGTCCAACCCACACATGTAACTATCTACAGGTTTTCTTCACATTTGATTGGTTAAGGAAGGGGGTGTATGGTCACACCACTCTCTACACGTCCATCTCACTAAATGTCCCATTGTTTTGTTTAATCTATGACATAAGATTCCACCCCAGGAAATACAAATTCAAGCCTCTGTCATTCTTCTCTTCCTCTTCTCCGGCAAATGTTGCGAACTTTGTATATCTTTCTCGCTGAGCGCCTCTCTGCAGAGGAAGCTTCCCTCTGTTTATCGCATTGTTCTTTCATACTGGTTTTTGGCAGGCACTCAGGACTTGAAGGACAGAATAATGTTCCACCTTTTTCTTTGCTCTCGAGTTCTCATCTTTTAAACGCATTTTAATTCCGACAGCACTTTAACCCATTATTTGTCATGCAGAATAGAAAATCATGCTTCTAGGAAAAACAAACACAGACATTATTATTCACTTATAAAGCTTTTTCTCTACGCACGAACCCAATGCTGCAATTATCCCTGCGCAACCCATGTTAATTATTACCAATTTCCTAGCAAACGTTAATAACGTGCATAAAAAGCAGCATTAGTCCTTTTTATTCTCATTAGTCTAAAGCACTTGCGGTCTACTCTTAGTACTTTAGTACGCGCTTGCGCAGTAGCGTTTTCCCTCATGTTAGACCCTTTCCGCATAATGTCACTGCACACGATTAGTAGATGTTACTGATGGTTGAATCCGAGCAGGTTTTATTTTTCGCGAAAGCCCTGCTCCATCAATATCTAGGCGTTATCATTAAGTCAGAGGTCGGAAAGATCGTGAGGCCAATTTGGTCCCCTTGATACATAAGACTAAACAGGATTTTGGGAGATGAAATAACCTGAGACTCTTGCTGATAGGGCAGAGTAATTTGATTAAAATAATGATTCTACCCAAAATCCTGTATTTCTTTTGGGCAATCCTGTTGGAAATAGGCAACAACTTGTTTAAAATACTTGATGGGATGCCAACACGATTTCTCTGGGCATATGCTAATCCCAGGAGAGCACTACGATTTATGACCCTGCCGAAGGAAAGCGGTGTGTTAGCTGTGCCTCTTAAGTTATACTACTGGGCTGCTGCCTTGCAACAATTTGCTGTCCTTTTAGGCAAGAAGGAGCTATATCTGGGCAGGATATCTCAACCCCGTCTATATATGAGCTATTATTAGGGTTAAAAAGGTGGGGATGTCTTCTTCTGCAAACCGAATTTGGGTATCATAAGAGAGTCCGGTTCAAAATTTTAACTGTGGCTTTCCGCATATGGGGTAAAGTTCGTAAAAGAATAGGTTTGGGTAGATTTAATTACTATACAGGACAATCCTCTTTTAGCAGAAATTTGTCGGGATACATATGTCAGCAAATGGGCGACTCATGGATTATTTAGACTGGGGGATTTTTTTTATCACAAACTCAATAAAGGCATTTGATATCATTCGACAAAATGTAAGCTTTACCATAAGGGTTTTTTTAAATATCTAAAAAAAACTTTAAGGAAGAAAGGAGGTGGAATGATGGGATTTGACAAGATGGAGGCTATTGAGTTGATTATTGTTGATAATACCCTGATAGGGGCTTTATACAGAGTCTTGCATAAAACAATGCAAGACCATCTGGTTAAACATTCAAAGCGCTGGGAAGATAAGATTAATGCTCAACCTAGCGACCTGGTTAGGACGCTAGAATGTGCTCAGATGTTTTTAATCTTGGCTAATCTACAGGCTCAACATTTTAAAATTTGTTTTAACCTGTACATAACCTCAGGGAAAATTGCTGAATGGAGAGGCTCTACAGGGACAAGATGTCCAGGATGTAAGGAATATGGAGTGGATATAGTTCACATGATGGCCACCTGCTCAGCTCTAGATGGTCTTAAAGCTTGGATTATTGAGTATTTGGCAAATAAACTAGGAATATACACCACTCTTTCCCCTCTGCTAATGCTACTAGGGGTTCATGACGATGTAGTTCCAACTAATACTCAACCCTTTATGTTTGTCGCTATGGCCGTTTTTAGGTTATGTTTGACAACAGCCTGGCTTGATCCCTCCCCACTTAGGGCGAAATGCAAAACACACAAGATGATGGACGGAATGCTGCACATTGGCAAACATTCACCCCCAGTCACAGATCTGGGTTAAATCCATCGTTATTTTGCTTCACCACGCCACCCCAGTTCAGACATAGCCATATGCAAATCAGTCTTGACCCTGTGCCTCATGGGAACAGTCCAGACCGAACTGCCAAGCCATGTCTTCCCTGGACCGGAATCAAGCATCCTAGGACCGGTTTCAGGCTATCAGCCTTCATCAGCCAGGATAGCTTGACTCCAGTGGCGTAGTGAGCACGGGACCCACGTCTGGGCATACCCTTCCCACTTAGGGCGAAATGCAAAACACACAAGATGATGGACGGAATGCTGCACATTGGCAAACATTCACCCCCAGTCACAGATCTGGGTAAAATCCATCGTTATTTTGCTTCACCACGCCACCCCAGTTCAGACATAGCCATATGCAAATCAGTCTTGACCCTGTGCCTCATGGGAACAGTCCAGACCGAACTGCCAAGCCATGTCTTCCCTGGACCGGAATCAAGCATCCTAGGACCGGTTTCAGGCTATCAGCCTTCATCAGCCAGGATAGCTTGACTCCAGTGGCGTAGTGAGCACGGGACCCACGTCTGGGCATACCCTTCCCACTTAGGGCGAAATGCAAAACACACAAGATGATGGACGGAATGCTGCACATTGGCAAACATTCACCCCCAGTCACAGATCTGGGTTAAATCCATCGTTATTTTGCTTCACCATGCCACCCCAGTTCAGACATAGCCATATGCAAATCAGTCTTGACCCTGTGCCTCATGGGAACAGTCCAGACCGAACTGCCAAGCCATGTCTTCCCTGGACCGGAATCAAGCATCCTAGGACCGGTTTCAGGCTATCAGCCTTCATCAGCCAGGATAGCTTGACTCCAGTGGCGTAGTGAGCACGGGACCCACGTCTGGGCATACCCTTCCCACTTAGGGCGAAATGCAAAACACACAAGATGATGGACGGAATGCTGCATATTGGCAAACATTCACCCCCAGTCACAGATCTGGGTTAAATCCATCGTTATTTTGCTTCACCATGCCACCCCAGTTCAGACATAGCCATATGCAAATCAGTCTTGACCCTGTGCCTCATGGGAACAGTCCAGACCGAACTGCCAAGCCATGTCTTCCCTGATCCCTCCCCGCCAGTATTCCGTCAGTGGTTTGCGTGCCTATTTTAGGTCTATTATCTGGAAAGGGCAATATTCTCTCGAAAAAACAAGAATGCCTTGGGAAAAATGTCTAAAATCTAGTTCTCCCTCAGCGATTGGGAACTGATAAGTGCTACTGGAAGTAACAGGGAAATATCGATCTGACCACATAGGGGTGGGACTTAAGGCTCAGATATGTATCTTTCTGGCTTCTATATGTTTATGTATGTACTTGTCTAAAAGTTTTTATCTTTTCATCCTTTTAGATACCTGATGTCATTTATAGAAGTATGTACTTGATGCACTTTATAGAATTATGTACTCTCAACTGCTTTAGTGATTGGTTATATTTATGGAAATTGTCTGCTTAGGGGCTGAGGGGGGCAATTATTATTGTGCAAAAATCAAATAAATAGATCCACTAGCTAGCCCTGTGTATATTACCCACTGAGATAATGCATTCAGGGGCCGATTACGATGTTGGTCGGAAACTTTCTGCCTGACACCGTCTCGGAATCGGGACCAACCGACTCGCGGTCGGCTGTTGCCCCCGACCGATTAAGATGCGACCAAACACGGTTTGGTCGGATTCCCATTGTTTCCTATGGGAGCTCGTGTTCTGCCCGATAACCGGCCGTAACACAGGCTCCTATGGGAAAATGGGATGTGTGCGGAAAACCCTGCACCCTGTCGCAGGCACCCCATGGTGCCTGTCACACAGTGCATGGTTTTACAGGGGGGTCCCTTAGGTGCCCCCTCAGCCACCAACCGGAGGCCTCAGGATGAAAGGGGCCCTATCAGGGGCCCCCAAAGTCATTTTCTGACAGCCTTTTCGTGTTGGACAGGCCGACACAGAAAGGCTGTTGAAAATCGACATTGTAATCCCAAGGTCGGAAACGCTGTCCATAGGGCTGTACGATGCGGTTCCAACCGACATGGATACTCCAAGAGCCAGTCAGAACCGATTTGGAAGGACCGCATGGTTTACCTTCCAACCGCGAAAATCGTAATCGGTCGGCCGGAATGTAAACCGACTAAGTCGGTCGGAAGGGTTTCGACACGGTCTAGGAGATTCCGACTGTCAGGAGGAGGCTTTCCGCCCGACATCGTAATGAGTCCCTAGGTCTTTTTTATCAAACTATTTTCTTCATTTTTCTTTCTCTGTTTATTTTGTTTCTATATACATTTTACAAATCAGCATTTTCCTATGAGAACCACCATAAACCTCCCAAACAGTTTTGTGGTGAATGCATGAAAATACATATGGGCATAAGGGCTGGTTGAAGCAAGGCCTCCATAACTCTTTAATAAGTTAAAACCGAAATAATACTTCTCCAAAGGATGGTGAAGCAGGCTTTTTGCTACCTGTAGCTGAAAATGACAGTAAACCTTCTTACTGATGACAAAACAAAAATCAGCAAGTGCTTGGGGATGAGATGGTTTTACTTCCCTCCATCCAGTGGTGCTGGAACTATATTCAGAGTGGGGGGCCGCCATCAGTGATACATTACTAAAGTCATAAGGCTTCTGAAAAATTCAAGCGTCACACAAAGAATAAGTGTTGCAAATGGGTCATGCCCATTCAGCATGAGAGTGGTAAGGATATGTTCTGCAGAGCCTGTGGTGCATTTTTAGCAAACTGTCGCAAATATATTACTAAAGCATGGTGTGGTAGAGACACCACATTTTCCATTGAAATGGCCACTAAATTTGCACAGACATGCAGTTTTACTGAAAGAACTATGCAGGGCACAAACGATAGATAATGTGTTGAAGTTCAGCG
Organism: Calotriton arnoldi; assembly: GCA_963921515.1. NCBI lineage: Eukaryota > Metazoa > Chordata > Amphibia > Caudata > Salamandridae > Calotriton > Calotriton arnoldi. Next base: position 17,535 of record CAWUFW010010731.1, on the reverse strand, counting down.
AGTATTTATTATTTATGCATCACTGAGTAAAGTGTCTTAATTTGTTTTAATCTTATTAATACCTTTGTTTCCAACATACTTCAAAATTACAAAAAAGTGCTTCTTTTCTGCTTTCCTAACTAGAGATATATATCTTTAAATATTTCTACAGTTCATTTAAAGGTATTTAAATGTTGTTGTGTGTTAGAAAAACATAGGCATCCTACAGCCTTTCGTTTCTCACTCTCTGTATGCCAGGCACGATTGTCACATAGGAAATATTTCACTGTACAAGAAGGGGTAGATAGGCAGCTATACATTTGGGGGCATATTCTCAAGAACGTTTGATAACCATCGCAAAAGTGACTTAACGCAACCCTCAACATCGCAGTCTATCGCGGGACAATTACGCCGTGTTAACCAAGTATTCACAACACAGCAGTACTATGCGATAGTCTCCAGATAACGCGTCAACTGACCGCGTTAAAATCAACGCCACGCCGCAAAAATGCGAAACACAAATGCCTAAAAAGCTGCGATGAGGCCGATCGCGATACAAAAAGCAGAGAAAACCAGCAACAGGCCAGTAAATCCCACGCGTCTGGCGGGAAAATGCACCATAGAAGCAACAAAAACAACACACCAGAAACAATCCAAAGTGCGTAGCAACATGGATGCACCCTGACCCAGCGCAGAGGCCAACGCGAACCCCACAAGCCCCACAGACCACCAGCAAGGACCAACGGGGTCGGGGAAGGCCAAGGAGAAGAGGGAGAGGAAGACAGGGTGCAGTCCGTAGGAAAACAAGACCAGCGTCACGGATGTGACAGAACACTACCAGCAACTGACCCACATTCAGACCACCTTGAATGCAGCTGGAGTTCCGAGGAGGCCAATGGAGGAGGCCAAGAGGCGCTGGCATGACGTGAAAACCTAAACCAGGCCCAAAGCCGCTGCCAACAGGAAGGCAGCTACGGCGACAGGAGGTGTCCTGCGTCACAGGAGGAGCTGGAGGAAATGGAGGCCAGCCATCAGTGTGGAGACTGTGCAAGGAGGTGGGAGTACGGACACAGCTCGAGAGGACCTGACACAACAACAGCAGGGTGAGTAACGAACAGGTCCTTGGGGGACGGGGGGAGATGGGCACAATGGCACACATGCACAACGACGTGTAGCACACTGCACACCCACAATAACCCAGGGTCATGTCCCCCATCCCCGTGGCACACTGCAGCACACACACATGGCAATCACAGCACATCCCATGACAATGTGGCACAAAGTGCAACACCGACACTGCAGAACAGGGGACACAACTGGGTCCGCCCATGCGCAGAAACAGGCCAATCACATTTGACAGAGCAGGGAACTGTGAGATGCATATGTACGGGTACAACCTCACAACAGTCATGTAGTCCAAATGTCCACTGTCCCCCTCAAATTGCCAGCACCGCCCAAACAGCCACAATGTACATTGTCACACAGTCTGCATGTCTACAAGAACAATGCGCCAACATAAATGTCAACACAATGTCAACATGCATCTCCCCTTCACATTGCAGAGGGACAAACAACACCTCCAGCAGGTCAGACCAAACAACCCATCAGTGATGCAGGACACGACCAACACACCTTCGACACCGACGCCCTACAACAGCCCATGGACATCCCACGCAACCCACCACCAGGACCAGGGCAGACAAGCTACTTAGAGGAGAACCCAGCCTCTGCAACAGACCACACAGCATGAAGCACACGCAAGCACGGCTGGCCTACAACACTTCACCGACCCACACATGGCACCCCAATGCCAGGTGTCAGAACGCCAAAAGGAGATGGCCGAACAGGTGCAGGTGTGGTCCGAACCCATGGAAGGCGAACTAGTTCACATACGTGGGTGTCAATTACCCTTCAGGGACCACCTACACCCCACAAAGGAGACCCACACTGCCATAGAGATACACGCAGATATTATGTTGAACTGGCTACGGGCACGTGCGCCCAGCCCCTTTATTGGCAGTGCCACATGTACAGTGACGCCTGTGCTGGATGTGTGTGGGGTGAGCATAAACCAGCCCGCATGGAGTGCTCGGTGCTGGCAACAACTTGAACAGTGGACACCAGTGCAATGGAAACAGAAAACACATGCATAACAGAGTCAACTGCTGAGCAACATGGAGGGAGCCGGAGCAAGTACAGAGGTCACCCAACATACAAACAGAAGTGTCCGTGAGTTGCAGTGCACTGAGGTTGGGGCACTAGAGCTGTGCGCGCTCATGTGATGAAAATAACTAGGATTGTGTCCATTCGGGATATTCCTGATGCAGATGCAGTGGGGTGTGTTAGACCTGCAGCAACTTCCTCATCAACGTCCCAGGTCTCCCACACTGCCTGAGGTGACATTGCTGCGCAACATCTCCACATCAAAAAACTCAATCAGTAACGGTCCATTGGTTGCGGTGCACTGAGTCAGTGGCACCTGGAGTGCTGAGCAGGGGATCAGGCAGATGATGGCATCCACGACAGGTCTGAGCAACTCCGTCAGTCTGCCAGTACCACTGTCTCGACTCTGGCAGATGGTGGTTGGAGTTGGCCCTGGCGATGGTGGCGTGTGCCTCCTGCGGTGATGCGACGTCCGGGCCGGTCAGGACTCGATTTGATGTGTGAGCCCTGGTGGTCCACAGTTGAGGCCGGAGGCAGCGGACAGCGCAGGGCCACATGCACATGGCGTCGATGACCCCAAGACCACCGTCACAGAGGTCATCCAATATTCATTCAGACAGGGTCCCTGACTTGAGCTGCACATAGTTAGTGGCCCCGGGTGCAAAGCGGCAGGCACCGGCACACCGCCACGGGACGGTGACTTGCGGTCCACTGAGGTAGGGCCACGCAGACTGAGCGGGTCCTCGTCGATGTCGAAGGTGAATATCGCGGTGTGTTTCGGGGGGCAGTGGAAGGTGTCCTTCCAGGGCATGATGCAGAGGGCAGAAGCTATCTGGAAGTAGCAAATGGAGGAGTGGAAAGCGACTGCCTCGTTGCCACCACCGATTCGGTATCAGCTGCATGAGGATGAAAACTACCCCCTAGTCCATAGACTCAAACGCCACCAATGTACGACCAGAGAGTGTCCATGAATGTCGGGGAACAGACTTAGTGGCACCGGGGCTGAGAGGGGATGCAGTCTGTGATGATGCTGGTACACTGATATGAACTCCGGCATTGACGATTCAAGACTCTGTGACCTACTGGACCGCAGTTTAGGCAGAGAGCAGTAGTCCGCGTGGGCCCACAGAATCTTGCAGCTGTGATTGTAGGAGAGTAGGATCTGCTTCCTATGGGTACCCCCACTTTTTGCTGATGCTTCACTGTATTTTGACTTTAGTCTGGCTGGGGCCCTGCTAATCAGAACCCCAGCCTAGCTGCTTCCTCTCTAAAATGGTTTCCATGTACCTTAGGTACATCTTTGATTGGATTCTGGAGTGCCCTTATAAGTCCCTAGTATATGGTATACTATGTACCCAGGGCATAGGTACCCCAGAGGCCTACCAGGGGCTGAAGCATGTATTATGCCACCCCTGGGAGGCCCTCCAAAAAGACACCACAGGTCTGCTACTGCAGCCTGGGTAATGGTGCATGCACCCCTTACTGTGGTATAGACTACCTATAGCACTACCAGTGCACACACATATAAACCTATAAGTCACTCTTATGGCAGGCCTTAACAATCCTGAAGGCAGAGTGCTTGGTTTTTATGTGAGAGGGTTCCCCTGCATGAGCAGAGCCCCTCTGCAGCGTTCGGAGTCAATCCTCTGGTGCTGTTTGTGGTGCAGCCTGACCATATACTCTTAAGTGCATTATAACCTCGCGTTAAATGCTAACTTTGGGATGGCTGCACGGAAACATGTCGTGTTTGGTGTCAAACACCATGGAATACTACCCCCCCGCCAGTTCTGGCAGCGGGGTAGCATTCCACCCTTCTAGAGGGAGAGACATGTACACACCGGCATACCCGGTATTAACTTTTCAGAGCCCTGGCATCACAAAATGGATGCCGCTGCCACAGACACGGGTCTGGCCTCCTGCTGCTGACCGAAACTCCGGCAGGGGAGGCCTGGACAATAGGTTTCCTGTCGCAGGGAGGTGTAACCACCTCCCAGACAGGATAGTGTGTATTGGGGCTGGGCGGGAGCACTCCCTGGTGCTTTGAAGTCCTGCACTGGGGGCACGTTTGGTGTCCCTGTGCATAGTCCAGTTCAAACCGGTTGCAGGGGCTACCTGCCCCTGCTCTGGCATGAAACTGGACAAAGGGAATGGGTGTAACCACCCCTCTTCCCTGACCCTCCCATAGGTGGGTCCCCAGAGTATGTCCAACCCCCTAACTTAGTATAAGTATGGGACCCCAGTCCTTAGGACTTTAGATTATCCCTGGATGAAACTCTGAATGTGAGTCCTGGACCTTCGACGCTCTACTTGAAGATTAGAGGACTGAAGAATCTCCCTTGGGGTCAAGGAGTGACTCCCCTGCTTGGCAGGCACCAAAGAAGCAACTGTCCGGTCTGCATCGCTGAAGCTCCCACCGGACGCCGAAGTCTTTGCATCACCAGAGGTAGATTTCCAGACTTCACCGAGGCTGCCCTGAGACCCCAGTGAAGCTCAGGCCCATAGCTGTTGTGGGTAACGTGGAACAGTGACCCCTGGACACCAAGAACTTTTGCAAGTGCACCCTCTTCCTGGTCTCCCTTGAAGTTGTGCTTTGGACTTCGAGTAGCCCCCACCCGAGCACCGACTGCACCGAAGATCTCTGGCCTCCACTCCACGAGTGTCCTGTGAGCCAGCTCCAAGTGCGTCCACTCGAGGCTCCTTCGCGATCGCTAGTCCATTGGCTAGTGGGTCCTCCCGAAGGCAACTCTTCTTCTGCTTGGGCTTTCCTGGTTGCTCCAGACATGCCCTGACTTACCTTTGCTGGGTGAGTCCCTCAGACCTAAGTCCTTTATATGTTTCTACGAGACTTGCCGTTGCCAAGGCTTGTTGGGACCAATCCGGTTGCCGATACCCCAGCACTCGACAAACGTCATGGGACAGCTCGAATCCAGCTCCTGGTTGTCGTCGACACCACCTGGACCTCGTGGCTGAAGAGTCAAGACACCAATCAACCTACCTGAAGCACCCGACATTGGTGGGCATCTGCTCATCGCCTTCCTGGTCACTGGCTAGTGACCCAGACTCTGTCCCCTCTGCTTTCAGGTTCTTCAGATCTCCGATCCATCCTTGGATCCACCCGGACACTTTCGACTTGGTCGCCAGCAGCACTTTGCAGCAGATCGCCTAGAAATCGACGACGAAACCCGACTCCAAAAGACACCTATGCACCCGGCTTCCCTGGGTGAGGTAACTCGAGTACTCCGGTGCTCCCGTGGGTATAGACTCTAGAACTGCCTAGTTCTAAAGGGGTTTGCTCCAAGTCCTCTTCTAAGTGTCCTTTTCTTTTAAAAATCCAACCGCGAATTTCCCCATAGAAGTTAACGGTGATTCGCGGCTGTGTTCCCACACTGCATGCGTCCCCCGTGTGTCCCCTGTGTCACTACCTTGGGTGGTTCCATGTGGTCCAAGCACTTCTACAGGCTCTAGGCCTTGTGTCTAGCTCAGTCGTGGTTCTTATACCACTTTTTTGGTATATGGTTTGGTACGCCCCTAGGGCCCAAACGTGTATTTGTGCTATTACTGTTGATAACTGACTTGTAACCTATGTACTTCAAACTCTAGCCTCATAAAGAGACTAGAGGGGTGTGTTTAAGACTAAATACATATATTTTATATATATACCTGGTGTGGACCTCTTTCATTTGGTCACTCAAGAGATTATAGACTGGTAAAACAAGCTGCTTTACATTCCTTCAAGACTTAGCCTGAAGGCTGCTCTCCATAGCTACCACTAGGATAGCTTTCAATAAAGGTTGTCTTTAACCTATCTCCATAAGGGGTTGTTTGCACTGGTACAAGGTGCCCACTTTAGTTAGTGGACAGCATATACCAGGCCAACTTCTCACATTGGTGTGCAGCGTGTGGGATTCCAGCTTGCTATTGTTTTACCAGATAATCTCAATTGAATTGATCAACTGAAAACCACTAAGGGTACCTTAGGTACATATAAAAACAAGCTTAGTATACAGTAAGTTCTACTGAACTTAGAGTTGTGTGTTAAGGGCTTAGCACACCCTTTCTACAACTCAAGAGAGTTTAGTAGGCCACACTAGAGTAGGTAGTGCATACACCACACCTCACTAGTAATGTCTTCACTGCCAGGAACCAGTGGGCTCCTGCCATCCAAATATGACAACCTCCCATTCTTGGAATTGAGAGAGTTGTGCAAGATTAGGAAGCTGAAGAAAGGCAAAAGTGCCAACACCCAACGTCTCATGGAGATGCTTCTGCTAGATGATCTCAGAAGACCCATAGGGTCTGCAAGGGTAGGCAGAGAGGGTGGGGCAAAAGATGAGGAAGGGACCAGGGGTGAAAATACCCAGGACCTGACCTCTGAAACTGGCCAGGAAGGTGACAATGACCTTGCCCTGGACAACCCAGCTCCTCCTGCAGATGAGGAGGAGGATCAGAATGACCTCCCTTTGTCCCACCAGGAAGAGTTGTGAGTGTGCCTAGAAGGTCCAGATCTCCTTCTCAGGAGTCTAACCATTCTGACACCTCAGTAGGGACCTCTGTTTCTTCTCATAGGAGGGAAACCTCCCATGAAAGACAGACTGCTCAAGTATGAGGAAGTTCAGTTGAGAATCAGATAAGAGCAGTTGGCTATAGACAGGGAGTCCCTAGAGCTTCATAGACAAAGAAGAAAGTTGGGACTAGAGTCCCATAGTGGCAGCAACTTCCCTAGTGGTAGGGAAAGGTCTTATGACCATAGAAACCTGAGAAAGATTGTCCTCCCTACTAGAGTGGGGATGACATCCACAAATGGATTACTGCACTGGAGAGGGCCTGTAAAGTACAGAGGGTCCCTCAGGAGCAGTGGGCAGCAATCTTGTGGCTCTCCTTTGCAGACAAAGGTAGAGATAAGCTCCTCACTGTTAGAGAAGAGGATGCTGATGATTATCAAGTCTTAAAAAGTGCATTGATTGATGGGTTTGGCCTAACAACTGAACAATACAGGTTAAAGTTCAGAGATACCCAAAAGGCACAAAATCAAGACTGGGTGGACTTTGTTGATTGTTCTGCTAAGGCTCTGGAAGGTTGGTTAGTGGGCAGTAAGGTATGTGACTTCAAAGGATTGTATAATCTTATCATGAGGGAGCAGATTCTTAATAACTGTCAAAATCAGCTGTTGCATCAGTACCTGGTGGACTCTAATCTGACCTCTCCCCAAGAATTGGGAAAGAAGGCAGACAAATGGGTCAGAACCAGGGTGAGGCAGAAGGTACAGAACCAAGGTGGTGACCCAAAGAAGCAAGATTCTAAAAACTCTGACAAGGGTGGGGAGAAGGGTAAAGACCAGAAGTCTTCACAAGGCCCCCAAAAATCTTCTTCAGGTGGGGATTCACAGTCTAACAAAGGGAAAGGCCAAAAGAAACCATGGTGCAAAGTCTGTAAGCAAAACACACACTGGACCAGTGATTGCACCAAGTCCAAAGACTCTATTCCAGCTCCCACCAATGCCCCTAAGGCACCTGTCCCCCCCTAGTGCAGTTACACATGGTGGTGGAAGTACACAAGCCAAGGGTTTAGTAGGGTTGACCCTGGGTACTGAGATGGGCTCTGGCCTGGTCAGAGAACCCACTCAGGCTGTCCTAGTCTGTGATGGAGGCATGGATATGACCTCCTCTGTGAGTCCCAGTAATCTGGGCAAGTACAGACAACAGCCATTATTAAATGGAAAAGAGGCTTTGGCATTCAGGGACACAGGAGCAAGTGTCACTATGGTGACACAAGATCTTGTGGATCCTGGGCAGATTATACTTGGTGAAATGTACCAAGTGACCAATGCTAGCAACGTCAGAACAGACCATTCTCTGGCAGTTGTTAACTTCTCCTGGGGAGGGGTAACTGGCCTTAAGAAGGTTGTGGTCAGTGCAGACCTACCAGTTGAATGCTTGCTTGGCAATGATCTAGAAACTTCAGCTTGGGCAGAAGTGGAGCTCAGGACCCATGCAGAAATGCTGGGCATCCCTGCAGTTGTGTTTGCTGTGACCACGTCACAGGCCAAAATGACTAACACTGAACAGGCCTTGGATCCTGGAACAATGGACCAAGTGCCATCCAAGAGGAGGAGTATTAGGGTTAAGGCAGTGCCTTCCCCCTTGGCTCAGAAGGAAGATCAGTCTCTTGAGGGAGATGATCTCAGTCCTGAAGAAGGAACTGTCACAGAGGAGCTTGAGCCTGATCAGGTTGAGTTCTTAGGGACAGGGGGCCCTTCCAGGGCAGATCTGAGCCAGGAGCAGCAGAGCTGCCCCTCTCTTGAACCCCTCAGACAGCAAGCCGCTGCTGAGGCTGCTGGGAATGCTAGTGGTCCCCATAAAGTGTATTGGGATGATGGACTCTTGTACTCAGAGTGTAGAGACCCCAAGCCTGGTGCCACCAGGAAGTTGGTTAGACCTCTGAAGTTCAGGGGCTTCCTATTGTCCCTAGCCCATGACATTCCTCTAGCAGGTCACCTGGGCCAGAACAAGACTTGGGACAGAATTGTCCCTCACTTTCACTGGCCCCACATGTCTGAAGACGGCAGTGGCAAGGCAGGTGGCACTACAAAGGCCCCCCTGATACCACTACCTGTGGTGGGGGTGCCCTTTGAAAGGGTGGGGATTGACATTGTTGGTCCCATGGATCCCCAAACAGCATCTGGGCACAGGTTTATCCTGGTGGTGGTGGACCATGCCACTAGGTACCCAGAGGCTATTCCCCTTAGGACCACTACAGCACCTGTGGTGGCCAGAGCCCTCCTGGGAATTTTCTCAAGAGTGGGCTTCCCTAAGGAGGTTGTATCAGACAGGGGTGCTAACTTTATGTCTGGATACTTGAAGGCAATGTGGAAGAAGTGTGGAGTGACTTACAAATTCACCACACCCTATCACCCACAATGCAATGGTTTAGTTGAGAGGTTCAACAAAACCTTAAAGGGCATGATTAAAGGGCTCCCAGAAAAGCTTAGGCGAAGATGGGACATACTCTTGCCCTGCCTTTTGTTTGCATACAGGGAGGTGCCTCAAAAGGGGTTGGCTACAGCCCTTTTGAACTTTTGTTTGGCCATCCTGTCAGGGGTCCATTGTGTCTGGTGAAGGAAGGATGGGAGTTACCTCTCAAGCCCCCAAAGCAGGACATAGTGGACTACGTACTTGGTCTCCGCTCCCGGATGGCTGAGTACATGAAAAAGGCAACTAAAAACCTTGAGGCTAGTCAGGAACTACAAAAAGCCTGACATGACCAAAAGGCTGTACTGACTGTTTACCAGCCAGGGCAGAAGGTGTGGGTGTTGGAGCCAGTGGCCCCAGCAGCTCTCCAAGACAAATGGAGTGGACCCCATACCATTGTTGAGCAGAAGGGTGAGGTTACCTACTTGGTAGACCTAGGAACACCCAGGAGTCCCCACAGGGTTCTCCATGTCAACAGATTGAAACCATATGTGGACAGGGCAGACATGGGCTTCCTCATGGCTACTGATGAGGGACAGGAGGAAGAGAGTGACCCACTCCCTGACCTGCTCTCACAGAACCCTGATGATGGGTCAGTGGATGGTGTAGCCTTGGCAGGCAGCCTCACTACCCAGCAGCAAACTGATTGCAGACAGGTGCTCAATCAGTTCAGACATATGTTCTCTCTGACTCCAAGTCAGACCACCTGGTGCACTCATGAAGTAAACACTGGGGACAGTCTGCCTATTAAAAATAAGATTTATAGGCAACCTGACCATGTCAGGGACTGTATCAGGACAGAAGTCCAGAAAATGTTGGATTTTGGGAGTTATTGAACCCTCAGATAGCCCTTGGGCTAGTCCAGTGGTCCTTGTGCCAAAACCTCACACCAGTGGTGGGAAAAGAGAGATGAGGTTTTGTGTGGACTACAGGGGTCTCAATGCAGTCACTAGGACTGATGCCCATCCAATACCCAGGGCAGATGAGCTAATAGATACTTTGGCCTCAGCCAAGTACCTAAGCACATTTGACCTAACAGCTGGCTACTGGCAGATCAGGCTAGCTGATGATGCAAAGCCAAAAACAGCATTCTCAACCCCTAGTGGGCATTATCAGTTTGTGGTAATGCCCTTTGGTTTGAAAAATGCACCTGCCACTTTCCAAAGGTTGGTGAATACAGTTCTCACAGGTCTGGAAGCCTACAGTGCAGCTTATCTAGATGATATTGCTGTCTTTAGCTCCACCTGGGAGGATCACCTGGTCCACCTAAGGAAGGTTTTGGAGGCCCTGCAAACGGCAGGCCTCACTATCAAGGCCACCAAGTGCCAGATAGGACAGAGTCAGGTTGTATACCTGGGCCACCTTGTAGGTGGAGGCCAGGTTCAACCACTGCAGAGCAAAATCCAGACCATCATGGACTGGGTTGCTCCAACTACCCAGACTCAGGTGAGAGCCTTCTTAGGCCTGACTGGGCACTATAGGAGATTTGTCAAGGGGTATGGATCCATAGTGACACCCCTGAATGACTTAACTTCCAAAAGAATGCCCAAAAAGGTTCAGTGGACAGCTAGCTGTCAAAAGGCATTTGATGACCTGAAGCAGGCCATGTGCACTGCTCCCATTCTACAGAGTCCTGATTACGCCAAGAAGTTCATTGTCCAAACAGATGCATCTGAATAGGGGGTAGGGGCTGTACTGTCACAATTGAATTATGAAGGTCAGGATCAGCCAGTAGCTTTTATTAGCAGAAGGCTGACCCCTAGAGAGAAACGTTGGTCAGCCATTGAGAGGGAGGCCTTTGCTGTGGTTTGGGCTCTGAAGAAGTTGAGGCCATACTTGTTTGGTACTCACTTCCTTGTTCAGACAGATCATAAGCCCCTCTTATGGCTAAAACAAATGAAGGGTGAAAAACCCAAACTGCTGAGGTGGTCCATTTCCCTACAGGGGATGGACTTTACAGTGGAACATAAACCTGGGAGTAACCATGCCAATGCAGATGGACTCTCTAGGTATTTCCACTTAGAACATGAAGACTCAACTGGTCAAGGTTAGTTTAATGTCCCTGCGTTTGGGGGGGGGGTTGTGTAGGAGAGTAGGATTTCTTCCCATGGATACCCCCACTTTTTGCTGATGCTTCACTGTATTTTGACTTTAGTCTGGCTGGGGCCCTGCTAATCAGAACCCCAGCCTAGCTGCTTCCTCTCTAAAATGGTTTCCATGTACCTTAGGTACATCTTTGATTGGATTCTGGAGTGCCCTTATAAGTCCCTAGTATATGGTATACTATGTACCCAGGGCATAGGTACCCCAGAGGCCTACCAGGGGCTGAAGCATGTATTATGCCACCCCTGGGAGGCCCTCCAAAAAGACACCACAGGTCTGCTACTGCAGCCTGGGTAATGGTGCATGCACCCCTTACTGTGGTATAGACTACCTATATCACTACCAGTGCACACACATATAAACCTATAAGTCACTCTTATGGCAGGCCTTAACAATCCTGAAGGCAGAGTGCTTGGTTTTTATGTGAGAGGGTTCCCCTGCATGAGCAGAGCCCCTCTGCAGCGTTCGGAGTCAATCCTCTGGTGCTGTTTGTGGTGCAGCCTGACCATATACTCTTAAGTGCATTATAACCTCGCGTTAAATGCTAACTTTGGGATGGCTGCACGGAAACATGTCGTGTTTGGTGTCAAACACCATGGAATACTACCCCCCCCGCCAGTTCTGGCAGCGGGGGTAGCATTCCACCCTTCTAGAGGGAGAGACATGTACACACCGGCATACTCGGTATTAACTTTTCAGAGCCCTGGCATCACAAAATGGATGCCGCTGCCACAGACACGGGTCTGGCCTCCTGCTGCTGACCGAAACTCCGGCAGGGGAGGCCTGGACAATAGGTTTCCTGTCGCAGGGAGGTGTAACCACCTCCCCAGACAGGATAGTGTGTATTGGGGCTGGGCAGGAGCACTCCCTGGTGCTTTGAAGTCCTGCACTGGGGGCACGTTTGGTGTCCCTGTGCATAGTCCAGTTCAAACCGGTTGCAGGGGCTACCTGCCCCTGCTCTGGCACAAAACTGGACAAAGGGAATGGGTGTAACCACCCCTCTTCCCTGACCCTCTCATAGGTGGGTCCCCAGAGTATGTCCAACCCCCTAACTTAGTATAAGTATGGGACCCCAGTCCTTAGGACTTTAGATTATCCCTGGATGAAACTCTGAATGTGAATCCTGGACCTTCGACGCTCTACTTGAAGATTAGAGGACTGAAGAATCTCCCTTGGGGTCAAGGAGTGACTCCCCTGCTTGGCAGGCACCAAAGAAGCAACTGTCCGGTCTGCATCGCTGAAGCTCCCGCCGGACACCGAAGATTTTGCATCACTAGAGGTAGATTTCCAGACTTCCCCGAGGCTGCCCTGAGACCCCAGTGAAGCTGAGGCACGTATGTGTCGTGGGTAATGTGGAACCATGACCCCTAGACACCAAGAACTTTTGCAAGTGCACCCTCTTCCTGGTCTCCCTCGAAGTTGTGCTTTGGGCTCCAAGTATCCCCCGCCCCGAGCACCGACTGCACCGAAGATCTCTGGCCTCCACTCCACGAGTGTCCTGTGAGCCAGCTCCAAGTGCGTCCACTCGAGGCTCCTTCGCGATCATTAGTCTGTTGGCTAGTGGGTCCTCCCGAAGGCAACTCTTCTTCTGCTTGAGCTTTCCTGGTTGCTCCAGACGTGTCCTGACTTACCCTCGCTGGGTGAGTCTCTCAGACCTTGCTGGTCTGCACCAAAGTTCTTTCTCTGTTTCTACAAGACTTGCCGTTGCCAAGGCTTGTTGGGACCAATCCGGTCGCCGACACCCCAGCACTCAACAGAAGTCGTGGGTCAGCTCGAATCCAGCTCCTGGTTGTCGTCGACACCTCCTGGACCTCGTGGCTGAAGAGTCAAGACACCCATCAACCTACCTGAAGCACCCGACATCGTTGGGCATCTGCTCATCGCCTTCCTGGTCACTGGCTATTGACCCAGACTCTGTCCCCTCTGCTTTCAGGTTCTTCAGATCTCTGATCCATCCTTGGATCCACCCGGACACTTTCGACTTGGTCGCCAGCAGCACTTTGCAGCAGATCGCCATTGAAATCGACGACGAAACCCGACTCCAAAAGACACCTATGCACCCGGCTTCCTTGGGTGAGGTAACTCGAGTACTCCAGTGCTCCCATGGGTATAGACTCTAGAACTGCCTAGTTCTAAAGGGGTTTGCTCCAAGTCCTCTTCTAAGTGTCCTTTTCTTTTAAAAATCCAACCGCGACTTTCCCCATAGAAGTTAATGGTGATTCGCGGCTGTGTTCCCACACTGCACACGTCCCCCGTGGGTCCCCTGTGTCACTACCTTGGGTGGTTCCTTGTGGTCCAAGCACTTCTACAGGCTCTAGGCCTTGTGTCTAGCTCAGTGGTGGTTCTTATACCACTTTTTTGGTATATGGTTTGGTACGCCCCTAGGGCCCAAACGTGTATTTGTGCTATTACTGTTGATAACTGACTTGTAACCTATGTACTTCGAACTCTAGCCTCATAAAGAGACTAGAGGGGTGTGTTTAAGAGTAAATACATATATTTTATATATATACCTGGTGTGGATCTCTTTCATTTGGTCACTCAAGAGATTATAGACTGGTAAAACAAGCTGCTTTACATTCCTTCAAGACTTAGCCTGAAGGCTGCTCTCCATAGCTACCACTAGGATAGCTTTTAATAAAGGTTGTCTTTAACCTATCTCCATAAGGGGTTGTTTGGACTGGTACAAGGTGCCCACTTTAGTTAGTGGACAGCACATACCAGGCCAACTTCTCACAGTGATGTAACACTAAGACCTGTTGGCACCACATCGAAGGGTGTATAGTGAGATACACTCAGCCATGATTTATGTGCTCTGTCATGGTGTAATCAAGACTCAGTTCCAAATGTGTGACCTACTTGTCCGCTGTGCATGCCGGTGGAGTACGTCAACGTGAAAGGAATACTGCGGGCCTGTGTTGCGGAGGCCGTGATGGTCTGAGGAGGCTGCCAAGGTCGCAGGCCTCGGGCTTGGAGATTGCACCGGCACGTGGTGGGCCCTCATCGACACACGCCGGTGTCGGGAGGTGGGCATTGAGGCCTGGGTGCGCAGGGGCGGGCAGGACTGATTCGGGGACCAGCGTCCCGGGTGCAGCAGGCGCACACGATCGCTGGCAACACCGCTCACGGCGTCGGCCTCGTGGCGGGGTGAGGGGCGCCGCCCTGGCAGAGACGTTGGGCATTCCGGAAGAGGGCCACGCCCAGGGTTTTTATTCATACCCCTACGCTGGCCTGGCGTACGCCGGGCCAGCCCACTCCGCTCACGCTTACGGGGGAGACGTCAAAAGCTACATTTCCACGACTTCCCCACTGGCTGGGGTGACATGGTTGCGTCCACTGTCCACTACACTCCAAACACCAGCGGTGTGTGTCGATATGGATATGTGTGTGGTCTGCATACTGCAGTCTGGCCAGCACATCCACGCCACACTTGGCATTGTGTACATTCTCATTCATCGGTCCCTTGCCTCCTTCACACATGCCTGGTCCCCACCTCTTCCAACATTCTGCTATTGTGTGTCCGAGGTGCCATGCCATTGATGGCTCATGTACATGGCTGGCCCAGGTTCCAACAGTGAGTTGTGCTGTCGTGTCTGGTGGGTGTGCATGTTGTATGTGAGCTTGTGATGTGTGCATTTCCTGTGTTGTGTGTTGCATGATTGTGGAGTTGAGGTGTGTGGTGTGTGCATTTGGTATTGGCCAACGAGCAGTGCATTTCTGTGGGTGCCATCCTGGTGGCGCAGGTTGATGATGGACTGTCGGGAGGTGCAGGTATCATGCACACTGCCTGGGTGGTTGGCGACGTCATTGGTGGAGATTCCACGGTGGTCCACTATTGCCTGCACATTGGTGGGATCCGTGCGCTTTCTGTTGCGCTTATTGTGTGCAGTGTCGCCAGGGGCCACTAGTAGGACATGTGTGCAGTCACTTGCCCCCTGACACGTGCAGAAAGCCAGCTGTGGCATACACGCCTTGCTTGGTCTCCGGCTGTTCCTGCGCAGTGTGTGTGAGGTATGGATAGTGGGGTACCAAGCTGATGGTGTCATCCATGACCGTTGTGGGGGACTTGGATTGGCCAGGCTGTGTGACTCCTCCGTCTCAGGTGGAGGTTGGTTGGAGGGTACCAGAGGCCAACACGTGCAGCACGGCCAGCAGCTTTGTCTGCGGTGGGATGTTGGTTGTCCGCTGTGTTGGTACCGTCAGCCTGTGGGCTATGGTGGTCAGGAGGCGGAGGAGTGTTGTCCCTTTGGGCATATAGTGGGCAATGACATTCTCTGGTGTTGGGTCTGTGGGGTTGGTGCATTTTTCGGAGGGTCGCTGTCTTTGTCTGCGCTGCCTCAGTGTTGGTCCGGGGGAGGGGGGGCGGTGGGTGTCCGGGGGGGTGGGGGGGTGGTGTCGGTGGGTGTTGTTGCCCTCTCGGGGCTCCGGGGTGCATGGTGAGTGGCTCCATGGCATCTGTTGTTCTTCAGGTGTGGCTGTGGGCTGGGCTCCCTTTGTGGTGCAGGCTGCCGTCCGACTTTACACCAGGTCAGAGCAGGTGCTAATTTCCTGCTGCTAACTCGCATTATCACATGTTTCGTGGTCTTTTCGCCGATCTGGCTGGTCGTTGAGAATGTTGCGGAGTGGTGTTTTCGCGGCATTTTGCACGGGTACGCCTACTCTGCATCTCATTAGCAATAGTTGCCGGGGTCATCTGTGGCGATGTTTTTGCGGCTGCTATCGCGGGTAAACTGGTGTTATGGGCAGTTCACACCAGCTTGTGAATGGGGCGATGTATTTATCGCAACTTTGGCTGCGATAAAGTGCTGTTAACTCGGCGATGGCTCCTTGTGAATATGACCCATAGACAGCTAAGAGACAGACAGACGATAGAGAAGAACGTTTTAAGACTGAGCATAGGAGGGGTGCAGACGTCACTCGGGAGGGTCCACCTATGATAGTCAGATCTCTTGCTGGTTCAGCGCCTTGAGTCCCCTTTAATGTGTCTAAGCACGTTTACCGAATCGTCCCGCATTTGCACAAACCTTCATCATTTTGTTGCTTTTGTTAAAAAGATGAGTTTAGTCATGAGAGAAGTGGTGAAGGTAATCACAAACAGCGAGGCTGCTGCACTGTTCTTTACACACATTAAAACCCGACACGTGGCTTGAAGGGTGGATTTTTTTTTATAACAGCTCCGAAAGGTACTCTGAAAGAATTATTTCATACAGACAATACACCTTTCAAAGAAACCCAAACCTACATATAATGTAATGTAGAAATGTCGAGTCCGAATTTATTTTAAACTTCTATGGCAAAAATACTAAATAATGATGGATTGCAAAAGTCAGCTGCATTGGCCGGGAATCAAACCCAGGCCTCCCGCGTGGCAGGCGAGAATTCTACCACTGAACCACCAATGCCTCGCTTGCATTTAAAGGCGTGTGTACCTCACATGTAGTTCACAATGTCAGAGCAGTTATGAATGATATGTTGTTTGTACTTAACCCGAGCCTGTGCATGAGTCTGACAAGAGCACAGGTCAGGTTAGCTTAGAGCACCAATACTTCCTATAAGGAGAGCAGCTATGAAGCTCACATGTAGTATGTAACAGGCTCTATCTGTGACCCACCGATGTTTCGATCGTACATATGAACCTCAGAGACACAGAAGATGATAAAACTTGACCATTGCAGGTGCTGAATCATTAGATGTAGTCAACGCTAAACCACCCAGGCTGTGCCTGAACAACACAGAAACAAAGATGCTGCACAGTACAACCGATGCCTGAAATGATGAGAAGTGACAGAACTGACATCCCCATGCGATGAAAACTCAATGCTTTCTGTACTGAACAGAGACAAGCACCAATGAACCATCGGCGTTTCATGTATGGTGAGAGGAGACACAGATCACATGCAGCAGACTGGGGGACATTAATACCCAAAATGACACTTAGAATGATGACCGCAGGTATTAGATGGAGGTTTACTGACTGACAAGTTACCCGGACTGACTGAGATTACTGAACCTCCGTGCAACAAGCCCAGTGCAGTCAGAATCAGATCTGGCGTGAGCTGGACCCCCTCCCACAGCGCCCTCCCTCCCAGCATCCACCCACAGCCACAAACCACCCCCACCCACGGTCTGTGCACCCGACTGGTACAGCTTCTTTCAAGAAGAGGGAGTGGAGGGTCAGAAACTAAGGTTCGTTCAATGAACATACAGCTAAAAATAAAAAACAAAAAATAATGGATTATCAAAATCAACAAATATATCCAAATTAACAAAGCAGAATACAAGTAAGTGCTTGGAAGAAGAGAGAGTCCACACTACTTGCCGA